>CM059211.1:4468538-5068538 GCA_030347435.1 Clarias fuscus | reverse complement strand
GTATAATGTTCTGTAAAAGTTTCTAAATAATTTGTTAATTGATGCAACGTCGTATGTAATTGACCCATCTGAAGTCTTCATTGATTTAATTGTTCTGTCATTCTGTGTTTTTTTTATTTGATGGGCCAGTAATCTATTAGAGGTTTATTTGCATATTCATAGTAGTTTTGATTTGAAAGGAAAATAAGTTTTTTAATATGGTTTGTGTGATCCAAATTAAGTACTGCTCTGGCTAGGCATAATTGAGCCCAGTTTGTTTGAGTAGGGACTGTACTATGTAGACATTCCAGTCTCTTTACTTCGTTTTCTGACTCCTGTCTTTTTCTAGACCGAGTCCATTTGTATGCAGAGGTATAAGATATAATTTGTCCTCTAATTGTAGCTTTAGCAGCATCCCAAATAGTTGCAGATGATACTGCCGACTTTTCGTTATCTGTCCAATAATTTTTTAACCCCTCCCGGACTGATTCACAAAACGATGAATCATTTAACATGGAAGAATTTAACCTCCAGACCCTTGAGGTCCTGTGTACACTTAGCGTCATGTCTATGTGGACTGGAGCATGATCGGACAAGACAATTGAGCCAATTTGGCATGCAGATACTGCATGGAGATATTGAATGGGGATCAAAATGTAGTCTAATCTAGAGTATGAGCCATGGGGGTTAGAATAAAAAGTGTATTCTTTACTTCCCCCATTAAATTCTCTCCAAACATCAGAAATTCCAGACTCATTGCAAAGTTCCTTAAGGACCAGAGATGCTCTAGGGTGGGTAAGTGTTTCTGAAGTAGATTTATCCATTTTTTGATCCATAACATCCATAACATTTGATCCATAACTTTTGTCCCCCGCACAAAGTCCCAAGCCCTTGCAGTACTGATTAAACAAAAGTATGACTTTGGAGATAAATTCAGGGGAATCCTCGTTTGGAGCGTAAACATTAAGTATAGTAATAGATTGCCCATATACTGTGCCTGTGATTAACACATATCTTCCCTCTGGGTCGTTAATCTGATGTTCTAAAATAAAGGGGAAATGCCTACTAATTAAAATAATTGTGCCTCTTTTCCTAGTGTGTGCTTTATATGATGAAAAAAATATCTGGCCAACCCAATCCCGTTTTAATTTTAGGTGTTCTGAGTCAGATAAATGTGTCTCTTGTAACATGGCAATAGAACAACTTTGTTTTTTCAAATAGGTTAATATTTTTTTCCTCTTAATCACATGTCCTAACCCTTTAATATTCCATGTAATAACCCTGGTCGTATTATGTGTAGTCATGGAACAAAGAAAAGTAAAAACAAAAAGAGCTGAAAGTTTAAGACTGTGTCATACCTAAGACATGCATAAGACCGACGAGAAAGATTTCTGTATTTTAGAACACATAACATAACCCCAAACCCCCTCCCCCTGCCCTCTGGCCTCATCCCCAAACGATGAGGCACACCCCGAGATACAAAACTTAGGTTACTTCCCGTAAATCCAGTATCCGAGCGTGAATCATTTGACCAGCGATCGACCAAAAAAAAAAAATTTCCTCACAGCGGTTATAGATAGGAACAAGACAATGACGAAGAGAAGGAGAAAGAAAACGAATAAAATCTATATCCTGGCCACGTATCCATTTTCAAAGTAAATCGTCCTCGGGTTATTATTAAAAGTCAACGCCATAAGAAAAAAAAAAAAAAAAGTCTATAAAGGAACCAACAACTTTAAGTTTTTCAGTTAAATATACTTGTATCTGCTGTACCCTTCTGGCGTTACTTGTCTTCCAATGTTTTCATACACTCCGTTGCTTCGGCTGGGGAAGAAAAAAGATGCATCCGAGTTCCGTGAAGGCAACGAAGTTTGGCAGGATAAGCAAAGCCTCTGAACATGTCGCGAGCAGACAGTTTTTTTCTGACATCGGAGAACTCCCGGCGTTTCTTCAGCACCTCGGCGGATACGTCTTGGAAGAAACGCAGTTGATTCCCTTCATGGCTGATGTTCCGTTTTTTCCGCGCTGCATGCAGTATCAGCTCCTTGTCCACATAACATAAGAAGCGCACCAAAACACTTCGTGGAGCGTGGTTTGTTCCCGGCACCGGGCCGAGAGACCTGTGAGCTCTTTCAATCTCAAAATGTGTGTCAGGAGTAAGATCCAACCATTTTGGCAGCATCCTTGTTAGATATTGCGCGATAAAATCAGACCCTTCAGCTTTCTCAGGGAGGCCGACGATCCTCAGGTTTTTCCGCCTACCACGGTTCTCCAAGTCGTCTATTTTGGCTCGAAGTAATGATAATTCTTTGTCCCGAGACGTGATTCTTCTTTCTTGCGCCACTCTGCCGGTTAAACTAGAAAGGGATTCCTGTATTGCGGTAACTGATGTAGAAATATTGTCCAAGCGGCTGTCGATTGCACTCAGTCTGCCATCAATATTGCCCAGACTGGCTCCCAGCGAGCGAATTTCAGTCAGCATGGCGTCAGGTTGGTCTGACGAGGCCACCTCCGCCTCGGCCTGTTTTTTCTTTGCAGCTCTGGAAGGTCGAGAGGACGCAAAGAGTGGAAAGTCTCGTGATTCTTTGATCTTGGACATTGATGTTTGATGTAAAAGCGATAGACTTCGAGTTTACATCGAATTAACCGAAAGATAAATTCAAGAAAAGGGAACTGGCGCGGAGCTAACAGATTATGGGGCCATCTTCAACGAGGTCCCTCTAGCGCCCCCCAAATCCAACATTTTAATGGTTAGTGATCGGTGCAGACATTCACACAAAGGGTGAATGAGGGTCCTAAGCTATAAAAGAAAGTGAACGAAACCACTGTAGGCATTTGCAGTTCCGACATGGAGGCACAGTCATTTTATTCTACAAAGAATGTTGCCATTTGTGTGGGCAAAAAGCAAAGGGTAAGAAAGCCTTTTAATAATATTTAGTAGTTATTCAGTTACTGATTTTTCTACTGACTTTATTTGACATTCCGATTTTGTTGTACTTGTATCCTAACGCTTTACTGTCTGTACAGCAGTCTGGAAAAGAGAACAAGCTGCCTCAGAGCATCAAAAAACTTGTAAAACAGGGAAAAAGGAGGGAGGACGGAAAGAAAGGGAAGGGATGATGTGTGCACGTGCGTGGTCCGAGGCAGTGCCCAGCTGGCATGCGGGCACGCAGCTGGCGGCGGTGGGCGGAGTGGCCGAACGGAGCACGCGAGGCAGCGCTCCTGCACGCTCCCTCTCGGTACCTCCCCGCTGTCGATAGCTGGCCTGGCCCCTCCCAGCTCTCTGTGGGCGCGGCCTCAGGGGGGAGTCTCGCTCGGACGTCCTTCGGCTGGGCGGCTTTCTCGGCTGGGATCGGCGGCCTTAACGCTGTCCTCCTCGCGGCCTTTTCCTCTTCGGCGGCGAGGACACGAAGGCGGGCTCGACGCGGGAACGTAGGATGCCGTGGGAGCTCGTGCAGCTCTTTCCCGTGCTGTCCTCAGCGCGGAGATCAAAGGGCGAAAATCCAATGTCCTTTTAAGTCTCTGGGACACGTTCCATTTTCCCACTCCCATGCCACTCTCGAGCTCCACTGCGTTACGCTCTTCTCGGACCCCGGACTAAACTCCGCGCCTTGCTTTTATAATGCGGAGCAAGCCAGAGATCCTATTAACGTTAATCACTGCCAGCCGGCCCGCATAGGCGGCCCCATCCCTTTGCACACCTGCAGAAGGGGTGCCGCCTACTTAGGGAGCCTACGAAGTGAGCGAGGGGCGATAATAGATTTGGGCGCACGCCCATCACAGGCGCGCGCCGTGACACAGGCTACACTGATTCAACGGCTCCCCGCTGTAACCAGCAGATCAAAAGCGCAGTCATCGGCTATGACACGTAGGCTGCTGAGTTTAGAGGCCAGGGTTGGTTGGTTGGAGGCACGTCTGAAGGAGAAGATAACGTCACAACCGCCAACAGTAGATCAGTCTACGTCCACAGACAGTCTGGTTGATGTTCCTCTATTGGTGCCAACTCAACAGTCGTGTGCAAATTGGACACTAATCCACGACACTGCTGGAGACCATTCTACGTCAACCATCGGACGGTTGGATGATCTTGGCTTTCCACCAGCCGCCTCAACACCCCTGACTGACCGTACCAGGTTGCAGATTGATACGGAAAATGTTGCATGAGCTGCAAACCATCAACTGGCAACTGTTTCAATGCTCAACTTTCGCATTTCACCAGTTCTGGAACATTCAGTGTCTTCTCTGCCCAACGTCTTACAAGAACATTCAGAAGTTTCATCATTCTGTTTGAGATTGCCTGAAACACAGAGAAACGCTTCGCTTTCTCACCATCCTGTTCGCCGGTCTCTCATACATGGAGTGATCATACCCGATGTGACTTTAAATCACGTGACCATAGAGGAAGAGAAACAAATATATCTGGATTCAGCAGAATCAGATGGCAGACCAAGGGCAGATCATTTTGCTGTTACTTTGTTTAAAAGGCTGATTCCGATCAACATTTACCAGAACTGGGCAGGTTCGGTGAACTATGATGGTTCCAGGGGGGAAAACGCACTGCCCTCCAATCTGCGTCAAGCAATTTCCGATGCTGTTGCTCGGAAATTCCACCCCACAGCCCGCAACAAAAAGCAAATACGAGAAAGAATGAACGAACTTCAGAAAAGACTGAGTTTTCCTCTTTTTTAAAAACAAAAATCATATTACTCTCACTTTTGCAAAGAGTGACCATTTTCCATATACCTGTCTGACATATTCCTTATTTAATAAAACTGTATTGAAACAAATTTGTGTATTTTCCTTATTTATTATTTACTAACGCTTCCGGAACATTTGTTGTCTATGCAACAAAACACAAACAGAAAGAACGAATAAAGGAATGTACAAAACATTAACACCTTTGCCGTGTTCAAATAAATAAACAGTTACTGCATGTTTCAAGAAATCGTTAATTTACATTTTTCTCCTAATTATATGTCCACAAATACTTTGACAACATACACTTATCGATTTATCAGCAATTATCAAGAATTGCATTTCATATGAATGTCACATATGAGAGGCGCGCACAAACGCACACAAACTCTCCATGCAGGGAACAACTGAACAGCAGGTCTTCATAGTTGGAGTTGATACTTTGAGTGTAGTTCATAAATTTAATGAACCGTTTCCTTCCTGGACCTTTTGTCCGCATCACAATGAACTGGAGCTCAGCACTTCGACTTGCCTCGTTTTAATCTGTAAGATTTAAGTGAAATGCATTTTGCGTATATGCCTAAATATTCCTTTTTATTTATGGACAGGTGTAGTATGTTTGATCTGTATTATTGCAAGAGGCGATGACTTTCTGGGGGAGTATGTCTGCACCTTTTGTAAAGTGAAAGTACGAGCCGCGGGTTCACGCACGCCGATGAACAGCTTTATTTCAGTCATAAATTCTCAGTCACATTCCAGCTATTATTTCCAGCCGTGGTCAAATATTTGATAAAATAATTATTCAATGCTGGACACAAACAGCAAAAAAGCATGATGATTATTTTTTATAAGAAGCCCGAAGCACTCATACAGTAGGCGTATGTGCACGGAGAGTTTGTGTATATGTGCGTGCATCTCATTGGTGTGTGTGTGTGCGCATTTCATATGTTGTTGTTTGAGCAGTTAGTATAGTATATATAGATGTGTGACTGTTTCATATATGTGTATGCAACTGTTTCATGTGTGTGTGCATGAGTGAAGTTTGATTTAAGCCCTATACGGCGCCTCATAATTTAGGGCATCTCCTTTCATCATTATGAACATAATATGAAGCACATATACGCACATTCATCATGAAAGATCTATTGTAAAACAAAATAACAACACATTTATATAACAAACTAAAACAATATTGTTTTAGGCTAAATAATTATACACAATTCTTCGCTGTACTTGGTCTGGTTTTAGATGCGCCATCTGGCGGATATTCAGTGAAGCACACCACATTCATTTAAATTCCCGAATGTCGCTTGAGGGTTCTCGCGGCATGTCGCACGGCAAATTGCGAGATTTCGAGGGAGAAAGCGTAATTACATTTTGTATGTGCGCACACAAGTGTCATAAGTGTTTGTCTGCCTCCTCTCTCCATCAAACACATGCACACACACACTCTAATGGAAACACTGCTCTGGCGCGATTCTTTTCAGAGATAAAGTGCAGGTTAATTTGTTTTATTTTTTACTTTAAAGCAGTGATTCCGTTAGTGTGCGCACACTCAAATATCATTAGAGATGTTCCTTGTTAAAGAAGTTTTCTGATAAAACAGGGTTTCTGTTGTGTGTGTGTGTGTGTGTGTGTGTTAAAGTCGTCCCACACTAGCATTTCCTTCTCTCAAATAAGGAGGAGGGAGGGGATACTGTGTAAGATGAAGGAGTCATTCTTCCTCTTGTCTTCCTTTAGCTTCACACACACATTCACAGCATATGCACTCACAAACACACTAATGAAAAGACGGGACTTATTTTTACTTTTTTCAAAGGTAAAATTCTGGTTAATTTGTTTTATTTTTACTTTACATTTTGTATGAACTATTTTTCTATGTTTATTCTTTTCGGTTGTGGAACGAATAGTCTGAGTTTTCATTATTTCTTATGATGGACAAATTATGCTCGCAATCCAAGCTTTCACTGTATTGGTAATATTTTTCAGTGGCTGAAACAGATAGTCTGCATTTACATTATTTCCAATGAGAAAATGCATTTCATAATATAAAATTTCGCCTCCAGAATGGAAAAAATGTATATACCAAGGTACCACTGTATAATGTCATGTAATTTTTTGTGCATGTTCCTTTTTTCAATGATAACATCAATAATACTTTTTTTCCCCTGTAAACATCACCAATTATGCATTTTTAAGTATAATAATTAACAATTATTAAAAATTAACTAAATCTGGCAATCAGGTGATTTTCTGTATTTTTCATAAAAATGCCAAAGCAGTGTCTCTCCTTATCGTCTTTCTGAACCAGAAGACATACACAACATGTACAAATAATTAATACAAATCACATAAATAAATCCGTGCCTCTCTGTTTGTACCAAATTAAATGATTTTAGTTTGGATTTCAATGTGGTTGCAAAGTTAAATGCAACCACACAGTGACACAATCCAGTGTCTTCTTGTGCCAGTCCCAAATCTGGATAAATGCAGAAGGCCATCTGATGTAAAACATTTGCCAAATCAATGACGCGAATCATTGATAGGGCTTCCGTACAGGAACGGTCGTGGCCTGGGTTAACAACAACTGCCACCGGTGCCGTTGACCTACAGGGTGCTGGTGGAAATTGGGCTACTGTCGGTGAAAGAAGAAGAGCAGGAAGGTGTGTTTGTACACAGAGAGAAGAAAGGAAAGGCTTTAGAAGTGACTGTAGGGACTTTTAAATGTTGCGACTTTGACAGGGAAGGCAACAGAATTGGTTGACACGATGCAGAGAAGGAAGGTGGATATTCTGTGTTTCCAGGAGCCGAGGTGGAAAGGTAGCAAGGCTAGAAGCTTAGGAGTAGGGTCTAAGTTGTTTTACTATGGTGTGGATTGGAAAAGAAATCGAGTAGGAGTTATACTGAAAGAGGAGTTTGTAAGGAATGTTCTAGAGGTGAAAAGAGTATCAGACAGGTTGATGATTCTGAGACTAGAAATTGATGGTGTGATGTGCAATGTTGTTATTGGTTATGCCCCACAGGTAGGACGCGAGTTAGAAGAGAAGGTGAAATTCTGGAGTGAGTTAGATGAAGTAATGCTGAGCATCCCCAGAGGTGAGAGAGTGGTGATTGTGAGAGTGGCAGATTTTAATGCACATGTTGGGGAAGGGAACAGAGGTGATGAGAATGTGATGGGCAGGTTTGGTCTTCAGGACAGGAGCGCAGGAGGACAGATGGTGGTAGACTTTGCAAAGAGGATGGAAATGACAGTAGTGAATACTCTCTTCCAAAAGAGGCAGGAACATAGGGGGACATATAAGAGCAGAGGCAGATGCTCTCAAGTGGACTACATCTTGTGTTGACATTGTAATCGGAAAGGGATCAGTGACTGCAAAGTATTGGTAGGGGAGAATGTAGCCAGACAACACTGGATGGTGGTGTGCAAGTTGACCATGGTAATGAGGAAGGAAAAGAGGGCAAAGGCAGAGCAGAGGACAAAGTGGTGGAAGTTGAATAAGGAAGACTGTTGTGTAGTTTTTAGGGAGGACTTGAGACAGACTCTGGGTGTTCAGGAGGTGCCAGTTGACTGGACAACTACAGCTACAGTGATCGGGGGACAGGCAGGAGGGTACTTGGTGTATCATCAAGAAAGGGAAAAGTGGACAAGGAGACTTGGTGGTGGAAAGAGGAAGTCCAGGAGTGTATACAGAGAAAGAGGCTAGCTAAAAAGAAGTGGGACTCTGGGTGCACTTTGCAACCTCTACCTTCACCTTATGCCGCCTGTATACTCTGTTCAGTCCATTCAAAGAGTATATGAGGACTTGTATGCTAGGTTGGACAGTAAGGAGGGAGAGGTGCATCTGTACAGGTTGGTGAGGCAAAAAGATAGAGATGGAAACAATGTGCAGCATTTTAGAGTGATTTACTCTAATATAGGGAGGGGCATGTACTGACAGGTGTCAGGAGGGTGATGGGAATATGGAAGGAGTCATTTGAAGAGTTCATGAATGAGGAAACTGAAAGGGAATGAAGGGTAGAAGAGGTGACTGTTGTGGAGCAGAAAGTAAAAAAAACAGTAAGAGTGAGGGGAGGAGAGTGTTAAAGAGGATGAAGAGTGGAAAGTGAGTTGGTCCTATGAAGGTATGGAAGTGCTTAGAAAAGGTGGCAGTAAAGTTTCTGACTAGTCTGTTTAACAAGATTCCAGAGAGTGAGAGAATCCCAAAAGAATGGAGGAAAAGTGTATTGGAGTAGATCTTTAAGAACAAGGGAGATGTACAGAGCTGTGGCAACTAATAAAGCTGATCAACCATACAATGAAGCTTTGGGAAAGAGTAGTGGACGCTAGGTTAGGGCAGAGGTGACCATTTGTGAGCAGCAATATGGTTTCATGCCTTGAAAGAGTACTACAGATGCAGTATTTGCTTTGATGATGCTGATCATCAAAGCAAATAAAATAACTGTAGCACAAATACATACAACATGACCACCTGTTTTCACAGTTTTTAGTTATTTCTATGACCAAAATGTATAATAATACAGTGGAACCTTGGATTACGAGCATAATTCATTCTGGAAGCAGGCTCGTATTCCAAAACACTCGTAAACCAAATATATTTTTCCCATAAGAAATAATGAAAACTCAAATTATTCATTCCACAGCCCAAAAAAAATAAATACATAAAAATTATTGATACAATATGTATGAATGTGACGGTTCAGTTTTCAATCTCGGTGGCACCCGCTACAGATTGTAGTCCATAAATCATACGGTCCATGTCCAATAATAAGCTTTACTGTAATCATACATTCAGTTGTGTGTGTGTGGTTTCTACAAATGAACAATAACAACAAAGAATGAATATACAGAAAATACAAACTGTGCACTTAAGGGCAGTAAGAATAATATGTCAATAATATAGATAATACATATGACTAAGGTCAAATTTACCCAAATAAGTCAGATATAAATCACTTCAGATTTCTCTCTATATATATTAACATGTTCACTTTAAGTTAAAGGTTAGATAAACAAACTGAACATTGCCTTATATTCTTTTAATTGTTGTATCTAAAGTATTTTCTATCACATGTGTTTGTGGCATACTTACTAATTATTTCACAACAATGAGCAACATCCAATAACAACCACTGTAGTTTAACCTTACAATAATTAAATTAAGCAACGAACATATGAAACAATATTAAGTTACTTACTTCAGAATTTACGCACACAGTATGATGAAGTAGACTGAAAATGGGACCAGAACTGCACACAGATTCCTACAGAACCATCTAGAAAGTTAGCCGCTTTGGTTTGTCTGGGCATGTCCTACTTTTAACCAATCAGATTACAGCAATTCTAAGCACAGTAACTTAAAACGTCCAAAAGGTGGCACTGTTGTCATAAAGTTAGGCCTTTTGTACACAATATATGAAGTAAAAATAAAACTAATTAACCTGCACTTTAAAAAAAATAAAAATCCAGACAGATAAGTGTTTCACACCGACACCGGAAATACAAAACAAGACATAATAAACAGACATGTAGAGGTTTGAACCAAAGGAGTTCATTCCAACGAGTCAGACATATAACATTCAGAAAACAAGTGAGTTTTGAGTAAAGATTTAAATACTGATAGATTGTTAACAGAACGGAGAGAGTGTGGTAGACAATTCCAAAGTTTTGGAGCAATAACACCAAATGATCTACCCCCCATTGAAGAGAGGCGGTACCGAGGGACAGCAAGAAAGCCAGAATCGGAAGAACTAAGTGAACGAGTCAGGATGTAGGAGACAAGCAGTTTGAAAAGATGAGAGGGAGCCAGGCCATTTAAGACAAGGAGAAGAATTTTGAATTTAATACGGTAGGCTACTGGGAGCCAATGGAGATTATACAAGATCGAGGTTATATGAGCAGAGTTTAGTATGAGCGAGTATTCTAGCCGGAGAGTTTCTAATATATTGCAATCTGGAGATGGAACTGGCAGGTAGACCAATGAAGAGAGCATTACAATGCGTGATGAGACAAATGCATGGATGACAGTTTCAGCATCTTTGGTATTGATGAAGGGTCTCAGTTGGGCAATACGACACAAGTGATAGAATGCAGATTTAGTGACAGATTTAATGCGAGACTGAAAGCAGAGTGTTGAGTCAAAGATAACTCCTAGATTTCTGACAGAAGTGGATGTTTCGATCATTCACTACCTTTACAAGTGCAGTTTCAGTGCTATGGAGGGGACGAAAACCTGACTGAAAAGGGTCGAAAAGATTATCAACTAGAAAGGACTGGAGTTTCACAACGGAAACACTGTTTTAAGAGGGGAAAAAAAGAAATCTGTCTAATGACACTTGCGTGAGCGCATACTAACGAAATCACTGTAAAGTAAAAAAAAAAAAACAAATGAACCAGCACCTTACCTTTTTGCGACAAAGCTGAGATTTCTGTGTAAAGAAAGCGTGTCTGCGTGTGCGAAGCCGAGTGTGTGTCGGTGTCAAATTACACGCGCGCGCACACATGAGACACGGTGAAACAGAGAGGGAACCGTTGATTATACCAGTAAGAGACGAGCACTAAGACCAAGGGGAGCAGGGGACATGATTACCCACAATTCCGCAGCGCAAGAGAGAAAAATCATTAGCTCAGTTGTGATCACTTGCCGCTCGGTGTCAAAATAAGAGGCGCATACTTGATACATGATACTCGGCACTCGTAAACCAATACGTTCGCCCAGTTTCCAATTAAAAATTTATAAAAAAAATTTGCTCGTCTTACGGAACACTCGTAAACCGCATTACTCGCATATCCGACGTTCCACTGGATGAGCATTTGGTGAGTTCCAGTAGCTGTAAAATTCACACTTTTAAAAGTAATGTTATGAATAATGTCTGAAAATGCAAATGCGCGGTTTGATGTCTGAAGCCTCCTATGTTTGATGCAGTTCTTTGTCTGAAGCCTCTCCCATCAACACACACCAGCAGGACTTCCATACAAGTAGTTTTTTTCATTTTTATTTATTCATTATGGGTCGTTGACCAATGCTGTGCTGCCGGCATGAATCGGAGCCGATTGAGTTATAAGGGTTTATAAGGGTTTGTTGCCAAAAACAAAAACAAACAAAAAAACAAAGAAAACAATTAATATAAATTAAATAGGAAGCCCTTTAGGATTTGCCAGGTAGATTATTTTATTTTCATTTACAGTAATAACTTGTATACATTCAGCATGAGCATAATGTCAAAAAAAGACTTCAGGGATAAGCACAATACACAATATTTATGAATATATCAACAGTCTTCAGAGGACGTAAATCTATGGTGTGAGATTATCCTCTGAAACAGCAATGGAACAACAACAAGGATAGAACAAAAATAACATTAATAAATCACTAGGAGATTATTTGAGTAATGTTCATGTAGATGTTGAAATAGTCAAAGCACTTGGATCCGTTTCTTCTGCAAGCTATTATATAAACCAGCATCATATAGTCATGTGGACAAACAAGGCTTATGTCTCTTGTGGCTCCATATTAAACTAGGTGTTCGTCCCTCTGCCATGTGTTACTACTGTGCATCAGGCAAGGGGAAGCCTTTACAATAAACTTTACCACATGAATAATATACACACACATACGTATATACACACTGTCCAACAGGGGGTTGGACAATGAAACTGAAACGCCTGGTTTTAGACCACAAAATTTCATTAGTATGGTGTATGGCCCCTTTTTGCGACCAATACAGCATCAATTCGTCTTGGGAATGACAGATACAAGTCCCGCACAGTGGCCAGAGGGATTTTGAGGCATTCTTCTTGCGGAATAGTGGCCAAGTCACTATGTGATGCTGGTGGAGGTAAACGTTTCCTGACTCGCTCCTCCAAAACACCCCCAAGTGGCTCAATAATATTTAGATTTGGTGACTGTGCAGGCCATGGGAGATGGACCACTCTGTGTGTCCTCCTGTGTGTATTGGTGCATTATCATCCTGATACACGGCACAGCTTTAAGGATACAATGTTTGAACCACTGGGTGCATAGTCCTCCAGGTCCTCAAGTATTGGGCCTAGGGAATGCCATGATATTGCAGCCCAAACCATTGATCCACACCCCCTGCTTTGCGAACTGTATATCGTTTCTCGCCTGTGTGAACCCATTAGTGTTTTGTGAGAGTTCTCTTCTGGGAAAAACTCTTCCCACATGGTGAAAAGTATTACTGTTTCTCTTCTCTGTGCATCCGTTCGTGTTTTGTGATAGTTGACTTCTGGGAAAAACTCTTCCCACATGGTGAACAGTAATATTGTTTCTTTCCGTGAGTCCGTTTGTGTTTTGTGAGAGTACTCTGGGAAGAAAAACTCTTCCGACATCGTGAACAGTAATACGGTTTCTCTCCTGTGTGAATCCGTGTGTGTTCGATAAATGTAGTCCGGTGCACAAAACTCTTCCCACATTGTGAACAGTAATATGGTTTCTCTCCTGTGTGAATCCATTTGTGTCTTTTGAGATAACACTCCCGGGAAAAGCTCTTCCCACAGTATGAACAGGGATACGGTTTCTCTCCTGTGTGAATCCGTTTGTGTTCTATAAGTAATTGATTCCGGGAAAAACTCTTCCCACATTGTGAACAGGTATACGGTTTCTCTCCTGTGTGAATCCGTTTGTGTACTCTAAGTGCACTCTGGTAGGCAAAACTCTTCCCACATTGTAAACAGCAATATGGTTTCTCTCCTGTGTGGATTCTTTCGTGTTGTACCAACGTACTCTGGTAGGTAAAACTCTTCCCACATTGTAAACAGCAATATGGGTTCTTTCCGGTGTGGATCCATTTGTGTGCTGCAAATACTTCCCGGTAGGCAAAACTTTTCCCACAACATGAACAATGATACGGTTTCTCTCCTGTGTGAATCCGTTTGTGTGTGGTGAGATAACTCTTTTGGGAAAAACTCTTCCCACAATGTGAACAGGAATACGGTTTCTCTCCTGTGTGAACCCGTTTATGCAGTCTGAGAGTACTTTTGCGGGTAAAACTCTTGTCACATAGTGAGCAGCAATGTGTTTTTTCTCTACTGTGGACGCTTTGCTTATCTTGAATATTATTCTGCATATCAAAACTTTTCCCACTCAGTGAGCAGTGAAATTTATTCTTGTCAATTTCTGTAGTACTTCCTTTGCAATGTTTAGCATGAAGAGAACCACATGATGACATTCTGTAACAGAACAGTAAAAAAGAAAAACAAATCAAATCAGTTTATCTTAAAGTGTATTTGTCAAAAACTCAAACTTTCAACTTTTAACGACTTTTAAATTTCATAACTACTTTAAATATAGTGACAATTTTGAGCCCATGTCTTATTTATTTGTTGCATGATTTTATTTAGAATGACAGCTTTAATATAACTTTTTTTTGGCGACGTGTAATAACTTTTCTTACCTATTGTTCCATAAGTGTTTCCATAAGTAATTAATAAAATAAATAAATTAAGGATTCTAGTAGCAACTGTAACAATCATAAGCTTAAAACAATAGAAACAAGAATACACTAATGCTCCATCAAAGAGTGGAATATGCCTGCATCAGTCATTGGAGTGGAAGGATGAAATAATACATGGCTAATACTGAGGAATAAAGTCTCTGAATTAATAAACCACAACTTAAAAGATCAGCAACTGAGCAATGATGAAGAAAAGGGTGAATGTTAGATTTGCCATGACCCACAGTTTCAAGAGTTAAGTAGATTAGAAATCCAATTTATTGGACCAATTTAAGCAGGACAATGCAAAGAGTCAAGTAATCTTCCAGGAACAAATGTGTCACGAGAAATGGGCTGAAGCTACACGTGAGAATAAAGAAAATGGTCTCAGACTACGCAAAGATTTTGGAGAAGCCAATTAAGGGAAACAGTTGAAAGACTGTGTGCACAATTATTAGGCAAGTTGTGTTTTTGAGGATTAATTTTATTATTGACCAACTACAGTGCTCTCTGTTAATCCAAAATGTTAATAAACCTCAAACCTGAATATTTACGAAAGTAAAAGTGAGGTTTGGGCTTTCTTAGGACAATATCTGTGTGTGCAGAAGTATTGGCCAACTACTTGTGTTAGTGTTTTCATCAGTTAGACAGTTAGTTACAAATAAACATTACTGACATTAAAATAATAACAATCATAATAATAAGTGACCAATTTAGCCGTTCTTCTTTTCAATAACAGTCATAAGCCTTCCATTCATGAAGTCTGTCAGTTTCTTGAATTGTTGATGATCAACTTTGTGTGCAGCAGCAACCACAGCCTCCCAAACACTGTTCAAATTGGTATACTGTTTTTCTTAGACATACATTTTCTGTTTAGGAAAAGCCCACAAGTTCTCGATGGGGTTCAGGTGAGGAAGGTGTCCATGTCATTATTCTTTTTTATCTTTAAGCCCCTTAATTGCTAGCCCGGCAGTGGTGTACTTCGATGCATGCGATGGAGCATCGTTCTGCATAAATACTATGGTCTTCTTGAAAGATGCAGGCTTTTTCCGGCACCACCGCTTAAAGAAAGTGTCTTCTAAAAAATGGCAGGAGCTTTAGAAGTTGATTTTGAGTCCATCTTCCACCTGCAACTTGCTCATTTCTAATAATACAACATTAAAAATGTAATTTTTTTTGTAATCTCACCCAATATCTTAGCAATTTCAAGAGAGCTGCATCTGAGAGCCTTTTAACCATTTTTGACTTTTTAGGGTCAATTATCTAAATAATTATATATATCTTATTTTGGCCCATTTTGCCTGAGGAATGGAAGCTGCCTAATAATTTTGCACACCGTGATATAGGGTGTTGATCTCCTTAGGCCACACCCTCCCTCACTATACAAAAACACATCACCTGATGTGCTTAAATCCAATAAGCATTCAAGTTTATAGCGCTTAGAGTTGAAAAATATGCAAGTCATGATTTGGTCAAAATACTCACTTGCCTGATAATTGTGCACAAAGTATATAAATGTCCAAATTTGACCTTTAAAAAGTATTTAATAAACAGAGATCTGGATCATATCATTTTGACGCTTACACTTAATTGCTGATTCAAATTAATTTAAATTCTTTGAAATATTTAAAATCTATTTGAATGTGTCAGTATTCAGTATTTAATTCAAATTATATTCTATTTATATTGCACCTATATTAATCATATAAAATACATTAATAACACAGAATGGGATACGATATCATTAGCATGCTAGGTTAGGGGACATGGAAATTTTTATGTTTGATTTTTACCACCACCTTAAAAAAAAAAAAAATATATATATATATATATATATATATATATATATATATATATATATATATATATATTATGTATACATGTATATTTTAATCAATATCTAAACCTCTTATGTTTACGCTACAACTGTAATTTTTGTTTCTTTTAAAGACGAAATTTAAACTGAATAAATAACAGCAATGTTATCCCTTTTCAGTTTATATACAATTATCTTCTTGTTCTTCCTACTTCTCCTTGCTTCTGTCCGTTTTGTCTATTTGTCCAGCCTTACCAATACAAATTCATTGTGTATGTAACTATACTTCTTAAAGAACCTGATTCTGAAGAAAAAATGTCAAGAAGGAAAGATTACCAAGCTGAAGTGTGATGGGGCCTTTAAATCCCAGTTAGTTCACTCTTCTCTCCAAGTGTGTCAACTTCAGAATCTGTATAAATAAAAGATAAGTTTTATCTTTACATTGGTCAGAACTCGCTCTTCCAATTACATCTTCATGTTTCACACCCGAAAACGGTCTCAGGGATTTTTCTGTCCAGTCAAAATTTGTCACAGCATGGAGCAAAAAGTGAGCAGTTTGACAGATGTGGGAACACTTGTACTTAGAACATGAATATACTTGGTGTTAGAATGCTAAATCTCAGAGAGCCGCAGATTCATGTGGCAATTTATTTACATAAAAACCAGAGTGAAAACGGTATCCGACAGTGACAATTCTATCCATTGGGATGTGTTTCCCTTGCTATAATGAACATGCTCATTTTGAAAATGATTCAAACTTCCCATCACTATGCAGTGCTCCCTGCGCCACTGTCGCGTGGGCGGGACTAAGAAAAACACATCTCAATAGGGGAACCATCTTCTAGTGATGGGAAGTTCAAATCATTTTATTGTCTCGGTTCTTTAAATCTCGGTCATCAAAATGAACAAATCTATTTTTGAGCCATTTAGTTCATTTCATTCTTTTGATCAGAAATAAAATAAAATCTTACATTTTCAATTAACAAATCTCAAACACATCTACATACACACATTTTGGTTATAGTTTCAATAATTAAAATTATTATTACAATGCAGCTAAGGACAATTATAAACAGAATGAGCAGCTCACCTCTCATATCTTCTAGTCTTGAGTCATTCGTTTTGAATCTACTGCATAGTAGATCTGGGCGATTAATCGTTATTTTCAATTAATTCGAATTCATGGTTTATGTCGTTTTTGAAAAATGAAAATAAATTTTACAGTTTCACTTTGGTACGGCAGCGCGAGCTTCTGTAATTTTGCGACGACCCCTCTGTGACTCACACGTGGGAAATACGAGATACAACATGGCAGCACGCTCCGATTAAACCAAAGAGCTTGTTTCCAACAGAGGCGCGGTTTCTTCAGTCGTATGGAAATTGTTCGGGTTCGCAACTTTACACATTGAATAAGCCAAAGCCCGGTGTAAAATTTGTCTGAAGTTTGTGGCAACTAAAGGAAGCTAATTTACACGACTAATTTACTTGCGCATCACAAACAGAGCCACACTGCTGAATCTGCGTCGTGTTTGGCGCTGCGAGCTAAACAAGACAAGCGGCAGCGCGAAAACACCAGCTAAAAGCTAGGTGAAAACAGTGAGCACATTTCCCCACTGTATCCCATATGATAAGAGGGGCCTCAATGGAAAGATATTACTGATGTTGTGTCGTATATCGCTAAAGACATTATGCTCATATAGACAGTTAAAAAAAACATGTAAAATGCTGTCAGGCACCTGTTTGATTTTATTCAGCATGTAAGTTGCATGTGGTTTGCAAAATTGTTTAAGTTCATGTTTGGTTATATCGTTTTGCTTAAATAAATAAATAATAATAATAATAATAATAATAATAATAACCTATACTGTCTGGGTTTTTTTTTAATCTAAGCAAAAAAAATCATTTTACAATTGAAAATCGAATTTGGTCTAAATCGGGAAAATATCCAAATAAAAAAGAAAAGCAAGATAATAAACATTGTACAGCCAAGATTTTACCTTGGGTTTTTATGCCTGTTATACAGTCGCTGTATCCATTAACTAAAGCATCAAACACTTAATATTCCCATTTTGGTGGAGTTGGAAACAGGGCTGATGTAATACAAAAAACACATAATAAACAGAATGAGCAGCTCACCATCATACTGTATCTTCTAGTCCGAGTCGTTCATTCTTTTCAATCTACTGCACTAAATAGCGTCTATGAGAGTCACATGACAAAAGAACGAATGACTAGGACTTGGAAGACTCAATGAGAAGAACCGTTCAATTTGTTTCCTGTGTAAAGCACTTCATAGCGTCTATGGGAGTAACGTAACAAAAGAACGCACAGTGCGATTCTTTGCGCATGCGCGCTCAGTTTAAAATGAGAGTACTCGTCCTTCTGAGTCACGTTAAAGATTCGTTCAAACGGAAAGAATCGTTCATGGACGACCCATCACTAAATTCACTACATCTTCGAAAGCAACACCGAATTTAAACCCTGATATCCCTTCCGCTACCGTTGAGCAGTGCCTACTGATTATTTTCCTTAAAAAACCCTAAAACAGCAATACCCTGACATATGATTGGATTTTCAGATAAACTATCATTTAGCGCTACAGTAGTAAAATCTGATGAGGTAGGATAAATCGTTAGAACACCGTACTTACGGCCCACAGCGCGCTGACTCTTTGTAAGTCAGATAGGGGTGTAAATGAAGCTGTAATATACACACAGGGCTTCTAGTGTGTAGTTTCACGTCCGGATTAGAGATGAGAGATTCCGGATTCATCCAGGAAAACTTCCTGCATGGTCAAAAACATGAGACTCAAAATGGCGGTTATTGATTCAACGGATCCGTCGGACTCGTAGCGCGTAGTGAAACAGGATCCGAGGGACTCAGTGTGTTCATTAGTGATGGGTCGTTCATGAACGATTCTTTCTTTTTGAACGAATCTTTAACGTGACTCAGAAGGACGAGTAGTCTCGTTCTTCTGAGTGATTCGTTCATTTTCTACTGGGCGCGCATGCGCAAATCATCGCAAAACCTCTGTAGGTTATGTACAGGAAAAATAATTGAACGGTTGTCAACGAATCTTCCCAGTCGTTCGTTCTTTTGTCACATGATGGCCATAGACGCTATGCAGTGCAGTACACAGCAAACAGAATTGAACGGTTCTCCTCTCTGAGTGTTCCAAGTTCCGAGTCAACGGAACGGACAATTATGGCAAACGCACATTTGCACACTTCAAGGACTTCTTCACATTTCCCCTTATCTCATTTTCGTTAAAACTACTGCAATATTTGTACAGACATAAGTTTTTATAAGTTGTTATATTTTAGATTTCCTATATATATTTTTTTATTTTTGTATCTGGCATCTTGTTTTATAGTTAACTACTCTATTTCACTATTTATTTCCTTATTTCTTGTTAAAAAAAAAAAAAAGGTAACGGGCGGCCGTATAAGAATTTCACTGCATATGTGTATGTGACAAAATTTGAATTTGAGTCGTTCGTTCTTTTGTCACATGACTCCCATACACTCTATGAAGTGCATTAGATTAAAAAGAACGAACGGCTCGGACTAGAAGATATGACCGTGAGCTGCTGATTCTGTTTATAATATGTCCGTAACTGCATATATATATATATATATATATATATATATATATATACACACACACATACATTACTGGAACTATAACCAAAATGTGTATGCAGACGTGTTTGGGTTTTTTTCTGGTCAAAAGAAGGAAACGAACTAAATGCTCAAAAAAAGATTCGATCTTTTTGATGAACGAGATTCAAAGAACCGAGTCAATTAAATGATTTAAACGGCCCATCACTAGTGTTCATGAGTAAGTGGATTCTAAGGCTTCATTGAACGCCCCTAGTGGAGAATCATAGCCAAAGCTGCCAGAATCCAAATAAAAATGAACCAACTATTATATATATATATATATATATATATATATATATATATATATATATATATATATATAAAATAGTTGGTTCATTTTTATTTGGATTCTGTGGATATAGTTATAATATATTAATATATAATATTATAATATATTATGGCATGCCGTTTAGGAAAATATTAATGAGAGAACTTAATGAAAACTCTGAATATATTGAATGAAACGTGAGAATATTGAATGGATTCCGAATATATTGAATGAACTGTGAGAATATTGAATGAATTCCGAATATTCTGATTGAAACTCTATATATTGAATGAAGATTCTGAATATATTGAATGAAATGTAGAATATTGAATGGATTTCAAATATATTGATTGAAAATATATATATATTGAATGAATTCTGAATATATGGATTGAAAACTAAGTATATATTGAATGAAACATGACGTCACCGAAACACACCCTTACAAAAAATAACTGCAGTTTCTGGGGGAAAACTGCAGTTTTACTGCAGTTTTTGTGAAGTACAATGCAGTACAATGCAGTTGGAGTGCAGTACAGTGCAGTTGTATTAAAATATGATTCTGTAACGTTGTCTATCAAACTCGAGCCATTATTTAGCAATAGTTTAGGACATAATGACAGAAATAGATCGTTTCTCAGTAAAACATGTAATGTTGAGTATATATGGAATGATTTCATTTTAATTATTCAATTGTGTTTTTTTTACACACCTCGTAATGAATATTTGTCTTGCTGTTTGCTTTTCAAGAATGCCTTTCAAGTCCGGCCTTACCAATACAAATTCATTGTGTATGTAACTATACTTCTTAAAGAACCTGATTCTGAAGAAAAAATGTCAAGAAGGAAAGATTACCAAGCTGAAGTGTGATGGGGCCTTTAAATCCCAGTTAGTTCACTCTTCTCTCCAAGTGTGTCAACTTCAGAATCTGTATAAATAAAAGATAAGTTTTATCTTTACATTGGTCAGAACTCGCTCTTTCAATTACATCTTCATGTTTCACACCCGAAAACGGTCTCAGGGATTTTTCTGTCCAGTCAAAATTTGTCACAGCATGGAGCAAAAAGTGAGCAGTTTGACAGATGTGGGAACACTTGTACTTAGAACATGAATATACTTGGTGTTAGAATGCTAAATCTCAGAGAGCCGCAGATTCATGTGGCAATTTATTTACATAAAAACCAGAGTGAAAACGGTATCCGACAGTGACAATTCTATCCATTGGGATGTGTTTCCCTTGCTATAATGAACATGCTCATTTTGAAAATGATTCAAACGTCCCATCACTATGCAGTGCTCCCTGCGCCACTGTCGCGTGGGCGGGACTAAGAAAAACACATCTCAATAGGGGAACCATCTTCTAGTGATGGGAAGTTCAAATCATTTTATTGTCTCGGTTCTTTAAATCTCGGTCATCAAAATGAACAAATCTATTTTTGAGCCATTTAGTTCATTTCATTCTTTTGATCAGAAATAAAATAAAATCTTACATTTTCAATTAACAAACCTCAAACACATCTACATACACACATTTTGGTTATAGTTTCAATAATTAAAATTATTATTACAATGCAGCTAAAGACAATTATAAACAGAATGAGCAGCTCACCTCTTCTAGTCTTGAGTCATTCGTTTTGAATCTATTGCACTGCATAGTAGAGCTGAGCGATTAATCGTTATTTTCAATTAATTCGAATTTATGGTTTATGTCGATTTTGAAAAAGGAAACTCAATTTTACAGTTTCCCTTTGGTACGGCAGCGCGAGCTTCTGTAGTTTTGCGACGACCCCTCTGTGACTCACACGTGGGAAATACGAGATACAACATGGCAGCACGCTCTGATTAAACCAAAGAGCTTGTTTCCAACAGAGGCGCGGTTTCTTCAGTCGTATGGAAATTGTTCGGGTTTGCAACTTTACACATTGAATAAGCCAAAGCCCGGTGTAAAATTTGTCTGAAGTTTGTGGCAACTAAAGGAAGCTAATTTACACGACTAATTTACTTGCGCATCACAAACAGAGCCACACTGCTGAATATGCGTCGTGTTTGGCGCTGCGAGCTAAACAAGACAAGCGGCAGCGCGAAAACACCAGCTAAAAGCTAGGTGAAAACAGTAAGCACATTTCCCCACAGTATCCCATATGATAAGAGGGGCCTCAATGGAAAGATATGACTGATGTTGTGTCGTATATCGCTAAAGACATTATGCTCATATAGACAGTTAAAAAAAACATGCAAAATGCTGTCAGGCACCTGTTTGATTTAATTTTTTTTAAAATGTATTTGCTTAAATAAATAAATAAATAAATAAATAAAAATAACCTATACTGTCTGGGTTTTTTTTATATTTAAGCAAAAAAAAATCATTTTAAAATTGAAAATCGAATTTGGTCTAAATCGGGAAAAAATCCAAATAAAAAAGAAAAGCAAGATAATAAACATTGTACAGCCAGGATTTTACCTTGGGTTTTCATGCCTGTTATACAGTCGCTGTATCCATTAACTAAAGCATCATACACTTAATATTCCCATTTCGGTGGAGTTGGAAACAGGGCTGATGTAATACAAAAAACACATAATAAACAGAATGAGCAGCTCACCATCATACTGTATCTTATAGTCCGAGTCGTTCATTCTTTTCAATCTACTGCACTAAATAGCGTCTATGAGAGTCACATGACAAAAGAACGAATGACTAGGACTTGGAAGACTCATTGAGAAGAACCGTTGAATTTGTTTCCTGTGTACAGCACTTCATAATGTCTATGGGAGTAACGTAACAAAAGAACACACAGTGCGATTCTTTGCGCATGCGCGACCAGTTGAAAATGAATGAATCACTCTCTGAGACTACTCGTCCTTCTGAGTCACGTTAAAGATTCGTTAAAACGGAAAGAATCGTTCATGGACGACCCATCACTAAATTCACTACATCTTCGAAAGCAACACCGAATTTAAACCCTGATATCCCTTCCGCTACCGTTGAGCAGTGCCTACTGATTATTTTCCTTAAAAAAAACCCTAAAACAGCAATACCCTGACATATGATTGGATTTTCAGATAAACTATCATTTAGCGCTACAGTAGTAAAATCTGATGAGGTAGGATAAATCGTTAGAACACCGTACTTACGGCCCACAGCGCGCTGACTCTTTGTAAGTCAGATAGGGGTGTAAATGAAGCTGTAATATACACACAGGGCTTCTAGTGTGTAGTTTCACGTCCGGATTAGAGATGAGAGATTCCGGATTCATCCAGGAAAACTTCCTGCATGGTCAAAAACATGAGACTCAAAATGGCGGTTATTGATTCAACGGATCCGTCGGACTCGTAGCGCGTAGTGAAACAGGATCCGAGGGACTCAGTGTGTTCATTAGTGATGGGTCGTTCATGAACGATTCTTTCTTTTTGAACGAATCTTTAACGTGACTCAGAAGGACGAGTAGTCTCGTTCTTCTGAGTGATTCGTTCGTTTTCTACTGGGCGCGCATGCGCAAATCATCGCAAAACTTCTGTAGGTTATATACAGGAAAAAGAATTGAACGGTTGTCAACGAATCTTCCCAGTCGTTCGTCCTTTTGTCACATGATGGCCATAGACGCTATGCAGTGCAGTACACAGCAAACAGAATTGAACGGTTCTCCTCACTGAGTGTTCCAAGTTACGAGTCAACGGACACTTCAAGGACTTCTTCACATTTCCCCTTATCTCATTTTCGTTAAAACTACTGCAATATTTGTACAGACATAAGTTTTTATAAGTTGTTATATTTTAGATTTCCTATATATATATTTTTATTTTTGTATCTGGCATCTTGTTTTATAGTTAACTACTCTATTTCACTATTTATTTCCTTATTTCTTGTAAAAAAAAAAAAGGTCACGGGCGGTCGTATAAGCATTTCACTGCATATGTGTATGTGACAAATAAAATTTGAATTTGAGTCGTTCGTTCTTTTGTCACGTGACTCCCATACACTCTATGAAGTGCATTAGTGAAATGCATACACTCTTAACTGTATATATATATATATATATATATATATATATATATATATATATATATATATACACATTACTGGAACTATAACCAAAATGTGTATGCAGACGTGTTTGGGTTTTTTTCTGGTCAAAAGCAGGATATATATATATATATATATATATATATATATATATATATATATATATATATATTATGGCATGGCGTTTAGGAAAATATTAATGAGAGAACTTACATCACCGAAACACACCCTTACAAAAAATAACTGCAGTTATTGTGAAGTACAATGCAGTACAGTGCAGTTGTATTAAAATATGATTCTGTAACATTGTCTATTGTAAAAAAATAATAATAATAATAACTTCAGCTCCTGCAGCTTCTGGGATAAAAACTGCAGTTATACTGCAGTTTTTTTGTAAAGTACAATGAAATACTATTTATTCAGTACTATTTCAGTTAAATGCAGTTGGAATGTAGTTGTATTAAAATATTATTCTGTAACTTTGTAGTTATTGAACAGTTAATCCTGCACTGAATCCTGCAGTCCTTAACTAGGTTATTCTATTATTATTATTATTGTTGTGTTTGTAGTTTGGTTCAAGAAATATAGGATCCTACTAAATTCATTCAGTGAAATGATGTGTGTCTCAATTGTAGTTTGTGATTCTGACTTCTGAATGCCAGCGTCATCTTATTTTCAGGCACAGGCAAACAGAAACCGGTTGGGAGCAGGTAGAAGCAAATAGCGTGTGTGCAAGGAAATCAATAACGTCTTCCTCTTATACTCTTCCATTGTAAAACTGAGACGTGCTTAAATATGCACCACTGTACGATTTGTCCTCACCAGCCAATAAGACTACAAGATCACATCTAATCCTCAGACAGAGTTTGTATAGAGCGCGCGATGCAGTCCCGTAGGTACGGTTTGTGTATGTCGTTATTGAGAAACTCAGACAGGATGGAGTACTATAACTATCTTATAGACTTTATTATTGATAAAACGGTACACATTCGCAACATATCAGAATTAAATCAAGATGACAATTTTAAAGTTCAGCCAAAAAAACTTGCCGAGTTGGAAGAATCTAGAAAGGGGGCGTGTCGTCTTGTGGAGGAGGAACACAGCCGAACCTGAGCGATGGCCCTGTCACATCATTCAGTTAAGTGGTGAGTGGGACCTTAAGTGACTTTTATTATTTTACAATATACATATAAAGTTATTTAACTAGTTATTGTTTTCTATCGCTATGCGGTGTTAATGGCATTGTCCTAAATGTGTGCGTGTTTTCTAATGTTAACTGCTATACTGTTAGCATGCTAGCTAGGTTAACCTGAGGTAGCCCACTGCTAGCATTGGATTCAGTTGTAAATGTATAGCTCAGTTTAACTATAGACCATATAAGTGCAAGTAGATTTCTTAATGTGTAACACTGCACAATGTGAGTAACAATTATTCGGCTGTAAACGTCCTGTGTTTGTTTCTGTAGTCGTCCATCAGCCCTTACACGAGAGAGAGGATCGAGAGGAGGACTCTGTTCCTCTCCAGTGTTCCTCTTATCACCTCAGGGCAGATTCTGGGAAAGGGGAAGAGGGAGAAGGGCAAGAGGTCAGCATTAGACCCTGGGCAGACTTCACTCCTGGTAGGAAACATTGTTTTTCTCATCCCTTTATTTTCCTTTACTAAAAACAAATTTTAAGTTTGTGACCTTTTTTTTAATCATTCAGATTTGGCTGGGTGCGTAATAAGATTTTTTTGTGGGGTGTGGGGTTCTCAGAACACATTTATTTTTTGCTTAGTCAGTCTTAAACTTGTTTGTCTTCATGTTTCAGAAAGACGTCAAGAGGTGAACATCACTCTGTGGAACAAAGGTGTGGTTGGATTTTTCCTGAAAAAATATTACAGGAGTATCTAAAATCTCACACAGTCTACCGATGGTGCTCATTCGGACAACAAAACACTTCTCTGAGTTTTCTTCTTGATAAGCATTTGCTTTATTTGTTGTCTTTTGTTAATAGAATCTGCAACGCCTCAAACTCCGCACATGGCACTAAGGGGATCTGTCACGAGTCAGCCTGATCAACCGAGCACTTCCAGACACTGAGGCTCCACTCCTGATCTTTCTCCCCACGCACACACCTGTCATTCTGGCACACCTGAACCTGATCAGCCAATTATCTCTCCAGCTTATAAGCACACTAAGAGCTCCACTCAGTGCCGCAGTATCTCACTAGTGTGCCTCGCGGTTTCTCTGTGTAAAATAGTCATTGTGTATCCTAGCCTGTGTTTTCGACCCTGCCTGTTTTCCGGATTTCTCTCTCGCCTACGCCCTCTGGTACTTCTATCATTATCGGACTGATTAACGTGGATGACCTCGCTTGCTCTCAGGATTTGGAATTGTACTCACGATTTGGATTCGTTCGCCCTCGCTGCTGGATCACCGGATTCTGACCACCGCCTGGAAAAGACGATTCTTCTAGCCCGTTGCTGCTTCCACGGCGCGCGCACTTCCGCGTTCGAGCACTTCCGTGTTCGCGGACATCAGGGAGGGAGTTTGCGCCGCGCGCCGACCTCCGTTTTCTCCGAGAAGATCGGCCACTACATTCAACCTTCCAATCACCGCGAGCTACGCAGGTTAGCAGCGAAAATTCGCTAGCAAAGAGCCGAGAGGACTACTCGCAATCGACTTCCGGGTTAGTGGAGATTCCCGCGCGTCATAGCCCCGCCTCCTCCATCGTCACTAAAGGTTTCCCCACTCTGTCACCAAGCACACACACGCTGCTTCTCTCCTCTGCTCCCACTGTGCCTACACATTCAAGCCTCCATATTTCCAGTAAAAGAATTTCAACATAATTCAAGCATCATTCGTCTGCTTTTGGGTTCACTCCAGTTAAGTCACCCCGCCCCTGACAGGATCCTCCCAGCCCAACAAACAGCTGTTAGAGGTGAGTAAATTGAGTTAATATTTTAATAATATTTGGTCATTCCATATATAATCAACCAGAGTGGTAAGTCTGAATCTCTAAACAATGCCAGAGTCATCACATTCACATTACATTCTGAAATCTTAATTAATTAACAGGGTTGCTATCAAAAACAGCAAACTCGAGCCATTATTTAGCAATAGTTTAGGACATAATGACAGAAATAGATCGTTTCTCAGTAAAACATGTAATGTTGAGTATATATGGAATGATTTCATTTTAATTATTCAAATGTGGTTTTTTTTACACACCTTGCAATGAATATTTGTCTTGCTGTTTGCTTTTCAAGAATGCCTTTAAAGTGAAGGAAGGGAAGGTGAAACGGTTTATTCAAAGTTGAAGAATGAAGGGGCGTCAAACCTCTCCAGGCTTCCAGCTACACACCTCAAGCCTTGTAATATATTCACATACTTGACAGCAGAGTCTCCTAGCAGCAGCACTGTTGAACAGTAATATTGCTAAGTGTTAAAGTGCTTTCATGGTCTGTTTTTGGTTGCTTTTATTGATTTTTTTTTTTTAATTAAATAATAAAATGAATTGCAATAATTTTGTTGTAATGTAGTTGTATTACACTACATCACACATTTAGATTATAGAAATACTGTAATTTTTCAGCTTTATTCAAATTGCATATACCCGTACATTTTTATTTGCAGTACAACTACTATTTTAACTGCAGTAGCTGTTTAATATTAACTGTAGTGTTATTGCAGTATTACTATTGCAGTCGTTATTGCAGTAGTAAGAAAAAATGCAGTAAATTCGTGTCCAAATTACTGCGTTTCCTGCATATGTACTGCAAATGTAGAAAACTGCAGTTTTGACACTTGAAAACTGCAGTTATTTTTTTGTAAGGGCAGCGCCATCTTTAGAAAGGATGAGTGAGTCGGCGAGAAACTTGGTTGCTGCAATTGTGAGAAATGAAGAGATGGTCAACTCTTTGAGTGCGTGTACGGCCCAAAGTGGTGGCACAAGCCGCACTCGGTATCAGACTACGGATGAAGAAATATATTCGCTATTTCACCGGGGAAGACCGATGTTATGCGCTAAAATGCTCCCCTGCCACAGATTGCCCCCCCTACATGATCTGTATCAAATATTATATTACAACATAAATTCATAGGTTTATTGTTATCAAATATGATAGAAACATTATAATTAACCCTAGGCACGTGATGGGTATCGAGACCATAATTCTCATATAATGTTTGTTTTGTGGCACATTTATTTTACAGGGATTTGTCATGTAATACAAAAATGCTTGCACTAAATAAATATTTATGATAAATTTAATGAAATGATTTTTATTAAATAAGCAATATCAAAAATACATCTTGTATATTAAATAATTTATATTTTTCCCTATACATGTAATTTTTTATAATGCTTATTTTATAATCAAATCCATTTGGTCTAATTTGTAATTTCTAAATCATAAACCCAACTACCCCCACCTGTGTATGAAAGAGACTGCAAAAATGTCTGAGCTTTTTAGCTTTCTTTGTAGAATGCTTGCAGGGTGTATGAAGGTGGTGAAGTTAATTTAACCCAGCAACATGGGTTATTTGTTTAACCCAGCAAGATGGGTAAAATATTCAATCCAAATGCTAGGTCATATTTAACTATAATGCTGGGTTAATTCTACCACAAACATTCTACGCAGAACCATTCTATTAACTGGAATGTTGGGTTAATTCTACCTCATAAATACACACTAAAAAAATGCTGGGTTATTTTTACTACCCAAACGCTGGATTGCCTCTGTTGGGTGATTTTTTTCTGGGATATTTACAGTGAATTGGGTACTTTTTGTTTAACCCAGCTTGCTGGGTTGGAGTTGGGTTAGCTATAGTGACAGCTAACATCACAGACAAGACCGAACCTCCCCCAAAGTGTATTCAGTGGCTGTGTCAGTTTCGTCTTTTTTTTTTTTTTGGAGCCGCTGATAAGGGTGCTTCCTCCTCGAGCATTTAAGAGGAAATGTAAACGTTAAATACAAGGTCTGTATACACACTTTAACTCACCTGTGACTGAATTTGTTCACTGTATGTAACATTTATTACTGTTACTGTGTTAATGTTACACTCAAACTTTCAGCCTATGCTATAGCATGCTAGTTTATCTGACAATGGCTGCTAACTTGCCAAACCGAAGAACTGTGTATGAAAGAAACTGCAAAAATGTCTGGGCTTTTTAGCTTTCTTTGTAGAATGCTTGCAGGGTGTATGAAGATGGTGAAGTGATGAATGAAAGCTAAACTGTTAACTGTAGTGCCAGCATGATGCTAGTATTTAGCTAGGTTGCTAGCCTTAGCAACCACATTAACATTAGAACATTATTAATCTCAGTGCTTGAGAGAATAAAAAGCTGGGGTGTTACAAAAGACGACACTTCTTACAAATGTGCATTCTTACAAATATGCATACTAGACAGACGATTTTCCATAAACTTTTACTTACTTTCATTGCTTTCTTTCTAAGGTTGGAACCGACACCGTGGAATATCTCCAGCAGGCTGAAGTGTCAAGGCCGTACCCCTACATCCTGATGTTGGGAGACAATGACCAGCACTGCTCTCAGGCATTACTGCTTCTGAGTAATAGTATTGTAATGATGTCGCGGTTGAACTTATCTGATCTTGTGCTTTTGAAAAATAAATATTTTCTCTATGATTTGTACATTTAATTGGGTGTTTATTGCATATGTATGGTTTGCAAAACTTTGTTTGTAATAGACCAGTATATCAAAGTAATTGATCTCAAAGTATATCAAAGTAATTGTCACCCATAGACATGTAAAACAGTAATAAATGTTACATACAGTGAACAAATTCAGTCATAAGTGACTTAAGTGAGTGAAAGTGTGTATAGAGACCTTGTATTTAACATTCACATTTCCTCTTAAATGAGGAGGAAGCACGCTCATCAGCAGCCAAAAAAAAAAAAAGACACGAAGCTGACAGCCACTGAATACACCGGTGACCTTCGGGGAAAGGGCGGTCTTGTCTGTGATGTTAGCTGTCAAAGAATAAACTGCTAGG
Source organism: Clarias fuscus (assembly GCA_030347435.1). NCBI lineage: Eukaryota > Metazoa > Chordata > Actinopteri > Siluriformes > Clariidae > Clarias > Clarias fuscus. The sequence goes on along the minus strand of CM059211.1, from coordinate 5,038,648 downwards.
TCAAAATAACACAACCAGAATTTTTTTTTCTTAAAAAATTATCCTGAACCAGACAGAAACTGAAGTCAGCCATAACTAAATATACCCCAATTGCCCCAATATTATCAAATGTGCCAACAGACTTTCCACACACAACTTTAGTGACGATACTAACTAGTAAGTTACCTAAAGTTACATTTAATATTAGATATAGTAAATTTAAGTTTTTATTTGTGTGCGCTACAAACAGACTTTTCTCTTAAAATACAGTATAGTTGTCTGTTGGCACAGAATATAAAAACTCCCCACACCCCCATACCAAAATGAGACTTGGAAAGGTGGAAAACAAGTGAACATGGAAATTTAGGTAAAAAGTTCCCTTTGAACTGAACATTTTCGCTCCCTGCGGCTTGAAATCACACTTAACATAGATGAATTCTCTGTGAAGTATTCTTCGCAGGGTACTTCAGGCCAATCGGAACGCACCTTATCACGTTTCCTCTGAAACACGTGATGCCAACGACCAAATCTTTTCAAACTGCTCGCTCGGAGGGGGTTACGTAACACACTCGTACGCTCTAAAAAATGCTGGGTTAAATAACAACCCAGCCTTAACCCGCTGGGTTGGTGTGATCCAAATGCTGGGTTTAACTATTTAACCTAGAATTCTGGGTTATTTTATTTGACCCAAGCAGTGGGTAGTTCTAAAATGTTCAAGCACTGTACATGCTGTAAGGTCTTTTTAAATTTAAATCGAAATGTAATGCAGAAAATTTAAAAATTTTTTATTTCAACAAGATTTTTTTCCACTTCTTTTGTTTTGGGGAAACACTGTTATACTTCCATACATATTGAGCCTATTCCAGAGTGATGAGTGCACCCATCATGCATAGTGGCCTTTGAAGGCAGTGTTATGATCTGGGGTTGAAGCCTGCTGCTTAAGTGTCTTTAGAAGTTTTCGTCTTATGTTACTAAGGTATACTGAAGTTTGCAAGCCTGTCAGCACGGTGGTGTAGTTAGCACTGTTGCTTTGCAACTCCAGGGTCCCGGTTCGGTTCTTGGCCAGGTTCAATTCCCGTGTCTGTGTGCATGGAGTTTGCATGTTCTGTGCTTGCTTGGTGGGTTTTCTCTGGGTACTCCGGTTTCCTCCCACAGTCCACAGACATGTAGGTGACTTGCGATGGATTGGCACCCTGTCAAGGGGGTACCCTGCCTTGTGCCCCAAGTCTCCTGGGATAGGCTCCAGGCAGCCTGTGACTCTGAATACAGGGTTAAACAGTATAGATGATGAGTGAGTGAGTGAAATTACAAGCATTTCATTAGGTCAAAAGCTTTTACTGACAATTACATTAAGTTCATGCACAGAGTCAATATTTGCAGCATTGACCCCTCTTTGTCAAACCCTTGGCAATTCATGTTGTCAATCAACTTCTGAGCCACATCCTATCTGATTGCAGCCCATTCTTGCATAACCAGTGCTTGAAGTTTGTCAGAATTTGGCTCTACGACCTCTTGACGACTGACCACAAGTTCTCAATGGGATTAAGGTCTGAGGAGTTTCCTGGCCACGGACCCAGAATTTCATTTTGTTCCCCAAGCCACTTATCACTTTTGCCTTATGGCAAGGTGGTCCATCATGCTAGAAAAAACATTTTTCGTCACCAAACTGACCTGGATGTTTAGGAGAATTTGCTCTCTGATATTTTTTTTTGTACAATCATTTATTTATGGCCGTCATTTATGCCAAATCATCAGTGAGCTCACTCTTTTGGCTTTTCATTTTGTGTGTGTTTTATAGAGATTTTCCATGTTAAAGATCCTGTTTCTCTCTCTTTCTATCTGTCAAAAAGCACTACAGATCTGGCAATTAAGAACGCACATTTCGAGAAAAGGGATCTCGCGCGCTTCCGCGGCAGCTCGCGGGAAGCTGTGAAAATGCCGTTCATTATCTGTAGGGGGCAGTCGTGTTTCAATCTGAAGTATTGTGTGTCTACTGAAGCCAAACATGTGTTCTCTCTCTTAGGCGCCCATTGACAGCAAGCGACAGAGCTCATAAACGTGTCGAGCACAAACTTTAATTACGGATATGTATTTATTCTTCATTTTCTTCTCTCCTGCAATACTCTCCTCTCCTACTTCTTTGACTGCGCATTCTCCATTCAGTATTATTATCATTAATAGTAGTAGTGAAAATTACCGCTGATTAACTATCTCTGCAGTAGTTAAAACAGCGGATTAATTTCATTTGGGGTATTTCTAACATTCTAACATCTACTAAATAATAATAAATAGATAAAATAACCCAGTACTTTAACATTTAACACAGCAGTTTTAAGAGTGTAACATAAAAAATATTCCATTTGTAAAATAGCCTAGGTAAAATCATAGGTTGGGTATAGAGTGATTAAAAACAATACAACAAAGCTTATGGTAAATAAATTCTCAGACTCTTCCACTGCAGGTATTAAAAAACAGTAACAATGTCATTTTAGAATTCGTAGAAGCTCAGTGGTCCGGAAAAAAAACTCTCACGGAGGAGCCTTTCCCTGAATTCGCCATTTTCACGGGGGTGGGCATCTCGGTCTATTCATACAGATGTGCAGAATCTATTTACAGTATATGGGATTTTACGGAGTTTTCACTGAACGATTTACCCTGAAATAGAGCAATATAAGAATAGTGCCAGCTGGCACACCTTAAAAAATAATTCGGCATCTATTTAGAGTCCTTTTTTATAAACTTGTGCTACTGCTGTTTACTTGCAATATTTGTTAAGTATAATTTTTTTATTTAAATGAGGTTTGGGCTCCGAGATGTGGAGCCTACTGTATGTAGTCTAATCAGAGCTCTACCGCCTGTTCGAGTGTAATTCATAAATTATGTTTATAATAATTAAATGAGATGCCCTAAATTGTGCTTTAAAATTAACCTAATTAATCATTTCAAACCCGCGGGTCGCAGTTTCACTTTACAAAAGGCAGCATTTTGATCAAAACGTGATAAACCTTGCATGCGATTTATCGATAAAAATGAAGACATATTGCATTGATGGATGGATGCTGTGGATAAATAATGATTATTATTATAATAATGAAAATTAAATAAATAGCTGTTCATCTTTTTGTGTTTTTTCGGTTTATTATACACCTCTGCACCACTTATTATAATAAATAGTTTTAAATCTTAGTAAAGGTACCATAGCAAGAGAAAATATATATGTGGTGTTTATGCTGTAATTTGGTCATCTTCACCCATGGGGTAAACATATGTGGCAGTTAATAGCATTCGCTAGAATCTCTCTAAGTAAGTAAGCATAATAATAAATAATGAATAATCATAGTGTCACCCCATGGGTGAACATGACCAAATCACTGCATGAACACTGGAATACGAGGATTTAAGAATGTAATTAAACACGAATATCCTTAATGTGTTAAAATGTTGGATTTTAATTTAAAAGCCATATATGTATGTATACGGTGCATGGGTGTCAACTCGCACGTTCTGTAATATTCCATTGTCATTCATATTCCCGCTGTTTTAGAGCCCTTTACTAAAGCATTCGCTAGTTATCAAGTTGATATACAGGAAAATATTCAGTAAATTCGTGAATTACACTCAAAGTATCAACTCCAACTATGAAGTCTGATTTCATTTGCTGGGGAAATAAAATTTAGACATAGACGTCCGCTTTGTCTTGTTAATTTATCTAAACCCCCCTACAGTATTTGCTAACAGCGCACACAGTTGGATAAATTCACACCTATCTTAAATGAAAGGTGAGAAGAGATTCAGCAGAATCTTCTGACACAGTGCTTGCTCTGAAGGACTATATTCCACAAGAATATAGAGAATAAGAATTGTATTTATAATAAGATAATTCATTAAATAATAAAAATTAATTAATCAAATAATGTCTTTATCTAAAAGACAGACCGAATTTCTCATTCACAGCTGAAGTAGTTAAATATGCTTATACTGTAGAAACGTAGGTTATATTTTAAAAGTACAATTGCAAGTAAATTACAAACTGCATGTAATGTAATATATGAATAAAACAGTATTAGACACACATATATGATATGGTAGTATATACAATGAAAAAGCTATTTACACATGAGTGCTCAAATGTAAAGCAAACGCAATTATTAATTTTTTGTGTATATTTAACTTCATTCAGCCATTTAAGTTACAAGAAAAAAATAACGTGGCTACCAGCCCACTATTATTTTCTGTTCGAATTGAAAGATGACAAAAAGACGAAGTACAACAAAGAATACGAAAGTGTATGATCTTTAATAAAGTTAGTCTAAAACAATATTGTCTCCAATGCTGAAGCAAACATGATTTTGTTTTTGTTTTAGTCTATTCGCTCAATACAACGTGACTGCGCTCCGAGGTGAACACATGCAGACCCCCAGTTACTGTAATCCCTCTTCTCACCTTTCATTCACAATAGGTGTGAAGTTATCAAACCGGTTTCGCTGAATTGGCAGAATTGAGGGGTTTAAAAAGAATTAACAAGACCGAGCAGACGTCTCTGCCTAAAATATATTTCGCCATAACAATGAACTGAAGCTCAGCACGTCTTCTTTCCTTGTTTTAATCTGTAATTTTGTGAAATAATAAGTGAAATGTATTCCGCGTATATGCTTAAATATTCCTTTTTATTTATGGACATGTGACTTATGTTTGATCTGCATTATTGCGAGACGCGATGACTTTCTGCCATTTTTATCTATAAATCGCACGGGTTTATCAGACTTTTGATCAAAGTTATCAAACCGGTTTCGCTGATTGGCAGAATTGAGGGCTTTAAGACCGAGCAGACGTCTCTGCCTAAAATGTATATCGCCATCACAATGTGCTGGAGCTACTTTCCTTGTTTTAATCTGTAATATTGTGAAATAATAAGTGAAATTTATTTCGCGTATATGCTTAAAGGACATGTGACTTGATGACTTTCTGCCATTTTTATCGATAAATCGCACAGGTTTATCAGCCTTTTGATCAAAACGCTGCCTTTTGTAAAGTGAAAGTTTACGAACAAATCGGAAAAATTATTTCCAGCCATGGTCAAATAATGGATGAAATGCTGGACACAAACTGCAAAAAAAACATTATGTTTATTATTATAAAAAGCCCGAAGCACTTCATGTGCATATAAGAATATTTACAAAAAATATATAGATTTTTTGTTCATTCATGTCTTCTGATGGTGCTCAATGTCGACACATTTGTACGTTTTAACGAAGATATGTTGGCATATTCACGAATCAGGACTTTCACATAGTTTTTTTTTTTTTTTTGGATTTTTCCCCGATTTTCTCCCTAATTTAGTCGTGTCCAATTCCTCCCCGTCACTAGGGGGCTCCCACATTAAGGCTACTACTACCACTCAGCCGGGAGGGCCGAAGACTATCACGTGTTTCCTCCAAACCACGTGACGCCAGCCGACCGCATCTTTTCGAACTGCTCGCTCGCGCACCGTTGGGGGCGGCGTAACACACTCGGAGGACAGCGCTATCCGCTCCCTCCGTTGCGCGAGCTCACAGACGCCCCTGACTGGCTGTAGAGCCGTGATTAATGTGGGAGCACCAAGTACCTCTCATCCCTCCCCTCTGAGAGAGCTCGGCCAATCAGCTCTCTCTAGACCTCCGGCTGCGAGAGGTTACAGCACCACCCGGGATTCGAACTAGCGATCTCCGGATGATAGGGCGAACACTGACACTAGATTTACTAACCCTGTGCAAATTTGCATAAATTCCCTGGACCTGACACCTAGTGGCAGTTCTACACTGATTTACTTCATGGGCTGCCCAGTTCGCCCATGCATAAAACCGCCACTGCTGACACCGACTAGCACCCCTGTCGCTCCATTGTTGTTCTTCTTTTGTTGTGCAAACACATCCATACCTGTCCCACACCGAGGTTTGGCCTGACTTGGATCTGAGCTACTCTGAATAACTAATGCAATTGTGCCAGACCTCACAAGTAATGGGTGGTTTGCACAACAAAAGCAGCAGGAGAATCAAGCTGAAGAACTGCGAAAATCTCATCAGGGGTGAATAACACCTCGGGACTTGCACCAGAAAATAAAAAAAGTCAGTAATTCTAGTGTTAAATGGTACCATAGCAAGAGTTTATTTCATATAAAATAAACTCTTGATATGGTACTTTCACTACGATGAAGTACCATTTAAAGCTATTTGGATAGCTTTTTGGATATAGTGGGGTAAACATAACGAAATTACTGCATAAACACTTACATTTTTACATCCTCGTGTTCTGTTGTTTATGTTGTAATTTGGTCATGGGTATAGATTTGTGGCATTTTAATTCAAATCCAACATTTTAATGGTTAGTGATCGGTGCAGACATTCACACAAAGGGTGAATGAGGGTCCTAAGCTATAAAAGAAAGTGAACGAAACAACTGTAGGCATTTGCAGTTCCGACATGGAGGCAAAGTCATTTTATTCTACAAAGAATGTTGCCATTTGTGTGGGCAAAAAGCAAAGGGTAAGAAAGCCTTTTAATAATATTTAGTAGTTATTCAGTTACTGATTTTTCTACTGACTTTATTTGACATTCCGATTTTGTTGTACTTGTATCCTAATGCTTTACTGTCTGTACAGCAGTCTGGAAAAGAGAACAAGCTGCCTCAGAGCACCAAAAAACGCGTAAAAAAGAAAACGGTATGTATTTTTCTTGCAACACCATTAAACAATCTGTACATGTTTTTTTCAGTGGTGTGCTAAAGGTATTAAATGCTTTTTATGTTGGCTTTTACAGGTGTAACGGGTTCGACCCAAAGTTGCACGGGCGGCACCATGAAACACAGACACGAAGCGAGATCTTAGAGGAAAAGGGTTATTTATTAGGAATAAATAAGGGAAGGAAAGGGAAAAAGGAGGGAGGACGGAAAGAAAGGGAAGGGATGATGTGTGCACGTGCGTGGTCCGAGGCAGTGCCCAGCTGGCATGCGGGCACGCAGCTGGTGGCGGTGAGCGGAGTGGCCGAACGGAGCACGCGAGGCAGCGCTCCTGCACGCTCCCTCTCGGTACCTCCCCGCTGTCGATAGCTGGCCTGGCCCCTCCCAGCTCTCTGTGGGCGCGGCCTCAGGGGGGAGTCTCGCTTGGACGTCCTTCGGCTGGGCGGCTTTCCCGGCTGGGATCGGCGGCCTTAACGCTGTCCTCCTCGCGGCCTTTTCCTCTTCGGCGGCAAGGACGCGAAGGCGGGCTCGACGCGGGAACGTAGGATGCCGTGGGAGCTCGTGCAGCTCTTTCCCGCGGAAATCCAATGTCCTTTTAAGTCTCTGGGACACGTTCCATTTTCCCACTCCCATGCCACTCTCGAGCTCCACTGCGTTACGCTCTTCTCGGACCCCGGACTAAACACCGCGCCTTGCTTTTATAATGCAGAGCAAGCCCGAGATCCTATTAACGTTAATCACTGCCAGCCGGCCCGCATAGGCGGCCCCATCCCTTTGCACACCTGCAGAAGGGGTGCCGCCTACTTAGGGAGCCTACGAAGTGAGCGAGGGGCGATAATAGATTTGGGCGCACGCCCATCACAGGCGCACGCCGTGACACAGGCTACACTGATTCAACGGCTCCCCGCTGTAACCAGCAGATCAAAAGCGCAGTCATCGGCTATGACACGTAGGCTGCTGAGTTTAGAGGCCAGGGTTGGTTGGTTGGAGGCACGTCTGAAGGAGAAGATAACGTCACAACCGCCAACAGTAGATCAGTCTACGTCCACAGACAGTTTGGTTGATGTTCCTCTATTGGTGCCAACTCAACAGTCGTGTGCAAATTGGACACTAATCCACGACACTGCTGGAGACCATTCTACGTCAATCATCGGACGGTTGGATGATTTTGGCTTTCCACCAGCCGCCTCAACACCCCTGACTGACCGTACCAGGTTGCAGATTGATACGGAAAATGTTGCATCAGCTGCAAACCATCAATTGGCAACTGTTTCAATCCTCAACTTTCACATTTCACCAGTTCTGGAACATTCAATGTCTTCTCTGCCCAACGTCTTACAAGAACATTCAGAAGTTTCATCATTCTGTTTGAGATTGCCTGAAACACAGAGAAACGCTTCGCTTTCTCACCATCCTGTTCGCCGGTCTCTCATACATGGAGTGATCATACCCGATGTGACTTTAAATCACGTGACCATAGAGGAAGAGAAACAAATATATCTGGATTCAGCAGAATCAGATGGCAGACCAAGGGCAGATCATTTTGCTGTTACTTTGTTTAAAAGGCTGATTCCGATCAACATTTACCAGAACTGGGCAGGTTCGGTGAACTATGATGGTTCCAGGGGGGAAAACGCACTGCCCTCCAATCTGCGTCAAGCAATTTCCGATGCTGTTGCTCGGAAATTCCACCCCACAGCCCGCAACAAAAAGCAAATACGAGAAAGAATCAACGAACTTCTTAGAAAGAAAAGACTGAGTTTTCCTCTTTTTTAAAAACAAAAATCATATTACTCTCACTTTTGCAAAGAGTGACCATTTTCCATATACCTGTCTGACATATTCCTTATTTAATAAAACTGTATTGAAACAAATTTGTGTATTTTCCTTATTTATTATTTACTAACGCTTCCCTAACATTTGTTGTCTATGCAACAAAACACAAACAGAAAGAACGAATAAAGGAATGTACAAAACATTAACACCTTTGCCGTGTTCAAATAAATAAACAGTTACTGCATGTTTCAAGAAATCGTTAATTTACATTTTTCTCCTAATTATATGTCCACAAATACTTTGACAACATACACTTATCGATTTATCAGCAATTATCAAGAATTGCATTTCATATGAATGTCACATATGAGAGGCGTGCACAAACGCACACAAACTCTCCATGCAGGGAACAACTGAACAGCAGGTCTTCATAGTTGGAGTTGATACTTTGAGTGTAATTCATAAATTTAATGAACCGTTTCCTTCCTGGACCTTTTGTCCGCATCACAATGAACTGGAGCTCAGCACTTCGACTTGCCTCGTTTTAATCTGTAAGATTTAAGTGAAATGCATTTTGCATATATGCCTAAATATTCCTTTTTATTTATGGACAGGTGTATGTTTGATCTGTATTATTGCAAGAGGCGATGACTTTCTGGGGGAGTATGTCTGCACCTTTTGTAAAGTGAAAGTACGAGCCGCGGGTTCACGCACACCGATGAACAGCTTTATTTCAGTCATAAATTCTCAGTCACATTCCAGCTATTATTTCCAGCCGTGGTCAAATAATTGATGAAATAATTATTCAATGCTGGACACAAACAGCAAAAAAGCATGATGATTATTTTTTATAAGAAGCCCGAAGCACTCATACAGTAGGCGTATGTGCACGGAGAGTTTGTGTATATGTGCGTGCATCTCATTGGTGTGTGTGTGTGCGCATTTCACATGTTGTTGTTTGAGCAGTTAGTATAGTATATATAGATGTGTGACTGTTTCATATATGTGTATGCAACTGTTTCATGTGTGTGTGCATGAGTGAAGTTTGATTTAAGCCCTATACGGCGCCTCATAATTTAGGGCATCTCCTTTCATCATTATGAACATAATATGAAGCACATATACGCACATTCATCATGAAAGATCTATTGTAAAACAAAATAACAACACATTTATATAACAAACTAAAACAATATTGTTTTAGGCTAAATAATTATACACAATTCTTCGCTGTACTTGGTCTGGTTTTAGATGCGCCATCTGGCGGATATTCAGTGAAGCACACCACATTCATTTAAATTCCCGAATGTCGCTTGAGGGTTCTCGCGGCATGTCGCACGGCAAATTGCGAGATTTCGAGGGAGAAAGCGTAATTACATTTTGTATGTGCGCACACAAGTGTCATAAGTGTTTGTCTGCCTCCTCTCTCCATCAAACACATGCACACACACACTCTAATGGAAACACTGCTCTGGCGCGATTCTTTTCAGAGATAAAGTGCAGGTTAATTTGTTTTATTTTTTACTTTAAAGCAGTGATTCCGTTAGTGTGCGCACACTCAAATATCATTAGAGATGTTCCTTGTTAAAGAAGTTTTCTGATAAAACAGGGTTTCTGTTGTGTGTGTGTGTGTGTGTGTGTGTGTTAAAGTCGTCCCACACTAGCATTTCCTTCTCTCAAATAAGGAGGAGGGAGGGGATACTGTGTAAGATGAGGGAGTCATACTTCCTCTTGTCTTCCTTTAGCTTCACACACACATTCACAGCATATGCACTCACAAACACACTAATGAAAAGACGGGACTTATTTTTACTTTTTTCAAAGGTAAAATTCTGGTTAATTTGTTTTATTTTTACTTTATATTTTGTATGAACTATTTTTCTATGTTTATTCTTTTCGGTTGTGGAACGAATAGTCTGAGTTTTCATTATTTCTTATGATGGACAAATTATGCTCGCAATCCAAGCTTTCACTGTATTGGTAATATTTTTCAGTGGCTGAAACAGATAGTCTGCATTTACATTATTTCCAATGAGAAAATGCATTTCATAATATAAAATTTCGCCTCCAGAATGGAAAAAATGTATATACCAAGGTACCACTGTATAATGTCATGTAATTTTTTGTGCATGTTCCTTTTTTCAATGATAACATCAATAATACTTTTTTCCCCCTGTAAACATCACCAATTATGCATTTTTAAGTATAATAATTAACAATTATTAAAAATTAACTAAATCTGGCAATCAGGTGATTTTCTGTATTTTTCATAAAAATGCCAAAGCAGTGTCTCTCCTTATCGTCTTTCTGAACCAGAAGACATACACAATATGTACAAATAATTAATACAAATCACATAAATAAATCCGTGCCTCTCTGTTTGTACCAAATTAAATGATTTTAGTTTGGATTTCAATGTGGTTGCAAAGTTAAATGCAACCACACAGTGACACAATCCAGTGTCTTCTTGTGCCAGTCCCAAATCTGGATAAATGCAGAAGGCCATCTGATGTAAAACATTTGCCAAATCAATGACGCGAATCATTGATAGGGCTTCCGTACAGGATCGGTCGTGGCCTGGGTTAACAACAACTGCCACCGGTGCCGTTGACCTACAGGGTGCTGGTGGAAATTGGGCTACTGTCGGTGAAAGAAGAAGAGCAGGAAGGTGTGTTTGTACACAGAGAGAAGAAAGGAAAGGCTTTAGAAGTGACTGTAGGGACTTTTAAATGTTGCGACTTTGACAGGGAAGGCAACAGAATTGGTTGACATGATGCAGAGAAGGAAGGTGGATATTCTGTGTTTCCAGGAGCCGAGGTGGAAAGGTAGCAAGGCTAGAAGCTTAGGAGTAGGGTCTAAGTTGTTTTACTATGGTGTGGATTGGAAAAGAAATCGAGTAGGAGTTATACTGAAAGAGGAGTTTGTAAGGAATGTTCTAGAGGTAAAAAGAGTATCAGACAGGTTGATGATTCTGAGGCTAGAAACTGATGGTGTGATGTGCAATGTTGTTATTGGTTATGCCCCACAGGTAGGATGCGAGTTAGAAGAGAAGGTGAAATTCTGGAGTGAGTTAGATGAAGTAATGCTGAGCATCCCCAGAGGTGAGAGAGTGGTGATTGTGAGAGTGGCAGATTTTAATGCACATGTTGGGGAAGGGAACAGAGGTGATGAGAATGTGATGGGCAGGTTTGGTCTTCAGGACAGGAGCGCAGGAGGACAGATGGTGGTGGACGTTGCAAAGAGGATGGAAATGACAGTAGTGAATACTCTCTTCCAAAAGAGGCAGGAACATAGGTGAACATATAAGAGCAGAGGCAGATGCTCTCAAGTGGACTACATCTTGTGTTGACATTGTAATCGGAAAGGGATCAGTGACTGCAAAGTATTGGTAGGGGAGAATGTAGCCAGACAACACTGGATGGTGGTGTGTAAGTTGACCATGGTAATGAGGAAGGAAAAGAGGGCAAAAGCAGAGCAGAGGACAAAGTGGTGGAAGTTGAATAAGGAAGAATGTTGTGTAGTTTTTAGGGAGGACTTGAGACAGACTCTGGGTGTTCAGGAGGTGCCAGTTGACTGGACAACTACAGCTACAGTGATCGGGGGACAGGCAGGAGGGTACTTGGTGTATCATCAGGAAAGGGAAAAGTGGACAAGGAGACTTGGTGGTGGAAAGAGGAAGTCCAGGAGTGTATACAGAGAAAGAGGCTAGCTAAAAAGAAGTGGGACTCTGGGTGCACTTTGCAACCTCTACCTTCACCTTATGCCGCCTGTATACTCTGTTCAGTCCATTCAAAGAGTATATGAGGACTTGTATGCTAGGTTGCACAGTAAGGAGGGAGAGGTGCATCTGTACAGGTTGGTGAGGCAAAAAGATAGAGATGGAAACAATGTGCACCATTTTAGAGTGATTTACTCTAATATAGGGAGGGGAATGTACTGACAGGTGTCAGGAGGGTGATGGGAATATGGAAGGAGTAATTTGAAGAGTTCATGAATGAGGAAACTGAAAGGGAATGAAGGGTAGAAGAGGTGACTGTTGTGGAGCAGAAAGTAAAAAAAAAAACAGTAAGAGTGAGGGGAGGAGAGTGTTAAAGAGGATGAAGAGTGGAAATTGAGTTGGTCCTGTGAAGGTATGGAAGTGCTTAGAAAAGGTGGCAGTAAAGTTTCTGACTAGTCTGTTTAACAAGATTCCGGAGAGTGAGAGAATCCCAAAAGAATGAAGGAAAAGTGTATTGGAGTAGATCTTTAAGAACAAGGGAGATGTACAGAGCTGTGGCAACTAATAAAGCTGATCAACCATACAATGAAGCTTTGGGAAAGAGTAGTGGACGCCAGGTTAGGGCAGAGGTGACCATTTGTGAGCAGCAATATGGTTTCATGCCTTGAAAGAGTACTACAGATGCAATATTTGCTTTGATGATGCTGATGGACACGTACAGAGAAGGTAATAGGGAGTTGCATTGTGTCTTTGTAGATTTAGGGAAAGCATATGACAGGGTGCCGAGAGAGGAGGTGTGGCATTGTATGAGGAAATCTGGAGTGGCAGATAAGTATATTGGAGTGGTACAGGACAGTGGTGAGATGTGCTGTAGGTGTGACAGATGAGTTCAAGGTGGAGGTGGGTCTGCATCAAGGATCAGATCTGAGCCTCTTCTTGTTTGCTATGGTGATGGACAGGATGACAGATGATGCGAGTCTCCATGATTTTGCAGAAGAATACATGTGTGTGAATGAGAAGTGCCCAAGTGGAATAGTGAGGCAACAGGGAGCAGAGGTAAAGAAGGTTCAGGACTTTAAAATAAAATAACGAATAAAACTGTTTGTTATGGATAAACTGGGATTAGCACGGAAATTCAATACCAAAATACTACTCTGGTTTAGCTTGGGCAGTCAATTCTTCCCAGTTCCTCTCTTGCAAGTTTTCCTGCATGTCCATTTGAGCATGTAAATAAATAAATAACTGTAGCACAAATACATACAACATGACCACCTGTTTTCACAGTTTTTAGTTATTTCTATGACCAAAATGTATAATAATACAATGGAACCTTGGATTACGAGCATAATTCATTCTGGAAGCAGGCTCGTATTCCAAAACACTCGTAAACCAAATATATTTTTCCCATAAGAAATAATGAAAACTCAAATTATTCATTCCACAGCCCAAAAAAAATAAATACATAAAAATAATTGATACAATATGTATGAATGTGACGGTTCAGTTTTCAATCTCGGTGGCACCCGCTACAGATTGTAGTCAATAAATCATACGGTCCATGTCCATTAATAAGCTTTACTGTAATCATACATTCAGTTGTGTGTGTGTGGTTTCTACAAATGAACAATAACAACAAAGAATGAATATACAGAAAATACAAACTGTGCACTTAAGGGCAGTAAGAGTAATGTGTCAATAATATAGATAATACATATGACTAAGGTCAAATTTACCCGAATAAGTCAGATATAAATCACTTCAGATTTCTATATATATATATTAACATGTTCACTTTAAGTTAAAGGTTAGATAAACAAACTGAACATTGCCTTATATTCTTTTAATTGTTGTATCTAAAGTATTTTCTATCACATGTGTTTGTGGCATACTTACTAATTATTTCACAACAATGAGCAACATCCAATAACAAGCACTGTAGTTTAACCTTACAATAATTAAAATACAAAACAAGACATAATAAACAGACATGTAGAGGTTTGAACCAAAGGAGTTCATTCCAACGAGTCAGACATATAACATTCAGAAAACAAGTGAGTTTTGAGTAAAGATTTAAATACTGATAGATTGTTAACAGAACGGAGAGTGTGTGGTAGACAATTCCAAAGTTTTGGAGCAATAACACCAAATGATCTACCCCCCATTGAAGAGAGGCGGAAGAATTTTGAATTTAATACGGTAGGCTACTGGGAGCCAATGGAGATTATACAAGATCGAGGTTATATGAGCAAAGAGTTTAGTATGAGCGAGTATTCTACCCGGAGAGTTTCTAATATATTGCAATCTGGAGATGGAACTGGCAGGTAGACCAATGAAGAGAGCATTACAATGCGTGATGAGACGAATGCATGGATGACAGTTTCAGCATCTTTGGTATTGATGAAGGGTCTCAGTTGGGCAATACGACACAAGTGATAGAATGCAGATTTAGTGACAGATTTAATGTGAGACTGAAAGCAGAGTGTTGAGTCAAAGTTAACTCCTAGATTTCTGACAGAAGTGGATGTTTTGATCATTCACTACCTTTACAAGTGCAGTTTCAGTGCTATGGAGGGGGCGAAAACCTGACTGAAAAGTGTCGAAAAGATTATCAACTAGAAAGGACTGGAGTTTCACAACGGAAACACTGTTTTAAGAGGGGAAAAAAAGAAATCTGTCTAATGACACTTGCGTGAGCGCATACTAACGAAATCACTGTAAAGTAAAAAACAAACAAACAAATGAACCAGCACCTTACCTTTTTGCGACAAAGCTGAGATTTCTGTGTAAAGAAAGCGTGTCTGCGTGTGCGAAGCCGAGTGTGTGTCGGTGTCAAATTACACGCGCGCGCACACATGAGACACGGTGAAACAGAGAGGGAACCGTTGATTATACCAGTAAGAGACGAGCACTAAGACCAAGGGGAGCAGGGGACACGATTACCCACAATTCCGCAGCGCAAGAGAGAAAAATCATTAGCTCAGTTGTGATCACTTGCCGCTCGGTGTCAAAATAAGAGGCGCATACTTGATACATGATACTCGGCACTCGTAAACCAATACGTTCGCCCAGTTTCCAATTAAAAATTTATTTAAAAAATTTGCTCGTCTTACGGAACACTCGTAAACCGCATTACTCGCATATCCGACGTTCCACTGGATGAGCATTTGGTGAGTTCCAGTAGCTGTAAAATTCACACTTTTAAAAGTAATGTTATGAATAATGTCTGAAAATGCAAATGCGCGGTTTGATGTCTGAAGCCTCCTATGTTTGATGCAGTTCTTTGTCTGAAGCCTCTCCCATCAACACACACCAGCAGGACTTCCATACAAGTAGTTTTTTTCATTTTTATTTATTCATTATGGGTCGTTGACCAATGCTGTGCTGCCGGCATGAATCGAAGCCGATTGAGTTATAAGGGTTTATAAGCGTTTGTTGTCAAAAACAAAAACAAACAAAAAAACAAAGAAAACAATTAATATAAATTAAATAGGAAGCCCTTTAGGATTTGCCAGGTAGATTATTTTATTTTCATTTACAGTAATAACTTGTATACATTCAGCATGAGCATAATGTCAAAAAAAGACTTCAGGGATAAGCACAATACACAATATTTATGAATATATCAACAGTCTTCAGAGGACGTAAATCTATGGTGTGAGATTATCCTCTGAAACAGCAATGGAACAACAACAAGGATAGAACAAAAATAACATTAATAAATCACTAGGAGATTATTTGGGTAATGTTCATGTAGATGTTGAAATAGTCAAAGCACTTGGATCCGTTTCTTCTGCAAGCTATTATATAAACCAGCATCATATAGTCATGTGGACAAACAAGGCTTATGTCTCTTGTGGCTCCATATTAAACTAGGTGTTCGTCCCTCTGCCATGTGTTACTACTGTGCATCAGGCAAGGGGAAGCCTTTACAATAACTTTACCACATGAATAATATACACACACATACGTATATACACATTGTCCAACAGGGGGTTGGACAATGAAACTGAAACGCCTGGTTTTAAACCACAAAATTTCATTAGTATGGTGTATGGCCCCTTTTTGCGACCAATACAGCATCAATTCGTCTTGGGAATGACTGATACAAGTCCCGCACAGTGGCCAGAGGGATTTTGAGGCATTCTTCTTGCGGAATAGTGGCCAAGTCACTATGTGATGCTGGTGGAGGAAACCGTTTCCTGACTCGCTCCTCCAAAACACCCCCAAGTGGCTCAATAATATTTAGATTTGGTGACTGTGCAGGCCATGGGAGATGTTCAACTTCATTTTCATGTTCATCGAACCACTCTGTGTGTCCTCCTGTGTGTATTGGTGCATTATCATCCTGATACACGGCACAGCTTTAAGGATACAATGTTTGAACCACTGGGTGCATAGTCCTCCAGGTCCTCAAGTATTGGGCCTAGGGAATGCCATGATATTGCAGCCCAAACCATTGATCCACACCCCCTGCTTTGCGAACTGTATATCGTTTCTCGCCTGTGTGAACCCATTAGTGTTTTGTGAGAGTTCTCTCCTGGGAAAAACTCTTCCCACATGGTGAACAGTATTACTGTTTCTCTTCTCTGTGCATCCGTTCGTGTTTTGTGATAGTTGACTTCTGGGAAAAACTCTTCCCACATGGTGAACAGTAATATTGTTTCTTTCCGTGAGTCCGTTTGTGTTTTGTGAGAGTACCCTGGGAAGAAAAACTCTTCCGACATCGTGAACAGTAATACGGTTTCTCTCCTGTGTGAATCCGTGTGTGTTCGATAAATGTAGTCCGGTGCACAAAACTCTTCCCACATTGTGAACAGCAATATGGTTTCTCTCCTGTGTGAATCCATTTGTGTCTTTTGAGATAACACTGCCGGGAAAAGCTCTTCCCACAGTATGAACAGTAATACGGTTTCTCTCCTGTGTGAATCCGTTTGTGTTCTATAAGTAACTGATGCTGGGAAAAACTCTTCCCACATTCTGAACAGGGATACGGTTTCTCTCCTGTGTGAATCCGTTTGTGTACTCTAAGTGCACTCTGGTAGGCAAAACTCTTCCCACATTGTAAACAGCAATATGGTTTCTCTCCTGTGTGGATTCTTTCGTGTTGTACCAACGTACTCTGGTAGGTAAAACTCTTCCCACATTGTAAACAGCAATATGGGTTCTTTCCGGTGTGGATCCATTTGTGTGCTGCAAATACTTCCCGGTAGGCAAAACTTTTCCCACAACATGAACAATGATACGGTTTCTCTCCTGTGTGAATCCGTTTGTGTGTGGTGAGATAACTCTTTTGGGAAAAACTCTTCCCACAATGTGAACAGGAATACGGTTTCTCTCCTGTGTGAACCCGTTTATGCAGTCTGAGAGTACTTTTGCGGGTAAAACTCTTGTCACATAGTGAGCAGCAATGTGTTTTTTCTCTACTGTGGACGCTTTGCTGATCTTGAATATTATTCTGCATATCAAAACTTTTCCCACTCAGTGAGCAGTGAAATTTATTCTTGTCAATTTCTGTAGTACTTCCTTTGCAATGTTTAGCATGAAGAGAACCACATGATGACATTTCAGTCTGTAACAGAACAGTAAAAAAAAAAAAAATCAAATCAGTTTATCTTAAAGTGTATTTGTCAAAAACTCAAACTTTCAACTTTTAACGACTTTTAAATTTCATAACTACTTTAAATATAGTGACAATTTTGAGCCCATGTCTTATTTATTTGTTGCATGATTTTATTTAGAATGACAGCTTTAATATAACTTTTTTTGGCGACGTGTAATAACTTTTCTTACCTATTGTTCCATAAGTGTTTCCATAAGTAATTAATAAAATAAATAAATTAAGGATTCTAGTAGCAACTGTAACAATCATAAGCTTAAAACAATAGAAACAAGAACACGCTAATGCTCCATCAAAGAGTGGAATATGCCTGCATCAGTCATTGGAGTGGAAGGATGAAATAATACATGGCTAATACTGAGGAATAAAGTATCTGAATTAATAAACCACAACTTAAAAGATCAGCAACTGAGCAATGATGAAGAAAAGGGTGAATGTTAGATTTGCCATGACCCACAGTTTCAAGAGTTAAGTAGATTAGAAATCCAATTTATGATTTTGAAAGCAGGACAATGCAAAGAGTCAAGTAATCTTCCAGGAACAAATGTGTCACGAGAAATGGGCTGAAGCTACACGTGAGAATAAAGAAAATGGTCTCAGACTACGCAAAGATTTTGGAGAAGCCAATTAAGGGAAACAGTTGAAAGACTGTGTGCACAATTATTAGGCAAGTTGTGTTTTTGAGGATTAATTTTATTATTGACCAACTACAGTGCTCTCTGTTAATCCAAAATGTTAATAAACCTCAAACCTGAATATTTACGAAAGTAAAAGTGAGGTTTGGGCTTTCTTAGGACAATATCTGTGTGTGCAGAAGTATTGGCCAACTACTTGTGTTAGTGTTTTCATCAGTTAGACAGTTAGTTACAAATAAACATTACTGACATTAAAATAATAACAATCATAATAATAAGTGACCAATTTAGCCGTTCTTCTTTTCAATAACAGTCATAAGCCTTCCATTCATGAAGTCTGTCAGTTTCTTGAATTGTTGATGATCAACTTTGTGTGCAGCAGCAACCACAGCCTCCCAAACACTGTTCAAATTGGTATACTGTTTTTCTTAGACATACATTTTCTGTTTAGGAAAAGCCCACAAGTTCTCGATGGGGTTCAGGTGAGGAAGGTGTCCATGTCATTATTCTTTTTTATCTTTAAGCCCCTTAATTGCTAGCCCGGCAGTGGTGTACTTCGATGCATGCGATGGAGCATCGTTCTGCATAAATACTATGGTCTTCTTGAAAGATGCAGGCTTTTTCCGGCACCACCGCTTAAAGAAAGTGTCTTCTAAAAAATGGCAGGAGCTTTAGAAGTTGATTTTGAGTCCATCTTCCACCTGCAACTTGCTCATTTCTAATAATACAACATTAAAAATGTAATTTTTTTTGTAATCTCACCCAATATCTTAGCAATTTCAAGAGAGCTGCATCTGAGAGCCTTTTAACCATTTTTGACTTTTTAGGGTCAATTATCTAAATAATTATATATATCTTATTTTGGCCCATTTTGCCTGAGGAATGGAAGCTGCCTAATAATTTTGCACACCGTGATATAGGGTGTTGATCTCCTTAGGCCACACCCTCCCTCACTATACAAAAACACATCACCTGATGTGCTTAAATCCAATAAGCATTCAAGTTTATCCGGCACCACCGCTTAAAGAAAGTGTCTTCTAAAAAATGGCAGGAGCTTTAGAAGTTGATTTTGAGTCCATCTTCCACCTGCAACTTGCTCATTTCTAATAATACAACATTAAAAATGCCCACAACACCCCACCTCCACCTTGCTGGCTTCAGAGTTGATGTCTAGACACGTGCCCATCCATCTGGTCCGTTAAAAGTCACTCTCATCTCAGCAGTCCATACAACTTTTGAAAAATCTGTCTTCAGATATTTCTTGCCACAGCCTTGATGTTTCAACTTGTTCTGTGATGGTTGGGTTTGAGGATCCCTTACTTTGGCCATGTCTCTGAGCACTGAACACCTGGTACTTCTGGGCAGTTCGGATGCAATTCTGGAATATGACAACACTGGAGGATGATGGGTTCCCGATAGCTTCACGTTTGATTCTTCAAAATTTTAGCAGTTAATTTGCATCAAAATGTTTGATGTTTTTGTAATCTCACCCAATATCTTAGCAATTTCAAGAGAGCTGCATCTGAGAGCCTTTTAACCATTTTTGACTTTTTAGGGTCAATTATCTAAATAATTATATATATCTTATTTTGGCCCATTTTGCCTGAGGAATGGAAGCTGCCTAATAATTTTGCACACCGTGATATAGGGTGTTGATCTCCTTAGGCCACACCCTCCCTCACTATACAAAAACACATCACCTGATGTGCTTAAATCCAATAAGCATTCAAGTTTATAGCGCTTAGAGTTGAAAAATATGCAAGTCATGATTTGGTCAAAATACTCACTTGCCTGATAATTGTTCACAAAGTATATAAATGTTCAAATTTGACCTTTAAAAAGTATTTAATAAACAGAGATCTAGATCATATCATTTTGACGCTTACACTTAATTGCTGATTCAAATTAATTTAAATTCTTTGAAATATTTAAAATCTATTTGAATGTGTCAGTATTCAGTATTTAATTCATATTATATTCTATTTATATTGCACCTATATTAATCATATAAAATACATTAATAACACAGAATGGGATACGATATCATTAGCATGCTAGGTTAGGGGACATGGAAATTTTTATGTTTGATTTTTACCACCACCTTAAAAAAAAAATATATATATATATATATATATATATTATGTATACATGTATATTTTAATCAATATCTAAACCTCTTATGTTTACGCTACAACTGTAATTTTTGTTTCTTTTAAAGACGAAATTTAAACTGAATAAATAACAGCAATGTTATCCCTTTTCAGGTTATATACAATTATCTTCTTGTTCTTCCTACTTCTCCTTGCTTCTGTCCGTTTTCTCTATTTGTCCGGCCTTACCAATACAAATTCATTGTGTATGTAACTATACTTCTTAAAGAACCTGATTCTGAAGAAAAAATGTCAAGAAGGAAAGATTACCAAGCTGAAGTGTGATGGGGCCTTTAAATCCCAGTTAGTTCACTCTTCTCTCCAAGTGTGTCAACTTCAGAATCTGTATAAATAAAAGATAAGTTTTATCTTTACATTGGTCAGAACTCGCTCTTTCAATTACATCTTCATGTTTCACACCCGAAAACGGTCTCAGGGATTTTTCTGTCCAGTCAAAATTTGTCACAGCATGGAGCAAAAAGTGAGCAGTTTGACAGATGTGGGAACACTTGTACTTAGAACATGAACATACTTGGTGTTAGAATGCTAAATCTCAGAGAGCCGCAGATTCATGTGGCAATTTATTTACATAAAAACCAGAGTGAAAACGGTATCCGACAGTGATAATTCTATCCATTGGGATGTGTTTCCCTTGCTATAATGAACATGCTCATTTTGAAAATGATTCAAACTTCCCATCACTATGCAGTGCTCCCTGCGCCACTGTCGCGTGGGCGGGACTAAGAAAAACACATCTCAATAGGGGAACCATCTTCTAGTGATGGGAAGTTCAAATCATTTTATTGTCTCGGTTCTTTAAATCTCGGTCATCAAAATGAACAAATCTATTTTTGAGCCATTTAGTTCATTTCATTCTTTTGATCAGAAATAAAATAAAATCTTACATTTTCAATTAACAAATCTCAAACACATCTACATACACACATTTTGGTTATAGTTTCAATAATTAAAATTATTATTACAATGCAGCTAAGGACAATTATAAACAGAATGAGCAGCTCACCTCTCATATCTTCTAGTCTTGAGTCATTCGTTTTGAATCTACTGCATAGTAGAGCTGGGCGATTAATCGTTATTTTCAATTAATTCGAATTCATGGTTTATGTCGTTTTTGAAAAATGAAAATCAATTTTACAGTTTCACTTTGGTACGGCAGCGCGAGCTTCTGTAATTTTGCGACGACCCCTCTGTGACTCACACGTGGGAAATACGAGATACAACATGGCAGCACGCTCCGATTAAACCAAAGAGCTTGTTTCCAACAGAGGCGCGGTTTCTTCAGTCGTATGGAAATTGTTCGGGTTCGCAACTTTACACATTGAATAAGCCAAAGCCCGGTGTAAAATTTGTCTGAAGTTTGTGGCAACTAAAGGAAGCTAATTTACACAACTAATTTACTTGCGCATCACAAACAGAGCCACACTGCTGAATCTGCGTTGTGTTTGGCGCTGCGAGCTAAACAAGACAAGCGGCAGCGCGAAAACACCAGCTAAAAGCTAGGTGAAAACAGTGAGCACATTTCCCCACTGTATCCCATATGATAAGAGGGGCCTCAATGGAAAGATATTACTGATGTTGTGTCGTATATCGCTAAAGACATTATGCTCATATAGACAGTTAAAAAAAACATGTAAAATGCTGTCAGGCACCTGTTTGATTTTATTCAGCATGTAAGTTGCATGTGGTTTGCAAAATTGTTTAAGTTCATGTTTGGTTATATCGTTTTGCTTAAATAAATAAATAAATAATAATAATAATAATAATAACCTATACTGGCTGGGTTTTTTTTTATCTAAGCAAAAAAAAAATCATTTTACAATTGAAAATCGAATTTGGTCTAAATCGGGAAAAAATCCAAATAAAAAAGAAAAGCAAGATAATAAACATTGTACAGCCAAGATTTTACCTTGGGTTTTTATGCCTGTTATACAGTCGCTGTATCCATTAACTAAAGCATCAAACACTTAATATTCCCATTTTGGTGGAGTTGGAAACAGGGCTGATGTAATACAAAAAACACATAATAAACAGAATGAGCAGCTCACCATCATACTGTATCTTCTAGTCCGAGTCGTTCATTCTTTTCAATCTACTGCACTAAATAGCGTCTATGAGAGTCACATGACAAAAGAACGAATGACTAGGACTTGGAAGACTCAATGAGAAGAACCGTTCAATTTGTTTCCTGTGTAAAGCACTTCATAGCGTCTATGGGAGTAACGTAACAAAAGAACGCACAGTGCGATTCTTTGCGCATGCGCGCTCAGTTTAAAATGAGAGTACTCGTCCTTCTGAGTCACGTTAAAGATTCGTTCAAACGGAAAGAATCGTTCATGGACGACCCATCACTAAATTCACTACATCTTCGAAAGCAACACCGAATTTAAACCCTGATATCCCTTCCGCTACCGTTGAGCAGTGCCTACTGATTATTTTCCTTAAAAAACCCTAAAACAGCAATACCCTGACATATGATTGGATTTTCAGATAAACTATCATTTAGCGCTACAGTAGTAAAATCTGATGAGGTAGGAGTAAAATCTGATGAGGTAGGATAAATCGTTAGAACACCGTACTTACGGCCCACAGCGCGCTGACTCTTTGTAAGTCAGATAGGGGTTTAAATGAAGCTGTAATATACACACAGGGCTTCTAGTGTGTAGTTTCACGTCCGGATTAGAGATGAGAGATTCCGGATTCATCCAGGAAAACTTCCTGCATGGTCAAAAACATGAGACTCAAAATGGCGGTTATTGATTCAACGGATCCGTCGGACTCGTAGCGCGTAGTGAAACAGGATCCGAGGGACTCAGTGTGTTCATTAGTGATGGGTCGTTCATGAACGATTCTTTCTTTTTGAACGAATCTTTAACGTGACTCAGAAGGACGAGTAGTCTCGTTCTTCTGAGTGATTCGTTCGTTTTCTACTGGGCGCGCATGCGCAAATCATCGCAAAACTCCTGTAGGTTATATACAGGAAAAAGAATTGAACGGTTGTCAACGAATCTTCCCAGTCGTTCGTCCTTTTGTCACATGATGGCCATAGACGCTATGCAGTGCAGTACACAGGAAACAGAATTGAACGGTTCTCCTCACTGAGTGTTCCAAGTTACGAGTCAACGGACACTTCAAGGACTTCTTCACATTTCCCCTTATCTCATTTTCGTTAAAACTACTGCAATATTTGTACAGACATAAGTTTTTATAAGTTGTTATATTTTAGATTTCCTATACATATATATATATATATATATATATATATATATATATATATATATATATATATTTTATCTGGCATCTTGTTTTATAGTTAACTTCTCTATTTCACTATTTATTTCCTTATTTCTTGTAAAAAAAAAAAAAAGGTCACGGGCGGTCGTATAAGCATTTCACTGCATATGTGTATGTGACAAATAAAATTTGAATTTGAGTCGTTCGTTCTTTTGTCACGTGACTCCCATACACTCTGTGAAGTGCATTAGTGAAATGCATACACTCTTAACTGCATATATATATATATATATATATATATATATATATATATATATATATATATATAGATACACACACACACATTACTGGAACTATAAGCAAAATGTGTATGCAGACGTGTTTGGGTTTTTTTCTGGTCAAAAGCAGGAAATATATATATACAAATATATATATTATGGCATGCCGTTTAGGAAAATATTAATGAGAGAACTTAATGAAAACTCTGAATATATTGAATGAAACATGAGAATATTGAATGGATTCCGAATATATTGATTGCAACTCTATATATATTGAATGAAGATTCTGAATATATTGAATGAACTGTGAGAATATTGAATGAATTCCGAATATATTGATTGAAAATATATATATATATATTGAATGAATTCTGAATATATCGATTGAAAACTGATATATTGAATGGAAAGTCTGAATATATTGAATGAAACATGACGTCACCGAAACACACCCTTACAAAAAATAACTGCAGTTATTGTGAAGTACAATGCAGTACAGTGCAGTTGTATTAAAATATGATTCTGTAACGTTGTCTATTGTAAAAATAATAATAATAATAATAACTTCAGCTCCTGCAGCTTCTGAGATAAAAACTGCAGTTATACTGCAGTTTTTTTGTAAAGTACAATGAAATACTATTTATTCAGTACTATTTCAGTTAAATGCAGTTGGAATGTAGTTGTATTAAAATATTATTCTGTAACTTTGTAGTTATTGAACAGTTAATCCTGCACTGAATCCTGCAGTCCTTAACTAGGTTATTCTATTATTATTATTATTGTTGTGTTTGTAGTTTGGTTCAAGAAATATAGGATCCTACTAAATTCATTCAGTGAAATGATGTGTGTCTCAATTGTAGTTTGTGATTCTGACTTCTGAATGCCAGCGTCATCTTATTTTCAGGCACAGGCAAACAGAAACCGGTTGGGAGCAGGTAGAAGCAAATAGCGTGTGTGCAAGGAAATCAATAACGTCTTCCTCTTATACTCTTCCATTGTAAAACTGAGACGTGCTTAAATATGCACCACTGTACGATTTGTCCTCACCAGCCAATAAGACTACAAGATCACATCTAATCCTCAGACAGAGTTTGTATAGAGCGCGCGATGCAGTCCCGTAGGTACGGTTCTCGTTCATTTAGAGATGCGCGCGCTGACCGAAACGACAGCTCATAAACGCCGAGAAAAAGACACTAACGGTTTGTGTATGTCGTTATTGAGAAACTCAGACAGGATGGAGTACTATAACTATCTTATAGACTTTATTATTGATAAAACGGTACACATTCGCGACATATCAGAATTAAATCAAGATGACAATTTTAAAGTTCAGCCAAAAAAACTTGCCGAGTTGGAAGAATCTAGAAAGGGGGCGTGTCGTCTTGTGGAGGAGGAACACAGCCGAACCTGAGCGATGGCCCTGTCACATCATTCAGTTAAGTGGTGAGTGGGACCTTAAGTGACTTTTATTATTTTACAATATACATATAAAGTTATTTAACTAGTTATTGTTTTCTATCGCTATGCGGTGTTAATGGCATTGTCCTAAATGTGTGCGTGTTTTCTAATGTTAACTGCTATACTGTTAGCATGCTAGCTAGGTTAACCTGAGGTAGCCCACTGCTAGCATTGGATTCAGTTGTAAATGTATAGCTCAGTTTAACTATAGACCATATAAGTGCAAGTAGATTTCTTAATGTGTAACACTGCACAATGTGAGTAACAATTATTCGGCTGTAAACGTCCTGTGTTTGTTTCTGTAGTCTTCCATCAGCCCTTACACGAGAGAGAGGATCGAGAGGAGGACTCTGTTCCTCTCCAGTGTTCCTCTTATCACCTCAGGGCAGATTCTGGGAAAGGGGAAGAGGGAGAAGGCCAAGAGGTCAGCATTAGACCCTGGGCAGACTTCACTCCTGGTAGGAAACATTGTTTTTCTCATCCCTTTATTTTCCTTTACTAAAAACAAATTTTAAGTTTGTGACCTTTTTTTTAATCATTCAGATTTGGCTGGGTGCGTAATAAGATTTTTTTGTGGGGTGTGGGGTTCTCAGAACACATTTATTTTTTGCTTAGTCAGTCTTAAACTTGTTTGTCTTCATGTTTCAGAAAGACGTCAAGAGGTGAACATCACTCTGTGGAACAAAGGTGTGGTTGGATTTTTCCTGAAAAAATATTACAGGATTATCTAAAATCTCACACAGTCTACCGATGGTGCTCATTCGGACAACAAAACACTTCTCTGAGGTTTCTTCTTGATAAGCATTTGCTTTATTTGTTGTCTTTTGTTAATAGAATCTGCAACGCCTCAAACTCCGCACATGGCACTAAGGGGATCTGTCACGAGTCAGCCTGATCAACCGAGCACTTCCAGACACTGAGGCTCCACTCCTGATCTTTCTCCCCACGCACACACCTGTCATTCTGGCACACCTGAACCTGATCAGCCAATTATCTCTCCAGCTTATAAGCACACTAAGAGCTCCACTCAGTGCCGCAGTATCTCACTAGTGTGCCTCGCGGTTTCTCTGTGTAAAATAGTCATTGTGTATCCTAGCCTGTGTTTTCGACCCTGCCTGTTTTCCGGATTTCTCTCTCGCCTACGCCCTCTGGTACTTCTATCATTATCGGACTGATTAACGTGGATGACCTCGCTTGCTCTCAGGATTTGGAATTGTACTCACGATTTGGATTCGTTCGCCCTCGCTGCTGGATCACCGGATTCTGACCACCGCCTGGAAAAGACGATTCTTCTAGCCCGTTGCTGCTTCCACGGCGCGCGCACTTCCGCGTTCGAGCACTTCCGTGTTCGCGGACATCAGGGAGGGAGTTTGCGCCGCGCGCCGACCTCCGTTTTCTCCGAGAAGATCGGCCACTACATTCAACCTTCCAATCACCGCGAGCTACGCAGGTTAGCAGCGAAAATTCGCTAGCAAAGAGCCGAGAGGACTACTCGCAATCGACTTCCGGGTTAGTGGAGATTCCCGCGCGTCATAGCCCCGCCTCCTCCATCGTCACTAAAGGTTTCCCCACTCTGTCACCAAGCACACACACGCTGCTTCTCTCCTCTGCTCCCACTGTGCCTACACATTCAAGCCTCCATATTTCCAGTAAAAGAATTTCAACATAATTCAAGCATCATTCGTCTGCTTTTGGGTTCACTCCAGTTAAGTCACCCCGCCCCTGACAGGATCCTCCCAGCCCAACAAACAGCTGTTAGAGGTGAGTAAATTGAGTTAATATTTTAATAATATTTGGTCATTCCATATATAATCAACCAGAGTGGTAAGTCTGAATCTCTAAACAATGCCAGAGTCATCACATTCACATTACATTCTGAAATCTTAATTAATTAACAGGGTTGCTATCAAAAACAGCAAACTCGAGCCATTATTTAGCAATAGTTTAGGACATAATGACAGAAATAGATCGTTTCTCAGTAAAACATGTAATGTTGAGTATATATGGAATGATTTCATTTTAATTATTCAAATGTGTTTTTTTACACACCTTGCAATGAATATTTGTCTTGCTGTTTGCTTTTCAAGAATGCCTTTAAAGTGAAGGAAGGGAAGGTGAAACTGTTTATTCAAACAAAGTTGAAGAATGAAGGGGCGTCAAACCTCTCCAGGCTTCCAGCTACACACCTCAAGCCTTGTAGTATATTCACATACTTGACAGCAGAGTCTCCTAGCAGCAGCACTGTTGAACAGTAATATTGCTAAGTGTTAAAGTGCTTTCATGGTCTGTTTTTGGTTGTTTTTAATGTTTTAAGTGTGTTGCTTTTATTGATTTTTTTTTAAATTAAATAATAAAATGAATTGCAATTTTGTTGTAATGTAGTTGTATTACACTACATCACACATTTAGATTATAGAAATACTGTAAGTAATTTTTCAGCTTTATTCAAATTGCATATACCCGTACATTTTATTTGCAGTACAACTACTATTTTAACTGCAGTAGCTGTTTAATATTAACTGTAGTGTTATTGCAGTGTTACTATTGCAGTAGTAAGAAAAAATGCAGTAAATTCGTGTCCAAATTACTGCGTTTCCTGCATATGTACTGCAAATGTAGAAAACTGCAGTTTTGACACTTGAAAACTGCAGTTATTTTTTGTAAGGGCAGCGCCATCTTTAGAAAGGATGAGTGAGTCGGCGAGAAACTTGGTTGCTGCAATTGTGAGAAATGAAGAGATGGTCAACTCTTTGAGTGCGTGTACGGCCCAAAGTGGTGGCACAAGCCGCACTCGGTATCAGACTACGGATGAAGAAATATATTCGCTATTTCACCGCGGAAGACCGGTGTTATGCGCTGTAGTGTAATACAACTACATTACAACAAAATTATTGCAATTCATTTTATTATTTAATTAAAAAAAAAATCAATAAAGCAACACACTTAAAACATTAAAAACAACCAAAAACAGACCATGAAAGCACTTTAACACTTAGCAATATTACTGTTCAACAGTGCTGCTGCTAGGAGACTCTGCTGTCAAGTATGTGAATATACTACAAGGTGTAGCATGTAGTTGGTCCAATATTTACCCAGCAGCTGGGTTAAAAACAACCCAGTTTGGACCAACTACATGCTGGGTTAATTTAACCCAGCAACATGGGTTATTTGTTTAACCCAGCAAGATGGGTAAAATATTCAATCCAAATGCTAGGTCATATTTAACTATAATGCTGGGTTAATTCTACCACAAACATTCTACGCAGAACCATTCTATTAACTGGAATGTTGGGTTAATTCTACCTCATAAATACACACTAAAAAAATGCTGGGTTATTTTTACTACCCAAACGCTGGATTGCCTCTGTTGGGTGATTTTTCTGGGATATTTACAGTGAATTGGGTACTTTTTGTTTAACCCAGCTTGCTGGGTTGGAGTTGGGTTAGCTATAGTGACAGCTAACATCACAGACAAGACCGAACCTCCCCCAAAGTGTATTCAGTGGCTGTGTCAGTTTCGTCTCTTTTTTTTTTTTTTTTTGGAGCCGCTGATAAGGGTGCTTCCTCCTCATTTAAGAGGAAATGTAAACGTTAAATACAAGGTCTGTATACACACTTTAACTCACCTGTGACTGAATTTGTTCACTGTATGTAACATTTATTACTGTTACTGTGTTAATGTTACACTCAAACTTTCAGCCTATGCTATAGCATGCTAGTTTATCTGACAATGGCTGCTAACTTGCCAAACCGAAGAACTGTGTATGAAAGAAACTGCAAAAATGTCTGGGCTTTTTAGCTTTCTTTGTAGAATGCTTGCAGGGTGTATGAAGATGGTGAAGTGATGAATGAAAGCTAAACTGTTAACTGTAGTGCCAGCATGATGCTAGTATTTAGCTAGGTTGCTAGCCTTAGCAACCACATTAACATTAGAACATTATTAATCTCAGTGCTTGAGAGAATAAAAAGCTGGGGTGTTACAAAAGACGACACTTCTTACAAATGTGCATTCTTACAAATATGCATACTAGACAGACGATTTTCCATAAACTTTTACTTACTTTCATTGCTTTCTTTCTAAGGTTGGAACCGACACCGTGGAATATCTCCAGCAGGCTGAAGTGTCAAGGCCGTACCCCTACATCCTGATGTTGGGAGACAATGACCAGCACTGCTCTCAGGCATTACTGCTTCTGAGTAATAGTATTGTAATGATGTCGCGGTTGAACTTATCTGATCTTGTGCTTTTGAAAAATAAATATTTTCTCTATGATTTGTACATTTAATTGGGTGTTGTTTATTGCATATGTATGGTTTGCAAAACTTTGTTTGTAATAGACCAGTATATCAAAGTAATTGATCTCAAAGTATATCAAAGTAATTGTCACCCATAGACATGTAAAACAGTAATAAATGTTACATACAGTGAACAAATTCAGTCATAAGTGACTTAAGTGAGTGAAAGTGTGTATAGAGACCTTGTATTTAACATTCACATTTCCTCTTAAATGAGGAGGAAGCACGCTCATCAGCGGCCAAAAAAAAAAAAAAGACACGAAGCTGACAGCCACTGAATACACCGGTGACCTTCAGGGAAAGGGCGGTCTTGTCTGTGATGTTAGCTGTCAAAGAATAAACTGCTAGGTCAAAATAACACAACCAGAATTTTTTTTTCTTAAACAATTATCCTGAACCAGACAGAAACTGAAGTCAGCCATAACTAAATATACCCCAATTGCCCCGATATTATAAAATGTGCCAACAGACTTTCCACACACAACTTTAGTGACGATACTAACTAGTAAGTTACCTAAAGTTACATTTAATATTAGATATAGTAAATTTAAGTTTTTATTTGTGTGCGCTACAAACAGACTTTTCTCTTAAAATACAGTATAGTTGTCTGTTGGCACAGAATATAAAAACTCCCCACACCCCCATACCAAAATGCGACTTGGAAAGGTGGAAAACAAGTGAACATGGAAATTTAGGTAAAAAGTTCCCTTTGAACTGAACATTTTCGCTCCCTGCGGCTTGAAATCACACTTAACATAGATGAATTCTCTGTGAAGTATTCTTCGCAGGGTACTTCAGGCCAATCGGAACGCACCTTATCATGTTTCCTCTGAACCATGTGATGCCAATGACCAAATCTTTTCAAACTGCTCGCTCGGAGGGGGTGACGTAACACACTCGTACGCTCTAAAAAATGCTGGGTTAAATAACAACCCAGCCTTAACCCGCTTGGTTGGTGTGATCCAAATGCTGGGTTTAACTATTCAACCTAGAATTCTGGGTTATTTTATTTGACCCAAGCAGTGGGTAGTTCTAAAATGTTCAAGCACTGTACATGCTGTAAGGTCTTTTTAAATTTAAATCGAAATGTAATGCAGAAAATTTAAATTTTTTTTATTTCAACAAGATTTTTTTCCACTTCTTTTGTTTTGGGGAAACACTGTTATACTTCCATACATATTGAGCCTATTCCAGAGTGATGAGTGCACCCATCATGCATAGTGGCCTTTGAAGGCAGTGTTATGATCTGGGGTTGAAGCCTGCTGCTTAAGTGTCTTTAGAAGTTTTCGTCTTATGTTACTAAGGTATACTGAAGTTTGCAAGCCTGTCAGCACGGTGGTGTAGTTAGCACTGTTGCTTTGCAACTCCAGGGTCCCGGTTCGGTTCTTGGCCAGGTTCAATTCCCGTGTCTGTGTGCATGGAGTTTGCATGTTCTGTGCTTGCTTGGTGGGTTTTCTCTGGGTACTCCGGTTTCCTCCCACAGTCCACAGACATGTAGGTGACTTGCGATGGATTGGCACCCTGTCAAGGGGGTACCCTGCCTTGTGCCCCAAGTCTCCTGGGATAGGCTCCAGGCAGCCTGTGACTCTGAATACAGGGTTAAACAGTATAGATGATGAGTGAGTGAGTGAAATTACAAGCATTTCATTAGGTCAAAAGCTTTTACTGACAATTACATTAAGTTCATGCACAGAGTCAATATTTGCAGCATTGACCCCTCTTTGTCAAACCCTTGGCAATTCATGCTGTCAATCAACTTCTGAGCCACATCCTATCTGATTGCAGCCCATTCTTGCATAACCAGTGCTTGAAGTTTGTCAGAATTTGGCTCTACGACCTCTTGACGACTGACCACAAGTTCTCAATGGGATTAAGGTCTGAGGAGTTTCCTGGCCACGGACCCAGAATTTCATTTTGTTCCCCAAGCCACTTATCACTTTTGCCTTATGGCAAGGTGCTCCATCATGCTAGAAAAAACATTGTTCGTCACCAAACTGACCTGGATGTTTAGGAGAATTTGCTCTCTGATATTTTTTTTTGTACAATCATTTATTTATGGCCGTCATTTATGCCAAATCATCAGTGAGCTCACTCTTTTGGCTTTTCATTTTGTGTGTGTTTTATAGAGATTTTCCATGTTAAAGATCCTGTTTCTCTCTCTTTCTATCTGTCAAAAAGCACTACAGATCTGGCAATTAAGAACGCACATTTCGAGAAAAGGGATCTTGCGCGCTTCCGCGGCAGCTCGCGGGAAGCTGTGAAAATGCCGTTCATTATCTGTAGGGGGCAGTCGTGTTTCAATCTGAAGTATTGTGTGTCTACTGAAGCCAAACATGTGTTCTCTCTCTTAGGTGCCCATTGACAGCATGCGACAGAGCTCATAAACGTGTCGAGCACAAACTTTAATTACGGATATGTATTTATTCTTCATTTTCTTCTCTCCTGCAATACTCTCCTCTCCTACTTCTTTGACTGCGCTTTCTCCATTCAGTATTATTATCATTAATAGTAGTAGTGAAAATTACCGCTGATTAACTATCTCTGCAGTAGTTAAAACGGCGGATTAATTTCATTTGGGGTATTTCTAACATTCTAACATCTACTAAATAATAATAAATAGATAAAATAACCCAGTACTTTAACATTTAACACAGCAGTTTTAAGAGTGTAACATAAAAAATATTCCATTTGTAAAATAGCCTAGGTGAAATCATAGGTTGTGTATAGAGTGATTAAAAACAATACAACAAAGCTTATGGTAAATAAATTCTCAGACTCTTCCACTGCAGGTATTAAAAAACAGTAACAATGTCATTTTAGAATTCGTAGAAGCTCAGTGGTCCGGAAAAAAAACTCTCACGGAGGAGCCTTTCCCTGAATTCGCCATTTTCATGGGGGTGGGCATCTATTCTACAGTCTATTCATACAGATGTGCAGTATCTATTTACAGTATATGGGATTTTACGCAGTTTTCACTGAACGATTTACCCTGAAAAAGAGCAATATAAGAATAGTGCCAGCTGGCACACCTTAAAAAATAATTCGGCATCTATTTAGAGTCTTTTTTTATAAACTTGTGCTACTGCTGTTTACTTGCAGTATTTGTTAATTATTATCATTTTTTATTTAAATGAGGTTTGGGCTCCGAGATGTGGAGCCTACTGTATGTAGTCTAATCAGAGCTCTACCGCCTGTTCGAGCGTAATTCATAAATTATGTTTATAATAATTAAATGAGATGCCCTAAATTGTGCTTTAAAATTAATCTAATTAATCATTTCAAACCCGCGGGTCGCAGTTTCACTTTACAAAAGGCAGCATTTTGATCAAAACGTGATAAACCTTGCATGCGATTTAGCGATAAAAATGAAGACATATTGCATTGATGGATGGAGGCTGTGGATAAATAATGATTATTATTATAATAATGAAAATTAAATAAATAGCTGTCCATCTTTTTGTGTTTTTTCGGTTTATTATACACCTCTGCACCACTTATTATAATAAATAGTTTTAAATCTTAGTAAAGGTACCATAGCAAGAGAAAATATATATGTGGTGTTTATGCTGTAATTTGGTCATCTTCACCCATGGGGTAAACATATTTGGCAGTTAATAGCATTCGCTAGAATCTCTCTAAGTAAGTAAGCATAATAATAAATAATGAATAATCATAGTGTCACCCCATGGGTGAACATGACCAAATCACTGCATGAACACTGGAACACGAGGATTTAAGAATTTAATTAAACACGAATATCCTTAATGTGTTAAAATGTTGGATTTTAATTTAAAAGCCATATATGTATGTATACGGTGCATGGGTGTCAACTCGCACGTTCTGTAATATTCCATTGTCATTCATATTCCCGCTGTTTTAGAGCCCTTTACTAAAGCATTCGCTAGTTATCAAGTTGATATACAAGAAAATATTCAGTAAATTCGTGAATTACACTCAAAGTATCAACTCCAACTATGAAGTCTGATTTCATTTGCTGGGGAAATAAAATTTAGGCATAGATGTCCGCTTTGTCTTGTTAATTTATCTAAACCCCCCTACAGTATTTGCTAACAGCGCACACAGTTGGATAAATTCACACCTATCTTGAATGAAAGGTGAGAAGAGATTCAGCAGAATCTTCTGACACAGTGCTTGCTCTGAAGGACTATATTCCACAAGAATATAGAGAATAAGAATTGTATTTATAATAAGATAATTCATTAAATAATAAAAATTAATTAATCAAATAATGTCTTTATCTAAAAGACAGACCGAATTTCTCATTCACAGCTGAAGTAGTTAAATATGCTTATACTGTAGATACGTAGGTTATATTTTAAAAGTACAATTGCAAGTAAATTACAAACTGCATGTAATGTAAAATATGAATAAAACTGTATTAGACACACATATATGATATGGTAGTATATACAATGAAAAAGCTATTTACACATGAGTGCTCAAATGTAAAGCAAACGCAATTATAAATTTTTTGTGTATATTTAACTTCATTCAGCCATTTAAGTTACAAGAAAAAATAACGTGGCTACCAGCCCACTATTATTTTCTGTTCGAATTGAAAGATGACAAAAAGACGAAGTACAACAAAGAATACGAAGTGTATGATCTTTAATAAAGTTAGTCTAAAACAATATTGTCTCCAATGCTGAAGCAAACATGATTTTGTTTTTGTTTTAGTCTATTCGCTCAATACAACGTGACTGCGCTCCGAGGTGAACACATGCAGACCCCCAGTTACTGTAATCCCTCTTCTCACCTTTCATTCACAATAGGTGTGAAGGTATCAAACCGGTTTCGCTGAATTGGCAGAATTGAGGGGTTTAAAAAGAATTAACAAGACCGAGCAGACGTCTCTGCCTAAAATATATTTCGCCATAACAATGTACTGAAGCTCAGCACGTCTTCTTTCCTTGTTTTAATCTGTAATTTTGTGAAATAATAAGTGAAATGTATTTCGCGTATATGCTTAAATATTCCTTTTTATTTATGGACATGTGACTTATGTTTGATCTGCATTATTGCGAGACGCGATGACTTTCTGCCATTTTTATCTATAAATCGCACGGGTTTATCAGACTTTTGATCAAAGTTATCAAACCGGTTTCGCTGATTGGCAGAATTGAGGGCTTTAAGACCGAGCAGACGTCTCTGCCTAAAATGTATATCGCCATCACAATGTACTGGAGCTACTTTCCTTGTTTTAATCTGTAATATTGTGAAATAATAAGTGAAATTTATTTCGCGTATATGCTTAAAGGACATGTGACTTGATGACTTTCTGCCATTTTTATCGATAAATCGCACAGGTTTATCAGCCTTTTGATCAAAACGCTGCCTTTTGTAAAGTGAAAGTTTACGGACAAATCGGAAAAATTATTTCCAGCCATGGTCAAATAATGGATGAAATGCTGGACACAAACAGCAAAAAAAACATTATGTTTATTATTATAAAAAGCCCGAAGCACTTCATGTGCATATAAGAATATTTACAAAAAATATATAGATTTTTTGTTCATTCATGTCTTCTGATGGTGCTCAATGTCGACACATTTGTACGTTTTAACGAAGATATGTTGGCATATTCACGAATCAGGACTTTCACATAGTTTTTTTTTTTTTTTTTTTTGGATTTTTCCCCGATTTTCTCCCTAATTTAGTCGTGTCCAATTCCTCCCCGTCACTAGAGGGCTCCCACATTAAGGCTACTACTACCACTCAGCCCTCTGAGAGAGCTCGGCCAATCAGCTCTCTCTAGACCTCCGGCTGCGAGAGGTTACAGCACCACCCGGGATTCGAACTAGCGATCAACTAGCGATGATAGGGCGAGCGCTTTAACCACTGCGCCACTCGGAGGCTGGACTTTCACATAGTTAACAATAACTGAACAAAAAGGAATATTTAGGCATATACGCTAAATATATTTCACTTAAATATTACAGATTAAAACAAGAAAAAAAGACGTGCTGAGCTTCGTTCATACAAAATGCCTAGGAAGGAAACGGTTGTCGTTATTTTACAAAATCTGATCATATTCAGTAAATTTGTGAATTACACAAAGTATCTGTAACGACGCGGGTTGCGCGAGGGGCCAGCGGGTTGGTAGAGCCGCGCTTAAATTGTTCAGAATGGGCAGATCCACAGGCTGTAGCAGAGTTTTGAATAGGCACCATTTATACACCTGGTTGCCAGACAGACAAAGGGGATTGTTAAAAGACTTTTTAAAATAAATTAACAAGACCGAGCAGACATCTCTGCCTAAAATGTATTTCGCCAGCAAAACATAAACATAAATAGAAACAAAAAATGTTTAATGGTATCAATTAAATCAGACTTCATAGTTGGAGTTGATACATTGAGTGTAATTCACGAATTTACTGAATATATTCATAATTTGTAAAAATACGACACAATGGTCATCTCAAAGCTTTTATTTTTTATGGCTCCTATGCCATTAGACTATGTATTTTTTTATATTTGTGTTCATTATTAAAGAACTTAAAATGGTTTAAATTGAATCAAATAAACACAACATACGACAAATATATCATCTCAAACCTTTTATTTTTTTGGTCATAAATGCAGTGTTTAGTAACATTCCAGGGTGTCCATCCTGATTTTTAACCACGACTGGAAGAACTTTAAACAACCTATTTATGTATTTGTTACATGCCTCTTCTGTAAGTACCTCAAACCAGAATTTATTAATGGCAGCAATTAAATCTGATTTTGTCGTTGGTTTTGCTTCTTTTCGAATATAGTCTTTCAGAGCATGCCACACCATTTCAATGGGATTCATGTCAGGAGATTCGGCGGGTGTCTTCACCCAGTTAATTCCCTCTTCTGCGATCACTTTTCTTGCAGTGGTGTGCTTCGGGTCATTGTCCTGGAAAAAACGGTGATGAATACTGAAATTTTCCTTATTGTATGGGGCAGCGGTTCCTTTTATAATCTCCTCTTCGAAGAAAGACCTGTCCATTATTCCTTCAAAGATGGCAATAGGTCCTGGTCCAAGTCTAGAAATGGCTCCCCAAACATGAATTTTCACAGGATGTTTCGGCTTGGGTTTGAACACTTGTCTCCCTGTTTTACGAAATGACATTGTGGCAAAGCGATCCAAAGCCACCGTAGTTTCATCAGTGAAAATGACGTCGTGAAATTTTTCCTCTTCATTGATCCACGTTTGAGCTTGTTGGAGCCG
The DNA here is from genome assembly GCA_030347435.1 of Clarias fuscus. Lineage (NCBI taxonomy): Eukaryota > Metazoa > Chordata > Actinopteri > Siluriformes > Clariidae > Clarias > Clarias fuscus. Next base: position 5,001,553 of record CM059211.1, on the reverse strand, counting down.
TATCTCTTTATTTTTGTCGCGGATCATGGGACAGATGATCCTATATCTCCAATCAAGTTTTTGCCTGATTCTCCTAATTGATCTTTCACTGATGTCCACTCCACTGTCACGCCACAGTTGTCTTTTCACTGAGCTTAAAACCATTTCGTCGTTTTGCCTAGTGATGTTTTCTATGGCTGCGGCAACTGCTCTGTAAAATAAGAGAATAACATTAATTAAAATATTTGACATTTAAAGCCTAACAAACACATGACAGTGTATAAATTGTGATAGTATGGTATAAGTGCGAGCTACTTACCGATTCATTTTGCGAGGATTGCGTTTGCGTGATATTAGTTCTTTATAATGTCTTCTGATGGTGCTCAATGTTACGTCTACACCAACAGATATCAGATGGCGATGTATTTCGCGACTGGAACTTCCAGCAGAATTCATTGTCCTGATGTCTTGAGAATGAAGCTTAGAGATCTTGCTCATTTTGAAATGCCTCTACTGTACGTGTGGATGGGCTGTATTTATCCAGTCTATGTATGTCATGGTGACGTGGAAAGTGATAATGGGTTGTGGATAATCTAGATTCCTCTATTCATCATAATGTTATTCTACTCTGCAGTGCTATAGTATTTACTAATGTTGTTGATAAATACTTAAAATTATAATAAAATAAATAGCTGTCCATTTTTTGTGTTTCTCTTTTCGGTTTTTAAACACCTCTGCACCACTTATTATAATAAACAGTTTTAAATGGTAGGAAAGGTACAATAGCAAGAGAGAAAAAAATATAAATGGTGTTTATGTTTTAATTTGTGGCATTTTATTGCATTCGCTAGTTATCAAGTTGATATACAGGTCAATCTGCATTTAAAAATGATTCAAAATGAGCAAAATCAAACAGAATCTCTCAAAGTAAGTAAGAATAATAATAAATAATGAATAATCATAGTGTCACCCCATAGGTGAACATGACAAAATTACTGCATAACCACCGCAACACGAGGATTTAAGAATTTAATTAAACACGAAATCCTTAATGTGTTAAAATGTGGATTTGAATTTAAAAGCCATATATATATATGGTTAGTGATCGGTGCATGGGCGTCAACACGCACATTCTGTAATATTCCATTGTCATTCATGTTGCCGCGGTTTTAGAGTCCAATCTGCATTTGAAATCAAACATAATCTCTCTAAGTGAGTAAGCAAATAAAAGATAAATGAATAGATAAATAAATAAGATAAATAAATAGCTTTAACACTAGATTTACTAACCCTGTGCAAATTTGCATAAATTCCCTGGACCTGACACCTAGTGGCAGTTCTACACTGATTTACTTCATGGGCTGCCCAGTTCGCCCATGCATAAAACCGCCACTGCTGACACCGACTAGCACCCCTGTCGCTCCATTGTTGTTCTTCTTTTGTTGTGCAAACACATCCATACCTGTCCCACACCGAGGTTTGGCCTGCCTTGGATCTGAGCTACTCTGAGTAACTAATGCAATTGTGCCAGACCTCACAAGTAATGGGTGGTTTTCACAACAAAAGCAGCAGGAGAATCAAGCTGAAGAACTGCGAAAATCTCATCAGGGGTGAATAACACCTCGGGACTTGCACCAGAAAATAAAAAAAGTCAGTAATTCTAGTGTTAAATGGTACCATAGCAAGAGTTTATTTCATATAAAATAAACTCTTGATATGGTACTTTCACTACGATGAAGTACCATTTAAAGCTATTTGGATAGCTTTTTGGATATAGTGGGGTAAACATAACCAAATTACTGCATAAACACTTACATTTTTACATCCTCGTGTTCTGTTGTTTATGTTGTAATTTGGTCATGGGTATAGATTTGTGGCATTTTAATTCAAATCCAACATTTTAATGGTTAGTGATCGGTGCAGACATTCACACAAAGGGTGAATGAGGGTCCTAAGCTATAAAAGAAAGTGAACGAAACAACTGTAGGCATTTGCAGTTCCGACATGGAGGCAAAGTCATTTTATTCTACAAAGAATGTTGCCATTTGTGTGGGCAAAAAGCAAAGGGTAAGAAAGCCTTTTAATAATATTTAGTAGTTATTCAGTTACTGATTTTTCTACTGACTTTATTTGACATTCCGATTTTGTTGTACTTGTATCCTAATGCTTTACTGTCTGTACAGCAGTCTGGAAAAGAGAACAAGCTGCCTCAGAGCACCAAAAAACGCGTAAAAAAGAAAACGGTATGTATTTTTCTTGCAACACCATTAAACAATCTGTACATGTTTTTTTCAGTGGTGTGCTAAAGGTATTAAATGCTTTTTATGTTGGCTTTTACAGGTGTAACGGGTTCGACCCAAAGTTGCACGGGCGGCACCATGAAACACAGACACGAAGCGAGATCTTAGAGGAAAAGGGTTATTTATTAGGAATAAATAAGGGAAGGAAAGGGAAAAAGGAGGGAGGACGGAAAGAAAGGGAAGGGATGATGTGTGCACGTGCGTGGTCCGAGGCAGTGCCCAGCTGGCATGCGGGCACGCAGCTGGTGGCGGTGGGCGGAGTGGCCGAACGGAGCACGCGAGGCAGCGCTCCTGCACGCTCCCTCTCGGTACCTCCCCGCTGTCGATAGCTGGCCTGGCCCCTCCCAGCTCTCTGTGGGCGCGGCCTCAGGGGGGAGTCTCGCTTGGACGTCCTTCGGCTGGGCGGCTTTCCCGGCTGGGATCGGCGGCCTTAACGCTGTCCTCCTCGCGGCCTTTTCCTCTTCGGCGGCAAGGACGCGAAGGCGGGCTCGACGCGGGAACGTAGGATGCCGTGGGAGCTCGTGCAGCTCTTTCCCGCGGAAATCCAATGTCCTTTTAAGTCTCTGGGACACGTTCCATTTTCCCACTCCCATGCCACTCTCGAGCTCCACTGCGTTACGCTCTTCTCGGACCCCGGACTAAACACCGCGCCTTGCTTTTATAATGCAGAGCAAGCCCGAGATCCTATTAACGTTAATCACTGCCAGCCGGCCCGCATAGGCGGCCCCATCCCTTTGCACACCTGCAGAAGGGGTGCCGCCTACTTAGGGAGCCTACGAAGTGAGCGAGGGGCGATAATAGATTTGGGCGCACGCCCATCACAGGCGCACGCCGTGACACAGGCTACACTGATTCAACGGCTCCCCGCTGTAACCAGCAGATCAAAAGCGCAGTCACTCTGGACACTCTGGACATTCAGGACATTTGCTCACTTGTCCTCACTGCACACCTGCTCACTCATGGGTAGTATGCACACGTCACTTAAATATGCACACAAGCCACTTTATCATTTAACATGTCACTTTACTGTATATTTGCATATTCAATATTTTTATTTCCACTTGTGCAATTTCAATTTTTTACTTACTTACATTTTATATTTTTATATTCTTACATTTTACATTTTATATTCTATATTTTATATTTTATTTAATTTTATTCTCTTAGGTCAGGGCAGTTGCCTAAGCATTTCACTGCATATCGTACTGTGTAGGATTGTGTATGTGACAAATAAAATTTGAATTTGAATTTGAATTTATCATCGGCTATGACACGTAGGCTGCTGAGTTTAGAGGCCAGGGTTGGTTGGTTGGAGGCACGTCTGAAGGAGAAGATAACGTCACAACCGCCAACAGTAGATCAGTCTACGTCCACAGACAGTTTGGTTGATGTTCCTCTATTGGTGCCAACTCAACAGTCGTGTGCAAATTGGACACTAATCCACGACACTGCTGGAGACCATTCTACGTCAACCATCGGACGGTTGGATGATTTTGGCTTTCCACCAGCCGCCTCAACACCCCTGACTGACCGTACCAGGTTGCAGATTGATACGGAAAATGTTGCATCAGCTGCAAACCATCAATTGGCAACTGTTTCAATCCTCAACTTTCACATTTCACCAGTTCTGGAACATTCAATGTCTTCTCTGCCCAACGTCTTACAAGAACATTCAGAAGTTTCATCATTCTGTTTGAGATTGCCTGAAACACAGAGAAACGCTTCGCTTTCTCACCATCCTGTTCGCCGGTCTCTCATACATGGAGTGATCATACCCGATGTGACTTTAAATCACGTGACCATAGAGGAAGAGAAACAAATATATCTGGATTCAGCAGAATCAGATGGCAGACCAAGGGCAGATCATTTTGTGAACTATGATGGTTCCAGGGGGGAAAACGCACTGCCCTCCAATCTGCGTCAAGCAATTTCCGATGCTGTTGCTCGGAAATTCCACCCCACAGCCCGCAACAAAAAGCAAATACGAGAAAGAATCAACGAACTTCTTAGAAAGAAAAGACTGAGTTTTCCTCTTTTTTAAAAACAAAAATCATATTACTCTCACTTTTGCAAAGAGTGACCATTTTCCATATACCTGTCTGACATATTCCTTATTTAATAAAACTGTATTGAAACAAATTTGTGTATTTTCCTTATTTATTATTTACTAACGCTTCCCTAACATTTGTTGTCTATGCAACAAAACACAAACAGAAAGAACGAATAAAGGAATGTACAAAACATTAACACCTTTGCCGTGTTCAAATAAATAAACAGTTACTGCATGTTTCAAGAAATCGTTAATTTACATTTTTCTCCTAATTATATGTCCACAAATACTTTGACAACATACACTTATCGATTTATCAGCAATTATCAAGAATTGCATTTCATATGAATGTTACATATGAGAGGCGCGCACAAACGCACACAAACTCTCCATGCAGGGAACAACTGAACAGCAGGTCTTCATAGTTGGAGTTGATACTTTGAGTGTAATTCATAAATTTAATGAACCGTTTCCTTCCTGGACCTTTTGTCCGCATCACAATGAACTGGAGCTCAGCACTTCGACTTGCCTCGTTTTAATCTGTAAGATTTAAGTGAAATGCATTTTGCATATATGCCTAAATATTCCTTTTTATTTATGGACAGGTGTAGTATGTTTGATCTGTATTATTGCAAGAGGCGATGACTTTCTGGGGGAGTATGTCTGCACCTTTTGTAAAGTGAAAGTACGAGCCGCGGGTTCACGCACGCCGATGAACAGCTTTATTTCAGTCATAAATTCTCAGTCACATTCCAGCTATTATTTCCAGCCGTGGTCAAATATTTGATGAAATAATTATTCAATGCTGGACACAAACAGCAAAAAAGCATGATGATTATTTTTTATAAGAAGCCCGAAGCACTCATACAGTAGGCGTATGTGCACGGAGAGTTTGTGTATATGTGCGTGCATCTCATTGGTGTGTGTGTGTGCGCATTTCATATGTTGTTGTTTGAGCAGTTAGTATAGTATATATAGATGTGTGACTGTTTCATATATGTGTATGCAACTGTTTCATGTGTGTGTGCATGAGTGAAGTTTGATTTAAGCCCTATACGGCGCCTCATAATTTAGGGCATCTCCTTTCATCATTATGAACATAATATGAAGCACATATACGCACATTCATCATGAAAGATCTATTGTAAAACAAAATAACAACACATTTATATAACAAACTAAAACAATATTGTTTTAGGCTAAATAATTATACACAATTCTTCGCTGTACTTGGTCTGGTTTTAGATGCGCCATCTGGCGGATATTCAGTGAAGCACACCACATTCATTTAAATTCCCGAATGTCGCTTGAGGGTTCTCGCGGCATGTCGCACGGCAAATTGCGAGATTTCGAGGGAGAAAGCGTAATTACATTTTGTATGTGCGCACACAAGTGTCATAAGTGTTTGTCTGCCTCCTCTCTCCATCACACATACAACACATGCACACACACACTCTAATGGAAACACTGCTCTGGCGCGATTCTTTTCAGAGATAAAGTGCAGGTTAATTTGTTTTATTTTTTACTTTAAAGCAGTGATTCCGTTAGTGTGCGCACACTCAAATATCATTAGAGATGTTCCTTGTTAAAGAAGTTTTCTGATAAAACAGGGTTTCTGTTGTGTGTGTGTGTGTGTGTGTTAAAGTCGTCCCACACTAGCATTTCCTTCTCTCAAATAAGGAGGAGGGAGGGGATACTGTGTAAGATGAGGGAGTCATTCTTCCTCTTGTCTTCCTTTAGCTTCACACACACATTCACAGCATATGCACTCACAAACACACTAATGAAAAGACGGGACTTATTTTTACTTTTTTCAAAGGTAAAATTCTGGTTAATTTGTTTTATTTTTACTTTATATTTTGTATGAACTATTTTTCTATGTTTATTCTTTTCGGTTGTGGAACGAATAGTCTGAGTTTTCATTATTTCTTATGATGGACAAATTATGCTCGCAATCCAAGCTTTCACTGTATTGGTAATATTTTTCAGTGGCTGAAACAGATAGTCTGCATTTACATTATTTCCAATGAGAAAATGCATTTCATAATATAAAATTTCGCCTCCAGAATGGAAAAAATGTATATACCAAGGTACCACTGTATAATGTCATGTAATTTTTTGTGCATGTTCCTTTTTTCAATGATAACATCAATAATACTTTTTTCCCCCTGTAAACATCACCAATTATGCATTTTTAAGTATAATAATTAACAATTATTAAAAATTAACTAAATCTGGCAATCAGGTGATTTTCTGTATTTTTCATAAAAATGCCAAAGCAGTGTCTCTCCTTATCGTCTTTCTGAACCAGAAGACATACACAATATGTACAAATAATTAATACAAATCACATAAATAAATCCGTGCCTCTCTGTTTGTACCAAATTAAATGATTTTAGTTTGGATTTCAATGTGGTTGCAAAGTTAAATGCAACCACACAGTGACACAATCCAGTGTCTTCTTGTGCCAGTCCCAAATCTGGATAAATGCAGAAGGCCATCTGATGTAAAACATTTGCCAAATCAATGACGCGAATCATTGATAGGGCTTCCATACAGGATCGGTCGTGGCCTGGGTTAACAACAACTGCCACCGGTGCCGTTGACCTACAGGGTGCTGGTGGAAATTGGGCTACTGTCGGTGAAAGAAGAAGAGCAGGAAGGTGTGTTTGTACACAGAGAGAAGAAAGGAAAGGCTTTAGAAGTGACTGTAGGGACTTTTAAATGTTGCGACTTTGACAGGGAAGGCAACAGAATTGGTTGACATGATGCAGAGAAGGAAGGTGGATATTCTGTGTTTCCAGGAGCCGAGGTGGAAAGGTAGCAAGGCTAGAAGCTTAGGAGTAGGGTCTAAGTTGTTTTACTATGGTGTGGATTGGAAAAGAAATCGAGTAGGAGTTATACTGAAAGAGGAGTTTGTAAGGAATGTTCTAGAGGTAAAAAGAGTATCAGACAGGTTGATGATTCTGAGGCTAGAAACTGATGGTGTGATGTGCAATGTTGTTATTGGTTATGCCCCACAGGTAGGATGCGAGTTAGAAGAGAAGGTGAAATTCTGGAGTGAGTTAGATGAAGTAATGCTGAGCATCCCCAGAGGTGAGAGAGTGGTGATTGTGAGAGTGGCAGATTTTAATGCACATGTTGGGGAAGGGAACAGAGGTGATGAGAATGTGATGGGCAGGTTTGGTCTTCAGGACAGGAGCGCAGGAGGACAGATGGTGGTGGACGTTGCAAAGAGGATGGAAATGACAGTAGTGAATACTCTCTTCCAAAAGAGGCAGGAACATAGGGGGACATATAAGAGCAGAGGCAGATGCTCTCAAGTGGACTACATCTTGTGTTGACATTGTAATCGGAAAGGGATCAGTGACTGCAAAGTATTGGTAGGGGAGAATGTAGCCAGACAACACTGGATGGTGGTGTGTAAGTTGACCATGGTAATGAGGAAGGTAAAGAGGGCAAAAGCAGAGCAGAGGACAAAGTGGTGGAAGTTGAATAAGGAAGAATGTTGTGTAGTTTTTAGGGAGGACTTGAGACAGACTCTGGGTGTTCAGGAGGTGCCAGTTGACTGGACAACTACAGCTACAGTGATCGGGGGACAGGCAGGAGGGTACTTGGTGTATCATCAGGAAAGGGAAAAGTGGACAAGGAGACTTGGTGGTGGAAAGAGGAAGTCCAGGAGTGTATACAGAGAAAGAGGCTAGCTAAAAAGAAGTGGGACTCTGGGTGCACTTTGCAACCTCTACCTTCACCTTATGCCGCCTGTATACTCTGTTCAGTCCATTCAAAGAGTATATGAGGACTTGTATGCTAGGTTGGACAGTAAGGAGGGAGAGGTGCATCTGTACAGGTTGGTGAGGCAAAAAGATAGAGATGGAAACAATGTGCACCATTTTAGAGTGATTTACTCTAATATAGGGAGGGGAATGTACTGACAGGTGTCAGGAGGGTGATGGGAATATGGAAGGAGTAATTTGAAGAGTTCATGAATGAGGAAACTGAAAGGGAATGAAGGGTAGAAGAGGTGACTGTTGTGGAGCAGAAAGTAAAAAAAAAACCAGTAAGAGTGAGGGGAGGAGAGTGTTAAAGAGGATGAAGAGTGGAAAGTGAGTTGGTCCTGTGAAGGTATGGAAGTGCTTAGAAAAGGTGGCAGTAAAGTTTCTGACTAGTCTGTTTAACAAGATTCCGGAGAGTGAGAGAATCCCAAAAGAATGGAGGAAAAGAGTATTGGAGTAGATCTTTAAGAACAAGGGAGATGTACAGAGCTGTTGCAACTAATAAAGCTGATCAACCATACAATGAAGCTTTGGGAAAGAGTAGTGGACGCCAGGTTAGGGCAGAGGTGACCATTTGTGAGCAGCAATATGGTTTCATGCCTTGAAAGAGTACTACAGATGCAATATTTGCTTTGATGATGCTGATGGACACGTACAGAGAAGGTAATAGGGAGTTGCATTGTGTCTTTGTAGATTTAGGGAAAGCATATGACAGGGTGCCGAGAGAGGAGGTGTGGCATTGTATGAGGAAATCTGGAGTGGCAGATAAGTATATTGGAGTGGTACAGTGGGCAGTCAATTCTTCCCAGTTCCTCTCTTGCAAGTTTTCCTGCATGTCCATTTGAGCATGTAAATAAATAAATAACTGTAGCACAAATACATACAACATGACCACCTGTTTTCACAGTTTTTAGTTATTTCTATGACGAAAATGTATAATAATACAATGGAACCTTGGATTACGAGCATAATTCATTCTGGAATCAGGCTCGTATTCCAAAACACTCGTAAACCAAATATATTTTTCCCATAAGAAATAATGAAAACTCAAATTATTCATTCCACAGCCCAAAAAAAATAAATACATAAAAATAATTGATACAATATGTATGAATGTGACGGTTCAGTTTTCAATCTCGGTGGCACCCGCTACAGATTGTAGTCAATAAATCATACGGTCCATGTCCATTAATACGCTTTACTGTAATCATACATTCAGTTGTGGGTTGTGGTTTCTACAAATGAACAATAACAACAAAGAATGAATATACAGAAAATACAAACTGTGCACTTAAGGGCAGTAAGAGTAATATGTCAATAATATAGATAATACATATGACTAAGGTCAAATTTACCCGAATAAGTCAGATATAAATCACTTCAGATTTCTATATATATATATTAACATGTTCACTTTAAGTTAAAGGTTAGATAAACAAACTGAACATTGCCTTATATTCTTTTAATTGTTGTATCTAAAGTATCTTCTATCACATGTGTTTGTGGCATACTTACTAATTATTTCACAACAATGAGCAACATCCAATAACAAGCCCTGTAGTTTAACCTTACAATAATTAAAATACAAAACAAGACATAATAAACAGACATGTAGAGGTTTGAACCAAAGGAGTTCATTCCAACGAGTCAGACATATAACATTCAGAAAACAAGTGAGTTTTGAGTAAAGATTTAAATACTGATAGATTGTTAACAGAACGGAGAGAGTGTGGTAGACAATTCCAAAGTTTTGGAGCAATAACACCAAATGATCTACCCCCCATTGAAGAGAGGCGGTACCGAGGGACAGCAAGAAAGCCAGAATCGGAAGAACTAAGTGAACGAGTCAGGATGTAGGAGACAAGCAGTTTGAAAAGATGAGAGGGAGCCAGGCCATTTAAGACAAGGAGAAGAATTTTGAATTTAATACGGTAGGCTACTGGGAGCCAATGGAGATTATACAAGATCGAGGTTATATGAGCAGAGTTTAGTATGAGCGAGTATTCTAGCCGGAGAGTTTCTAATATATTGCAATCTGGAGATGGAACTGGCAGGTAGACCAATGAAGAGAGCATTACAATGCGTGATGAGACGAATGCATGGATGACAGTTTCAGCATCTTTGGTATTGATGAAGGGTCTCAGTTGGGCAATACGACACAAGTGATAGAATGCAGATTTAGTGACAGATTTAATGTGAGACTGAAAGCAGTGTTGAGTCAAAGATAACTCCTAGATTTCTGACAGAAGTGGATGTTTTGATCCATTCACTACCTTTACAAGTGCAGTTTCAGTGCTATGGAGGGGGCGAAAACCTGACTGAAAAGTGTCGAAAAGATTATCAACTAGAAAGGACTGGAGTTTCACAACGGAAACACTGTTTTAAGAGGGGAAAAAAAGAAATCTGTCTAATGACACTTGCGTGAGCGCATACTAACGAAATCACTGTAAAGTAAAAAAACAAACAAATGAACCAGCACCTTACCTTTTTGCGACAAAGCTGAGATTTCTGTGTAAAGAAAGCGTGTCTGCGTGTGCGAAGCCGAGTGTGTGTCGGTGTCAAATTACACGCGCGCGCACACATGAGACACGGTGAAACAGAGAGGGAACCGTTGATTATACCAGTAAGAGACGAGCACTAAGACCAAGGGGAGCAGGGGACACGATTACCCACAATTCCGCAGCGCAAGAGAGAAAAATCATTAGCTCAGTTGTGATCACTTGCCGCTCGGTGTCAAAATAAGAGGCGCATACTTGATACATGATACTCGGCACTCGTAAACCAATACGTTCGCCCAGTTTCCAATTAAAAATTTATAAAAAAAATTTGCTCGTCTTACGGAACACTCGTAAACCGCATTACTCGCATATCCGACGTTCCACTGGATGAGCATTTGGTGAGTTCCAGTAGCTGTAAAATTCACACTTTTAAAAGTAATGTTATGAATAATGTCTGAAAATGCAAATGCGCGGTTTGATGTCTGAAGCCTCCTATGTTTGATGCAGTTCTTTGTCTGAAGCCTCTCCCATCAACACACACCAGCAGGACTTCCATACAAGTAGTTTTTTTCATTTTTATTTATTCATTATGGGTCGTTGACCAATGCTGTGCTGCCGGCATGAATCGGAGCCGATTGAGTTATAAGGGTTTATAAGGGTTTGTTGTCAAAAACAAAAACAAACAAAAAAACAAAGAAAACAATTAATATAAATTAAATAGGAAGCCCTTTAGGATTTGCCAGGTAGATTATTTTATTTTCATTTACAGTAATAACTTGTATACATTCAGCATGAGCATAATGTCAAAAAAAGACTTCAGGGATAAGCACAATACACAATATTTATGAATATATCAACAGTCTTCAGAGGACGTAAATCTATGGTGTGAGATTATCCTCTGAAACAGCAATGGAACAACAACAAGGATAGAACAAAAATAACATTAATAAATCACTAGGAGATTATTTGGGTAATGTTCATGTAGATGTTGAAATAGTCAAAGCACTTGGATCCGTTTCTTCTGCAAGCTATTATATAAACCAGCATCATATAGTCATGTGGACAAACAAGGCTTATGTCTCTTGTGGCTCCATATTAAACTAGGTGTTCGTCCCTCTGCCATGTGTTACTACTGTGCATCAGGCAAGGGGAAGCCTTTACAATAACTTTACCACATGAATAATATACACACACATACGTATATACACATTGTCCAACAGGGGGTTGGACAATGAAACTGAAACGCCTGGTTTTAAACCACAAAATTTCATTAGTATGGTGTATGGCCCCTTTTTGCGACCAATACAGCATCAATTCGTCTTGGGAATGACTGATACAAGTCCCGCACAGTGGCCAGAGGGATTTTGAGGCATTCTTCTTGCAGAATAGTGGCCAAGTCACTATGTGATGCTGGTGGAGGAAACCGTTTCCTGACTCGCTCCTCCAAAACACCCCCAAGTGGCTCAATAATATTTAGATTTGGTGACTGTGCAGGCCATGGGAGATGTTCAACTTCATTTTCATGTTCATCGAACCACTCTGTGTGTCCTCCTGTGTGTATTGGTCATCCTGATACACGGCACAGCTTTAAGGATACAATGTTTGAACCACTGGGTGCATAGTCCTCCAGGTCCTCAAGTATTGGGCCTAGGGAATGCCATGATATTGCAGCCCAAACCATTGATCCACACCCCCTGCTTTGCGAACTGTATATCGTTTCTCGCCTGTGTGAACCCTGTGTTTTGTGAGAGTTCTCTCCTGGGAAAAACTCTTCCCACATGGTGAACAGTATTACTGTTTCTCTTCTCTGTGCATCCGTTCGTGTTTTGTGATAGTTGACTTCTGGGAAAAACTCTTCCCACATGGTGAACAGTAATATTGTTTCTTTCCGTGAGTCCGTTTGTGTTTTGTGAGAGTACCCTGGGAAGAAAAACTCTTCCGACATCGTGAACAGTAATACGGTTTCTCTCCTGTGTGAATCCGTGTGTGTTCGATAAATGTAGTCCGGTGCACAAAACTCTTCCCACATTGTGAACAGCAATATGGTTTCTCTCCTGTGTGAATCCATTTGTGTCTTTTGAGATTACACTCCCGGGAAAAGCTCTTCCCACAGTATGAACAGTAATACGGTTTCTCTCCTGTGTGAATCCGTTTGTGTTCTATAAGTAATTGATGCCGGGAAAAACTCTTCCCACATTCTGAACAGGGATACGGTTTCTCTCCTGTGTGAATCCGTTTGTGTACTCTAAGTGCACTCTGGTAGGCAAAACTCTTCCCACATTGTAAACAGCAATATGGTTTCTCTCCTGTGTGGATTCTTTCGTGTTGTACCAACGTACTCTGGTAGGTAAAACTCTTCCCACATTGTAAACAGCAATATGGGTTCTTTCCGGTGTGGATCCATTTGTGTGCTGCAAATACTTCCCGGTAGGCAAAACTTTTCCCACAACATGAACAATGATACGGTTTCTCTCCTGTGTGAATCCGTTTGTGTGTGGTGAGATAACTCTTTTGGGAAAAACTCTTCCCACAATGTGAACAGGAATACGGTTTCTCTCCTGTGTGAACCCGTTTATGCAGTCTGAGAGTACTTTTGCGGGTAAAACTCTTGTCACATAGTGAGCAGCAATGTGTTTTTTCTCTACTGTGGACGCTTTGCTGATCTTGAATATTATTCTGCATATCAAAACTTTTCCCACTCAGTGAGCAGTGAAATTTATTCTTGTCAATTTCTGTAGTACTTTCTTTGCAATGTTTAGCATGAAGAGAACCACATGATGACATTTCAGTCTGTAACAGAACAGTAAAAAAAAAAAAAAATCAAATCAGTTTATCTTAAAGTGTATTTGTCAAAAACTCAAACTTTCAACTTTTAACGACTTTTAAATTTCATAACTACTTTAAATATAGTGACAATTTTGAGCCCATGTCTTATTTATTTGTTGCATGATTTTATTTAGAATGACAGCTTTAATATAACTTTTTTTTGGCGACGTGTAATAACTTTTCTTACCTATTGTTCCATAAGTGTTTCCATAAGTAATTAATAAAATAAATAAATTAAGGATTCTAGTAGCAACTGTAACAATCATAAGCTTAAAACAATAGAAACAAGAATACACTAATGCTCCATCAAAGAGTGGAATATGCCTGCATCAGTCATTGGAGTGGAAGGATGAAATAATACATGGCTAATACTGAGGAATAAAGTCTCTGAATTAATAAACCACAACTTAAAAGATCAGCAACTGAGCAATGATGAAGAAAAGGGTGAATGTTAGATTTGCCATGACCCACAGTTTCAAGAGTTAAGTAGATTAGAAATCCAATTTATTGGACCAATTTAAGCAGGACAATGCAAAGAGTCAAGTAATCTTCCAGGAACAAATGTGTCACGAGAAATGGGCTGAAGCTACACGTGAGAATAAAGAAAATGGTCTCAGACTACGCAAAGATTTTGGAGAAGCCAATTAAGGGAAACAGTTGAAAGACTGTGTGCACAATTATTAGGCAAGTTGTGTTTTTGAGGATTAATTTTATTATTGACCAACTACAGTGCTCTCTGTTAATCCAAAATGTTAATAAACCTCAAACCTGAATATTTACGAAAGTAAAAGTGAGGTTTGGGCTTTCTTAGGACAATATCTGTGTGTGCAGAAGTATTGGCCAACTACTTGTGTTAGTGTTTTCATCAGTTAGACAGTTAGTTACAAATAAACATTACTGACATTAAAATAATAACAATCATAATAATAAGTGACCAATTTAGCCGTTCTTCTTTTCAATAACAGTCATAAGCCTTCCATTCATGAAGTCTGTCAGTTTCTTGAATTGTTGATGATCAACTTTGTGTGCAGCAGCAACCACAGCCTCCCAAACACTGTTCAAATTGGTATACTGTTTTTCTTAGACATACATTTTCTGTTTAGGAAAAGCCCATAAGTTCTCGATGGGGTTCAGGTGAGGAAGGTGTCCATGTCATTATTCTTTTTTATCTTTAAGCCCCTTAATTGCTAGCCCGGCAGTGGTGTACTTCGATGCATGCGATGGAGCATCGTTCTGCATAAATACTATGGTCTTCTTGAAAGATGCAGGCTTTTTCCTGCACCACCGCTTAAAGAAAGTGTCTTCAAAAAATGGCAGGAGCTTTAGAAGTTTTTGAGTCCATCTTGCTCATTTCTTTTTTTTGGATTTTTCCCCGATTTTCTCCCTAATTTAGTCGTGTCCAATTCCTCCCCGTCACTAGGGGGCTCCCACATTAAGGCTACTACTACCATTCAGCCGGGAGGGCCGAAGACTATCACGTGTTTCCTCCGAACCACGTGACGCCAGCCGACCGCATCTTTTCGAACTGCTCGCTCGCGGACCGTTGGGGGCGCCGTAACACACTCGGAGGACAGCGCTATCCACTCCCTCCGTTTCGCGAGCTCACAGACGCCCCTGACTGGCTGTAGAGCCGTGATTAATGTGGGAGCACTAAGTACCTCTCATCCCTCCCCTCTGAGAGAGCTCGGCCAATCAGCTCTCTCTAGACCTCCGGCTGCGAGAGGTTACAGCATCACCCGGGATTCGAACTAGCGATCTCCGGATGATAGGGCGAGCGCTTTAACCACTGCGCCACTCGGAGGCTAACTTGCTCATTTCTAATAATACAACATTAAAAATGCCCACAACACCCCACCTCCACCTTGCTGGCTTCAGAGTTGATGTCTAGACACGTGCCCATCCATCTGGTCCGTTAAAAGTCACTCTCATCTCAGCAGTCCATACAACTTTTGAAAAATCTGTCTTCAGATATTTCTTGCCACAGCCTTGATGTTTCAACTTGTTCTGTGATGGTTGGGTTTGAGGATCCCTTACCTTGGCCATGTCTCTAAACACTGAACACCTGGTACTTCTGGGCAGTTCGGATGCAATTCTGGAATATGACAACACTGGAGGATGATGGGTTCCCGATAGCTTCACGTTTGATTCTTCAAAATTTTAGCAGTTAATTTGCATCAAAATGTTTGATGTTTTTGTAATCTCACCCAATATCTTAGCAATTTCAAGAGAGCTGCATCTGAGAGCCTTTTAACCATTTTTGACTTTTTAGGGTCAATTATCTAAATAATTATATATATCTTATTTTGGCCCATTTTGCCTGAGGAATGGAAGCTGCCTAATAATTTTGCACACCGTGATATAGGGTGTTGATCTCCTTAGGCCACACCCTCCCTCACTATACAAAAACACATCACCTGATGTGCTTAAATCCAATAAGCATTCAAGTTTATAGCGCTTAGAGTTGAAAAATATGCAAGTCATGATTTGGTCAAAATACTAACTTGCCTGATAATTGTGCACAAAGTATATAAATGTCCAAATTTGACCTTTAAAAAGTATTTAATAAACAGAGATCTGGATCATATCATTTTGACGCTTACACTTAATTGCTGATTCAAATTAATTTAAATTCTTTGAAATATTTAAAATCTATTTGAATGTGTCAGTATTCAGTATTTAATTCATATTATATTCTATTTATATTGCACCTATATTAATCATATAAAATACATTAATAACACAGAATGGGATACGATATCATTAGCATACCACCACCTTAAAAAAAAAATATATATATATATATATTATGTATATATGTATATTTTAATCAATGTCTAAACCTCTTATGTTTACGCTACAACTGTAATTTTTGTTTCTTTTAAAGACGAAATTTAAACTGAATAAATAACAGCAATGTTATCCCTTTTCAGTTTACATACAATTATCTTCTTGTTCTTCCTACTTCTCCTTGCTTCTGTCCGTTTTCTCTATTTGTCCGGCCTTACCAATACAAATTCATTGTGTATGTAACTATACTTCTTAAAGAACCTGATTCTGAAGAAAAAATGTCAAGAAGGAAAGATTACCAAGCTGAAGTGTGATGGGGCCTTTAAATCCCAGTTAGTTCACTCTTCTCTCCAAGTGTGTCAACTTCAGAATCTGTATAAATAAAAGATAAGTTTTATCTTTACATTGGTCAGAACTCGCTCTTTCAATTACATCTTCATGTTTCACACCCGAAAACGGTCTCAGGGATTTTTCTGTCCAGTCAAAATTTGTCACAGCATGGAGCAAAAAGTGAGCAGTTTGACAGATGTGGGAACACTTGTACTTAGAACATGAATATACTTGGTGTTAGAATGCTAAATCTCAGAGAGCCGCAGATTCATGTGGCAATTTATTTACATAAAAACCAGAGTGAAAACGGTATCCGACAGTGACAATTCTATCCATTGGGATGTGTTTCCCTTGCTATAATGAACATGCTCATTTTGAAAATGATTCAAACTTCCCATCACTATGCAGTGCTCCCTGCGCCACTGTCGCGTGGGCGGGACTAAGAAAAACACATCTCAATAGGGGAACCATCTTCTAGTGATGGGAAGTTCAAATCATTTTATTGTCTCGGTTCTTTAAATCTCGGTCATCAAAATGAACAAATCTATTTTTGAGCCATTTAGTTCATTTCATTCTTTTGATCAGAAATAAAATAAAATCTTACATTTTCAATTAACAAATCTCAAACACATCTACATACACACATTTTGGTTATAGTTTCAATAATTAAAATTATTATTACAATGCAGCTAAGGACAATTATAAACAGAATGAGCAGCTCACCTCTCATATCTTCTAGTCTTGAGTCATTCGTTTTGAATCTACTGCATAGTAGATCTGGGCGATTAATCGTTATTTTCAATTAATTCGAATTCATGGTTTATGTCGTTTTTGAAAAATGAAAATCAATTTTACAGTTTCCCTTTGGTACGGCAGCGCGAGCTTCTGTAATTTTGCGACGACCCCTCTGTGACTCACACGTGGGAAATACGAGATACAACATGGCAGCACGCTCTGATTAAACCAAAGAGCTTGTTTCCAACAGAGGCGCGGTTTCTTCAGTCGTATGGAAATTGTTCGGGTTCGCAACTTTACACATTGAATAAGCCAAAGCCCGGTGTAAAATTTGTCTGAAGTTTGTGGCAACTAAAGGAAGCTAATTTACACAACTAATTTACTTGCGCATCACAAACAGAGCCACACTGCTGAATCTGCGTCGTGTTTGGCGCTGCGAGCTAAACAAGACAAGCGGCAGTGCGAAAACACCAGCTAAAAGCTAGGTGAAAACAGTGAGCACATTTCCCCACTGTATCCCATATGATAAGAGGGGCCTCAATGGAAAGATATTACTGATGTTGTGTCGTATATCGCTAAAGACATTATGCTCATATAGACAGTTAAAAAAAACATGTAAAATGCTGTCAGGCACCTGTTTGATTTTATTCAGCATGTAAGTTGCATGTGGTTTGCAAAATTGTTTAAGTTCATGTTTGGTTATATCGTTTTGCTTAAATAAATAAATAAATAATAATAATAACCTATACTGTCTGGGGTTTTTTTATCTAAGCAAAAAAAAATCATTTTACAATTGAAATCGAATTTGGTCTAAATCGGGAAAAAATCCAAATAAAAAAGAAAAGCAAGATAATAAACATTGTACAGCCAAGATTTTACCTTGGGTTTTTATGCCTGTTATACAGTCGCTGTATCCATTAACTAAAGCATCAAACACTTAATATTCCCATTTTGGTGGAGTTGGAAACAGGGCTGATGTAATACAAAAAACACATAATAAACAGAATGAGCAGCTCACCATCATACTGTATCTTATAGTCCGAGTCGTTCATTCTTTTCAATCTACTGCACTAAATAGCGTCTATGAGAGTCACATGACAAAAGAACGAATGACTAGGACTTGGAAGACTCATTGAGAAGAACCGTTCAATTTGTTTCCTGTGTAAAGCACTTCATAGCGTCTATGGGAGTAACGTAACAAAAGAACGCACAGTGCGATTCTTTGCGCATGCGCGCTCAGTTTAAAATGAGAGTACTCGTCCTTCTGAGTCACGTTAAAGATTCGTTCAAACGGAAAGAATCGTTCATGGACGACCCATCACTAAATTCACTACATCTTCGAAAGCAACACCGAATTTAAACCCTGATATCCCTTCCGCTACCGTTGAGCAGTGCCTACTGATTATTTTCCTTAAAAAACCCTAAAACAGCAATACCCTGACATATGATTGGATTTTCAGATAAACTATCATTTAGCGCTACAGTAGTAAAATCTGATGAGGTAGGATAAATCGTTAGAACACCGTACTTACGGCCCACAGCGCGCTGACTCTTTGTAAGTCAGATAGGGGTGTAAATGAAGCTGTAATATACACACAGGGCTTCTAGTGTGTAGTTTCACGTCCGGATTAGAGATGAGAGATTCCGGATTCATCCAGGAAAACTTCCTGCATGGTCAAAAACATGAGACTCAAAATGGCGGTTATTGATTCAACGGATCCGTCGGACTCGTAGCGCGTAGTGAAACAGGATCCGAGGGACTCAGTGTGTTCATTAGTGATGGGTCGTTCATGAACGATTCTTTCTTTTTGAACGAATCTTTAACGTGACTCAGAAGGACGAGTAGTCTCGTTCTTCTGAGTGATTCGTTCGTTTTCTACTGGGCGCGCATGCGCAAATCATCGCAAAACTTCTGTAGGTTATATACAGGAAAAAGAATTGAACGGTTGTCAACGAATCTTCCCAGTCGTTCGTCCTTTTGTCACATGATGGCCATAGACGCTATGCAGTGCAGTACACAGGAAACAGAATTGAACGGTTCTCCTCACTGAGTGTTCCAAGTTACGAGTCAACGGACACTTCAAGGACTTCTTCACATTTCCCCTTATCTCATTTTCGTTAAAACTACTGCAATATTTGTACAGACATAAGTTTTTATAAGTTGTTATATTTTAGATTTCCTATATATATATTTTTATTTTTGTATCTGGCATCTTGTTTTATAGTTAACTACTCTATTTCACTATTTATTTCCTTATTTCTTGTAAAAAAAAAAAAAGGTCACGGGCGGTCGTATAAGCATTTCACTGCATATGTGTATGTGACAAATAAAATTTGAATTTGAGTCGTTCGTTCTTTTCTCACGTGACTCCCATACACTCTATGAAGTGCATTAGTGAAATGCATACACTCTTAACTGCATATATATATATATATATATATATATATATATATATATACATTACTGGAACTATAACCAAAATGTGTATGCAGACGTGTTTGGGTTTTTTTCTGGTCAAAAGCAGGATATATATATATATATATATTATGGCATGGCGTTTAGGAAAATATTAATGAGAGAACTTAATGAAAACTCTGAATATATTGAATGAAACGTGAGAATATTGAATGGATTCCGAATATATTGATTGCAACTCTATATATATTGAATGAAGATTCTGAATATATTGAATGAACTGTGAGAATATTGAATGAATTCCGAATATATTGATTGAAAATATATATATATATATATATATATATATATTGAATGAATTCTGAATATATGGACTGAAAACTGATATATTGAATGGAAAGTCTGAATATATTGAATGAAACATGACATCACCGAAACACACCCTTACAAAAAATAACTGCAGTTATTGTGAAGTACAATGCAGTACAGTGCAGTTGTATTAAAATATGATTCTGTAACATTGTCTATTGTAAAAAAAAAAATAATAATAATAACTTCAGCTCCTGCAGCTTCTGGGATAAAAACTGCAGTTATACTGCAGTTTTTTTGTAAAGTACAATGAAATACTATTTATTCAGTACTATTTCAGTTAAATGCAGTTGGAATGTAGTTGTATTAAAATATTATTCTGTAACTTTGTAGTTATTGAACAGTTAATCCTGCACTGAATCCTGCAGTCCTTAACTAGGTTATTCTATTATTATTATTATTGTTGTGTTTGTAGTTTGGTTCAAGAAATATAGGATCCTACTAAATTCATTCAGTGAAATGATGTGTGTCTCAATTGTAGTTTGTGATTCTGACTTCTGAATGCCAGCGTCATCTTATTTTCAGGCACAGGCAAACAGAAACCGGTTGGGAGCAGGTAGAAGCAAATAGCGTGTGTGCAAGGAAATCAATAACGTCTTCCTCTTATACTCTTCCATTGTAAAACTGAGACGTGCTTAAATATGCACCACTGTACGATTTGTCCTCACCAGCCAATAAGACTACAAGATCACATCTAATCCTCAGACAGAGTTTGTATAGAGCGCGCGATGCAGTCCCGTAGGTACGGTTTGTGTATGTCGTTATTGAGAAACTCAGACAGGATGGAGTACTATAACTATCTTATAGACTTTATTATTGATAAAACGGTACACATTCGCAACATATCAGAATTAAATCAAGATGACAATTTTAAAGTTCAGCCAAAAAAACTTGCCGAGTTGGAAGAATCTAGAAAGGGGGCGTGTCGTCTTGTGGAGGAGGAACACAGCCGAACCTGAGCGATGGCCCTGTCACATCATTCAGTTAAGTGGTGAGTGGGACCTTAAGTGACTTTTATTATTTTACAATATACATATAAAGTTATTTAACTAGTTATTGTTTTCTATCGCTATGCGGTGTTAATGGCATTGTCCTAAATGTGTGCGTGTTTTCTAATGTTAACTGCTATACTGTTAGCATGCTAGCTAGGTTAACCTGAGGTAGCCCACTGCTAGCATTGGATTCAGTTGTAAATGTATAGCTCAGTTTAACTATAGACCATATAAGTGCAAGTAGATTTCTTAATGTGTAACACTGCACAATGTGAGTAACAATTATTCGGCTGTAAACGTCCTGTGTTTGTTTCTGTAGTCGTCCATCAGCCCTTACACGAGAGAGAGGATCGAGAGGAGGACTCTGTTCCTCTCCAGTGTTCCTCTTATCACCTCAGGGCAGATTCTGGGAAAGGGGAAGAGGGAGAAGGCCAAGAGGTCAGCATTAGACCCTGGGCAGACTTCACTCCTGGTAGGAAACATTGTTTTTCTCATCCCTTTATTTTCCTTTACTAAAAACAAATTTTAAGTTTGTGACCTTTTTTTTAATCATTCAGATTTGGCTGGGTGCGTAATAAGATTTTTTTGTGGGGTGTGGGGTTCTCAGAACACATTTATTTTTTGCTTAGTCAGTCTTAAACTTGTTTGTCTTCATGTTTCAGAAAGACGTCAAGAGGTGAACATCACTCTGTGGAACAAAGGTGTGGTTGGATTTTTCCTGAAAAAATATTACAGGATTATCTAAAATCTCACACAGTCTACCGATGGTGCTCATTCGGACAACAAAACACTTCTCTGAGGTTTCTTCTTGATAAGCATTTGCTTTATTTGTTGTCTTTTGTTAATAGAATCTGCAACGCCTCAAACTCCGCACATGGCACTAAGGGGATCTGTCACGAGTCAGCCTGATCAACCGAGCACTTCCAGACACTGAGGCTCCACTCCTGATCTTTCTCCCCACGCACACACCTGTCATTCTGGCACACCTGAACCTGATCAGCCAATTATCTCTCCAGCTTATAAGCACACTAAGAGCTCCACTCAGTGCCGCAGTATCTCACTAGTGTGCCTCGCGGTTTCTCTGTGTAAAATAGTCATTGTGTATCCTAGCCTGTGTTTTCGACCCTGCCTGTTTTCCGGATTTCTCTCTCGCCTACGCCCTCTGGTACTTCTATCATTATCGGACTGATTAACGTGGATGACCTCGCTTGCTCTCAGGATTTGGAATTGTACTCACGATTTGGATTCGTTCGCCCTCGCTGCTGGATCACCGGATTCTGACCACCGCCTGGAAAAGACGATTCTTCTAGCCCGTTGCTGCTTCCACGGCGCGCGCACTTCCGCGTTCGAGCACTTCCGTGTTCGCGGACATCAGGGAGGGAGTTTGCGCCGCGCGCCGACCTCCGTTTTCTCCGAGAAGATCGGCCACTACATTCAACCTTCCAATCACCGCGAGCTACGCAGGTTAGCAGCGAAAATTCGCTAGCAAAGAGCCGAGAGGACTACTCGCAATCGACTTCCGGGTTAGTGGAGATTCCCGCGCGTCATAGCCCCGCCTCCTCCATCGTCACTAAAGGTTTCCCCACTCTGTCACCAAGCACACACACGCTGCTTCTCTCCTCTGCTCCCACTGTGCCTACACATTCAAGCCTCCATATTTCCAGTAAAAGAATTTCAACATAATTCAAGCATCATTCGTCTGCTTTTGGGTTCACTCCAGTTAAGTCACCCCGCCCCTGACAGGATCCTCCCAGCCCAACAAACAGCTGTTAGAGGTGAGTAAATTGAGTTAATATTTTAATAATATTTGGTCATTCCATATATAATCAACCAGAGTGGTAAGTCTGAATCTCTAAACAATGCCAGAGTCATCACATTCACATTACATTCTGAAATCTTAATTAATTAACAGGGTTGCTATCAAAAACAGCAAACTCGAGCCATTATTTAGCAATAGTTTAGGACATAATGACAGAAATAGATCGTTTCTCAGTAAAACATGTAATGTTGAGTATATATGGAATGATTTCATTTTAATTATTCAAATGTGTTTTTTTACACACCTTGCAATTAATATTTGTCTTGCTGTTTGCTTTTCAAGAATGCCTTTAAAGTGAAGGAAGGGAAGGTGAAACGGTTTATTCAAACAAAGTTGAAGAATGAAGGGGCGTCAAACCTCTCCAGGCTTCCAGCTACACACCTCAAGCCTTGTAGTATATTCACATACTTGACAGCAAAGTCTCCTAGCAGCAGCACTGTTGAACACTAATTGTTCCGCCCCGGTCTAGGTCGGGCCGTAACAGGAATGAAAAAGAAAAGAAAAAAAAAAGAAGGAAAAAGGGGGTGAGACCAAACGTGCGTTTGCTTAGTGTTTATTTACAAACAGTGAACAAGCAAGTCCCCAAAAGGTGGCCGTGAGCTTCAGAAGCCGACAAGGCCAAAACAATAAACAAAATGCCCTCTACCTAGTACCAACGTGAAACAACTAACCTGCACCAAAACTAAAGAAAAAGAAATACAAAGTTCTTCCCTTACTCCCTTGCTAACCACAAACCAAGAGACAACAGGGTGTAAACAAAATGGCGTCGACTCCCTACTAAGCCACCAATTACACAACTATGTACAGATATATACAAAACGTATTTACAGTCGGGCAACCAGAACCAAAGAAGGGCAAACACAAAAACGTAGTCGGAAACGTAGCACGAGGTCATACACAATATAATTTTACAAATGATCAACAGAAAAACAGTAAGCAAAGACATGGTCTAAAGCATTGTAGTCTGAAGGCCTTAAGTAGGCCTCTGAGTCTCTTGGACATCCAATCATCCGGGAGGAGGCGGGACCAACAAAGGACAGGGAGGGCAGCAACCAATAGATTGCAGGCACACTGAAGGTGGGACCTGCAACACACAAGGGAAGATACACCCCCATCCCTCCACCAGCAGAGACAAAGCAAACAAAAAAACAAATAAACTCAGTATCGTAACACCCCCTCCCTTAAGAGTGAACATCGTGTTCACAATTTGAGTCATAGCATCGAGATAAAGAGTCGGCCACTACATTTTCAGATCCTTTCTTGTGCCGAATATTTAGGTTAAAACCTTGCACAATTAGACACCATCGCATGAGACGTTGGTTGCTGTTTGACATACGATGCAGAAACACGAGAGGGTTATGATCTGTAAAAACTGTAATGGGGTCAGTGCTGGAACCAATGTAAACTTCAAAGTGTTGAAGTGCAAGCAAAAGCGCAAGGGCTTCCTTCTCGATAGTGCTGTAATTTAACTGGTGACGGCTAAACTTATGAGAAAAGTAACTTACAGGATGATCTATACCATCTGCATCCTCCTGAATCAAGACAGCACCAGCACCCGTACCACTGGCATCCACCTCAAGTTTGAAAGGTCTGGAAAAATCAGGAGCAAAAAGGACAGGTGCACTACACAAAAGCGATTTAGCAGACTCAAACGCTGCTTCACAACTAGGAGACCACACAAAAGGGACAGAGTTACGGAGGAGAGATGTAAGAGGCAAAACCACATCAGAGAAATTTCTGCAAAAGCTTCTGTAATAGCCTGCCATACCGAGAAAACGTCGAAGCTCTCTTCTCGTTTTTGGTGCCGGAAATGCAGCAATTGCCTTAACTTTGGCATCTAGTGGGCGAACTGTACCTTGTCCCACCTGTTTACCAAGGTACGTAACGGTGGCATGACCAAACTCACATTTTGCTAGGTTTAATGTTAAAGAAGCTTTCTGAAGGCGTGAAAATACACCGTTTAAGGTACGAATATGTGCATCCCAAGTATCAGAGAATACTACCACATCATCAAGGTAGGCTTCACAATCATCCACGTCACCTAGAAGCTGAGACATCAAACGCTGAAATGTGGCAGGTGCATTTTTAAAGCCAAATGCCATCACGGTATACTGAAGGAACCTGTCCGGGGTGACGAATGCAGAGATTTCAGATGCACGTGGTGTTAGAGGAACTTGCCAGTAACCTTTTAACAGATCTAACTTTGTAACAAATTTTGCACTTCCTATACGATCAATACAATCTTCCATTCTAGGAAGTGGAAACGAATCTGCTTTAGTTAAAGCATTAACTTTTCGATAATCTGTACAAAAACGATAGCTTTTGTCAGGTTTTGGAACTAGGAGACAAGGGGAACTCCAAGGACTGCAGCTAGGAACAGCAAGACCATTCTTAAGTAAATAATCAGTCTCTTGTTTCATAAGGGCACGTTTTGTGGGATTAACTCTATAGGTATTCTGCTTCACAGGAGAGTGCTCACCAACATCAATGTCATGTTGAAGGACAGTAGTACGAGAAGGCATATCAGAAAAAAGATGAGGGTAACTCTTGATGAGACTTACTATGTCATTTTGAGCGGACACAGACAAGTGGCAAAGTTTAGATTGAATATCTGATAGCCATTCTGAGTTTGGCAAGCTAGCGCAGGGAAAACAAGCTCGACCTAAGCTGAGACCATCAAACTCAGGAGAATACTCATAGGGTGATGCTTCCACAGATGCAGCAGTTGCTGAAATGGCAACAGGGACAGAGACATCTGGGGTGGAGCGAGTGATATAGGGTTTAAGCATATTGATATGGCATACACGAGATTTCCTCTTTCGGTCAGGCGTTTTTACAACATAATCTGTATCACTCAACTTTGAATCAATAACATATGTGCCAGAAAATCTAGCCTGGAGAGCAGAACCCGGCACTGGTAGCAGGACCAACACTTTGTCACCTGCTTGGAAATGACGCACAACAGCCTTTTTATCAAAACGATTCTTCATACGAGTTTGTGAGGAAGCAAGAGAACATTTTGCTACCTCACATGCTGCATGTAGGCGTTCGCGAAAGGAACTCACGTAATCTAAAACATTCATAGGTGGATTTGTCACAGAACTCGGAGACAGTAACTCTTCCTGCAGCACTTTTAGGGGACCACGAACAGAATGACCGAAAACTAATTCTGCAGGACTGAATCCAAGCGACTCCTGCACAGCATCACGAATAGCAAATAGAACTAATGGGATCCCTTCATCCCAATCTCTTCCATGGTTCAAACAGTATGTTCGGAGCATAGACTTTAAGGTTTGGTGGAAACGCTCTAATGCACCTTGGGACTCTGGATGATAGGCACTAGAAACCTGGTGACGAATGTTAAGCTGGTTCATAACCTTCTTGAACAAAGTAGACATAAAATTGGAACCTTGGTCTGACTGAATGTATTTGGGCAAACCAAAAGTGGTGCAAAATTTAATAAGTGCTCGAATGATGGCACGTGATTTGATGCTACGCAGAGGTATGGCTTCAGGATATCTAGTGGCAGCACACATCAGGGTTAGCAGATACACATTACCAGATTTAGTTCGAGGAAGGGGACCAACACAATCTAGCAAAATCCTCTCAAAAGGCTCTCCCATAATAGGTATAGGTTGGAGAGGCGCAGGAGGAATAATCTGGTTAGGCTTCCCTGCAATTTGACAAACATGACAAGATCGACAGTACTTGGCAACATCAGACTTCATGGCAGGCCAAAAGAAGTGATTTAAAATGCGGAGGTGGGTCTTCCTTACACCAAGGTGACCAGCGAGATCATGGTCATGGGCAATACGCAAAACTTGTGTTCTATATGGTTTTGGAACCACAACTTGAAAAACAGCCCTTGACTCATCCTTAACATCCGAGGGTGACCACTTCCGCATTAAAACACCATCATCATAGAAATATGCCATTGAGTGTTGAGGTAACTCAGCACTATCTACAGCTGCAGCAATACAACGAGAAAGAGACACATCAGATTTTTGAGCAGCAACGAACTGCTCTCGCCCAACGCCCCAAGTAGCGAAATCATCTTCCTGTATGCAGGAGGCCTTATCCTCAATTGAAACATGTGGACTGGAGGACAACTTATCTTCTTCAAATACTGGATTGTCACTACATATGAAAGAATCTGAAATATCGTCAGCATCCTTCATTTTACGAGCCTGAGCGCGTGTCACCACACAGGTACTAAAAACAGAAGGAAACTCACGTGACAACGCGTCACTTTCATTCACCTCAGGAGCGTCCGTTACAACAGGCAAGTGAAAAACCTTACCACCAGCTAAATCATTACCCAAAATAAGCGAAACTCCTTTAACTGGCAACTGAGGACGAACTGCGACCTTAACAAAGCCAGACACAATATCACAGTTAAGATAAATCGTATGTAACGGAACTTTCACCACACCAAGTTCAATTCCTTGAACTAAAACATCTGCACCACAACTAGACTGGTCAGATAAAGGCAAGACACCTTCCAAAATAAACGACTGAGCAGCACCGGTGTCTCTCAGAATTCGTAGTGGCTTAGGCTCAGAATCTGTGTCTGAAAGCGAAACCATTCCACTCAAGATAAAAGGGTCAAAAGCAGCGTCCACTGATGAAAGTGAATCTGAACTTTCAGCTGGCTGCGGTGGTACATGAACTAAAGCCACACTCTTAATGTTCTGTGCTTTACGACGGTTCTTACGAGCTAATGCAGGACAGTTAGCGATGAGATGACCAGATTCATGACAATAGAAACATTCACGGGACGCACTACCATTCTTAGACGGGTTAGCGGAAACTTTAGGGCTACGATAAATAATATCACGACGAGGAGGCGAAAACACAGTTTTGTGAGTGAGCACGAACTCATCAGCCAAAATGAAGCTTCTAAGTGTTTAACACTTGCTAAGTGTTAAAGTGCTTTCATGGTCTGTTTTTGGTTGTTTTTAATGTTTTAAGTGTGTTGCTTTATTGATTTTTTTTAATTAAATAATAAAATGAATTGCAATAATTTTGTTGTAATGTAGTTGTATTACACTACATCACACATTTAGATTATAGAAATACTGTAATTTTTCAGCTTTATTCAAATTGCATATACCCGTACATTTTTATTTGCAGTACAACTACTATTTTAACTGCAGTAGCTGTTTAATATTAACTGTAGTGTTATTGCAGTATTACTATTGCAGTATTACTATTGCAGTCGTTATTGCAGTAGTAAGAAAAAATGCAGTAAATTCGTGTCCAAATTACTGCGTTTCCTGCATATGTACTGCAAATGTAGAAAACTGCAGTTTTGACACTTGAAAACTGCAGTTATTTTTTGTAAGGGCAGCGCCATCTTTAGAAAGGATGAGTGAGTCGGCGAGAAACTTGGTTGCTGCAATTGTGAGAAATGAAGAGATGGTCAACTCTTTGAGTGCGTGTACGGCCCAAAGTGGTGGCACAAGCCGCACTCGGTATCAGACTACGGATGAAGAAATATATTCGCTATTTCACCGGGGAAGACCGGTGTTATGCGCTAAAATGCTCCCCTGCCACAGTTTGCCCCCCCTACATGATCTGTATCAAATATTGTATTACAACATAAATTCATAGGTTTATTGTTATCAAATATGATATAAACATTATAATTAACCCTAGGCACGTGATGGGTGTCGAGACCATAATTCTCATATAATGTTTATTTTGTGGCACATTTATTTTACAGGGATTTGTCATGTAATACAAAAATGCTTGCACTAAATAAATATTTATGATAAATTTAATGAAATGATTTTTATTAAATAAGCAATATAAAAAATACATCTTGTATATTAAAAAAATAATTTATATTTTTCCCTATACATGTAATTTTTTATAATGCTTATTTTATAATCAAATCCATTTGGTCTAATTTGTAATTTCTAAATCATTTGGTGTACTGGGTTTAACTATTTAACCTAGAATTCTGGGTTATTTTATTTGACCCAAGCAGTGGGTAGTTCTAAAATGTTCAAGCACTGTACATGCTGTAAGGTCTTTTTAAATTTAAATCGAAATGTAATGCAGAAAATTTATTTTTTTTTTATTTCAACAAGATTTTTTTTCCACTTCTTTTGTTTTGGGGAAACACTGTTATACTTCCATACATATTGAGCCTATTCCAGAGTGATGAGTGCACCCATCATGCATAGTGGCTTTTGAAGGCAGTGTTATGATCTGGGGTTGAAGCCTGCTGCTTAAGCGTCTTTAGAAGTTTTCGTCTTATGTTACTAAGGTATGCTGAAGTTTGCAAGCCTGTCAGCACGGTGGTGTAGTTAGCACTGTTGCTTTGCAACTCCAGGGTCCCGGTTCGGTTCTTGGCCAGGTTCAATTCCCGTGTCTGTGTGCATGGAGTTTGCATGTTCTGTGCTTGCTTGGTGGGTTTTCTCTGGGTACTCCGGTTTCCTCCCACAGTCCACAGACATGTAGGTTAGGTTAATTGGCATTCTCAAATTGGCCGTAGTGTGTGAATGAGTGTGTGTATGTGTGTGTGACTTGCGATGGATTGGCACCCTGTCAAGGGGGTACCCTGCCTTGTGCCCCAAGTCTCCTGGGATAGGCTCCAGGCACCCCGTGACTCTGAATACAGGATTAAACAGTATAGATGATGAGTGAGTGAGTGAAATTACAAGCATTTCATTAGGTCAAAAGCTTTTACTGACAATTACATTAAGTTCATGCACAGAGTCAATATTTGCAGCGTTGACCCCTCTTTGTCAAACCCTTGGCAATTCACTCTGGCATGCTGTCAATCAACTTCTGAGCCACATCCTATCTGATTGCAGCCCATTCTTGCATAACCAGTGCTTGAAGTTTGTCAGAATTTGGGCTCTACCACCTCTTGACGACTGACCACAAGTTCTCAATGGGATTAAGGTCTGGGGAGTTTCCTGGCCATGGACCTAGAATTTCATTTTGTTCCCCAAGCCACTTATCACTTTTGCCTTATGGCAAGGTGGTCCATCATGCTAGAAAAAACATTGTTCGTCACCAAACTGACCTGGATGTTTGGGAGAATTTGCTCTCTGATATTTTTTTTTTGTACAATCATTTATTTATGGCCGTCATTTATGCCAAATCATGAGTGAGCTCACTCTTTTGGCTTTTCATTTCGTGTGTTTTTTATAGAGATTTTCCATGTTAAAGATCCTGTTTCTCTCTCTTTCTATCTGTCAAAAAGCACTACAGATCTGGCAATTAAGAACGCACATTTCGAGAAAAGGGATCTCGTGCGCTTCCGCGGCAGCTCGCGGGAAGCTGTGAAAATGCCGTTCATTATCTGTAGGGGGCAGTCGTGTTTCAATCTGAAGTATTGTGTGTCTACTGAAGCCAAACATGTGTTCTCTCTCTTAGGCGCCCATTGACAGCAAGCGACAGAGCTCATAAACGTGTCGAGCACAAACTTTAAATGCGGATATGTATTTATTCTTCATTTTCTTCTCTCCTGCAATACTCTCCTCTCCTACTTCTTTGACTGCGCTTTCTCCATTTAGTATTATTACTTATTATAATTTCATTTGGGGTATTTCTAACATTCTAACATCTACTAAATAATAATAAATAGATAAAATAACCCAGTACTTAACATTTAACACAGCAGTTTTTAGAGTGTAACATAAAAAATATTCCATTTGTAAAATAGCCTAGGTAAAATCATAGGTTGTGTATAGAGTGATTAAAAACAATACAACAAAGCTTATGGTAAATAAATTCTCAGACTCTTCCACTGCAGGTATTAAAAAACAGTAACAATGTCATTTTAGAATTCGCAGAAGCTCAGTGGTCCGGAAAAAAAACTCTCACGGAGGAGCCTTTCCCTGAATTCGCCATTTTCACGGGGGTGGGCATCTCGGTCTATTCATACAGATGTGCAGTATCTATTTACAGTATATGGAATTTTACGGTGTTTTCACTGAACGATTTACCCTGAAAAAGAGCAATATAAGAATAGTGCCAGCTGGCACACCTTAAAGAATAATTCGGCATCTATTTAGAGTCTTTTTTTTTTTATAAACTTGTGCTACTGCTGTTTACTTGCAATATTTGTTAATTATTATTGTTTTATTTAAATGAGGTTTGGGCTCCGAGATGTGGAGCCTACTGTATGTAGTCTAATCAGAGCTCTACCGCCTGTTCGAGTGTAATTCATAAATTATGTTTATAATAAGTAATTGAGACGCCCTAAATTTTGCTTTAAAATTAATCTCATTAATCATTTCAAACCCGTGGGTCGCAGTTTCACTTTACAAAAGGCAGCATTTTGATCAAAACGTGATAAACCTTGCATGCGATTTAGCGATAAAAATGAAGACATATTGCATTGATGGATGGATGCTGTTGATAAATAATGATTATTATAATAATGAAAATTAAATAAATAGCTGTCCATCTTTTTGTGTTTTTTCGGTTTATTATACACCTCTGCACCACTTATTATAATAAATAGTTTTAAATGTTAGTAAAGGTACCATAGCAAGAGAAAATATATATGTGTTGTTTATGCTGTAATTTGGTCATCTTCACCCATGGGGTAAACATATGTGGCAGTTAATAGCATTCGCTAGAATCTCTCTAAGTAAGTAAGCATAATAATAAATAATGAATAATCATAGTGTCACCCCATGGGTGAACATGACCAAATCACTGCATGAACACTGGAATACGAGGATTTAAGAATTTATTTAAACACGAATATCCTTAATGTGTTAAATGTTGGATTTTAATTTAAAAGCCATATATGTATGTATACGGTGCATGGGCGTCAACTCGCACGTTCTGTAATATTCCATTGTCATTCATATTCCCGCTGTTTTAGAGCCCTTTACTAAAGCATTCGCTAGTTATCAAGTTGATATACAGGAAAATATTCAGTAAATTCGTGAATTACACTCAAAGTATCAACTCCAACTATGAAGTCTGATTTCATTTGCTGGGGAAATAAAATTTAGACATAGACGTCCGCTTTGTCTTGTTAATTTATCTAAACCCCCCTACAGTATTTGCTAACAGCGCACACAGTTGGATAAATTCACACCTATCTTAAATGAAAGGTGAGAAGAGATTCAGCAGAATCTTCTGACACCGTGCTTGCTCTGAAAGACTATATTCCACAAGAATATAGAGAATAAGAATTGTATTTATAATAAGATAATTCATTAAATAATAAAAAATAATTAATCAAATAAGGACTTTATCTATAAGACAGACCGAATTTCTCATTCACAGCTGAAGTAGTTAAATATGCTTATACTGTAGAAACGTAGGTTATATTTTAAAAGTACAATTGCAAGTAAATTACAAACTGCATGTAATGTAAAATATGAATAAAACTGTATTAGACACACATATATGATATGGTAGTATATACAATGAAAAAGCTATTTACACATGAGTGCTCAAATGTAAAGCAAACGCAATTATAAATTTTTTGTGTATATTTAACTTCATTCAGCCATTTAAGTTACAAGAAAAAATAACGTGGCTACCAGCCCACTATTATTTTCTGTTCGAATTGAAAGATGACAAAAAGACGAAGTACAACAAAGAATACGAAAGTGTATGATCTTTAATAAAGTTAGTCTAAAACAATATTGTCTCCAATGCTGAAGCAAACATGATTTTGTTTTTGTTTTAGTCTATTCGCTCAATACAACGTGACTGCGCTCCGAGGTGAACACATGCAGACCCCCAGTTACTGTAATCCCTCTTCTCACCTTTCATTCACAATAGGTGTGAAGTTATCAAACCGGTTTCGCTGATGGGGGAATTGGCAGAATTGAGGGGTTTAAAAAGAATTAACAAGTCCGAGCAGACGTCTCTGCCTAAAATGTATTTCGCCATAAGTCTTCTTTTCTTGTTTTAATCTGTAATTTTGTGAAATAAGTGAAATTTATTTCGCGTATATGCTTAAATATTCCTTTTTATTTATGGACATGTGACTTGATGACTTTCCGCCATTTTTATCGATAAATCGCACAGGTTTATCAGCCTTTTGATCAAAACGCTGCCTTTTGTAAAGTGAAAGTTTATGGCCAAATCGGAAAAATTATTTCCAGCCATGGTCAAATAATGGATGAAAATGCTGGACACAAACAGCAAAAAAACAAAAAAACATTGTTTATTATTATAAAAAGCCCGAAGCACTTCATGTGCATATAAGAATACAAAAAAAATATAAAGATTTTTT
This sequence comes from Clarias fuscus, assembly GCA_030347435.1. Classification (NCBI taxonomy): domain Eukaryota; kingdom Metazoa; phylum Chordata; class Actinopteri; order Siluriformes; family Clariidae; genus Clarias; species Clarias fuscus. The sequence goes on along the minus strand of CM059211.1, from coordinate 4,968,451 downwards.
GTTCATTCATGTCTTCTGATGGTGCTCAATGTCGACACATTTGTACGTTTTAACGAAGATATGTTGGCATATTCACGAATCAGGACTTTCACATAGTTAACAATAACTGAACAAAAAGGAATATTTAGCCATATACGCTAAATATATTTCACTTAAATATTACAGATTAAAACAAAAAAAGAAGACGTGCTGAGTTTCCGTTCATACAAAATGTCTAGGAAGGAAACGGTTGTCGTTATTTTACAAAATCTGAACATATTCAGTAAATTTGTGAAATACACAAAGTATCTGTAACGACGCGGGTTGCGCGAGGGGCCAGCGGGTTGGTAGAGCCGCGCTTAAATTGTTCAGAACGGGCAGATCCACAGGCTGTAGCAGAGTTTTGAATAGGCACCAGCACGGCCATTTATACACCCGGTTGCCAGACAGACAACGCGGGTTGTTAAAAGACTTTTTAAAATAAATTAACAAGACCGAGCAGACGTCTCTGCCTAAAATGTATTTTGCCAGCAAAACATAAACATAAATAGAAACAAAAAATGTTTAATGGTATCAATTAAATCAGACTTCATAGTTGGAGTTGATACATTGAGTGTAATTCACGAATTTACTGAATATATTCATAATTTGTAAAAATACGACACAATGGTCATCTCAAAGCTTTTATTTTTTATGGCTTCTATGCCATTATACTATGTATTTTTTATATTTGTGTTCATTATTAAAGAACTTAAAATGGTTTAAATTGAATCAAATAAACACAACATACGACAAATATATCATCTCAAAGCTTTTATTTTTTTGGTCATAAATGCAGTGTTTAGTAACATTCCAGGGTGTCCATCCTGATTTTTAACCACGACTGGAAGAACTTTAAACAACCTATTTATGTATTTGTTACATGCCTCTTCTGTAAGTATCTCAAACCAGAATTTATTAATGGCAGCAATTAAATCTGATTTTGTAGTTGGTTTTGCTTCTTTTCGAATATAGTCTTTCAGAGCATGCCACACCATTTCAATGGGATTCATGTCAGGAGATTCGGCGGGTGTCTTCACCCAGTTAATTCCCTCTTCTGCGATCACTTTTCTTGCAGCGGTGTGCTTCGGGTCATTGTCCTGGAAAAAACGGTGATGAATACTGAAATTTTCCTTATTGTATGGGGCAGCGGTTCCTTTTATAATCTCCTCTTCGAAGAAAGACCTGTCCATTATTCCTTCAAAGATGGCAATAGGTCCTGGTCCAAATCTAGAAATGGCTCCCCAAACATGAATTTTCACAGGATGTTTCGGCTTGGGTTTGTACACTTGTCTCCCTGTTTTACGAAATGACATTGTGGCAAAGCGATCCAAAGCCACCGTAGTTTCATCAGTGAAAATGACGTCGTGAAATTTTTCCTCTTCATTGATCCACGTTTGAGCTTGTTGGAGCCGTATCTCTTTATTTTTGTCGCGGATCATGGGACAGATGATCCTATATCTCCAATCAAGTTTTTGCCTGATTCTCCGAATTGATCTTTCACTGATGTCCACTCCACTGTCACGCCACAGTTGTCTTTTCACTGAGCTTGAAACCATTTCGTCGTTTTGCCTAGTGATGGTTTCTATGGCTGCGACAACTGCTCTGTAAAATAAGAGAATAACATTAATTAAAATATTTGACATTTAAAGCCTAACAAACACATGACAGTGTATAAATTGTGATAGTATGGTATAAGTGCGAGCTACTTACCGATTCATTTTGTGAGGATTGCGTTTGCGTGATATTCGTTCTTTATAATGTCTTCTGATGGTGCTCAATGTTACGTCTACACCAACAGATATCAGATGGCGGTGTATTTCACGACTGGAACTTCCAGCGGAATTCATTGTCCTGATGTCTTGAGAATGAAGCTTAGAGATCTTGGTCATTTTGAAATGCCTCTACTGTACGTGTGGATGGGCTGTATTTATCCAGGCTATGTATGTCATGGTGACGTGGAAAGTGATAATGGGTTGTGGATAATCTAGATTCCTCTATTCATCATAATGTTATTCTACTCTGCAGTGCTATAGTATTTACTAATGTTGTTGATAAATACTTAAAATTATAATTAAACAAATAGCTGTCCATTTTTTGTGTTTCTCTTTTCGGTTTTTATACACCTCTGCACCACTTATTATAATAAACAGTTTTAAATGGTAGGAAAGGTACAATAGCAAGAGAGAGAAAAAAATATATGGTGTTAATGTTTTAATTTGTGGCATTTTATTGGATTCGCTAGTTATCAAGTTGATATACAGGTCAATCTGCATTTAAAAATGATTCAAAATGAGCAAAATCAAACAGAATCTCTCAAAGTAAGTAAGAATAATAATAAATAATGAATAATCATAGTGTTACCCCATAGGTGAACATGACAAAATTACTGCATAACCACCGCAACACGAGGATTTAAGAATTTAATTAAACACGAAATCCTTAATGTGCTAAAATGTTGGATTTGAATTTAAAAGCCATATATATATACACACGTGGACAAAATTGTTGGTACCCTTCGGTCGAAGAAAGAAAAACTCACAATGGTCACATAAATAACTTTAATCTGACAAAAGTAATAATTTAAAAAAATTCTATGAATGTTAACCAATGAAAGTCAGACATTGCTTTTCAAACATGCTTCAACAGAATTATTTAAAAAAATAAACTCCTGGAACAGGCCTGGACAAAAATGATCCCTTAGAAAATGCTGAAAATAATGTGACCAAAGGGACATGTTAATTCAAGGTGTGTCCACTAATTAGCATCACAGGTGTCACAGGTGTACAATCTTGTAATCAGTCAGTGGGCCTATATATAGGGCTCCAGGTAGTTACTGTGTTGTTTGGTGACATGGTATGTACCACACTCAACATGGACCAGAGGAAGCGAAGGAGAAAAAGAGTTGTCTCAGGAGATTCGAAAGAAAATTATAGACAAGCATGTTAAAGGTAAAGGCTATAAGACCATTTCCAAGCAGCTAGATGTTCCTGTGACTACAGTTGCACATATTATTCAGAAATTTAAGATCCATGGGACTGTAGCCAACCTCACTGGACGTGGCCGCAGGAGGCAAATTGATGACAAATCAAAGAGACGGATAATCCGAATGGTAACAAAAGAGCCCAGAAAGACTTCTAAAGAGATCCAAGGTGAACTTCATGCTCAAGGAACATCAGTGTCAGATCGCACCATCCGTCATTGTTTGAGCCAAAGTGGACTACATGGGAGAGAGGACACCATTGTTGAAAACAAATCATAAAAAAGCCAGACTGGAATATGCCAAACTACATGTTGACAAGCCACAACGCTTCTGGGAGAATGTCCTATGGACAGATGAGACAAAAATGGAACTTTTTGCCAAAGGCAAATTTAGCTAATTATACTTGAAGCATATCATGAAAAGAACACTGTCCCTACTGTGAAACATGGAGGAGGCTCTGTTATGTTCGGGGGCTGCTTTGCTGCATCTGGCACAGGGTGTCTTGAATCTGTGCAGGGTACAATGAAATCTCAAGACTATCAAGGGATTCTAGAGAGAAATGTGCTGGCCAGTGTCAAAAAGCTGGGTCTCAGTCGCAGGTCATGGGTCTTGCAACAGGACAATGACACAAAACACAGCTAAAAACACCTAAGAATGGCTAAGAGGAAAACATTGGACTGTTCTAAAGTGGCCTTCTATGAGCCCTGACCTCAATCCTATTGAGCATCTTTGGAAGGAGCTGAAACATGCTGTCTGGAAAAGGCACCCTTCAAACCGGAAACAACTGGAACAGCTTGCTCATGAGGAGTGGGCCAAAATACCTGCAGTGAGGTGCAAAAGTCTCATTGACAGTTACAGGAATCGTTTGATTGCAGTGATTGCCTCAAAAGGTTGTGCAACATACTATTAAATTATGGGTACCATCATTTTTGTCCAGGCCTGTTTATTTTTTGAGTTTTTTTTTTTTTCAATAATTAGGTTTAAGCATGGTTGAAAAGCAATGTCTGACTTTCATTGGTTAACATTCATAGAATTCTTATTTATTAAGACTTTGTCAGATTAAAGTTATTTCTGTGACCATTGTGAGTTTTTCTTTCATTGACCGAAGGGTACCAACAATTTTGTCTATGTGTGTACAAGGTAACGGGTGTAAACTTCAGGGTGGACCAAGGCCAAAACAACAAACAGAAAAACTCTAGAAAAAAGTTCGCTGCAAAGGAAAACAGAAATAAAACACATTTGCTACCCTAACTCCCTATCTATAAACAGTTAAGAAAAAACCCTCCCACACCCAACAAAACAAAATGACGACCACACCCCTACAACCGGTGGGGAAAAAAAGGAAATATATACATAAAACACTAACACCATATACAGAGTTAGACATTTACATGTTTCACCGGATTACTAAGCCCTAAGGGCAGACCCATGAACCAAATAAATTGAACCAAAATCCATCAATCAACCATCAGAAATAGCAAAAAAAAAAAAAAAAAACAGACAAAGAGTATACTGAGTAGTCAAAAAAAAAAGCTGCCGCCAGCACTGACTTCTGGAGTGGTTAAATATTTTTGGCCAATGATGACGTCATCAGGGCGGAGACAATTACACAAGCTGGTAGAGAGACATGGGAGAGTTACAAGTCCTGGATTGGAATCAGGAATGGACTGACCTGCACACATGGAATACATATATACACACAACAACAAACAACCTGCCCCCAGCAGGTTGTAACAGGCAGGTTGTTGATTAGCACAGAAATTTGATATCAAAATACGACTCTGGTTTAGCTTGGGCAGTCAAGTCCTCCCAGTTATTCTCTTTCAAGTTTTACTACACCGTTTATACACCGTTTTTACTACACCAAAATACACCGTTTAAGGTACGAATATGTGCATCCCAAGTATCAGAGAATACTACCACATCATCAAGGTAGGCTTCACAATCATCCACGTCACCTAGAAGCTGAGACATCAAACGCTGAAATGTGGCAGGTGCATTTTTAAAGCCAAATGCCATCACGGTATACTGAAGGAACCTGTCCGGGGTGACGAATGCAGAGATTTCAGATGCACGTGGTGTTAGAGGAACTTGCCAGTAACCTTTTAACAGATCTAACTTTGTAACAAATTTTGCACTTCCTATACGATCAATACAATCTTCCATTCTAGGAAGTGGAAACGAATCTGCTTTAGTTAAAGCATTAACTTTTCGATAATCTGTACAAAAACGATAGCTTTTGTCAGGTTTTGGAACTAGGAGACAAGGGGAACTCCAAGGACTGCAGCTAGGAACAGCAAGACCATTCTTAAGTAAATAATCAGTCTCTTGTTTCATAAGGGCACGTTTTGTGGGATTAACTCTATAGGTATTCTGCTTCACAGGAGAGTGCTCACCAACATCAATGTCATGTTGAAGGACAGTAGTACGAGAAGGCGTATCAGAAAAAAGATGAGGGTAACTCTTGATGAGACTTACTATGTCATTTTGAGCGGACACAGACAAGTGGCAAAGTTTAGATTGAATATCTGATAGCCATTCTGAGTTTGGCAAGCTAGCGCAGGGAAAACAAGCTCGACCTAAGCTGAGACCATCAAACTCAGGAGAATACTCATAGGGTGATGCTTCCACAGATGCAGCAGTTGCTGAAATGGCAACAGGGACAGAGACATCTGGGGTGGAGCGAGTGATATAGGGTTTAAGCATATTGATATGGCATACACGAGATTTCCTCTTTCGGTCAGGCGTTTTTACAACATAATCTGTATCACTCAACTTTGAATCAATAACATATGTGCCAGAAAATCTAGCCTGGAGAGCAGAACCCGGCACTGGTAGCAGGACCAACACTTTGTCACCTGCTTGGAAATGACGCACAACAGCCTTTTTATCAAAACGATTCTTCATACGAGTTTGTGAGGAAGCAAGAGAACATTTTGCTACCTCACATGCTGCATGTAGGCGTTCGCGAAAGGAACTCACGTAATCTAAAACATTCATAGGTGGATTTGTCACAGAACTCGGAGACAGTAACTCTTCCTGCAGCACTTTTAGGGGACCACGAACAGAATGACCGAAAACTAATTCTGCAGGACTGAATCCAAGCGACTCCTGCACAGCATCACGAATAGCAAATAGAACTAATGGGATCCCTTCATCCCAATCTCTTCCATGGTTCAAACAGTATGTTCGGAGCATAGACTTTAAGGTTTGGTGGAAACGCTCTAATGCACCTTGGGACTCTGGATGATAGGCACTAGAAACCTGGTGACGAATGTTAAGCTGGTTCATAACCTTCTTGAACAAAGTAGACATAAAATTGGAACCTTGGTCTGACTGAATGTATTTGGGCAAACCAAAAGTGGTGCAAAATTTAATAAGTGCTCGAATGATGGCACGTGATTTGATGCTACGCAGAGGTATGGCTTCAGGATATCTAGTGGCAGCACACATCAGGGTTAGCAGATACACATTACCAGATTTAGTTCGAGGAAGGGGACCAACACAATCTAGCAAAATCCTCTCAAAAGGCTCTCCCATAATAGGTATAGGTTGGAGAGGCGCAGGAGGAATAATCTGGTTAGGCTTCCCTGCAATTTGACAAACATGACAAGATCGACAGTACTTGGCAACATCAGACTTCATGGCAGGCCAAAAGAAGTGATTTAAAATGCGGAGGTGGGTCTTCCTTACACCAAGGTGACCAGCGAGATCATGGTCATGGGCAATACGCAAAACTTGTGTTCTATATGGTTTTGGAACCACAACTTGAAAAACAGCCCTTGACTCATCCTTAACATCCGAGGGTGACCACTTCCGCATTAAAACACCATCATCATAGAAATATGCCATTGAGTGTTGAGGTAACTCAGCACTATCTACAGCTGCAGCAATACAACGAGAAAGAGACACATCAGATTTTTGAGCAGCAACGAACTGCTCTCGCCCAACGCCCCAAGTAGCGAAATCATCTTCCTGTATGCAGGAGGCCTTATCCTCAATTGAAACATGTGGACTGGAGGACAACTTATCTTCTTCAAATACTGGATTGTCACTACATATGAAAGAATCTGAAATATCGTCAGCATCCTTCATTTTACGAGCCTGAGCGCGTGTCACCACACAGGTACTAAAAACAGAAGGAAACTCACGTGACAACGCGTCACTTTCATTCACCTCAGGAGCGTCCGTTACAACAGGCAAGTGAAAAACCTTACCACCAGCTAAATCATTACCCAAAATAAGCGAAACTCCTTTAACTGGCAACTGAGGACGAACTGCGACCTTAACAAAGCCAGACACAATATCACAGTTAAGATAAATCGTATGTAACGGAACTTTCACCACACCAAGTTCAATTCCTTGAACTAAAACATCTGCACCACAACTAGACTGGTCAGATAAAGGCAAGACACCTTCCAAAATAAACGACTGAGCAGCACCGGTGTCTCTCAGAATTCGTAGTGGCTTAGGCTCAGAATCTGTGTCTGAAAGCGAAACCATTCCACTCAAGATAAAAGGGTCAAAAGCAGCGTCCACTGATGAAAGTGAATCTGAACTTTCAGCTGGCTGCGGTGGTACATGAACTAAAGCCACACTCTTAATGTTCTGTGCTTTACGACGGTTCTTACGAGCTAATGCAGGACAGTTAGCGATGAGATGACCAGATTCATGACAATAGAAACATTCACGGGACGCACTACCATTCTTAGACGGGTTAGCGGAAACTTTAGGGCTACGATAAATAATATCACGACGAGGAGGCGAAAACACAGTTTTGTGAGTGAGCACGAACTCATCAGCCAAAATGAAGCTTCTAAGTGTTTAACACTTGCTAAGTGTTAAAGTGCTTTCATGGTCTGTTTTTGGTTGTTTTTAATGTTTTAAGTGTGTTGCTTTATTGATTTTTTTAAAATTAAATAATAAAATGAATTGCAATAATTTTGTTGTAATGTAGTTGTATTACACTACATCACACATTTAGATTATAGAAATATTGTAATTTTTCAGCTTTATTCAAATTGCATATACCCGTACATTTTTATTTGCAGTACAACTACTATTTTAACTGCAGTAGCTGTTTAATATTAACTGTAGTGTTATTGCAGTATTACTATTGCAGTATTACTATTGCAGTCGTTATTGCAGTAGTAAGAAAAAATGCAGTAAATTCGTGTCCAAATTACTGCGTTTCCTGCATATGTACTGCAAATGTAGAAAACTGCAGTTTTGACACTTGAAAACTGCAGTTATTTTTTGTAAGGGCAGCGCCATCTTTAGAAAGGATGAGTGAGTCGGCGAGAAACTTGGTTGCTGCAATTGTGAGAAATGAAGAGATGGTCAACTCTTTGAGTGCGTGTACGGCCCAAAGTGGTGGCACAAGCCGCACTCGGTATCAGACTACGGATGAAGAAATATATTCGCTATTTCACCGGGGAAGACCGGTGTTATGCGCTAAAATGCTCCCCTGCCACAGTTTGCCCCCCCTACATGATCTGTATCAAATATTATATTACAACATAAATTCATAGGTTTATTGTTATCAAATATGATATAAACATTAGAATTAACCCTAGGCACGTGATGGGTGTCGAGACCATAATTCTCATATAATGTTTATTTTGTGGCACATTTATTTTACAGGGATTTGTCATGTAATACAAAAATGCTTGCACTAAATAAATATTTATGATAAATTTAATGAAATGATTTTTATTAAATAAGCAATATAAAAAATACATCTTGTATATTAAAAAAATAATTTATATTTTTCCCTATACATGTAATTTTTTATAATGCTTATTTTATAATCAAATCCATTTGGTCTAATTTGTAATTTCTAAATCATTTGGTGTGCTGGGTTTAACTATTTAACCTAGAATTCTGGGTTATTTTATTTGACCCAAGCAGTGGGTAGTTCTAAAATGTTCAAGCACTGTACATGCTGTAAGGTCTTTTTAAATTTAAATCGAAATGTAATGCAGAAAATTTAATTTTTTTTTATTTCAACAAGATTTTTTTTCCACTTCTTTTGTTTTGGGGAAACACTGTTATACTTCCATACATATTGAGCCTATTCCAGAGTGTTGATGCACCCATCATGCATAGTGGCTTTTGAAGGCAGTGTTATGATCTGGGGTTGAAGCCTGCTGCTTAAGTGTCTTTAGAAGTTTTCGTCTTATGTTACTAAGGTATGCTGAAGTTTGCAAGCCTGTCAGCACGGTGGTGTAGTTAGCACTGTTGCTTTGCAACTCCAGGGTCCCGGTTCGGTTCTTGGCCAGGTTCAATTCCCGTGTCTGTGTGCATGGAGTTTGCATGTTCTGTGCTTGCTTGGTGGGTTTTCTCTGGGTACTCCGGTTTCCTCCCACAGTCCACAGACATGTAGGTTAGGTTAATTGGCATTCTCAAATTGGCCGTAGTGTGTGAATGAGTGTGTGTATGTGTGTGTGACTTGCGATGGATTGGCACCCTGTCAAGGGGGTACCCTGCCTTGTGCCCCAAGTCTCCTGGGATAGGCTCCAGGCACCCCGTGACTCTGAATACAGGATTAAACAGTATAGATGATGAGTGAGTGAGTGAAATTACAAGCATTTCATTAGGTCAAAAGCTTTTACTGACAATTACATTAAGTTCATGCACAGAGTCAATATTTGCAGCGTTGACCCCTCTTTGTCAAACCCTTGGCAATTCACTCTGGCATGCTGTCAATCAACTTCTGAGCCACATCCTATCTGATTGCAGCCCATTCTTGCATAACCAGTGCTTGAAGTTTGTCAGAATTTGGGCTCTACCACCTCTTGACGACTGACCACAAGTTCTCAATGGGATTAAGGTCTGGGGAGTTTCCTGGCCATGGACCTAGAATTTCATTTTGTTCCCCAAGCCACTTATCACTTTTGCCTTATGGCAAGGTGGTCCATCATGCTAGAAAAAACATTGTTCGTCACCAAACTGACCTGGATGTTTGGGAGAATTTGCTCTCTGATATTTTTTTTTTTGTACAATCATTTATTTATGGCCGTCATTTATGCCAAATCATGAGTGAGCTCACTCTTTTGGCTTTTCATTTCGTGTGTTTTTTATAGAGATTTTCCATGTTAAAGATCCTGTTTCTCTCTCTTTCTATCTGTCAAAAAGCACTACAGATCTGGCAATTAAGAACGCACATTTCGAGAAAAGGGATCTCGTGCGCTTCCGCGGCAGCTCGCGGGAAGCTGTGAAAATGCCGTTCATTATCTGTAGGGGGCAGTCGTGTTTCAATCTGAAGTATTGTGTGTCTACTGAAGCCAAACATGTGTTCTCTCTCTTAGGCGCCCATTGACAGCAAGCGACAGAGCTCATAAACGTGTCGAGCACAAACTTTAAATGCGGATATGTATTTATTCTTCATTTTCTTCTCTCCTGCAATACTCTCCTCTCCTACTTCTTTGACTGCGCTTTCTCCATTTAGTATTATTACTTATTATAATTTCATTTGGGGTATTTCTAACATTCTAACATCTACTAAATAATAATAAATAGATAAAATAACCCAGTACTTAACATTTAACACAGCAGTTTTTAGAGTGTAACATAAAAAATATTCCATTTGTAAAATAGCCTAGGTAAAATCATAGGTTGTGTATAGAGTGATTAAAAACAATACAACAAAGCTTATGGTAAATAAATTCTCAGACTCTTCCACTGCAGGTATTAAAAAACAGTAACAATGCCATTTTAGAATTCGCAGAAGCTCAGTGGTCCGGAAAAAAAACTCTCACGGAGGAGCCTTTCCCTGAATTCGCCATTTTCACGGGGGTGGGCATCTCGGTCTATTCATACAGATGTGCAGTATCTATTTACAGTATATGGAATTTTACGGTGTTTTCACTGAACGATTTACCCTGAAAAAGAGCAATATAAGAATAGTGCCAGCTGGCACACCTTAAAGAATAATTCGGCATCTATTTAGAGTCTTTTTTTTTTATAAACTTGTGCTACTGCTGTTTACTTGCAATATTTGTTAATTATTATTGTTTTATTTAAATGAGGTTTGGGCTCCGAGATGTGGAGCCTACTGTATGTAGTCTAATCAGAGCTCTACCGCCTGTTCGAGTGTAATTCATAAATTATGTTTATAATAAGTAATTGAGACGCCCTAAATTTTGCTTTAAAATTAATCTCATTAATCATTTCAAACCCGTGGGTCGCAGTTTCACTTTACAAAAGGCAGCATTTTGATCAAAACGTGATAAACCTTGCATGCGATTTAGCGATAAAAATGAAGACATATTGCATTGATGGATGGATGCTGTTGATAAATAATGATTATTATAATAATGAAAATTAAATAAATAGCTGTCCATCTTTTTGTGTTTTTTCGGTTTATTATACACCTCTGCACCACTTATTATAATAAATAGTTTTAAATGTTAGTAAAGGTACCATAGCAAGAGAAAATATATATGTGTTGTTTATGCTGTAATTTGGTCATCTTCACCCATGGGGTAAACATATGTGGCAGTTAATAGCATTCGCTAGAATCTCTCTAAGTAAGTAAGCATAATAATAAATAATGAATAATCATAGTGTCACCCCATGGGTGAACATGACCAAATCACTGCATGAACACTGGAATACGAGGATTTAAGAATTTATTTAAACACGAATATCCTTAATGTGTTAAATGTTGGATTTTAATTTAAAAGCCATATATGTATGTATACGGTGCATGGGCGTCAACTCGCACGTTCTGTAATATTCCATTGTCATTCATATTCCCGCTGTTTTAGAGCCCTTTACTAAAGCATTCGCTAGTTATCAAGTTGATATACAGGAAAATATTCAGTAAATTCGTGAATTACACTCAAAGTATCAACTCCAACTATGAAGTCTGATTTCATTTGCTGGGGAAATAAAATTTAGACATAGACGTCCGCTTTGTCTTGTTAATTTATCTAAACCCCCCTACAGTATTTGCTAACAGCGCACACAGTTGGATAAATTCACACCTATCTTAAATGAAAGGTGAGAAGAGATTCAGCAGAATCTTCTGACACCGTGCTTGCTCTGAAAGACTATATTCCACAAGAATATAGAGAATAAGAATTGTATTTATAATAAGATAATTCATTAAATAATAAAAAATAATTAATCAAATAAGGACTTTATCTATAAGACAGACCGAATTTCTCATTCACAGCTGAAGTAGTTAAATATGCTTATACTGTAGAAACGTAGGTTATATTTTAAAAGTACAATTGCAAGTAAATTACAAACTGCATGTAATGTAAAATATGAATAAAACTGTATTAGACACACATATATGATATGGTAGTATATACAATGAAAAAGCTATTTACACATGAGTGCTCAAATGTAAAGCAAACGCAATTATAAATTTTTTGTGTATATTTAACTTCATTCAGCCATTTAAGTTACAAGAAAAAATAACGTGGCTACCAGCCCACTATTATTTTCTGTTCGAATTGAAAGATGACAAAAAGACGAAGTACAACAAAGAATACGAAAGTGTATGATCTTTAATAAAGTTAGTCTAAAACAATATTGTCTCCAATGCTGAAGCAAACATGATTTTGTTTTTGTTTTAGTCTATTCGCTCAATACAACGTGACTGCGCTCCGAGGTGAACACATGCAGACCCCCAGTTACTGTAATCCCTCTTCTCACCTTTCATTCACAATAGGTGTGAAGTTATCAAACCGGTTTCGCTGATGGGGGAATTGGCAGAATTGAGGGGTTTAAAAAGAATTAACAAGTCCGAGCAGACGTCTCTGCCTAAAATGTATTTCGCCATAAGTCTTCTTTTCTTGTTTTAATCTGTAATTTTGTGAAATAAGTGAAATTTATTTCGCGTATATGCTTAAATATTCCTTTTTATTTATGGACATGTGACTTGATGACTTTCCGCCATTTTTATCGATAAATCGCACAGGTTTATCAGCCTTTTGATCAAAACGCTGCCTTTTGTAAAGTGAAAGTTTATGGACAAATCGGAAAAATTATTTCCAGCCATGGTCAAATAATGGATGAAAATGCTGGACACAAACAGCAAAAAAAAAAAAAAAAAAAACATTGTTTATTATTATAAAAAGCCCGAAGCACTTCATGTGCATATAAGAATACAAAAAAATATAAAGATTTTTTGTTCATTCATGTCTTCTGATGGTGCTCAATGTCGACACATTTGTACGTTTTAACGAAGATATGTTGGCATATTCACGAATCAGGACTTTCACATAGTTAACAATAACTGAACAAAAAGGAATATTTAGCCATATACGCTAAATATATTTCACTTAAATATTACAGATTAAAACAAAAAAAGAAGACGTGCTGAGTTTCCGTTCATACAAAATGTCTAGGAAGGAAACGGTTGTCGTTATTTTACAAAATCTGAACATATTCAGTAAATTTGTGAATTACACAAAGTATCTGTAACGACGCGGGTTGCGCGAGGGGCCAGCGGGTTGGTAGAGCCGCGCTTAAATTGTTCAGAACGGGCAGATCCACAGGCTGTAGCAGAGTTTTGAATAGGCACCAGCACGGCCATTTATACACCCGGTTGCCAGACAGACAACGCGGGTTGTTAAAAGACTTTTTAAAATAAATTAACAAGACCGAGCAGACGTCTCTGCCTAAAATGTATTTTGCCAGCAAAACATAAACATAAATAGAAACAAAAAATGTTTAATGGTATCAATTAAATCAGACTTCATAGTTGGAGTTGATACATTGAGTGTAATTCACGAATTTACTGAATATATTCATAATTTGTAAAAATACGACACAATGGTCATCTCAAAGCTTTTATTTTTTATGGCTTCTATGCCATTATACTATGTATTTTTTATATTTGTGTTCATTATTAAAGAACTTAAAATGGTTTAAATTGAATCAAATAAACACAACATACGACAAATATATCATCTCAAAGCTTTTATTTTTTTGGTCATAAATGCAGTGTTTAGTAACATTCCAGGGTGTCCATCCTGATTTTTAACCACGACTGGAAGAACTTTAAACAACCTATTTATGTATTTGTTACATGCCTCTTCTGTAAGTACCTCAAACCAGAATTTATTAATGGCAGCAATTAAATCTGATTTTGTAGTTGGTTTTGCTTCTTTTCGAATATAGTCTTTCAGAGCATGCCACACCATTTCAATGGGATTCATGTCAGGAGATTCGGCGGGTGTCTTCACCCAGTTAATTCCCTCTTCTGCGATCACTTTTCTTGCAGTGGTGTGCTTCGAGTCATTGTCCTGGAAAAAAACGGTGATGAATACTGAAATTTTCCTTAATTTATGGGGCAGCGGTTCCTTTTATAATCTCCTCTTCGAAGAAAGACCTGTCCATTATTCCTTCAAAGATGGCAATAGGTCCTGGTCCAAATCTAGAAATGGCTCCCCAAACATGAATTTTCACAGGATGTTTCGGCTTGGGTTTGAACACTTGTCTCCCTGTTTTACGAAATGACATTGTGGCAAAGCGATCCAAAGCCACCGTAGTTTCATCAGTGAAAATGACGTCGTGAAATTTTTCCTCTTCATTGATCCACGTTTGAGCTTGTTGGAGCCGTATCTCTTTATTTTTGTCGCGGATCATGGGACAGATGATCCTATATCTCCAATCAAGTTTTTGCCTGATTCTCCGAATTGATCTTTCACTGATGTCCACTCCACTGTCACGCCACAGTTGTCTTTTCACTGAGCTTGAAACCATTTCGTCGTTTTGCCTAGTGATGGTTTCTATGGCTGCGGCAACTGCTCTGTAAAATAAGAGAATAACATTAATTAAAATATTTGACATTTAAAGCCTAACAAACACATGACAGTGTATAAATTGTGATAGTATGGTATAAGTGCGAGCTACTTACCGATTCATTTTGTGAGGATTGCGTTTGCGTGATATTCGTTCTTTATAATGTCTTCTGATGGTGCTCAATGTTACGTCTACACCAACAGATATCAGATGGCGATGTATTTCACGACTGGAACTTCCAGCAGAATTCATTGTCCTGATGTCTTGAGAATGAAGCTTAGAGATCTTGCTCATTTTGAAATGCCTCTACTGTACGTGTGGATGGGCTGTATTTATCCAGGCTATGTATGTCATGGTGACGTGGAAAGTCATAATGGGTTGTGGATAATCTAGATTCCTCTATTCATCATAATGTTATTCTACTCTGCAGTGCTATAGTATTTACTAATGTTGTTGATAAATACTTAAAATTATAATTAAATAAATAGCTGTCCATTTTTTGTGTTTCTCTTTTCGGTTTGTAAACACCTCTGCACCACTTATTATAATAAACAGTTTTAAATGGTAGGAAAGGTACAATAGCAAGAGAGAGAAAAAAATATATGGTGTTTATGTTTTAATTTGTGGCATTTTATTGCATTCGCTAGTTATCAAGTTGATATACAGGTCAATCTGCATTTAAAAATGATTCAAAATGAGCAAAATCAAACAGAATCTCTCAAAGTAAGTAAGAATAATAATAAATAATGAATAATCATAGTGTTACCCCATGGGTGAACATGACAAAATTACTGCATAACCACCGCAACACGAGGATTTAAGAATTTAATTAAACACGAAATCCTTAATGTGCTAAAATGTTGGATTTGAATTTAAAAGCCATATATATATACACACGTGGACAAAATTGTTGGTACCCTTCGGTCGAAGAAAGAAAAACTCACAATGGTCACATAAATAACTTTAATCTGACAAAAGTAATAATTTAAAAAAATTCTATGAATGTTAACCAATGAAAGTCAGACATTGCTTTTCAAACATGCTTCAACAGAATTATTTAAAAAAATAAACTCCTGGAACAGGCCTGGACAAAAATGATCCCTTAGAAAATGCTGAAAATAATGTGACCAAAGGGACATGTTAATTCAAGGTGTGTCCACTAATTAGCATCACAGGTGTCACAGGTGTACAATCTTGTAATCAGTCAGTGGGCCTATATATAGGGCTCCAGGTAGTTACTGTGTTGTTTGGTGACATGGTATGTACCACACTCAACATGGACCAGAGGAAGCGAAGGAGAAAAAGAGTTGTCTCAGGAGATTCGAAAGAAAATTATAGACAAGCATGTTAAAGGTAAAGGCTATAAGACCATTTCCAAGCAGCTAGATGTTCCTGTGACTACAGTTGCACATATTATTCAGAAATTTAAGATCCATGGGACTGTAGCCAACCTCACTGGACGTGGCCGCAGGAGGCAAATTGATGACAAATCAAAGAGACGGATAATCCGAATGGTAACAAAAGAGCCCAGAAAGACTTCTAAAGAGATCCAAGGTGAACTTCATGCTCAAGGAACATAAGTGTCAGATCGCACCATCCGTCGTTGTTTGAGCCAAAGTGGACTACATGGGAGAGAGGACACCATTGTTGAAAACAAATCATAAAAAAGCCAGACTGGAATATGCCAAACTACATGTTGACAAGCCACAACGCTTCTGGGAGAATGTCCTATGGACAGATGAGACAAAAATGGAACTTTTTGCCAAAGGCAAATTTAGCTAATTATACTTGAAGCATATGAAGAAAAGAACACTGTCCCTACTGTGAAACATGGAGGAGGCTCTGTTATGTTCTGGGGCTGCTTTGCTGCATCTGGCACAGGGTGTCTTGAATCTGTGCAGGGTACAATGAAATCTCAAGACTATCAAGGGATTCTAGAGAGAAATGTGCTGGCCAGTGTCAGAAAGCTGGGTCTCAGTCGCAGGTCATGGGTCTTGCAACAGGACAATGACACAAAACACAGCTAAAAACACCCAAGAATGGCTAAGAGGAAAACATTGGACTGTTCTAAAGTGGCCTTCTATGAGCCCTGACCTCAATCCTATTGAGCATCTTTGGAAGGAGCTGAAACATGCTGTCTGGAAAAGGCGCCCTTCAAACCGGAAACAACTGGAACAGCTTGCTCATGAGGAGTGGGCCAAAATACCTGCAGAGAGGTGCAAAAGTCTCATTGGCAGTTACAGGAATCGTTTGATTGCAGTGATTGCCTCAAAAGGTTGTGCAACATACTATTAAATTATGGGTACCATCATTTTTGTCCAGGCCTGTTTATTTTTTGAGTTTTTTTTTTTTTCAATAATTAGGTTTAAGCATGGTTGAAAAGCAATGTCTGACTTTCATTGGTTAACATTCATAGAATTCTTATTTATTAAGACTTTGTCAGATTAAAGTTATTTCTGTGACCATTGTGAGTTTTTCTTTCATTGACCGAAGGGTACCAACAATTTTGCCTACGTGTGTACAAGGTAACGGGTGTAAACTTCAGGGTGGACCAAGGCCAAAACAACAAACAGAAAAACTCTAGAAAAAAGTTCGCTGCAAAGGAAAAACAGAAATAAAACACATTTGCTACCCTAACTCCCTATCTATAAACAGTTAAGAACAAACCCTCCCACACCCAACAAAACAAAATGACGACCACACCCCTACAACCGGTGGGGAAAAAAAGGAAATATATACATAGAACACTAACACCATATACAGAGTTAGACATTTACATGTTTCACCGGATTACTAAGCCCTAAGGGCAGACCCATGAACCAAATAAATTGAACCAAAATCCATCAATCAACCATCAGAAATAGCAAAAAAAAAAAAAAACAGACAAAGAGTATACTGAGTAGTCAAAAAAAAAGCTGCCGCCAGCACTGTCTTCTGGAGTGGTTAAATATTTTTGGCCAATGATGACGTCATCAGGGCGGAGACAATTACACAAGCTGGTAGAGAGACATGGGAGAGTTACAAGTCCTGGATTGGAATCAGGAATGGACTGACCTGCACACATGGAATACATATATACACACAACAACAAACAACCTGCCCCCAGCAGGTTGTAACAGGCAGGTTGTTGATTAGCACAGAAATTTGATATCAAAATACGACTCTGGTTTAGCTTGGGCAGTCAAGTCCTCCCAGTTATTCTCTTTCAAGTTTTACTAAATGTCCATTTGAGCATGAAAATAAATAAATAAATAAATAAATGTAGCACAAATAAATACATGATCACCTGTTTTTCAGTTTTTAGTTCTTTCTATGACCAACATTTATGATAATATGAGCATTTGGTGAGTTCCAGTAGCTGTAAAATTTAAAAAATAATGTTACTTTGGTTCTAAATGATGTCTGAAGCCTCCTATGTTTGATGTGGTTCTTTGTCTGAAGCCTCTCCCATCAACACACACCAGCAGGACTTCCATATAAGTAGTTTTTTCATTTTTATTTATTCATTATGGGTGGTTGACCAATGCTGTGTTGTCGGCGTGGATCAGAGCCAATTGAGTTTTAAGGGTTTAAGCAAAAACAAAAAAAAAAACTAAGAAATATATAAAAAGAAAATGTAATATAAATTAAATAGGAAGCCATTTAGGATTTGCCAGGTAGATTATTTTATTTTCATTTACAGTAATAACAACTTGTATACATTCAGCATGAGCATAAGGTAAAAAGACTTCAGGGATAAGCACATTAAAATATTCGTGAATATATCAACAGTCTTCAGAGGTTGTAAATATCCTCTGAAACAACAATGGAACAACAAGAAGGAGAAAACAAAAAATAACATTAATAAATCACTAGAATATTATTTGGGTAATGTTTATGTAGATGTTATTTGCAGACAAACTTAGTCAAAGCACTTGGATCCGTTTCTTCTGCAAGCTATTATATAAACCAGCATCATATAGTCATGTGGACAAACAAGGCTTATCATGTCTCCTGTGTTTCCATATTAAACTAGTTGTTCGTGACTCGACCATGTGTTACTACTGTGCATCAGGCAGAGGGAAACCTTTACCATAACGTTAACACATGCATAATATACACATACATACATATACACACAGTATATACAGGGGGTTGGACAATGAAACTGAAACGCCTGGTTTTAGACCACAATATTTCATTAGAATGGTGTAGGGCCCCTTTTAGCGGCCTATACAGCATCAATTCGTCTTGGGAATGACAGATACAAGTCCCGCACAGTGGCCAGAGGGATTTTGAGCCATTCTTCTTGCATAATAGTGGCCAAGTCACTATGTGATGCTGGTGGAGGTAAACGTTTCCTGACTCGCTCCTCCAAAACACCCCCAAGTGGCTCAATAATATTTAGATTTGGTGACTGTGCAGGCCATGGGAGATGTTCAACTTAATTTTCATGTTCATCGAACCACTCTGTCACCAGTCCTCCTGTGTGTATTGGTGCTTTATTATCCTGATACACAGCACCGCTTTAAAGATACAATGTTTGAACCATTGGGTGCACATGGTCCTCCAGAATGGTTCGGTAGTCCTTGGCAGTGACGCGGCCATCTTGCACAAGTATTGGGCCTAGGGAATGCCATGATCTTGCAGTCCAAACCATTTATAGACCCCCCTGCTTCACTCTTGGCATGCAACAGTGTGCTTCTTTGGGGCTTCTCCACCCCGTAACTCTCCTGCATGTGGGAAAGATAGTGAAGGTAGACTTATCAGAGAACAATACATGTTTCACATTGTCCACAGCCCAAGTTTTTCACTGCTGCCACAATTGAAACTGACGTTTGGCATTGGCACAAGTGACCAAAAGTTTGGCTATAGCAGCCTGGCCATGTACATTGACTCTGCGGAGATCCCAACGAACAGTTTTGGTGGAAACAGGAGAGTGGAGGTGGTTTAATTCTGCAGTGGTTGGGCAGCTGTGGTTTTATGTTTTTGGATACTCTGATATGTCACCCATAATTTTGTGTGCATGGCAATATTTTATGCAAAACTTTGTTACTATGTTAATTAAATCTTCACAGTCTGCTCTTACTGGTGGAATGTGTAATCACAGTATTTCTAGCAGTGTAAGCAGCAATATATCCTTTCACATTTGTGAAGATACTGATAATTTATGAGATCACATCCAACATAAAACCTTGAGCCAGACTGTGAGTTGTATATTGGCCTTCCTGTTTGTGAGCTGATGGCAATTTAACTTGACTACTTGAAAACTAACACATGGTCAGCAGAGATAAAGCTTCTCTCCTGTTTGAATATTCATTTAATTTGAGATTACTGCTTATATTAAAAGTCTCATCACAGTGTAAACAACAGTGAAGTACAAGTGTTTTTCCAGTGTGAATGAACTGGTGCATTTTAGAAGAATACTATTGTGTAAAACTCTTCCATATTGCAAGCTCTAATATGGCTTCTCTCATGTTAGAGCTTGCAGGTGTATTTTTTTAAAGCACCTAATTCTGAAAAAGATCTCCCACTATGAACAGGAATGCTACAGGAATGAGGTTTCTCTAGTGCGGGTGTTCTATACAACCTTTCTCATACTTTCACAACCTTTCTCAAGAGTAATTTGGCATTTTCCTGTATGATGGACGTCATGATTTTTTAAGCTAATTTTATCTTTGAAGCTCTTCCCACATTGCGAACAGTAATATGGTTTTTCTCCTGTGTGAATCCGTTCATGTCTTGTGAGAGAACTCTGGCAGGAAAAACTCTTCCCACAATGTGAACAGTAATACGGTTTCTCTCCTGTGTGAATCCGTTTGTGTTCTGTAAATGTATGCTGGTGGGCAAAACTTTTGCCACAAAGTGAACAGTAATAGGGTTTTTCTCCTGTGTGAATCCGTTTGTGTTTTGTGAGATTACTCTGGCAGGAAAAACTCTTCCCACATTGTGAACAGTAATACGGTTTCTCTCCTGTGTGAATGCGTTTGTGTTCTATAAATATATTCTGCTGCGTAAAACTCTTTCCACATTGTGAACAGTAATATGGTTTCTCTCCTGTGTGAACCCGTTTGTGTACTGTAAATGTACTCTGATGGGCAAAACTCTTCCCACATTGTGAACAGTAATACGGTTTCTCTCCTGTGTGAATTCTTTTGTGTTCTACAAATGTACTCTGGTGGGCAAAATTCTTCCCACATTGTGAACAGTAATACGGTTTCTCTCCTGTGTGAATCCGTTCGTGCCTTGTAAGAGTATTCTTCTGGGAAAAATTCTTCCCACATTTTAAACAGTAATACAGTTTATCTCCTGTGTGAATCAGTTCGTGTTTTGTGAGAGTACTCTGGTAGGAAAAACCCTTCCCACATCGTAAACAGCAATACGGTTTCTCTCCTGTGTGAATCCATTTGTGTTCTGTAAATGTGTTCCGGTGGGCAAAACTTTTCCCACAATGTGAACAGTAATACGGTTTCTCTCCTGTGTGAATCCGTTTGTGTACTGCAAGTGTACTCTGTTGGGAAAAACTCTTCCCACATTGTGAGCAGTGATAGGGCTTCTCTCCTGTGTGAATCCGTTCGTGTTTTGTCAGATTATTTTGGCGGGTAAAACTCTTCCCACATAGTAAGCAGCAATATGTTTTTTCTCTGATGTGAACACGCTGCTGATCTTGAATATTATTCTGCATATCAAAACTTTTCCCACTCAGTGAGAAGTGATTTTTTTTCTTGTCCATTTCTGTAGTACTTCCTCTGCAATGTTTTTTAGCATGAAGAGAACCACATGATGACATTTCAGTCTGTAACAGAGCAGTAAAAAAAAAAAATCAACATTACACCTGCATTACATCAATTCAGTTTATCTTAAAGTGTATTTGTCATAAATCCACCGGTTCGGGCCTCTTACAATTACTTTTCCTGAGCAATATCAAAACTCAAATGACAAAATTGTATATATTGAGATATTAACCCTTGTTTTCTGTATAAAGAATTAGTTACTTTGGGTCAGCTAAACAGTTTATTCATAAATTCAGGGGGAAAAGAAAAGAAAAATAGACAAGTCAATAACCATGATAGACAAACAGATACTGTATAAATCTTTAAATCCTTGACAGTGAATCACTATTTATTTGGTTTATAATGTTTCTTATTCAATTTTGTAAAACATGTCAAACTTTCAACTTTTAATGACTTTCAAATGTTGTAACTACTGTTTTAAATGTTATAACTACTGTTATAAGTGACAATTTTGAGCCCATGTCTTGTTATTTATTTGTTGCATGGTTTTATTCATAATGACAGGTTTAATATAACTGGTGACGTGTAATAACTTGTTGTTACCACGTAACTTCCATAAGTAATTAATAAAATAAATCAATTAGGGATTCCAGTTGCAACTGTAATGATCATGAGCTTAAAACAACAGAAACAAGAACACACTAAGGCTCCAGCAAAGAGAGGAATATGCCTGCATGCCTGGATTAAAAAGGCATCCTTTTACAAAGTATCCTCTCTTCAGTCAAAGAACTACAAACATCAATGAGACAATGAACACAGCTTAAAAGATTGGCAATTGAGGAATGATGAAGAAAAGGGTGAATGTTAGATTTGCCATGACCCACAGTTTCAAGAGTTAAGTAGAATAAAAATCCAACTTATGCTTTTGAAAGCAGTACAATGCAGAGTGTCAAGTAATCTGCCAGGAAAAAATATATCAGGAAAATGGGCTAAAGATACACACGTGAGAATAAGGAAAAGGGTCTCAGACCACACAAAGATTTTGGAGAAGCTAATTAAGGCAAAGAGTTGATAGACTGTTTGCACAATTATTAGGCAAGTGGTATTTTTGAGGATTAATTTTATTATTGACCAACTGCAGTGCTCCCAATACTTGTGCACACACAGATATTCTCCTAAGAAAGCCAAAACCTCACTTTTACTTTCTTAAATATTCAGGTTTAAGGTTTATTAACATTTTGGATTGAAAGGGAAACTATTTATGTGCAGAATAGTTCCGGTAGGATGCATGATGGGTTCCTGATAGCTTCACGTTGGATTCTCCTCAAATCTTTAGCAGTTAATTTGCATCAAAATGCAACAAAATGTTTGATGTTTTTGTAATCAAACCCAATATCGTAGCAATTTCAAGAGAGCTGCATCTGAAAGCCTTTTAACAATCTTTTACTTTTTAGGGTAAATTAAATCTCTTTTTTGGCCCATTTTGCCAGAGGAATGGAAGCTGCCTAATAAATATGCACACTTTGATATAGGGTGATATAGTCAAAATACTCACTTGCCTAATAATTGTGCACAGAGTATACAATTGTACAAATTTCCCCTTTAAAAAGTATTTAAGAAATAGAGATCTGGTTCATATCATTTTGCTTACACTTAATTGCTGGTTCAAATTCATTTTAATTCTTTGAAAAATTTAAAATCTATTTTGAATCCATCAATATTCAGTATTTAATTCATATTATATTCTATTTATATTGCATACACATCAATCATGTAAAATACATTTATAACAGAGAATGGGATACAATATCATTAGCATGCTAGGTTACGGGACATGGAAATTTTTATGTTTGATCTTCATCACCACCTTTAAAAAAAACAACAATAACAACATACTTTTAATCTATATCTAAAACTATAATGTTTACACTACAACTGTAATTTTATTTCTTTGAAAGACAAAATTTTAACTGAATGAATAACAGCCATGTTATCCCTTTTCAGTGTATATATAATTATCTTCTTGTTCTTCCTACTTCCCCTTACTTCTGCCTGTTTTCTCTATTTGTATTGCATTACCAATAGAAATTCATTGTGTGTGTGTAACTACACTTCCCAAAGAACCTGATGTGAATAAAAAATGTCAAGAAAGAAAGATTACCAACCTGAAGTGTGATGGGGCCTTTAAATACCAGTTACTTCACTCTTCTCTCCAAGTGTGTCAACATCAGAATCTGTATAAATAAAAGTAAAGTTTCATCTGTACATTGGTCAGAACTCGCTCTTTCAATTATCTTCATGTTTCACACCCGAAAACAGTCTCAGGGATGTTTCTGTCCAGACGGAATTTGTCACAGCATCATGCAAAAGTGGCTGGACTGAATGTAATGAAACTTTGGCAGTAGTTTAGTATTTGCCTGAAGTTAAACCTACTCCATAAATAAAATCAAAATGTTCAGTAGAAGTGAATTCATGAGCAGTTATGTGCTGGATTAGAAACCACAAGAAAACCCAAACTGAATACTTCTGAAGTAATAAGTGAATTTTCACATGCTAGAGTCTTTTTAAGACAAATTTAATCTTTACCCGATCTACTGTTTCATTTCTCATCTGTGGTTCACTCTCTGGTTACCGAACAGGTAGTGTATTTGGCTGATGACTGTAGGGGTTTTATATAATGTACACATTTTAATGTGGACAAATTACCTGATGCATTTTCCACCATTAATATGTAGGGTTTACATAGAGTAGACCAAGAATGACCGCTGCATTCTTTACCTTCATTATGTAGTGTTTTAGCTCTGGGTCAGAAGTATATTGAATCTTTAACAATTCGGGTTAATTTGATTAACTGAATAAAAATTTGTAGCATACACTTTGTATACTATCCATTCACAATATAGCACAAATTTAGTGTTTCTTACCAATCCTATTTATCCCACAGCCAACAAGGATATACAAAGTCTGGTATTTATCATTTACAAGCACAGTAATGTAAGATATGGCCAAATATTTAAACTTTAAAATACATGACCAAGACAACAGTTCTTTATAAAGAAACATTAATTTATTTGACTAATCTATGATACATAAAACTATGCTACTTGAACACACGTGCACACACACAAACACACAACAGTTTGGAGGATGTTTACTAGATCAAAGAAAGAAAGAGCAGAGTCTTGAGTTTAATCTTAAGGTTTAGTTATGAAACAAGCACCAATTTTCAGCAAGGTATGCAGCTTTGGTTGTTAACTTGCGTTACATTTCGTTCTCATCCTGTGGTTCACCTCCAGCAAAGAGAATCACGGTGTTGTTGATTGGTTGGTGCATGGTTATTAAAATGACGTCTTTCGGGAAAGCCCTTCGGCGTGGCTATAGTTGCCTGGTTACCGATGGCTTCACTCTGGAACTACTTCTGAGGGTTTCTTAGTTGTAGGACTTTGTAGTTCTTTGGAGCACGAGCGGCGACAGTTGACGAGCTGCTTCCTTTAGACATGCTCGGACACTGAGTTTTGACCCTTTGTGCCCACGAATGATTGGTCCAAACGGATTGCCCGCCTCACATGATTCCCCCTTTTGTGTAGGCATTAGGCCAGGTTTTCGGCTGTCACATGGGGTCATCCGGTTGGAGTTTTTAATACCTTTTATCAATAATTTTGCATGAACTCTGTTCATGCTACTAATATTTTGTGTAGATAAAGGTTATTTGAATGAAACAAGCTCTCGATTGATACCACACATCCCCTATCTTACACACTCATTTATACCTTCATTTCATAAAAAGGGTTTATAAATGCTGATTATATGCAAAATAATCAAACATAACACAGACATAAAACATACTTGAATATATGTATATAGAATTTTGCCCTACTGGCACACTTTAAATATTGTTTAAAATAGTGTCTCTGCTGTATGCCTCTTTGTTCATTGAAAGGCATGTGGAGACATACTGTGTCCTGGATCAATGAGAGTGCCAGCGGTCTGAGTTAGGGAGGGTTTTTCCTTTACTCAAAGCTGTAAAACTGCCTCCTTTATTTATCAGAAGCCAATTTACACTGTTGGAGTAAGTCAGCAGGCTCCCTTTCCCAGACTTGGTTATGTTTCCAGCTTCTTGTCAGAGAGGCTGCATTGTCTCAGAGGATAATAAAAATAATAATTATAGATTTTATTTGTAGGTGTCTTTCATGACACTCAAGGACACCTTACATACCATAAAAACAACATACAAACATGTACAAATAAAGAACAATATGCATACAATAGTGATAAATGTATGTCTTAAAAGTATTAAAGTGATGATGGTAGAATAATTATAAAGGTCTTGACT
The DNA here is from genome assembly GCA_030347435.1 of Clarias fuscus. Taxonomy (NCBI): domain Eukaryota; kingdom Metazoa; phylum Chordata; class Actinopteri; order Siluriformes; family Clariidae; genus Clarias; species Clarias fuscus. Next base: position 4,942,641 of record CM059211.1, on the reverse strand, counting down.
AAAACAACATGCATGAGGAAGCACAAAGGAGTTTTCATTTTCTTCAATGGAAAAGTACTTTAACTCATTACTTTTATCAGAAAGTAACGCAGTAATGTAACCTAATTACTTTTTGAAGACAGTAATTTTGTAATAATAATAATAATAATAATTTTTATTTGCAGGCACCTTTCATGAACTTCAAGGACACCTTACATACCATAAAAATCAACATACAAACATGGACAAAAATAAAAAGCAATATGCGTACAATAGTGTTAAAGGTATGTCTGCCTGAATAGATAGTTTTTAAACGGGATTTGAAAACAGTGATAGAGTTACTGTTACGGATGTCGAAAGGTAGTAGGTTCCACAGGTAGGGGGCAGCATAGCTAAAAGCTCGAGATCCTATGGTTGCCAAACGCATACAAGGAAAACCCAGGTTTAGTGATGATAATGATCTCAGATTTCTAGAAGGAGTATAGGTTAAGAGAAGATCTGTTAAATATGACGGAGCCAGATTATGTAATGCCTTATAAACGAGAAGCAGAATTTTATAATGTATGCGCTGTTGGATGGGAAGCCAGTTTAGCTCTTGAAGAACAGGAGTTATGCGGTCCATTGTAAGAGTTCTTAGTTAGTATTCTAGCGGCTGAGTTCTGTACTAACTGTAGCTTGTGTAGGGGTTTGAGGGGAAGACCAAAAAAAAGGTAATCTATGCGTGTGATGACGAGAGCGTGTACCAAAATAGCAGCACTCCTCATTGAGAGGGGCGGGCAGAGACGGTTAGGCGTCTACAAATAAAAATTATTATTACAAAATTACTGTCTTCAAAAAGTAATTAGGTTACATTACTGCGTTACTTTCTGATAAAAGTAAGGAGTTAGAGTACTTTTCAATTGAAGAAAATGAAAACTCCTTTGTGCTTCCTCATTCATGTTGTTTTAGTCAAGACCTTTATAATTATTCTACCATCTTCACTCAGCGAAGTTTGGCCTGACCTAATGTGTTACACCCAACACTGTTTACAAATATAATCATTTTCTTTTTGACAGAATATTCTAATTTTATATTTTATAAAAGGGGAAAATTTATCTGATGAATAATGCTAGCATGAACTCTAGCCATCAGGATGTGCTGCTATAATAAACATATTCAGAATGATGAAAATTAGCTAATTTACTTTTGTAAACAAGTGAGCAGTTTGACAGATGTGGGAACACTTGTACTTAGAACATGAACATACTTGGTGTTAGAATGCTGAAACTCAGAGAGCCGCAGATACAGGTGGCAATTTATTTACATAGAAACCAGAGTGGGAACAGTATCTGACAGTGACAATTCTATCCATCTGGATGTGTTTCCCTTGCTATAATAGACTGGGACGTAACAGAAGTGGGGGGCTCGTCCGGGATTATCACAAAAGACTATTAATTATAGCACTATATTGAGAGTTTCTGCTGTTGTGAGTAATTTCCCATTTCAAGATGGCTACCTTTGATTTGACCATGTTCACTCTTTGTCCTTCTTTAGAGGAATTTGATAAGTGTAGAAAGGATGATCTTCTCCTCATAGCTGATTTCTTTAATATTTCAGTTTTCAAATCAGCTAGTAAAAAGGTGGTTAAGGCCACTATCTATGGCTGAACAGGTCTTACCTGAGCGGGATGTATCTGAGGGAGTTGGTACTCAACCTCTCCCAAGGGCCCGTCCCACTAGAACACTAGCAGGACATGGGGAGGAATTGGGGGCCGTTTGACCTGAACGCCCGACCGATTCAGTGGACCCTGTTTTGCAACTGGCACTGAAGGAGCTGGAGTTGAAAATTAAACGACAGGAGTACGAGACGCAGTTGCTGCGCATTCGGGAAAGGGAGTTGGCCGCTGAGGAGAAGAAGCTTGAGCTGGCTGCTCAGAGTCGGAAGCCTGTGCCGCTGCCACGAAAGTTTGGTTCTCCCGCAGCAGTCTCCCCTAGTCCCGTTGGGGCTGATGTCTCCAGTGCCCTGGCGTCACCACTTGCTCCACTCCAGTCCTCATCGGTAAGCCAGCCTGTTTTCGATGTCAGCCGACATGTGGGTCTAGTGCCTTTGTTTAGAGAAGAGGAGGTTGATTCGTATTTCGCTGTGTTTGAGAGAATTGCGACCACATTGAATTGGCCAAGAAGTTTGTGGACACTGTTACTCCAGTGTAAATTAACAGGGAAAGCACAAGAAGCATGCTCTGCTCTTTCTTTGGAACAGAGCCTTGATTATGACGTGGTTAAAGCTGCAGTTCTGCGTGCTTATGAGTGTGTGCCTGAAGCATACAGGCAAAGTTTCAGGAATCTGGTCAAACCAAATAGCCAAACATTTGTGGAATTTGCTCGGGAGAAGTGCTTGCTCTTTGAAAAGTGGTGTTCTGCTAGTAACGTGAGAAGTTTTGAGCAGCTTAAAGAACTGATGTTACTAGAAGAGTTTAAGTCTTGTCTTCCAGAGCAGCTAGTGCTGTATTTAAATGAACAGAAGATCGATGTATTGTCTAGAGCTGCTGTCTTAGCTGATGAATTTGTGTTGACTCATAAGACTGTGTTTAATATGCCTGCATCTCATACTAACCCTTCCTTACGCCAACTGAAGTCACGTAACACATCTGCTCAGGCTCGCTCTCCGATTAGTTCTTCGCCTGAAACCCGTGAATGTTATTATTGTCACGAAAAAGGTCATTTAATTGCCTCCTGTCCAGCGTTAAAGCGTAAGGTTGCTCGTCAACAAACTGCTAGCAAAAAGGTAAATGCTGCAGAGCTGCTGGATAAATCAGTTTCACAGTCTACTGATGAGTCTGTGTTTGAGTCTTTCATATCTTCGGGATATGTATCTTTAGGGGCTGGTCAGACAAGAAACCCCATAAAAATTTTGAGGGATACTGGTTCTGCTCAATCGTTCATTTTGGAGAATGCATTGCCCTGTTCAGAATCGTCTTATTTAGGGAGCTATGTGTTAATTCAGGGTATTGGTATGACTGTAATTCGAGCACCTTTACACAAGGTATATTTAGAAATCAAAGGTTTTTCGGGTTTTGTTAAAGTTGCGGTCCGTTCAGCATTGCCAGCCAGTAGCGTTTCATTCATTCTAGGGAATGATATTGCAGGAAACCAAATTATGTCACTTCCAGAGGTTGTATCTGAACCAAGTGATTGTCCAGAGTTAGAGGCTCAGATGTTTTCTGTGTTTCCTGCTTGTGTGTTAACACGTGCTCAGCAACAGAAACTGGGTGATGTGGTAGATTTGTCTGACTCTTTCCTATGTCAGGAGGAAACAATTGAAGAAAACATGCCTCAACTTAACCCCTGTGTGAAATCTAGTGACATTTCCAAGGCTACTTCCAAACTAGATGATGAACTCCACATAATTTGTGTGAAGCTGGCAATGGCTCAGAAGGCAGATCCTTCGCTAACTCATTGTTTGAAGACTGCAGTGGAGAAAGGGGAGCTGGAGAAGCACCCAATTGCTTATTTTATTGAAAATGGAGTTTTAATGCGAAAGTGGTCACCCCCTCATTCTTCTGATGGGTGGCGTGATGTATTTCAGTCCCTCAAGAATTCCGTGGCCAAGTTCTCATGTTGGCTCATGACCATCCCTGTTCTGGTCATGTAGGCATACGCAAAACCTACTCGCGGGCTTTGAAGTATTTCGTATGGCCTGGTATGAAAAGAGATGTCGCTCAATACTGCAGGTCTTGTCACACATGTCAACTCGTGGGTAAGCCAAATCAAACCATTCCTCCTGCAGCCTTGAAACCTATTTCAATTGAAACTGAACCCTTTTGAAAGGGTTATCGTTGATTGTGTTGGTCCTCTGCCGAAAACGGGCTCTGGAAATTGCTATTTGTTAACGCTAATGTGTGCCGCAACGCGTTATCCAGAAGCTATTCCTATGCGCACTCTAAAGTCAAAGACAGTTATTAAAGCTTTGATTAAATTTTGTACTACCTTTGGTCTTCCCAAGTGTATCCAGACTGATCGTGGCTCTAACTTCATGTCACGGTTGTTTTCTGAGGTAGTCAGAGAACTCCAAATAGATCATCAGGTATCTAGTGCATATCACCCAGAGTCACAAGGGGCTTTGGAACGATTCCACCAGACTTTTAAAACAATGTTGCGTGCCTATTGTGTGGAAAATAAAAAAGACTGGGATGAAGGGGTTCCTCTCTTATTGTTTGCTGTTCGTGATGCAGTACAAGAATCCTTAGGATTCAGCCCATCAGAACTTGTGTTCGGACATGCTATTCGGGGTCCCTTAAAGGTTTTGCAGGAACAGTGATTGGCTCCATCACCGATTTCCCAACAGAAATCCATTGCAACCTATGTTCGTACTCTCAGGGAACGCTTGCAATCAGCAAGAGCTACTGCGTGCCAAGCTTTGAAATCTTGTCTGGACCAAATGAAGACGCGGTGGGATCGTAAAGCTGTCTCCTGTTCATTCAGTGAAGGAGAACAGGTATTGGCTTTATTACCCATCCCTGGCTCTTCCCTTAAACCAAAATTTAGTGGTCCATACAAAGTAAAACAAAAACTCAGTCCCACTAACTATTTGCTTTGTACACCTGATCGCAAGCGTAAAACTCGTGTTTGTCACATAAACTTGCTTAAGAGATATAATGTTTTCACATCCTCTCCTGACTCGGAACTAAGTTCGTCTGTGATACGTGTAACTGCTGCATCAATAGAAGTTAATGTATGCCCTGCTGAATATTTTCCTGAAGTAGATGAGCTTGACTTTGGTGGAAATGCTGTGTTCTCAGCTCGCTTGTTAAATTCAGATGCGTTGAATCAATTACCTGAAAAATTAGCAAATTTGCCCAAAGCATCTCAAGCTGATGTCATAGCCCTGATTCAGAAATTTCCCAACCTATTTTCTGATGTTCCCTCTCGGACATCTGTTCTTGAGCATGATATCGATGTGGGTGAACATGCTCCAATTAAACAACACCCATATCGTTTAAATCCAACAAAGCGTGCAGTTATGAAGAAGGAGACCGACTACCTAATTGAGAATGGGCTAGCTGTCCCTAGTACAAGTCCATGGAGTTCCCCCTGTATTTTAGTACCTAAGTCAGATGCCTCATTTCGTTTTTGTGCAGATTATCGGAAAGTCAATGCTGTAACGAAGCCCGATGCTTTTCCTCTTCCTTGGATGGAAGATTGTCTTGATTGTGTGGGTGCAGCCAAATTCACTAGTAAGCTGGACCTTTTAAAAGGATATAGGCAGGTCCCTCTTACACCTCGTGCATCCGAAATTTCAGCTTTTGCTACACCTGATAATTTTTTGCAATATACAGTAATGGCCTTTGGACTCCGAAATGCTCCTGCTACTTTTCAGAGACTCATGAACCTTGTCTTGGGGGATGTCTCCAATTGTGCTGTCTACCTGGATGATGTCATTGTCTATTCTTATACTTGGGAACAGCATCTACAGACGCTAGAATGTGTGTTTAAACGATTCTCAGAAGCCTCACTAGTTCTTAACTTGGATAAATGTGAATTTGGGAAAGGTGTGGTAACCTACCTTGGTAAGGTAGTTGGGCAGGGTGTAGTGAAACCCGTAGATGCTAAGGTGCAATCCATTAAGCAATTTCCCATCCGTGAGCTGCGACGTTTCTTGGGTATGGCTGGGTATTATCGTTGTTTCTGTAAGAATTTCTCTGATGTGGTGTTGCCTCTCACTAACCTACTCCGCAAGGATGTTATCTTTCAGTGGTACTCAGAGTGTCGGCGTGCATTTGACTCCGTTAAACTCCTGCTATCTAGTTCTCCAGTACTTGCTGCTCCTAATATGAGTAAACCTTTTAAACTAGAAGTGGATGCTAGTGGTACTGGGGCTGGAGCAGTGTTGCTTCAGGAGGATGATCATGGAATCGATCACCCCATTTGTTATTTCTCCAAGAAATTCTTGAATCATCAGCTTAACTATAGCACCATCGAAAAAGAAGCATCAGCATTATTAATGGCTATACAGCACTTTGAAGTCTACATTGGTGATAGTTCAGCACCTGTACAAGTTTTTACGGATCACAACCCCCTAGTTTTTCTTCACCGCATGTGTAACACCAACCAACGACTGATGCGTTGGTCTCTCATTGTTCAGGGTTTCAATCTGATGATTTCTCATAAAAAGGGAACCCTAAACATACTTGCAGATACCTTATCTTGTTGTTAAGAGTTTTTTTTTGTAGAATGAAATTTGGGTGAACTTAGAAGTTCACATTTACGTGGGGGGGAATGTTACAACCCGCAACATGTTGGTCGCTGTGTGTGTGTTTTATGTGTCTGTGTTTCTATGCTTCGTAGCGCGTGTGTGCGTGAGTGTGTGTCTATTGTATCCAGGTTGCGCGCCGATCCGGATCCATTCCAGATTTTCCAACTGCCACTACACCAGCAACTGCCTGACCTCCACACGTGCGCTGTGACGTCATCAACCATTCATAAACCGGAGAGAGAAGCGGAACGGGGAGGCGTGTAGGCGAAGTGTTGGTTGTGTTGGAGAGTTTTGTTGTGATAGTGAAATTTTGAGATTGGATTGTGTATTCTGGTTTTTGACTTTTGGCTTCCATTTTGACTTTGATTCTTGCTTTGTCCTTTTGGTTTGGTTGCTGTTTTTTTGTAAATTCTGTTTGTTCGTCATTTCACTGTATGTTTGTGCACTCACCGGTAGTAGGGGTGTGGCTGCCCATTATTTTGGGGAAAGGGTTTTTTGTTCACTGTTTTTGGTTTAGGAAGATAGGGAAGGCATCTGTATTTTTGTTTGTGTTTTGTTTGCTAGGTAAGCAAGCTGCTAAAATACAGATACCTTTTTGTTTATTATTTTGGCCTGGGTCCACCCTGAAGCTGAGCCTCGTGTTGTGTATGTGTCTTCATTTGCATTTGTTTTTGTGTAAAGCAATACAAACCTCACTTGATTGTAAATTTACGCATTTGTCCAGTTTTTGTTATATTACACCACTGTGTCCCACATTCAACATACAGTTTAAAATCGAACCCCGAACCAATCATTTACGGTACGGCCCAACCCTAGACTGGGACGTAACAATAAAAGGGGAAAATTTATCTGATGAATAATGCTAGCATGAACTCTAGCCATCAGGATGTGCTGCTATAATAAACATATTCAGAATGATGAAAATTAGCTAATTTACTTTTGTAAACAAGTGAGCAGTTTGACAGATGTGGGAACACTTGTACTTAGAACATGAACATACTTGGTGTTAGAATGCTGAAACTCAGAGAGCCACAGATACAGGTGGCAATTTATTTACATAGAAACTAGAGTGGGAACAGTATCTGACAGTGACAATTCTATCAATCTGGATGTGTTTCCCTTGCTATAATGAACATGCTCATTTTGAAAATTATTCAAACTTCTCATCACTATGCAGCGCTCCCTGCGCCATTGTCGCAAGGGCAGGACTAAGAAAAACATCTCGATAGGGGAACCATCTTCTAGCGATGGGAAGTTCGAATCATTTTAGTGACTCGGTTCTTTGAATGTCGGTTATCAAAATGAACAAATCTGGTTTTGAGTCATTTAGTCATTTCACTCTTTTGATCAGAAATAAAATAAAATGGTACAAATGAACAAACCCCAAACACGTCTACATATATAAATATTGGTTATAGTTTCAATAATTAAAATTATTATTACAATGCAGCTAAGGACATATAATTATAAACAGAATGAGCAGCTCACCTTTCATATCCTCTTATAAACAGAATGAGCAGCTCACCTCTTATATCTTCTAGTCTCTGAGTCATTCGTTTTGAATCTATTGCACTGCATAGCATCTAAGGGAGCCACGTGACAAAAGAACAAACTTTTAATTGAGTCATTCTCAATGAGGAGTCATTGAGAAAGAATCGCTCAATTCTGTTTCTGAATTGAGAAAGAATCGCTCAATTCTGTTTCCTGTGTACTGCACTGCAGAGTCTATGGGAGTTACATGACAAAAGAAAGAACGACACCGACTAAAAGAGTCATTAAGAACCGTTTAATTCTGTTTCCCGTACATAACATACGGAGGTTTAGTGATGATTTGCACATGAACGCCGAGTAGAAAATGAACGAATAACTCTCCGAGACTATTAGTTCTCCTGAGTCACGTTAAAGATTCATTCAAAAAGAACAAATCGTTCATGAATGACCCATCACTACGAGTGATGGGAAATTTTAATCATTTTAGTGATTCGGTTCGAACTGTGTTCATCAAAATGAACGAATATTTTTTTGAGTCAGTTAGTTAATTCTTTTGACCAGAAATAAAATAAAATGTTACATTTGCAATAACCAGACCCCCAAAACGTCTACATACACAATTTTTGGCTATAGTTCCAGTAATGAAAATATTACAATGCAGCTAAGGACATATGATAAACAGAATGAGCAGCTCACCATCATACTATATCTTTTAGTCGTTCGTTCTTTAGAATCTACTGCACTAAATAGCGTCTATGGGAGTCACATGACCAAAGAACGAATGACTAGGACTTGGAAGACTCATTGAGAAGAACCGTTCAATTCTGTTTCCTGTGTACAGCACTTCATCGCGTCTATGGGAGTCACGTGACAAAAGAACGCACAGTGTGATGCTTTTTTGCGATGCTTTGCGCATGCGCACCCAGTAGAAAATGAATGAATCACTCTCCGAGATTACTCGTTCTTCTGGGTCACGTGAAAGATTCGAAAGAATGAATCATTCATGAACGCGCCATCACTAAATTCAGTACATCTTCGAAAACAACACCGGATTTAAACCCCGAATTCCCTTCCGCTATCGTAACTCCATGCCAACTGATTATTTTCCTTTTCTTAAAAACCCTAAAACAGCACTACCCTGACATGTGGTAGGATTTTCTGATAAACTATAATTTAGCGCTACAGTAGTAAAATCTGATAAGGTGTGATAAATCGTCAGAACACCGTACTTACGGCCCACAGCGCGGTGATTCTGTGTAGGTCAGATAGGGGTGTAAATGAAGCTGTGAGATACACAGAAGGCGGTGTAGTTTCACGTCCGGTTTAGAGATGAGCGAATCCGGATTCATCCAGGAAATCTTCCTGCATGGTCAAAAACATGAGACTAAAAATGGCGGTTATAGACTCAGCGGATCTGTCAGACCCGTAGTGCGTAGTGAAACAGCCGGATCCGAGGGATTCAGTGGATTCTAAGAATTCGTTGAGCGCCCCTAGTGGAGGACGATAGCAAAAGCAGGCAGACTCGAAATCACAACGAACCAACTAACCGCAGCTATTTCCCTTTTCAAGGGTGATTGCTCTATAATCTATTACATTTTATTTGTATAGCGCTTTTAACAATTTTATAATCTGCTTTTATTAGCACCACACATATATGACATGTTGCCTATCTGCCCTGTTTCCAACACCACCAAAATGGGAATATTAAATGTGATGCTTTAATTAATGGATACTGCACCTGGACACAGGCATGAAAACCCAAGGTTGAATCCTGGCTTCACATTTTTTTTTATTTATAATCTTATTATCCATTTATTATTATTTATTTTTTTAATTTTCTCCTGATTTTCTCCCTAATTTTTTTCCTCCCCATCACTAGAGGCTCCCATGTTAAAGCTACTGCGACCACTCAATTGGGAGGGCCGAAGATTAGAGCTGTGTTCCATTCCGAAATGTACTTCACAGAGTGCTTCCTACTCCCTGCACTGTTTGCAGTGATTGTCGGTGAAGGGAACTTCCCTCGACAAAACTCCACCATTCGGAACGCCCTGCGAAGTCCCCAGCGCAGACGTCACGTCCTCCATGTGTTACCATGGTAACATAAGCACCTGACATTAATTGACAGTTAATGTCAAATTTCCACATGTCGTTGCTAGTGTGGAAAATGTACATTAAATATTGAATATTAATTTAAACAAAAATGGATACCATTATTAAAACATGTATAACTTGTGAAAAAAATTATTAATTAGTACTAAGAATGATTGATTAAAAGATGTATGGACATATATTTTTACAGATTACTTGCCTATATAATTCTAAGTATTTCTTGATTAAATTAAATTGTAAATAATTGTGTCCTTTTAATATGATGTCATCTTAGATAACAATGATATATACAAATATATAAATCCTTTGTGGAGCTCCATTTTTTTAAAAAGACGCCATGACTTATGGGAACATTTTAATTCCCTTTTCCAGTGAAGTGAAGACCTGTTGTTCACTTCTTCCCTACACTGTTCGCAGTTCCCTTTGAACTGAAATTTTTTGCTCCCTGCGGTTTGGAATCACACTTAACATAGCTGAACTCCCTGTGAAGTACACTTCGCAGGATACTTCAGATCGGTCGGAACGACCTTATCACATGTTTCCTCCGAACCACGTGACGTCAACGACTGCATCTTTTCAAACTGCTCGCTCAGTGCGGGCAGTGTAACACACTCATACTCTCTAAAAACTGCTGGGTTAAAGAACAATCCAGCCTTAACCCATCAGCTGGGTCACTATTGGACAGAGCACGCGCTGACTTGGTTTGCCCCAAATGCTAGGTTTAGCTATTTAACCCAGAATTGTGGGTTATTTTATTTGGCCCAACCAGTGGGTAAAATTAAAACTCTTGCTGGGTTGACATATTCCATTTGATGTTTTTTTTTTTTTTTTTCAAAAAACAACCAAAATGTACACAACTGCACATAATGTAAATAGATAATAGAAAATGCAAATAACTCAATTTTGACAAAAATGTCAGACAGAACCATATAATCCCAAGGTGACAATTAGTTAAATATAAAAAAAAATAATACAAAAATAACAAACACTCACTCTAAAAAATGCTGCTGGATAAATATCGGACCAACTACATGCTGGGTTAATTTAACCCAGCAAAATGGGTTACTTATTTAACCCAGCAAGATGGGTCAAATATTCAATCCAAATTCTAGGTCATATTTAACTATACTGCTGAGTTAATTCTACCTCACTAATAGGTTATTATTATTTTTATGTTTTACATGTCTATGGGTAAAACAGTTTAAACAGTTTAATTACTTTGATATACTGGTCTATTACAAAAGAAAACACTAAGTTTTGCAAACCATACATATATGCAATAAACAACACCCAATTAATTGTACAAAACATAGGAAAATATTTATTTTTCAAAAGCACAAGATCAGATAATACAAAACACGTTCAACAGCGACATAATTACGATACTATTACTGAGAAGCACTAATGCCTGAGAGCAGTGCTGGTCATCATCTCCCAACATCAGGATGTAGGTGTATGGCCTCGACTGACAGATATTCCACGGTGTTGGTTCCAACCTTAGAAAGAAAGAAAGTAAAATGGAAAAATTCGAGAGGGTTGGCTAGTATGCATATTTGTAAGAAGATTAATGTTTTGTAACACCTCAGCTATTTTATGTGTTTGCTAACACTAGCAACCTAGCTAAATGCTAGCATCATGCTGGCACTACAGTTAACAGTTTAGATTTCAAAAATGTCTGAGCTAAAAAAGCTCAGACATTTTTGCAGTTTCTTTCATATACATGTGGGGTTCTTTGGTTTGGCTAGTTAGCAGCCATTGTCAGATAAACTAGCATGCTATAGCACAGAACAGGCTGAAAGTTTGAGTGTAACACGGTAACAGTAATAAATGTTACATACAGTGAACAAATTCAGTCATAGGTGAGTGAAAGTGTGTATGAATACACCGGTGAACTTCGGGGGAGGGCCGGTCTGATCTGTGATGTTAGCTGTCGCTAGCTAACCCAACTCCAACCCAGCAAGCTGGGTTAAACAAAAAGTACCCAACTCCCTGTAAATAACCCAGAAATATTACCCAACAGAGGCAACCCAGCGTTTGGGTAGTAAAAACAACCCAACATTTTTTAGTGTGCTCTGTCAAACAATAAAAACAAGAGGCCTCTGTAAATCTGATTTGAGTTGCATTTTTTTGTATTTAATGCAATGTTTAACCACTTTTTATATAGAAGTTTTCATTACAAATCTTATAATGCCCACATGACATCAAACATGACATTCCCCATTTTAATATTTTACCTATTTATTTTAACTATTAGTTATTTACCTATTACTATTTCATTTAAAATTACATTTAAAAAAAATAATAAACAATAACAATAAAATGTACAATAAAAAAAATCATTTTTTTTTATGTTTTATTGTAAAATGTTATTGATTAAATGTGGGCTGAAAAAACTGTTGTCCTTAAAAATGTAACAGATAAGGACTCGTGCATCAATCGGATATACTGTACAGTATGCTGCTTTGTGTAGTTAACATTAAAGACAAAAAGAAAAGTTAAAACAAACATCAACAGCCTCCACCAAAGCGTCTGTCTCAATACCATTGCCTCAAACAATGGCAAAGGTGTGTCATTTTAAATGTGTCAAATTACACATCATCACTTAGTGTTGCAATATACCTAACATTTTACGAAAAGCATTTTTGTTAAGGATGGATTTAAATACAAAACAAAAAAAATGTTTTCTCTTGTAAATACACAAAAGTACATAATGTGAACATGAATTTAGTATATATTCCTGACTAATTTACCCCACAATTTAACATGTGAGGGATAACAGGATATAGCACTCCGTCTGGATTTAATACGAAACATTCCTCTCCTTTTCAAATTCTCAACAAACCCTAGTTGAATACAATATTTAAGTGATGAATTTACAACTTATAATGAATATTTCATAAGGATGCAGGTATGACTTAACAATGGCACACTTTTCTATTTTCTTTTTAATAACAAACAGAATGAGAAAAAACATTAACCTCACTCCCATATCAAAGCATTTAATTTGAACAATAAAATATGCTTGCTCCTACCACGACTTACTAAAAAATAAGTAAAAATTTCACATAAAAATACTGAGTACTCTGAGCATGATCCAGTCAAAAGTGAAGAATCCAGAAAGTACTCCAAAGAATAAATTGCTAGGTCACAACCAGGGTTTTCTTTTTTTCTTCAAAAATGATCCTCAATCAGACAGAAACTCTGTCATACCTAAACAGTCCCAATATTATAAAATGTACCAACAGACTTTCCCCATACAACTTTAGTGAAGCTAACTAGTAAGTTACCTAAAATTATATATAAGATTACATATAGTAAATTTAGTCTTTTATGTGTATGCGCTACAAACACACTTTTCTCGTAAAATACAGTATAATCAACTATTGGCACAGAATATAAAAACACGAACTCCCCACACCCCAATATCAAAATGCAACTTGGAAAGGTGGAAAAGCAAAAGAGCATGGACATTTAGGTAAAAATTCATATTAACTTACCATAAAATACTGCCAGCTTTAAATGGCGTGGCCCTCGCTTCAGAATTAAAGAATCCAGAAAGTTCGTCATGTCGTTTTTCAATTCCAAGAACGCAAAGAACAGACATGACTTGGAAGTGCACACTCGAGGGTTTGAGGACACCGGGTATATTGCAAATGGATTGCAATCAGCGGTAGTTTTCAAATGTTCTTTCCGAGATGAGGCTGCGTTGGGTGGCTACATGAGTGCAGAGCACCTGGGGATTTCCTGAAGCTAAAATGTCCGAAAAATTCAGAGGTGTTATGCTGTACACACATGCATTCTCGTATAAACAACTCTTAAAACTTTGTGACATAATAACAGTATTATTTCGAACATTATGCAGGCTGCCGTTTGGAGAAACCAGAGAACAAAGTATAAACCAGTTGTTGGGTCAAAATAAACCAACCAGATGTTCATTTGTACAGTAAAAGACTCACTACAGCTCATTTGACCCAACATGAGCAACCTAACAACAGTGTTTAAAAGACACGAAATAACCCAAAAACAACAAAGCAAGTTTGATGTCTTTAAATATATATTTTTAAATTAATTATAAACAAATAGAATTCATTCTTTGCACGAATAAAATTGTCAGCTAGTGAACTTGATCGTCTGTCTAAACAAAATGTACCCAATATTTTTAAAAATATATATTTTTAAACTCCTAAATACCAATATAATATATGTTGTATATATATTATACTATGTTGTATAAAGTAATCAGATGTGGAAATTACCATCATTGTAGTATTTTTTCGATACAACATATTGTACAACATAGTGTTTATTTATTTATTTTTCTTTTATTATTATTATTATTATTATTATTACTATTGTTATTATTACTATTATTATTATTATTTTATTTATTCATTTATTTTTGTAAAAGTGAATTCAATATGTGAATGTGAAAGGGTATATGTTTGTTTAGTTGTTGGGTATAGATTAGAATATTCTGTCACTACGTGTCTAATTGATGTGGGTTTATAAAACAAGAAAAATTCAATAAACAAATTAGGGGGGACAGAAATGGCAATGCAGTTTAAAATTAAGGAAACACATTACAAAAGGACAGGAGTAGCTCAGTGTTAATCATAAGGTCACCAGTATATTTTGAGGATATAAATGATTCATGAATTACAAGGGTTTTTCTTGATTTTAGCTGAAGAGCTGAATTAGTTCAAAATGTCCAAATGTCCCACCCATAATGTGAGAATCACCACCTGATGCCCAAAAAATCCTTGAAGGAACTTCTACCTCAGCAGTGGTTTGCTACTGTAAATATAATTATGGTCTGAAACTGATTTTAATCTGTAGCTTCTCATCCCAATCATCTTCTAAGTGATGTTTTGAACATAGTGGCTTTATGCATCTTACAGATAACCAAGGGACATAGGACCACTCAAAGCAAAACAGGACACAGTGAAAAAAAGCAATGATAACAACTAAGAAGATACTGGAACTGGGTTAAGAAGCCATCAACACATTACTACATCCTGGAAGGATAGTGCTGAACCATCAACTTTGTGGAAGAAATGTGGTCAGAAAAAAAATCATGAATGGAGATCACTTAAACACTCGGTGTAAAGTTTCAAGGTTAATTAAAAAAATCAACAGTAGAAATCAGAGTTTGAAAGTAAGAGCATGTCAATACACACACACACACATACAGACAATATGATGAGAACTCACAGGATTGGGACTAAACAACTGTGTCCATAAGAAATCACCTTGTTAGTGAGACTTATCAGACAAAAAAAAAAAAAACCTTTAAAGATTGAACTTTGGAGCAATGCTCATGTGGTCTGATGAGTTCAGATTTATGGAAGCATAACAGTACCCAAAGCAAAATAGCATGTTGAAATGCATGAACTGAAAAAAAAAATGCTTTTGAAAGTTTGAAATCTTCTGCATTGCAATTTGAGCCGAATTTTTTAAAACCCCTACAGCATTTACAATGCTTGACATTTTTGGCACTGTAATTATTGTGGTTGTATATTTCAAATTAACAAGTAATTCATGCATTTAAAGTTCAGCACAAAAAATATTCAAGTTACTAAATTGCAGTTTACAAATATTTTCAAGTGTTAAAAATACCATCTTCATTATTTTTCAACATTTAAAATTATTAAAATTTAGGTCTTCACATCCGGGATGTCACAGGCAGAGCAATGGATTGCTGATTGCTGCGGTCCGTGCCACAGTGTACTTTACAGTGTGATTCTTGCTCCCTGTGCAGTCTACTTCTCATGAGCTACTTGTCGATCGGAATGCAGCTCTTTTAATTAACAGACTGGGCTGCTAGTTGAACAGTAAATGGTGTTACGGATTCAAATTTCCCAGGAAGGGAACACTTTAAATACATTGTGACGCGGACTGCATCAATCGGCAATCCATTGCTCTTCCTGTGATATCCCGGATGTGAAAACCTGACATTTTTTACCTGCATTTTATTACCAGAATTTTGTTACTTATATTTTTCGACCTGAATTTCTGAAGTTAGAAAAGAAAAATAAAGATTGTATCTTAAACACCTGAAAATATTTTTGAACAGCAATTTAGTAACTTGAATATTTTTGCATTGAATTTTAAATGCTTGAATTACACTTTCAATTGAAATATCCAACCACAATATATTGCAGTGCTAAAATTTAAGCACTGTAAATGCTGTAAGGATTATTTTAATTCAAACCGAATTGTAATGCAGAAAATGTAAAACATTTTAATTTTTTTCCCGCTTCTTTTGCTTTGGGGAATTTTGGCACTGTTATACTTCCATACAGATTGCACCTATTCCAGAGTGATTAGTGCATCAGGGTAAGAAGGGAAGGGTATGAAACCATGCCCCCATCATGCATAGTGGCCACTGAACAAGTGTTATGATCTGGGTTTGAAGCCTGCTGCTTAAGTGTCTTTAAAAGTTTTCGTCTGATGTTACTAAGGTATCTTAAAAATAATTACAAGCATTTCTTAGGTCAAAGGCTTTTACTCACGATTACATTAAGTTTATGCAGTTAGTCAATATTTGCAGTGTTGACCCCTTTTGGACCTCTGCAATTAGCTCTGTCAATCAACTGGGCCACATCCTAACTGATAGCAGCCAATGCTTGCATAATCAGTTCTTGAAGTTTGTCAGAATTTGGGGTTTTTTGTTTGTCCACCGCCTCTTGACGACTGACCACAAGTTCTCAATGGCATCAGGGTCTGAGGAGTTTCCTGGCTTGTTTTGTTCCCCAAGCCACTTAAGTTATCAATTTTGCTATCAAAATTGCTCTCTGACTATTTTTTTTTGTGCAGTTCTTTATTTATGGCTGTCATTTAGGCCAAATCGTGAGTGAGCCCACTCCTTTTCATTTTGTGTGTTTTGTAGAGATCTTCCTTGTTAAAGATCCTGTTTCTCTCTCTCTCTCTGTCAAAAAGCACTAATTACATTAGTGTATGCACGCGCAAGTGCCATTAGAGTGTGTATGCCTCCTTCACACACGCACACACACCCACATTCTAACGGAAACACTGCTCTGTCGCGATTCTTTTCAAAGGTAAAGTGCAGGTTAATTTGTTTTATTTTTTTCTTTCAAGCAGGCATTCCTTTAGTGTGCGTGCACACTCAAATGCCATTAGAGATGTTCCTTGTTAAAGAAGTTTTCCAATAAAACTGTTTCTGTTGTGTGTGTGTGTGTGTGTGTGTGTGTGTGTAAAACACACTAGGGATACTGTGTAAAATGAGAGGAGGGAGTCATTCCACCTCTCGTCTTCTTTTAGTTTCACACACGTGCACACACAAACAAGCACATGCACGCACAAACACACTAATGGAAACACAGGATTTATTTGTACTTTTTTAAAGTAAAATGCAGGTTAATTTGTTTTATTTTTACTTTACATTTTGTATTTATTTACATTATGTATTTATGTAATTATTTTTGGATGTTTATTCTTTCCAAATAGTCTGGGTTTTGATTATTCAATTCAATTCAATTTTATTTGTATAGCGCTTTTAACAATTGACATTGTCGCAAAGCAGCTTTACACAATCAAAAGAAACAAGTTTGTATGAAATGTGAGTGTGTATGAATCAAAATGATAAGATTGAAGATTATTCCTTATGGACGAACAAATTATGCTCACAATCCAAGGTTCCACTGTATTGGTAATATTTTTCGGTGGCTAAAACAGATTATCTGCATTTACATTATTTCCTATGGTAAAATGCATTTCACAATATAGAATTTCGCTTCCAGAACAGATTAAATTCATATGCCAAGGTACCACTGTATGATGTCAATTTATTGTGCATGTTCTTTTTTTCAATAATAATATCAATAATACTTTTTCCCCCTGTAAAGATCACTCTGTATTTTTTAATAAAAATGCCAAAGGTGTCTCTCCTTTTAGTGTTGAATGAGGAAACCGAAAGGGAACGAAGGGTAGAAGAGGTGACTGTTGTGGAGCAGAAAGTAGAAAAAATCAGTAAGAGTGAGGTGAGCAGAGCGTTAAAGAGAATGAAGAGTGGAAAGGCCCTGTGAAGGTATGAATGTGCTTAGAAGAGGTGGCAGTAAAGTTTCTGACTAGTCTGTTTAACAAGATTTTGGAGAGTGAGAGGAAGCTGGAGATTAGCACAGAAATTCAAAAACAAAATACTACTCTGGTTTATCTTGGGTAGTCAATTCTTCCCAGTTACTCTCTTGCAAGTTTTACTGTATGTCCATTTGAGCATAAATAAATAAATACACACGTGGACAAAAATGTTGGTACCCTTCGGTCAATGAAAGAAAAACTCACAATGGTCACAGAAATAACTTTAATCTGACAAAAGTAATAATAAATAAGAATTCTATGAATGTTAACCAATGAAAGTCAGACATTGCTTTTCAATCATGCTTCAATGGAATTATAAAAAGAAATGAACTCATGGAACAGGCCTGGACAAAAATGATGGTACCCCTAACTTAATAGTTTGTTGCACAACCTTTTGAGGCAATCACTGCAATCAAACGATTCCTGTAACTGTCAATGAGACTTCTGCACCTCTCTGCAGGTATTTTGGCCCACTTCTCATGAGCAAGCTGCTCCAGTTGTTTCCGGTTTGAAGGGTGCCTTTTCCAGACAGCATGTTTCAGCTCCTTCCAAAGATGCTCAATAGGATTGAGGTCAGGGCTCATAGAAGGCCACTTTAGAATAGTCCAATGTTTTCCTCTTAGCCATTCTTGGGTGTTTTTAGCTGTGTGTTTTGGGTCATTGTCCTGTTGCAAGACCCATGACCTGCGACTGAGACCCAGCTTTTTGACACTGGCCAGCACATTTCTCTCTAGAATCCATTGATAGTCTTGAGATTTCATTGTACCCTGCACAGACTCAAGACACCCTGTGCCAGATGCAGCAAAGCAGCCCCCGAACATAACAGAGCCTCCTCCATGTTTCACAGTAGAGACAGTGTTCTTTTCTTGATATGCTTCATTTTTCCGTCTGTGAACATAGAGCTGATGTGCCTTGGCAAAAAGTTCCATTTTTGTCTCATCTGTCCATAGGACATTCTCCCAGAAGCTTTGTGGCTTGTCAACATGTAGTTTGGCATATTCCAGTCTGGCTTTTTTATGATTTGTTTTCAACAATGGTGTCCTCCTTGGTCGTCTCCCATGTAGTCCACTTTGGCTCAAACAACCACGGATGGTGCGATCTGACACTGATGTTTCTTGAGTATGAAGTTCACCTTGGATCTCTTTAGAAGTCTTTCTGGGCTCTTTTGTTACCATTCGGATTATCCGTCTCTTTGATTTGTCATCAATTTGCCTCCTGCGGCCACGTCCAGGGAGGTTGGCTACAGTCCCATGGATCTTAAATTTCTGAATAATATGTGCAACTGTAGTCACAGGAACATCTAGCTGCTTGGAAATGTTCTTATAGCCTTTACCTTTAACATGCTTGTCTATAATTTTCTTTCGAATCTCCTGAGACAACTCTTTCCTTCGCTTCCTCTGGTCCATGTTGAGTGTGGTACATACCATGTCACCAAACAACACAGTGACTACCTGGAGCCCTATATATAGGCCCACTGACTGATTACAAGATTGTAGACACCTGTGATGCTAATTAGTGGACACACCTTGAATTAACATGTCCCTTTGGTCACATTATTTTCAGTATTTTCTAGGGGTACCATCATTTTTGTCCAGGCCTGTTCCATGAGTTTATTTTTTTTAAATATAATTCTGTTGAAGCATGGTTGAAAAGCAATGTCTGACTTTCATTGGTTAACATTCATAGAATTTTTTTAAATTATTACTTTTGTCAGATTAAAGTTACTTCTGTGACCATTGTGAGTTTTTCTTTCATTGACCGAAGGGTACCAACAATTTTGTCCACGTGTGTAAATGTGTCACATAAGCAATGTAGCACAAATACATACAACATGATCACCTGTTTTTCATAGTTTTTAGTTCTTTCTATGATCAAAATGTATAATAATATGAGCATTTGGTGAAAAAATATAAAATAGCTGTAAAATTTACGCTTTTCAAAAGTAATGTTAACTTTGGTTCTAAATGATGTTGAAAATCCAAATGCACAGTTTGAGGCCTGAAGCCTCCTCTGTTTGATTCAGTATGATGTTGAAAGCCTCCCTCATCAACACTCACCAGCACGACTTCCATATAAGTAGGGTTTTTTATTTATGGTTTTTTGACATTATGGTTCGTTGACCAATGCTGTGTTGTCGGTGTGGATCAGAGCCAATTGAGTTTTAAGGGTTTAAGCAAAAACAAAAAATAAATATAAATAAAATTGGAAGCCTTTTAGGATTTGCCAGGTAGATGATTTTATTTTAATTTAATATAAAATTTTTGGACTTCTCTCAATATCCAAAATACATGACATAGTGATTTATCAAAAAGAGCTAACCCAGAGAGGGAAGGAAAACTCAACTTCTTCTTGGTAACATGGAACAGTTATAACAACTTACATACTTACATTACTTGGTAACATGGAACAGTAATAACAACTTACATTCAGCATGAGCATAATGTAAAGAAGACTTAAGGGATAAGCACAATACAATATTTATGAATACATCAACAGTCTTCAGAGGACATAAATCTGTGGTGTCAGATTATACTTTGAAACAACAATAGAACAAGGATAAAACAAAAAATAACATCAATAAATCACTAGAGGATTATTTGTGTAATGTTAATGTATGTTTTTTGCAGACACATTCAAATGTTGAAATAGTTAAAGCACTTTAACTATTCATCAGTTTCCTCTGTAAGTTAATATATAAACCAGCATCATATGGTCATGTGGACAAACAAAGCTCATCATGTGTCCTATGTCTCCATATTAAACTAGGTGTACGTTCAACACTAGGTGTTCGTGTCTGCCATGTGTCTGCTCATCAGGCACGGGGAAGCCTTTAGCGTCACAAGTTAACACATATTAAATTAATATTATATATATTACTTCCAGTGCTGTAAGCCGCAATATATCCTCTCTCATTTGTGAACATACTGATGATTTCTGAGATCACATCCAACCTTGGACCTTAAAATTAACAGCCAGACTATGAGCAGTGGAGTGACCTTTATCCTGTGTATGTGAGCTGATACTTTTCCTCTAAGTAGTCAACATGCTAACACATTTAATTTAATTTGAGATTACTGCTTATATTAAAACTTTCCTCACAGTGTAAACAGTGATGCACAAGTGTTTTTCCAGTGTGAATGAACTGGAGTATTTTAGAAGTATACTATTGTGTAAAACTCCTCCATATTGCAAGCACTAATATGGCTTCTCTTATGTGTGAATGTGCCAGTGTATTTTTTAAAGCACCTAATTCTGAAAAAGATCATACACTATGAACAGGAATGCAACAGGAATGAGGTTTCTCCCTGTATAAACAAACAGGTGATCTATACAACCTCTCATACTTTTATAACCTCAGTAATATGGCATTTTCCTGTGTTAAGGACCTCATGATTTTTTAAGCTACTTTTATGTTTGAAGCTCTTCCCACATTGTGAACAGAAATACGGTTTTTCTCCTGTGTGAAACCGTTTGTGTTTTGTGAGATTACTCGGATTAGCAAAACTCTTCCCACATTGTGAACAGTAATACGGCTTCTCTCCTGTGTGAATCCGTTTGTGTTGTCTAAGTGTATTATGGTGGGCAAAACTCTTCCCACATTGTGAACAGTAATATGGTTTCTCTCCTGAGTGAATCCGTTCGTGTATTGTAAGATAACTGTTCTGGGCAAAACTCTTCCCACATTGTGAACAGTAATATGGTTTCTCTCCTGTGTGAATCCGTTCGTGTTTTGTGAGATTACCCTTCTGGGTAAAACTCTTCCCACATTGTGAACAGTAATGTGGTTTCTCTCCTGTGTGAAAGCGTTCGTGATTTGTGAGAGTACACAGGTGGGCAAAACTTTTCCCACATTGTGAACAGAAATACGGCTTCTCTCCTGTGTGAATCCGTTTGTGTTCTCTAAGTGTACTATGGTGGGCAAAACTTTTCCCACATTGTGAACAGTAATATGGTTTCTCTCCTGAGTGAATCCGTTCGTGTTTTATAAGATAACTGTTCTGGGCAAAACTTTTCCCACATTGTGAACAGTTATACGGTTTCTCTCCTGTGTGAATCCGTTCGTGCCGTCTGAGATTATTTGGAGAGGCAAAACTCCTCCCACACTGTGCACAGAAAAACGGTTTCTCTCCTGTGTGAATCCGTTTGTGTTTTGTAAGCAAACTCCGGCGGGCAAAACTCTTCCCACATTGTGAACAGCAATACGGTTTCTCTCCTGTGTGAACCTGTTTGTGTTTTGTAAGAGTACTCTGCCGGGCAAAACTCTTCCCACATTGTGAACAGTTATATGGTTTCTCTCCTGTGTGAATCCGTTTGTGTTGTCTGAGATTATTTGGACGGGTAAAACTCTTCCCACATAGTGAGCACCAATATGTTTTTTCTCTAATGTGAATGGGCTGTTGATCTTCAATATTATTCTGCATAGCAAAACCTTTCCCACTCAGTGAGCAGTGAAATTTTTTCTTGTCCATTTCTGCAATACTTCCTTTGCAAAGCTTTTCAGCATGAAGAGAATCAGACGATGACATTTCAGTCTGTAACAGAGCAAGAAACAAAAAGAACATTACACCTGCTTTACCTGAAATCAGTTTATCTGTTTATATTAACTCATTGGCATTAAACTGATCAGCTGGAATGGACAGCTGGTTGTACTTGTCGTAAATACATTGGTTCCGACCACTTATAATTATTTTTCCTGAGTACTTGACTAATATCAAAACTCAAATGAGAAATTAACTCTTATTTTCTGTATGAAGTGAATAATGCGCGGAATGAAGGTGTAAGATCACATTTATTTAGTAGATTAAAATTTCACACTCATAAGTGCATATTAAGAAATGTACAATGCCATCTGTGGAATTTTGAGATGAACTAATGATTTTTTTCATGGTTGATTTTTATGATATAAAAGCGATATAGATTACGCCTGCTTTCTAATGAATATGTCTCCTGTATCACTTCATTCATGGTGGATCCTTTAGGAATCTGGGTTCTTTGTACAGTGCATTCACCAGCTCTTTAAAGTCCCACGCAGCAATATGCAAATAAGACAGCAGTAAGTAAATAAATAAATAAATGAATAAATGCAATAAAATGAGAGATGGGGGGTTTACTCAGTTATGAATCATGATTCTTTTGTTTGCCAATCTTTTTTCCCATATACTTTATACACTTTATATATTTGATACTTTTTAAATTTTCTATATTTCTATACTTTATTTTATTGTAACAAAGTTACTACATATTTTGGATTTTAGATTTAAATTTATTGGCATTTCCCTTGCTTATTTCTTTTTTTTTTTTCAGTCGTTTATGGTGATTAATAAATTTAAAAAAATGTTTTTTAAATTCATAATAGAGATGAATGACTGGTGGATTAGTCGCATTTTTATTATGTTACATTATCTGCCTTTTTTCTCTAATTCCTGTGAGCGGGCTGGTCTCAAACCAATTAGGGTGGTTCATCCCGTATGGTAGGAGTGAATTATTTGCTAAGTTTATTTATTAATGATGACAGAGATACGTGCTGCTCATTAACAATGTAGCTTTTTATTTAATTTACTTAGGTTAAATTTTAAACTCTTGTATTAAAAGATATTTGAATATTTGAAGTTTGTATAGTTTAAATGCTGCTCATGGTTTTCAAGTGAGAAAACTAATGTTATAAAGAATGGGCTACAATTAATTACTTCTGTACAATTCAGTTGCAAAGCTGCTGAATAAAGCTAAGGTGTACAACATTTACATTATGACATATGCACATACATATACATAACTTTTTTATAGGTTCAATGTCTTAATAGTAATTTAAAAATCTGAGGGGGAAATAAATTTAATACCAATTCAGCATATTCATAATATCATGAAATGATACTTACAAAATCGCAATATAAATCGAATTGGCACCTAGGTATCGTAATCATATTGTAACAGGTGGTGACCAGTGATTCTTTTCACTAATAAAAATGCTAATCTCATAGTCCCAACGCTTTATCAAAATTAGAGTTAACAATACTTTTAAAGAATACACACAACTACACTGCGAAGGTAGAGCAAAATAAAAAAATTACTAAATCACCAAGAATCCAAAAGAGTGAACAGCATATAACTAATGAAACTATTAGCTGTATGGTTATGTGCTAACTTGATTGTGGAAGGACATGCTAGTGAAATACAGACAGAGAGATATAGAGAGAGAGAGGACTTGTGGAGGTTCAGTTAGCAAAAAGGAGACTGACTTGAGAGAGCAGTGACCCAACGCAAACATCAGGAAAAATAAGTCGACAAAAAACAAAATGGTAATGCAGTTTAAAATTAAGCAAGCACGTTACAAAAAGACAGGAGTAGCTCTGTGGTAAGACTTTGAGCTACTAATCAGAAGGTCACCAGTTGCTGTATATTTTCAGAATGTAAATTACTTCATGAATTTTGAGGGTTTGCTTGATTTTAGCTGAAGAGACGAAGAGCTGAATTAGCTCACTGATACTGACCTTTTCCCTGCTCTGAGGCTTTTTTTTAACCAATACGAGTCCAAATGTCACACCCATAATGCGAGAATCACCACCCAATGCACAAAAAGTCAGAGAAGGAACTTCTAACTCAGCAGTGGTTTGCTAATTTAAATACCATTCCGGTCTGAAATAGATTTCAATTTGTAGCTTCCCAAACATCATCTTACTGATGTTTCGAATATAGTAGCCCTGCCGCTTACACAGTTCAAGAGTCCTTTATGCATCTTATGGATAACCAAGGAACACAGGACCACTCAAAGCAAAACAGGACAGAGCAAACAGGAGAAAAACACGGACCCACAAGCAACCCCACACATGAATGGTCCCAGGATGCTTTACTGTCGGCATGATATAGGACTGATGGTATCGCTCACCTTTCTTCTCTGGACAAGAGTCGGGCGCGCACAGAGAAAGAATGTTGTGCGAACGTGCGGAAAAAACTTTGAGTGCGCAGGGGAGACACTGTCTGTGCAGAACTGAACTTTTGAACGGAACCAAGCTTTTGAGCATGCAGGGGAGACACCGCGAATAGAGTGCTTTGTCTGCCCCTCAAAATGTCGAAACTGTGCACTCAGGATTGTTGCATGAATATAACGCCATAAACATCAGTCTGTCCCTGATGTTTTTCCTGGAGAGAAGCGGCTTGCTAGTGGCTACCAAATAGAGACTCACCCTCACAAGCGTGCCACAGGATACTTGATGATATTTGGTACTCGCTTATCAAGAATTTTACTCGTCTTGCGGAACGCTCACAAACTGGGTACTAGGAGGTTTGATGTCTTTATGTTGTGTTTAACGTGTTTATCCTAAATTTAGGAAGGGTAATCAACAGGTATAACCCCTTTCTATAGAAAAATGTATGAATGAATATGCAAGATATGTTTGGCATTAAATGAAAGCTTGTTGTATTCATAGAGCATTGATGTGTATGAAAAGTCCAATATGAACCGGACTCATGTTAATACACACTTTGTCTAAATTATCAAAACTCCACTGAGGTGGCCTCCCACGTGACAGACCAAACCATAGGTTAATGTATGCACGAAAAGGAGGAACCGTGCGGGGCATGACTACGCCCACAACCACCTCAGATTAGTAACGCAAGTAAACAAAAAAAGCTTCATAATTAAACCGTTATATTAGACCCAAGGCTCTGCTCTTTTACAGAATTATCTATATTTATTATAAAAATGCCAAAACGGTATCTTTCCTTTTAGTGTTTCTGAGCCAGAAGACATACACAATATGCACAAATAATTTATACAAACCACATAAATAAATCCGTGCTTCTTTGTTTGTACCAAACGTAGTGATTTAGTTTGGATTCGAATCCGGATTATAATGAACTCACCCGATCAGAGCGCGTGTTTACATCCTCCGGGTCTGCAGCACAGTCTCCACCGTGTTTCTCGGGTTGAACTGAATCACTGGATTTGCGAGTCTCCGTCATAATATATCACTCAAAAAAAGCACAAAAGCTATCAGGTTTCCCTGATTAGCTTTTTTAATTTTTTTTTAAATTTAAGAGATTATTAATATTATTATTATTATTATAGTTGTCGTAGGTTTTAATTAAGTTCGGTTTGGAGAAGCAAACAGGACTTTCAGCAGCAGGGCGCCGCCATGTTTGATCACGTGACCTCTCGCGAAGTTTAGGGTTCATTGCAGAAAGAGAATCCTGTGAAAAAATTAAACAGTAACTACTAAAAACAGTAGTTTGTTACTTGAGATCTATAAATAATAATAATAATAATAATAATAATAATAAGAATAATATTTAGTCCCATTAGAATTAAACACTGGCGCTGGTTTTATTAAACGGAGCAATTCAAGATTTGAATTGATCTGTTTCTCATTTGAGTAGATATAACTTTATAGTTATTGCATAGTACAGGTGCTTCAGAAACGAAATGCAGTTTAATATCTACTAGAAGTGCCATACAGTCAAGTCTGAAATTTTTCATGCCCCTGGCAAATTCTTACTTACAGTTACTTTTATTCAACCAGCAAGTTTTTTTCTTAATTAGAAATGACACAGGCGTTTCCCAGAAGATAATAAGACGATGTACAAGAAGCATAATTGCCAGGTTTGGGGGGGGGGGGGGGGGGCATGTCCTCAATTTTTCCAAAAATTACCATTTTTCCCCTTCTCAATAATCAATAGAAAAGCCTTTGGTTACAGCAACCAAATGCTTCCTATACTTGCTGACCAGCTTTTTGCATGTGATCTTCTGTTTTATGGTCAGGCAACCATCTGGAGACAGGCAGTCTGCAGAGAAACTTGGCCTTGGGCACCAGTGAACAATTTCAGCATGACAACAATGCAAAACACAAAGCAAAAGTGGTGAGGGAATGGTTAGCAAACAAAAACATTAACGTTTTGTAGTGGACCAGCCAGAGTCCTGATTTAAATCCAACTGAGGATCTGTGGAGGGAGCTAAAGATCGGGGTGATGGCAAGGAGACCCTCCAACCAGAAAGAGTTGGAGCTTATCGCTAAAGATGAATGGGCAGACATACCAATGGAGACATGCAAAAAGCTGGTCACCAATTATAGGAAGCATTTGATTGCTGTAATAGCCTATAAAGGATTTTCGATTGATTATTAAGAAGGGTATGAATAATTTTGGACAGCCCCCTTTTTGTTCAGATGTAAATAAAAGATGAAAAAATATTTTTTCTTAAACAATGATGCCTCTTGTACATCATTTTATTATGTTCTGGGAAACGCTTGTGTCATTTTTAATCAAGAAAAAAACTTGCTGGTTGAATAAAGGTAACTTTAAGTCAGAATTTGCCAGGGGTATGAAGAATTTCGGGCTTGACTTTATATATAGTCAGACAAAAAACATTATATACACTTCAGGAAAATAAATATAGTATTATGTGTATTATGTTAATATAATATTACAATATATATTAATATATAATATATAGGAATAAGTACAGTATTAAAATATATTTTATTGTCTGTAAAATATGTAATATTGTCTCTCGTCTTTCCCGTCCGGGTCTTAGATTAAATTCCTGCATTGGGTCTGTGTCCACCTGTGCTTGGTCTCTCTCTCGCTCTCTCTGTATATATATATATATATATATATATATATATATATATATATATATATATATATATATATATATATTCAAGTGTTTATTTCTTTTAATTTAGAAGATTATGGTTTACAGACAATGAAAACCCAAAATTCAGTATTTCAGAAAAAAAAATCATATTACTTAAGAAAAAATGTTGGACTATTAAAAAGTATGAACCTGTGTCAGCACTCAAGTATTGAGTATACAGGTCCATACTTTTCAGTAGTCGGGACTCCCTTTGTAAGAATTACTGTAGCAATGCGGTGTGGCATGGAGGTGATCAGTCTGTGGCATTACTGAGGTGATATGGAAGCCCAGGTTGCTCTGGTAGCAGCCTTCAGCTCTTCCGCATTGGTCTTTTGGTGTCTCGCGTCTTTTTCTTCACAATACACCATAGATTCTCTATAGGGTTTAGGTCAGGTAAGTTTGCTGGTCAATTGAGCAGAGGTATACCATGGTCCCTAAACCAGGAACGAATCTCCATAAAGCTGGTCAGCAGTGTAAACCATGAAGTGCTCTAAAACGTCCTGGTAGACAGATATGCTGACCATGGACCTGATAAGACAACCTGCATATGACATGTCATCTGCTTGGACCAACACCAGCAGATGATGTGGCTATGAAAACCACCAGTGACTGTGCAAACTTTACATTGGACCTCAGGCAACTTTGATTCTGTGCCTCTGCTCTCTCTCTCTGCAAACTCATTTGATTTCCAAATGAAATGCAAAATTTACTTCCATTTAAAAAGTTGTCTTTGGCCCACTGAGCAAAACAACATGAAAAATGTATGAATTGCAGGGCATTAAATTGATTTGTACATCCTAAATTTGTTCATGGTGACACATTGAATTAGGATAAATGGCTCAAGCTCGTGTTGTTTGCAGTATGAGAAGTCCTGCAAGCCTCCATTGGGTTTTCTTTATCTGAATTGTTATATTGGTGCAAAACAAGGAATTTGTCATGGGCACTAAAATACACTAAGCACTTAGTCCATGAGAACATCCATGTTTAAGTGAACAATCCATCTCTTGGTTTATGGCTGTTCCCTTAAATGGATTTGCTGCATAAAGATGCTGACATGTGATTTCATACACCAGTTGATGTTTGTCTTTCGGCTGCTCCCGTCAAGGGGTCACCACAGGGCACCATCTGATCTGCACAACAATTTGGCAATCCTCCCATTTTATCCGAACTTGGGACCAGCACTGCATCCAGTGGCTGGGTTTTGAGTACTGAAAGGGAATCAAACACGGGCCTTCCACATGACAGGCAGGAAACCTACCATTGTCCAATACACCAGTGTCATAATCTCTAAATTTTGGGAGAGGGTATGAAGAAATGATAATCAGAATAAAACACAGAATTGGGAACCTTCTAACCAGTGCCAATGGTGTCCTCCTGAAAAAATGGGACAACCAAGTTTGCAAAGTTCTCAGACAAACCTTTAACACATCAGAATTAGCCAAGTGAACAGAATATGCACACAACTACTGAAAGAACATAAGGAAATAAGCTTTAACTCAGGAGAAGTCAAATAAGTTGTCAGGACATCAGGAGTGTTGACTATATAATCAGTAGGGCTGCATTACTGTTCAACTTGCTGTAATCTGTTCCAATAAATCTGGTCTGGAGTGAAGAACATGGCACAAAAAGAGAGAATAAATCAAAAACTTTTAAAAAGTAACCAGGCAAGCAGGGCCAGTGAACATGATGTTTGTTAGGGATAAACTGGGATTAGCACAGAAATTCAATACCAAAATACTACTCTGGTTTTGCTTGGGCAGTCAATTCCTTCCAGTTACTCTCCTGCAAGTTTTACTGTATGTCATTATATTGATGTGTGTCATCAAGTTTACTCAGCATTAAAATCCCCAGTTTAACTACAGAGTTTTCAATTTAGACACCTCCCAGTGCCCCATCCAAGGAGTCAAGCCAAGTACTAAAGTAATGTTTGGTGCATAAGCACAATCAAAAAAGACTCCAGACACAAAGTCAACCATTTCATTCAATGGGGTAAATGCTAACATACCACACTGCTAACTTCTCCACACCTCTGCACTAGAACAACATGAAGTGGAATAGGCCTCCCATGTCAATAAACCAGCACAACTTCCATAAGTAGTTTTTAATATATATATTTTTTTATTATACATTGTGACCAATGCCGTATTGCCAGCATATATCGGAGCAGATTGAGTTTTAAGGGTTTAAGCAAAAACAAAAACTAAAAAAAAAAAAAAAAAAAACTACATGGCAGAGTGAATTATCAAAACGTACTAACCCTGAGAGGGAAAGAAAACTCAACCTCTTCTTGGTAACATGGAACAGTAATAACAACTTGCATACATACATTCAGCATGAGTATAATGTAAATAAAACTTCAGGGATAAGCATAATACAATATTTATGAATACATCAACAGTCTTCAAAAGATGTAAATCTATGGTGTCAGGTTATCCTCTGAAACAACAATACAACAACAAGGACAAAACAAAAAATAACATTAATAAATCACTAGAGGATTATATGGGTAATGTTCATGTACATATTTTTTTTGCATACACTACTTTATGCAAAATGTTGAAATAGTTGAAAAGCACTTGGATCAGTTTCTTCTACAAGCCATTATATAAACCAGCATCAGTCATATGTATAAACAAGGCTTATCATGTCTCCTGTGTCTCCATATTAAACTAGGGGTAAGTTCAAAAACTCATTGGTTTATTATAAAAGATTAATAAACGAAGAAATATTTTCTATATATTAAACTATTCTTATACCAAGTCTTAACTATTAGTGAACGTGTTATCCAAAATCACATATCCACTCTAGTGTAACTAGAGTAGATAATCATATGAGACACCCTAATTCATTTATCTTGTGCCTCTGCTATGTGTTATTATTCTGCATCAGGCAGAGGGATGCTTCTACCGTCACATGTTAACACATAAGACAACAGTAATACGGTTTCTCTCCTGTGTGAATCCGTTTGTGTTGTCAGATTATTTTGGTGGGTAAAACTCTTCCCACATAGTGAGCAGCAATATGTTTGTTTTTCTCTAATGTGAATGCACCGGTTGTCTTGAATATTATTCTGCATAGCAAATCTTTTTCGAACTCAGGAGCAATTAAATTATTTCTTGTCCATTTCTATAGTAGTTCCTCTGCAATGTTTTTTTTTTTTTTTTTTTTTGAAGAGAACCAGATGACATTTCAGTCTGTAACAGAGCAATAAACAAAATCAACATTACACCTGCATTACATGAAATCAGTATCTTAAAGTGTATTCGTCATAAATCCATCGGTTCTGGCCTCTTACAATTACTTTTCCTGAGTAGTAGACTAATATAAAAAAATCAAGTGATAAATTGTATATATTGAGACATTAACCCTTGTTTTCTGTATAAAGAATTAGGTACTTTGGGTCAGCTAAACAGTTTATTCATAAAATGTTTTGGGAAAAAAAAATAAATAGACAAGTTAATAACCATAATTGACACAGATATTGTATAAATTATTGTATAAAGTCCTTAACATTGAATCACGGTTTATTTGCTTTATTATGTTTCTCATATTATTTTATACAACTCAAACTTTCAACAACTTTTAATGTTTATAACTGCATCAAATATAGTAACAATTTTGAGCTTATGTCTTGTTATTTATTTGTTGCATGGTTTTATTTAGAATGACTAGTTTTAATATAACTTTCTTTGGCAATGTGAAATACCCAGTAGCAACTGAAATGATCATAAGCTTAAAACAACAGAAACAAGAACACACAAAGCTCCATCAAAGAATGGAAGTTCAAGAGAAACAATTAAATGACCAGCAGGAACCTTATTACAGAGAGCTGCAATCGTCCAAGTAATAAACAGCAGGGGAACTAAGACGTGTGCACAGTCAAGTCCAGTCTAGCACATGAAGCGAACAAACCAGATTAGTTTTGGAACAAGATAATGTGGTTTGCTTCATTCTGATATTAAGAAAATAATAATAATAATAATAGACTATAGTCACAGCCAAACACTGTGGAGGACGTGATGTTTCAGGGCTATATGCTATACAAGTAGAATAGAAATCCAACTTATGTTTTTGAAAGCAGTACAATGCAAAGAGTCCAGTAATCTGCCAGGAACAAATATGCCACAAGAAATGGGCTAAGGCTACACACGTGAGAATAAAGAAAATGGTCTCAGACCACACAAAGATTCTGGAGGAGCCAATTAAGGCGAACAGTTGATAGACTGTTTGCAGAATTATTAGGCAAGTTGTATTTTTATTACAGTGCTCTTTGTCAATCCAAAATATTAATAAACCTCAAACCTGAACATTTAAGAAAGTAAAAGTGAGATTTGGGCTTTCTTAGGAGAATATCTGTGTGCGCACAAGTAGTGGGAAACTATTTATGTGCAGAATTCTTATGCAACTAAATGAAAAACAAAAATATTCTCGTCTCCCTAGTTAATTTTTATCTGTTAAAGTGAGTAACAAACAAACTCAAAATTTACAAATCAACATTACTGACAATTGAAAAAATAAAAATAAAAATCAGTGACCAATTTAGCCATTCTTCTTTTCATAAGCCTTCCATTCATGAAGTCAGGTTTCTTGAGGTCATGAGGTCAGTTTCTTGATCTGTTGATGGCCTTTAAATATTACAGGGATTGGACAATGAAACATCTGGTTTTACACCACAATAATTCATTAGAATGGTGTAGGGCCTCCTTTTGTGGCCAATACAGCATCAATTCGTCTTGGGAATGACAGATACAGGTCCTGCACTGTGGCCAGAGGGATTTTAAGCCATTCTTCTTGCAGAATAGTGGCCAGATCACTATGTGATGCTGGTGGAGGAAAACGATTCCTGACTCGCTCCTCCAAAACACCCCAAAGTGGCTCAATAATATTTAGATCTGGTGACTGTGCAGGGCATAGAAAATGTCCAACTTCACTTTCATGTTCATCAAACCACTCTGTCACCAGTCTTGCTGTGTGTATTGGTGCATCATCATCCTGATACACAGCACCGCCTTCAGGATACAATGTTTGAACCATTGGGTGCACATGGTCTTCCAGAATGGTTCGGTAGTCCTCGGCAGTGACGCGCCCATCTAGCACAATTATTGGGCCTAGGGAATGCCATGATACTGCAGCCCAAACCATAACTGATACACCCCCATGCTTCACTCTGGGCATGCAACAGTCTGGGTGGTACGCTTCTTTGGGGCTTCTCCACACCTCCACACTCCCGGATGTGGGAAAGACATTGAAGGTGGACTCATCAGAGAACAATACATGTTTCACATTGTCCACAGCCCAATATTTTTGCAGCTGGCACCATTGAAACCGATGTTTGGCATTGGCAGAAGTGACAGGATTGACTATAGCAGTCCGGCCAGGTAGATTGACCCGGTGGAGCTCCCGACGAACAGTTTTGGTGGAAACAGGAGAGTTGAGGTGCACATTTAATTCTGCAGTGAGTTGGGCAGCTGTGGTTTTATGTTTTTTGGATACAATCCTGGTTAGCACCCGGACATCCATTTCAGACAGCTTCCTTCTGCGTCCACAGTTACTCCTATTGGATGTGGTTCGTCCTTCTTGGTGGTATGCTGACATTACCCTGGATACAGTGGCTCTTGATACATCACAAAGACTTGCTGTCTTGGTCACAGATGCGCCAGCGAGACGTGCACCAACAATTTGTCCTCTTTTGAACTCTGATATGTCACCCATAATGCTGTGTGCATTGCAATATTTTAAGCAAAACTATTACTCTGCTAATTAAACATTCACACTCTGCACATTCCACCAGTAAGAGCAATCAATGAAGATTGGCCACCAGGCTGGTCAAATCTAGCCATGAAACCTCCAACTCTAAATTGTCCAGTGTTTCAGTTTCATTGTTCACAGCAGTCTTCTCTCCAAGTATGTCAACTTCAGAATCTGTATAAATAAAAGAAGTTTTATCTGTACATTGGTCAGAACTTGCTCTATCAATTACATCTTCATGTTTCACACATTGGAGCACCCAAAAACAGTCTCAGGGATTTTTATGTCCAGACAGAATTTGTGTCAGCATCACGCAAAACTTGCATGACTGAATGTAATGAAACTTTGGCAGCAGTTTGGTATTTGCCTGAAGTTAAACCTGCGCCATAAATGAAATCAAAATGTTCAGTAGAAGTGAAGTTATAAGCAGTTATGGGCCGAATTAAAAACCACAAGAAAATCCAAACTGAATACTTCTGAAGTAATAAGTGAATTTTAACAGGCTAGAGTCAGTTTAAGACAAAACTTGATCTTTATCTATTCTACTGTTTTGATTTCTCATCTGGGATTCACTCTCTGGTTACCGAACAGGAAGTGTATTTGTCTGACGATGAAAGAAGCACAGCTTAGCGGAAATAAGGCGCAAGATACTCAATTTTACAACTAGAACTACAGTACATCGATTACATTCTGAGAATGTAATAAAGACTACCCCTGCTACCCCTGATAAAGTAATGAGCATTAG
The DNA here is from genome assembly GCA_030347435.1 of Clarias fuscus. Taxonomy (NCBI): domain Eukaryota; kingdom Metazoa; phylum Chordata; class Actinopteri; order Siluriformes; family Clariidae; genus Clarias; species Clarias fuscus. Next base: position 4,908,613 of record CM059211.1, on the reverse strand, counting down.
ACATGCATTCAAAAGTATACATTGCATAAGTTAAGTTGCATTAACTGGCATAAAAATGTATAAAATACACACACACATACATACACACACACACTCACCTAAAGGATTATTAGGAACACCTGTTTAATTTCTCATTAATGCAATTATCTAAGACAATCTCCTGAACTCCAAACTGAATGTCAGAATGGGAAAGAAAGGTGATTTAAGCAATTTTGAGCGTGGCATGGTTGTTGGTGCCAGACGGACCGGTCTAAGTATTTCACAATCTGCTCAGTTACTGGGATTTTCACGCACAATTTTTAACATTTTTTTTAACATTTTTAACTTTTTTTTGCAACAGGTAAAAAAATTCTGACTGGTAGGAAAAAATGATAGAACTTCCCATAATAATAAACACAACCCTCATGCATTTAATATTTTTTTCCAGTTGCCAGTGTTGTGTCAAAGTTGGTTCCCCTATTGAGATGCATTTTTCTTAGCCCTGCCCATGTGACAACATCGCAGGGAGCGTGCATTCAGAGAAAACCTCATCCACGATAGGTTGTGCGGGTACCACTGAGCTTCTATGGATTCTAAAATCATTAGATTTTACAATTTTAACATTAGATTTTACACATTGTTATAATTTTTTAATCCCTGAAATGGAAGAGACTTGAGATTTTCATGCGGCTTGAAAATGGAACTATTCGTAAAACATTGTTGTATTGTTTTTGTTTTAGTTTTGTGCTGCTTTGTTTTTTTTTTATCACTCTATACACAACCCATGATCTATTTTATGCTATTTTACAAATGCAATCATTTTCTTTGATATTTTTTGATAGACAATTCAAATTTTATATTTTATAAAAAAGAAATCGATCACTTCCTGATTCCTTTTATACTCAGTTTAGGTAAAATTCAGATAAATGTGATTTTGTAACCTAGTGAGTTATTATCATACACATAAAATGCTAATTACTCTGCCTTATTATTATCATTATAAACAATTCAGTAGAACCAAATTGCCAGCTGTGGACACATCTGAAAAGCTGAGGAGAAATGTATGTGATACCAACTCGATTACAAAATCACAACTATCTAAATAAACCCAACCTATAGTATAAAAAGTAATCAGGACTGGTAAGTGGTCCATTTTTAATAATATAAAAAATGTAAACACTGTGTCAAAAAGTATAAAAGAAAATGATTCCATTTGTAAAATAAATCATGGGTTGTGTATAGAATGATAAAAAAAAAACAATACAACGCAACACAAAACAAAATTTTTTTATACGTTTGGTTTTCAAGCCGCATGAAAAAACGACAACAATGTCACGTTTAGAAGCTCAGTCGAGCCTTTCGAGTGTTGGGTCGCTCCTGACCGATTCGTTCTTTTTGAACGAGTCTTTAAAGTGTCTCAGAAGAAAGAGTACCCTCAGAGAGTGATTCGCTCATTTTTACTGGGCAGGCATGCACAAAGCATCGCAAAACTTACAGGAAACAGAAATGAGTAGTTACCTTGGAATATTTTAATCCAAATCGTTCGTTCTTTTGTCACTTGACCCCCATAAAACCTATGCAGTGTAATAGATAAAAAAATAATAATAATTACAGCTCGGACTAGAAGATATGATGGTGAGCTGCTCATTCTGTTTACAATAATATGTCCTTAGCTGCATTGTAATATTTTCATTACTAGAACTATAGCCAAAATGTGTGTATCTACAAGTGTTTACTGAAGCGACCGTTTATTGAAAATGTAACATTTAATTTTATTTCTGAACAAAAGAATGAAATGAACTAAATTCTCAAAAAAGAATTCGGTCATATTGATGAACGAGATTCAAAGAACCGAGTCACTAAAATGATTCAAACTTCCCATCACTATGCAACGCTCCTTGCGCTATTGTCGCGTGGGCGGGACTAAGAAAAACGCGTCTCGATAGGGGAACCATCTCCGAAAACACCACCGGATTTAAACCCTGATATCCCTTCCACTCCCCGTAACTTAATGCCTACTGATTATTTTCATTCTCCTTAAAAACAAAAAAAAAGAACACACACACACACACAACTGCATTTCCCTGAAATGTGGTAGGATTTTCTAATAAAGTAGAGAGGAATCTGATAAGGTAGAATAAATCGTTAGAACACCGTACTTACGGCCCACAGCTCGCTGACTCGAAGGTGAGATAGGGGTGTAAATGAAGCTGCGATATACACGCGAGGCTTCTAGTGTGTAGTTTCACGTCCGGATTTGAGGTGAGGGAATCCGGATTCATCCAGGGAAACCACGTAGATGGTCAGACTCAAAATCGCGGTCATTGATTCATCTAATTCAGCGGACCCGTCGCGCTTGTAGCGCATAGTAATCGTCTTTCTTATTCTTTGTTATTTTATGGCGACTGGTGCATTACCACCACCTGCTGGACTGGAGGGTGGAGCATCAGATTGGCATAAACCAAAACAAACATAAACAAGTACTAAACAAAGCAACAACAACAAAAAACTTTGATTAAAATAACATAAATAAAATAAAGTTAATTAATCTAAATTCTATCTACTAGGCCAGTTTCGTTTAGATAATTAAACATATTTCTATATATTTTCCAGTTCATCCCTAGTAAGTTTTCTGTTGTCATTTCTACTTCATTCTCTTGCATGGTTTCATTGAGTTCCTGTCTTTCTTTGTTGTATCTTTTACAGTTTGTTAAAATGTATTACTGTATCTATTTGTCCACAGAATTTGCATTCTCCAGTTGGGTGTTTGCTCATCAGTGTTGGGGGATGTCATGTTTTAAAATAACTAATTACATTTCTGTGAATGAGTATGTGACTGAGGGTATGTGTGTGCCCTGCGATGGATTGTACCCTGCCTCATGCCCTAAGCCTGCTGGGATAGGCTCCAAGCCCCCGTGAACCTGAATACAGGATAAAGCGGTATAGACGATGAGTGAGTGAGTAATTACATTACAAAATTACTGTCATTAAAAAGTAATCAGTTACATTACAGCATTGGTTAGAGTACTTGTCTCCTGCAGAAAATGAAAACTCCATTGTGATTCCTCATGCATATTGTTTTAGTCAAGACCTTTATAATTATTCTACCATCATCACTCAGCGAAGTTTGGCCCATAATCTGTTAACTACTAACACCCCATCTCACCTACGCAGTTTTGTGCGGTGGCCGCAAATACGGTTCAACTATTTACGAGTTTTTGTGCTGTCATTACGCTTCTATCGTTCCGCTCATCAGTCCTCGCGGAAGCTCACAGACCTTGTAGAACTTCGGGTTCTCAGCAAGTTCCTAGACAAACGCTTTTAACACATCAGAATTTGCCAAGTAAACAGAATACAGACACAACTACTGAAATAATACAAGGAAAAAGGCTTTAGCTCAGAATTTGTTGTTGTCAGGAGGTCAGGAGTGTTGATTATGTAATCAGTAGGGCTGCATTACGGTTCAACCTAATCTGTCCCAATAAATCTGGTCTGCAGTGAAGAACATGACACTGAGAATAAATCCAAAACTCCTGCAACAAAAATAACCAGGCTAGCAGGGCCACTGAACATGATGTTTGATAGGGATGAAGGTGGTCACATAGGCAATGTAGCACATATACATACAACATGATCACCTATTTTTCATAGTTTTTATTTCTTTCTACGACCAAAATGTACAATAATATGAGCATTTGGTGAGTTCGACATTTTTGTGACATCATTCCTGTCTTCCAGTAGATGTAAAAATTTACGTTTTTTAAAAGTAATAACTTTGATTCTAAATGATGACTGGAAATCCAAATACACAGTTTGATCTCTGAAGCCTCCCCATCAACAAACCAGCAGGACTTCGTATAAATAGTTTTTTTTTTTTTACATTTATTTTATTGTTTTATTTTATTATCGGTCATTGACCAGTGCTGTGCTGCCGGCATGGATCGGACCCGATTGAGTTTTAAGGGTTTAAGCGAAAACAAACAAAAAAGAAAAAATGTAATATAAATAAAATAGGTTGCCATTTTAGGATTTTCCAGGTAGATTATTTTATTTCCTTTTAATAGAACATTTTTGGCCCTCTCCAAATATCCATGGCACAGTGATTTATCAAAAAGAACTTACCCTGAGAGAGAAAGAAAACTTAACCTCTTCTTGGTAACATGGGAGAGTAATAACTTACATACATATGTTAAGCATGAGCATAATGTATATAAGACTTCAGGGATAAGTCCAATACAATGTTTATGAATATATCAGAACAGAGGATGTCTTTAGAGGACATAAATCTATGGTGTCAGATTATACTCTGAAACAACAATATAACAACAACAAGGATAAAACAAAAAATATCATTAATAAATCACTAGAAGGTTATTTGGGTAATGTTCATGTACATGTTTTTTGCAAACACTACTTTATGCAAAATGTTGAAATAGTTAAAACACTTAGATCAATTTCATATAAACCAGCATCATATAGTCATGTGGACAAATAAAGGCTCATCATGTCTCCTGTGTCTCCATATTAAACTAGGCATACGTTCAAAAAATGTTATTATAAGAGATTAATAACTGAACAAATATTTTCTATTTATTAAACAATTTTTACACCAATTCTTAACTATAATTGAGCGTGTTATCCAAAACCACATATCTACATAAAGTGTAACTAGAGTAGCTAATCATATAAGACCCCTCTAATTCAGTTATGTGCCATGTGTTACTACTGCACATTAGGCAGAGGAATACCTTTACCATCACATGTTAAAATTAACAGATTAATATATACAATATATATACACACGCAGTCGCATGTGAAAGTTTGGGCACCCTGGTCAAAATTTCGGTTAATGTGAACAGTTAAGCAAGTGGAAAATGAAATGATCTCCAAAAGGCAGAAAGTTTAATGCTGCAGTATTTTATGCAATATCAGTGTATTGTTTTTGTTTTTCTACAATGTTAAAGTGAAAAGGGGAAAGCAGCACACTGCTAAAGAAGTCAGAGAGGGCTGCTCGCAGGATTACTAAAAACGCAAGTTAGAACCCCTGTGTGACTGCAAAAGACCTCCAGGAAGATTGAGTTGACACTGGATTTGTGGTACACTGTTCAACTATTCAGCAACACCTGCACAAATATGGCCTTCATGGAAGAGTCATCAGAAGAAAACTTCTGCATCATCGCCACAAAATTCATTGTGGGAAGTTAAAAAGAGGATGGCTCCTACAAATGGGTAATGATCCTAAACACACCTCAAAATACACAATATACTACCTCAAGAGGCACAAGCTGAAGGTTCCCCATGGCCCTCACAGTCTAATGACCTAAATATCATTGAAAATATGTGGACAGACCTCAGAAGAGCAGTGCGTGCAAGACAGCCCAGGAATCTCACAGAACTGGAAAAGAAGAATAGGCGACAATCCCTCAAACAAGTACTGAAGGACTGTCTACCTGTCTACAAAAAGGGTTTAAAAGTTGTGATACATACCAAGGGAAGTGGAATTTATCCTGTGTATATGTGTGTGTGTGAGCTGGTGGCATTTAAATTGACTACTTAAAGCAAAACTAACACATGGACAGCAGAAATAAAGCTTCTCTACTATTTGAATGTTCATTTGAGATGTATGCTCATATTAAAACTCTCCTCACAGTTTAAACAACAGTTATGTCGCTGCTTTGCGACATCACATAGCAACAATGTCAATTATCTAAAGCGCTATACAAATAAAATTGAACTGAATAAAACTCTTCCAAATTGTGAGCAGTAATATGGCTTCTCTTATGTATCAATGTGCTGGGCTATTTTTTAAGGACCTAATTCTGATAAAGATCTCACTATGAACAGGAATGCAACAGGAATGAGCCTTCAAATCTGAATGAAAGAGCAGGTGTTCTATACAACCTCTCTTATACTGGAAAGAGTAATATGGCATTTTTCTTTGTGAAGGACCTCATGATTTTTTAAGCTACTTTTATGTTTGAAGCTCTTCCCACAGTGTGAGCAGAAATGCCGTTCTCGTTTGTGAATGTGCTCATGTTTTTTGAGTGAAGAGCCATCCCTAAAACCTCTCTCACACTGTGAGCATTGATACGGTTTTTCTCCTGTGTGAATCCGTTTGTGTTTTATGAGACTACTCTGCTGGGAAAAACTCATCTCACATTCAGAACAGTAATACGGTTTCTCTCCTGTGTGAATCCGTTCGTGTTTTGTGAGACTACTGTTCAGGGCAAAACTCTTCCCACACTGTGAACAGTAATACGGCTTCTCTCCTGTGTGAATCCGTTCGTGTTGTGTGAGATTACGCTTCTGGGCAAAATTCTTCCCACATTGTGAACAGTAATACGGTTTCCCCCCTGTGTGAATCCGTTTGTGTTCTGTGAAATTACTCTTCTGGGCAAAACTCTTTCCACATTGTGAACAGTGATACGGTCTCTCTCCTGTGTGAATCCGTTTGTGTTCTGTGAGATTAAATTGGCGGGAAAAACTCTTCCCACATTGTGAACAGTAATACGGTTTCTCTCCTGTGTGAATCCGTTTGTGTTCTGCGAGATTATTCTGACGAGAAAAGCTCTTCCCACATTGTGAACAGTAATATGGTTTCTCTCCTGTGTGTATCCGTTTGTGTACTGTAAATGTGCTCTGGTGGGAAAAACTCTTCCCACATTCTGAACAGTAATACGGTTTCTCTCCTGTGTGAATCCGTTTGTGTTCTGTGAGAGTATGCTTTTGGGTAAAACTCTTCCCACATAGTAAGCAGCAATATATTTTTTCTCTAATGTGAATGCGCTGTTGATCTTCAATATTATTCTGCATAGCAAAACTTTTTCCACTCAGTGAGCAGCGAAATTTTTTCTTGTGCATTTCTGTAGTACTTCCTCTGCAATGTTTTTTTAGCGTGAAGAGACTCAGATGATGAAATTTCAGTCTGTAACAGAACAGTAAACAAAATGAACATTACACATGCATTACCTGAATTCAGTTTATTTTAAAGTCATTGGAATTAAAATAATCAGCTGGGATGGATAGCCGGTTGTACTTGTCGTAAATACATCAGTTCTGACCTCTTACAATTACTTTTCCTGAGTACTAGACTAATATCAAAACTAAAATTATAAATTGTATTCGGCCATTAACCCTTGTTTTCTGTACAAGGAATTGGTTACTTTGGGTCAGCTAAACACTTCATTCATAAATTCTGGGGAAAAAATTGACAAGTCAATAACCATAATAGACACAGATCCAAAGTTCTCAACTTTTAATCTAAATTCATTTGCTTAATAGTGTTTCTCATATTATTTTATATAATTCGTCAAACTTTTAACAACTTTTAAAGGTTATAACTGCTTTAAATATAGTGACAGTTTTTAGCTTATGTCTAATTATTTCTTTATTGCATGGTTTTATTTAGAATGACAGGTTTAATATAACTTTCTTTGGCAACATGTAATAACTTTTCTCACCTATTTTTTCATGTATTTTACATAAGTAAATAATTTTTTTTTAAAATCACTTAAAAATTCCAGTAGCAATTGTAAAGAACATAAGCTTAAAACAACATAACCAAGAACACCCTAAGGCTCCATCAAAGAGTGGAAGACCAGGAGAAAAAATTAAAGGAACTGCAAGAACTTTGCTACAGAGAGCCATTGCTTACTTCTAGACACAAGCATGCTTGGAGTATGTAAGTTATCATGTGAAGCGAACCAGATAAGTTTTGGAACAAGACGATGTGATTTGCTTAATTCTGATATTAAAAATAATGATAATAATAAACTATTGTCATGGCCAAACATGGTGGAGGATCTGAGGTTTCAAGGCTATATGCCTGCATCAGTCACTGGAGTGGAAGGATGAAATAATACATGGATAATGTTGAGTGATAAAATCTCTGACTTAAAAAGGCATCCTTTTACAAAGCATTCTCTCACTAAAACATCAACAAGACAATGAACCACAGCTTAAAACATCAGCAACTGATGAATAATGAAGAAAATGGTGAATGTTAAGATTTTCCATGGCTCACAGTTTCAAGAGTTACATGGCATAGAAATATAACTTACGCTTTTCAAAGCAGTACAATTCAAAGAGTCAAGTAATCTGCCAGGAACAAATATGTCACAAGAAATGGGCTAAAGCTACACACGTGAGAATAAAGAAAATGGTCTCAGACTATGCAAAGATTAAATTAAAAGGCAAACAGTTGACATACAAATGATTTTCCCCTTTAAAAAGTATTTAATAAACAGCTATTTGAATCATATCATTTTGACACTTACACATTTGCACACATCATGCCTTAGAATTTAATTAATATTTGAATGCATCAGAATTTAATTCATATTGCACCAATATTAACATGTAAAATACATTTATAACACAGAATGGGATATAATATAATTAGCATGCTAGGTTAGGGAACATGATAATTTTTTTTTTATCTTCACCATCAACTTATTTTAATAATAATAATAAAAATAATAATAAAAACATACTGTACTTTTAATCAATATCTAAAACTCTGTGATTTTCAGTTCTTTAAAAGACAAAATTTACATTGAATGAATAACAGCAATGTTATCCCTTTTTAATGTATTTATAATTATGTACTTCTCAAAGAACCTGATCTGAAGAAAAAATATTAAGAAAAAGATTACCAAGCTGAAATGAGATGGGGCCTTTAAATCCCAGTTTGTTCACTCTTCTCTCCAAGTGTGTCAACTTCAGAATCTGTAAAAATAAAAGATAAGTTTTATCTGTTTATTGGTCCGAACTCGCTCTTTCAATTATATATTCATGTTTAACACATTGGAGGACCCAGGCGTCTCAGGGATTTTTCTGTCCAGCCAGAATTTGTCACGGCATCATGCAAAACTGGTGGGACATTGGAGGACCCAGGGGTCTCCGGGATTTTTCTGGCCAGCCAGAATTTGTTACACCATCACGCAAAACTGGTGGGACTGAATGTAATGAAACTTTGGCAGTAGTTTAAGTTTTTAAGTGAAATCAAAGTATTTAATAAAAGTGATATTATGAACAGTTATGTGCCAGATTTAATAATCTACTTAAAAAAAAAGCTTCTAATAAGACTCTTGATCAATGTAAACAAACACCTGCACCAAGAGATTAATTAGAAAATCCAAACTGAATACTTTGATGTAATATCAGTGAATTTTCTACTGTTTCGATTTCTCATCTGTGATTCACTCTCCGATTACCAAACAGGAGTGTATTTGGCTGATGATAAAAGAAGTACAATTTAGCGGAAACAAGGCGTAAGATATCTAACCTTACAGTTTAAACTACATTAGTTACATTCTGAGAATATAATAAACACTGTGTCAGAAAATGCTACCCCTGATAAAGTGATGAGTATTAACATCCATTCAAAAGTTTATGAAGGAAATTTTAATTTTAAAATTAACTGGCATAAATATATATAAATTATATAGTATATATAAATTAAATATAAATTAAACTCTACATTCTTTTTTTTTTGGCAACAGGTAGCAAATTCTGACTGGTAGGAAAAAAAATATAGAACTCTACATCCCATAATTATAAACACAACCCTTGCACGTTTAATTATTTTTTCCAGTTGCTGGTGTTGCATCGAAGTTGGTTTCCCCCATCCGTATGCGTTTTCTTTGCTGCATCCCCGTGAGTCAGTTGTAGGCTGTGAACATGTCAGTAGTACTATTTTGACAGCTGTGGACACATCTATATGTGGGAAATTTTATCTGATAGTGTGAACATGGACATTTGAACATACTGTAGTTTTAGAATGAGAGAGCTGAAGTAACAGTCTGATACATTAGTGAAGTTTCTTACATAAAAAGCAGAGTGGAAACAATATCTGACAGTGACAATTCTGCCCATCTGGATGTGTTTCCCTTGCTATAATGAACATAATTAGAAGGATAAAACTCAGCTAATTCACCTGTGGTGTGGAAACACATCAGTAGCAACAGTCCCTCTTTACTTAGAAAATATAATAAGGTAAACAGTATCTGACAGTGACAATGCACAGACTTTTCCTGTGGTTGGGGAAACAAGTCACCAGTAACACTGGCGACATTTTGTCTGATATTTCTTCTCAAACATGTCTTTTCAGTAAAGTGAAGCAAAACCATAATGCCAGAATAGAGACCTGTCAGATACAGTCTCAAGACATTAATAATAAGAAGAAGAAGAAGAAGAAGAAGAAGAGAATTTACATTTTATTGATTTGTGATTCGTCAAATGACTAGGTCACATCTATCAGAATAAACCCAAACTGCATATGAAAGGAATCAGCACTGGTAGTGGTCCATTTTGTATTTATTTATTTTTAATAATAAAATCATGGGTAGTCTATACCAGTGATTTAAAATAAAAAAACAAAACAATAGAACGCATCTTATGCTGCGTTTTGTGTTCAAGGCGCGTGAAATTCGCCATCTTTTCCATTTCAGGGATTAAAAAACGCTAACAATATGATTTTTGGCCTTTACCGCGCTCCGTTCTCAGTGGTACGCGCATAACCCCTCGTGGGCGAGCCTTCTCCTGAATGCGAACCCCGTGCGCCGTTTTCACGTGGTTGAGGCCAAGAAAACGCACCCCGATGGGGAACCAACTTCGACACAACACCGAATTTATTTTAAACCGGGATATTCCTTCCACTCACCGCAACTCCAAGCCTACTGATTATGTTACTTTTTCTTAAAAACAAACAAACAAAATAATTTATATGGGGGTGAGTTTCTGATAAATTAGGAAAACCCGATTATAACTATCATTTTGCGCGACGGTAGTAAAATCTGATACAGTAGGATAAATTGTAAGAACACCGTACTTACGTCCCACAGCGCGCTGACTCTGTGTAGGTCAGATAGGGGTGTAAAGGAAGCTGTGATATACAAACGAGGCTTCTACTGTGTAGTTTCACGTCCGGATTAGAGATGAACGAATACGGATTAATCCAGGTTACATTACTTGTGTTATTATTAAATAAATACAAACTGAAAATTACACCATTCAGGTGTTCTCAGAAGTTGTTAGCTAGTAACGATTAGCAGAGTGAGTTGTTTAGAAAACTTCCTGCATGGTCAGAATCCAGCGTCGGATCTGAGAGACTCGGTGTGTTTAAGGATTCGGTGGATTCCAAGGATTCATTGAACGCCCCTAGTGGAGGATCATTGTAAAAGCAGGCAGAATCCGTATCACAATGAGCCAACTAAGCGCAGCTATTTCACTTTTCCAGGATTGTGTGATTGGAAATAGTGCTCTATAATCTGCTTTAATAATTATTTAAACAGCCTCTGGCATTTGTATCATATCAACCCTGTTTCCAACCCCACAACTCCACCAAAGTGGGAATATTAAGTGTGTAACGCTTTAGTTCAGTGGATACAGCGACTACATAATAGGCATGAAAACCCAAGGTTGAATCCTGGCTTTACTATCTTTTTCAAAAAGAAAAAAATCGAACCGAACCAAAAAATAGCCTGTTTTAACACATGAAAAATAAATATTTCAGACACAAATATTACTCAACCAGAATTGGACTTCTACTGTTGCGGCACCCGGCGGCGGCATTGGGGTTTTGTTGTGTCGTGTTTGCGTCATCTTATACTTTGTGTTCTTTTAATTTGTAGTAGATTTATGAACTTAAATAATTTAAACTGGGTGTTTTTGCGTTTTTGTGATAAGAATGAAATGCAGTAGGCTGTTATGATCATTATAATTTTCTTTAATAAATAATGAAAAAAAAAGACATTTCTGCATTCCAGTAGCACATAGTGCATTGCATGCCGTTTTAGTCAAAGCGCACGTGCGCTGATTTGAACTTGAATAAATAAACAGACAGGATCAGCCATTAGTTTCCATCAACTTGTTTGTGGTGTAATTAATAAGTCTTCTTTCCAAAAAGCTTATTGCCAAATAAATGTTTGCTATTAAATTTATGTTAAAAATAAAAACCGGACAAATGTCAGATTCTCGTCTCCTCACACGCCGGAGCCCCCCGCACTTAGCGCTTCATTCAAATGCAAGTTTTATATGAATGACTATTCACACGTAAGTAAGTGCTGATTGCTGTGTTGTTTGGGGAAAGTAACGTGCTGATGCCTGCCCATGTCCAACAGAACCTTTCCCTGAGAACATGGTTCGTCCCATAAATTCTCATGAAGCGCTTCAGGCTTCAACCAACAGTAATTATCATATGCTTTTTTGCTGTGCAACATTGAATAATTATTTGACCACTATGTTGCATTTCCGGGGTACTATTATTGATTTTTTTATTCACATTAAACTCTTTGGAAAGAAAACCGTTTATCGTTTGTGTACATATTTATTTTGCTACAATATATTTATACTGCTACAATATAATTTCTTTTACCCCATAGGGTTAAATGAAGCATGCATTGCTGCGCTTGGGACAGCAGAATACGAAATACTGTATAGCCTGGAGTGATTATATTTGCATTTGAATGTGGTCTGACATTATGAGAGCACGCATGTAGCAAAACAACAACAGCAGAGAAACTGACTGTTTCTGCTTGGAGTAAACCAACTGAATTATTATGATTATGATTATTATTATCAAATGTAAGACAAGTTATTTTGATTCAGTGCCAGCCAACGTGTGAACGAATAACGAATTAAGAAGCCCCGATTATATGGCATAAATATTATTTAGTACAACAAAATAATAACGTGGTCCAGTACGCATTCCGTGACAGACAGACCATTAACAGCTGTTTTAGGTGGTAATATACAGGACCAGACACATCTAAATGCTCTTCTATCATTAAATCCCTTAAATATGGCTAATCATCTGAAACATACAACTTTACATGGCCACTTGCTCTATGCTTGATTTATGCCAAGTGTCAAAACTGAATAGTAGTGCGCGCTCACTGCATTACAGGTCTGACAACAAAATGTTATGATTTCATAAAATAATGAAAGCAAACAGGGTGCGCTATTCTGAACTTAAAATTAAATGAAACTCTGTGTATGCTTGCCTCGTGAGGTAAAAAATATATACTTATAGAATGCGAAATGTCTGCTTTTATATAAACTAATGAAAAGAATTTGTTATATTTGTTTTTTTATCCTTATTTTTAAGTGCATTTGTCATCAATAATTTGTCATTAATAATTCACTTGGTGGCGGCACAGTAGTGTAGTGGTTAGCACTGTTGCCTTGCATCTCCAGGGCACTCTGGTTTCGTCCCACAGTCCAAAGACCTACAGATTAGGCAAATTGGCGTTCCCAAATTGCCAATAGTGTGTGAATGTGTGTGTGTGTGAATGTATGTGCGTGCCCTGCTCAGGGTGTACCCTGCCTTGTGCCCCAAGCGTCCTGAGATAGGCTCCAGGCCCTGCGCAACCCTGAATACAGGATAAAGCGGCATAGACAATGAGTGAGTGAGGGAATTCACTCGGTGTGTGAGATTTATGAGTCCAAGTATTCGGTGGATTCTAGGGATTCAGTGAGCAGCCTCTAGTGGAATACCATAGGAAAACGCAGTCAGAATTCTTACTGACTTAAGTGACTCAAGTGACTCATGCGACTCATGCAACATGAGTCATGTTTCCATGTGACGCCATGTGATGCCAGCGACCACATCTTTTCGAACTGCTCACACACGCACCATTGGGGGCAGCGTAATTATATGGAAAACTTTTCTATATTCAAAAATATACTATAAAAAGCAGTAATCAGCAATTAACAAAACAAAATCAATAATTGGTGTGACGACCCTTTGCTTAAACATAGTCTCAGGCACAATTTGTGCAGTTTTTTCTGGCCAGATAATTTCTTGTAAGATTATTATTATTATTATTATTATTATTATTATTATTATTACAGTGGAACGTTGGATGCAAGCATAATTCATTACGGAATATCAAAAGATTTGTATATCAAAGTTTATTTCCCCCATAAGAAATAATGGAAACGAAGATGATTTGTTCCACACCCAGTAAATATTCATATAAAAATAATTAACTCCGGCCTCCGAGTGGCGCCGTGGTAAAGTGCTCGCCCTGTCACCCGGAGATTGCGAGTTCGATTCCTGAGTGATGCTGTAACCTCTCGCAGCCGGAGGTCTAGAGAGAGCTGATTGGCCAAGCTCTCTCAGAGGGGATGGATGAGCGGTACTTAGTGCTCCCACATTAATCACGGCTCAACAGCCAATCAGGGGCGTCTGTGAGCTCGCGCAAGCGGAAGGAGCAGATAGTGCTGTCCTCCGAGTGTGTTATGCTGCCCCCAATGGTGCATGTTTGAGCAGTTCGAAAAGATGTGGTCGTCTGCCATCATGTGCTTCGGAGGAAACACGATAGTCTTCGGCCCACCTAGTGGCCCAGAGTGGTAGTAGTAGACTTAATGTGGGAGCCTCCAGTGATGGCGAGCAATTGAACACTAAAGTAAAGCCTTTATTTTGTCACATATACATTACAGGACAGTGAAATTCCTTCTCCGCATATCCCAGCGTAACTGGGGTCAGAGCGCAGGGTCAGCCATGGTACAGAGGAGAGGAGGAAGGGGGGGAGGGCTGCTGTGTAGGACATACACACACACACCCATGTGAGCATGCACCCCCACCTTCACGCGAGAGCACACAAATGCTCACACCCCACCCCCGGCGAGCACACACACATACCAACACAAAATAAAAGAGGCTTTAGAGAATAACTATTAGCTCAGTTGTGATCAAGTTACTCTCCATGTTAAAATGACTCTCCATGTTAAAAAGTGCCACATGATACTCGATGACATTAAATCAAGACATGCTCGTTTACCACGGCAAATTTTATCGCAATTTTTTGCTCGTCTTGCGGAACGCTTACAGATACTAATGTATGGAAATCAGTAGAACAAGAAGGTATGAGCACATATATCTTATCGACACTGCATCTTATTTCACTGCATATCTATTGAAATTTCTCGTTCCTTTTAAAATACTTCTTTTGACATATAAACCAATAAATGGTCTCGCACTGCAGTACAGTACAGAGTGAACTGCTAATCTCTTATGATCTGCCACAGCTACTTCGATCAATAGATGCAGGCTGCTTGTCAGTACTGCGTATTATGATAATTCCAGCTTATTTGGAATTAACCTTCAATCAATGTTTGGGACTCAGACACAGTCAAGGCCAAGCATTTTCGTGAATAGATTTGCCTTAGATAAAGGAGCAGATCTGAGGGCCTCATGGATGTAGATTATTATGGTGAACTGGTATGTCTAGATGCTGTCTTCCACACTCTCACTGATCACTCAGGTTTGTTAATGGTGGAGTGATTGGTTGCTTTTCATCCCAGGGAGCCCTCATGTCTGTGTTTCCTTCAGGCTCTCCCTTTTAGTTATGCTGTCATAGTTAGTCCTGCCGGAGTCCCTGCTTGCATTCTGCACTAAATACACATTCACCTTACACATTATATGACTGTAAACGTACAACAGTTATCTGTCCTTCTCTTCTCTTCTCTTCTCGTCTCGTCTCTCTGTCAAGCTATACATGGCGCTCCTGAGCTGCCAGTGACCCGGACTCACATGCCCCTCTGGACGGTTTTGAATCCTGGTGCCCCGCTTCTGAATCCTGGTGCCCCGCTTCTGGTTGGAGAACTCTGCACATGGAAGCCCATGTCGTCTCCTTGGGATGTGTGGTGACTGGGGACAGTTCCACTTTACCATGAAGTTTAGTCTGGTTCCTCTCAAGGTTTCTTCCTATTGCCCTCTCAGGAAGTTTATTTTTGCCACCATCGCCCTTGGCTTGCTCATCAGGAACAATCTGATAATTTTGATTATATTTGATTTGATCATACACATTTCCGTTATTTTCTTTTGATTCTGTAAAGCTGCTTTGCGACAATGACCATTGTTAAAATTGCTATACAAATAAGATTCAATTGAATTGATCAGTGCCCAGCTGGCGTCTGGGCAGTGGCTTCTGTCGGCCCTTCGATGCAGCTTTCAAAGACATGGTCAGTCTGCCCCGCCAGCCATCCATTAGCACAGTCTTAGGGGGTCTTAGCGGCGAATGTGAAATGAGCACAAAGAGGTGAAATTTCAGGCTCAAGCTGGTGCAACCAGAGCATGATGTGTTTAGGCAGGTATAATAAGCAGCTTTGTTCTGCTTCCTCCAATGTAGCACTCAAGTAGTGGCATTTAGTCCTTCCACCTTTGAAGTTCTCGCCTGTTTTACCTGCCCCTCTAATGCTTAGACAGGTCAATCAGCATTGCTCAGTCCACCCAACTTTGTGAAGTTGGCGGTGTTCAGTCCGATCGCCCTATATGACACAAGCTCTAACTGGTGAATGGCAGCAGTCAGTCCACTCGCATTTATGAAATGAGCTCTAACAGGTGAAATGGCAGCACTCAGTCCACCTACCTTTATGAAACGAGGTCGAACAGGTGAAATGGTGGCACTCTGTCTACCCGCCTTTATAAAACAAGCTCAAACAGGTGAAATGGCATTATTGGATGCTCAGGCTTGACAGCATATAGCGACATAATGACAGCATAGCGTGCACAGGCTGGTACGACAATAGCATAGTGTGTTCACCTTTGAAGTCCCAGTGCGCGGGGGCGCTATTACATATTATATTTATAACTAAATTAATTTAAATCAATGAATTTACAGTGGTCTTTAAATGCATTGAAAGTTACCAGGTTCAAACAGAACAAACAGAAAGAGAGTGTCATGAAATCTGTGATTATATTTACAAGATCAGAATTAAAAATGTTCAATCATGTCCACCAAGTGGTTGTTCCCTTTATTTTATTTTTCCTTTTATTTTACCATCTGTCTTCCAGTCATCTTTGGATTTAATTTCAGTTTCAAGTTTTATTGTCATGTGATGTCCCCAATGAATGGCCAAAATATTAAAATAGAACAACAAAATATAATATAATAAAAGAAAATAAATATAGGAATGAAAAAGAATAGATAAGGTATTAAACAGTTTTAAAGGCAGAATAAGAAAAATATTAAAATATATACTGTAAACAGTCCACAGAGTGTGCAAATTCCACAATGTATGAAAAAGTGTGCAATATGTTTGAGTAAGTCCACCATGAGTGTGCAAAGCTGCAATGGTGGGATATATACATACAGTATATACATATAAAAAGATATCTGAAGCATTTCTTCTAGCCCTTTCTGTAGTTCACATTGTTGTCTGTGGAGCTCCTGCCAGATTGTTGAAAAGCAAAGTCAGATTTACTCAGCTACTCTGTAGCTCATTTCTAAAATACCAAAATACATATTTTATTCATTTGTGTTGGTCCTGTGCCATATACTTGATGAGGTACCTGTTTCCGTTTGATTACTGTGTTTACTGCTGTTTCTTTGCATTCCCAGCTTAAAAATGAAGGTTGTTAACAAAATATGCCTTTATGCAGGGCTGTTGAAGAACTCTTCTGTGTTTTTCCTAAGATGGAGTGCACAAGAGATTCTGACTAATCAGGGTACAGCTTTCACAGATATAACACACACTATGCTACCTGTATGAGGTACTGGGCACCAAATTGATTTGTACCTCCTAAGTTTGTTCATGATGATACATGGAATTAGGATAAATGGCTTAACCTCATATTGATGTCAGTATAAGAGGTCCTGGCATGACTCAGTAGGGTTTTCCCTATTTGAATTGTTATATCGGTGCAAACCACAAAGCAATTAATTTGTCATGGGCTCTAAAATACACAGTGAACACCAAAGGCTCACACTTAGGCATTGTCCATGTTTAAGTAAATAATCCATCTCTTGCTTCATTGCTTTTTCCTTCAGTGGATTTGCTGTATATGGATGCTGCCTAATTGACATGTAATTACATACACCAGTGTCATGCTCTATTTGAACAAGATGGGACAGCAGCTAGGGGAACCAGAGTAAAAATAGAATATGGAACCTTTGAATTAGTGCCATGGTGTCCCTGAAAAGGGGCAAGGGAAATTGACAAGTTCTCTGGCAAATGCTTAACACATTAGCATTAGCCAAATTAACAAAACATGCACAATTTCTACCCAAATGGAAAGCTACTGCTGGGTAATATTCAGAATATGTAACTTTACCCTCTGTACACAGAGCAACTACTGTAACAACAAGAAAAAAAGGCTTCGACTCAGGAGATGAGGTATGTGCATGATACTTCTTAAGCAAGTTTACATTGTGGACACAAGTTTTATTTTTACAATCAGGAGTACTGACTATGTAATTACTAAGACTGCATTTCTGTTCAACTTAATATGTTCCATAAATCTGGCATTAAATAGCCTGGAACTCCTGCAAAAAGTGAACAGGCAAGTCCAAGCATTTCCACTGAACAAGATGTTTGTTAAGGACAAACTGGCATTAGCACAGAAATCTAACAAAATATCACTCTGTTTTAGCTTGCGCAGTTTATTCCTTCCAGATACTCCCTTGCAAGTTTTACAGTCTGTCCACTTGAGTATTAAAATCCCTAGTTTAACCACAGAGTTTCCCCTGGGGACACATTTTAGTGCCCCATCCAAGGACTCTAAGCCAAGCACTAAACTAATGTCTGGTGCATAAGCACAATCAACAGTTAAATTCGGTCTCCAGACAAGAAGTCACCCCTTTCATTCACAGAGGTAAATGCTAACATACCACAGTGCTGACTTCTTCTCTACACCTCACACCCAGGGCAACATGGAGCGGAATAGTTCAGCCCATTGCCAGGAGTTTGGTTCTACAGCCCAGACTGTGTGCTAAGAAGAGCCTGGCTAAACTGTATCTAGGCCCCCATTCCACTGAGCTAAACGTGCTCCTGAATTTAAGGCAAATTCGTTATGATCACTGGAGACCTTGGTACAGGACGGTAATGGCTGCTTAAAAGGAAAATTGGAGCATGTTAAAAACATTCTGATACCCCTTCCCAATATTAACGCCTTGTTCATGCTTTGGTATTGTGGTGGAAATTCTGAAAGACAAGTAATTCATACACTGAGTAAGAGCAAAGTAACAAAGGTTTTATTTAAACTTCAGCAGAAGGACAAGTCTCATACAGCAAACAGTTGCAGCATGGAGAAAGGTCCTCTCTTTCTCTCAGCTGTCCCATTTTACACACAAATATCTCTGCTAACATAATCAACGCCCGTACATGAAGTTCTTACATTCAAATTCACGACTCTTTATCTGACCCAAACCAAATGTCCTTGCCTTATCATTTATTCAGAAGCAACTACAATCAGTTTGTTTCTGTTCTATTCTTGGCCTTGTCTTCCTATGTTTCATCAGACAGGTTTAAAGCTTCTATAGTCTACGTGGCACACTAACTACAAAAGATCAGAATTAATTAAATTAATACATGATTAAAATGTGATTTTTCCATTACAGTATCAACTCATAAGAGACATTATTGAGTCATTATTGATTTTATGCCCATTTATCAAGTCCTTATTGGTTTTTGTCACCTCCTTACCGGTTTAGCAGTATTTGGCGGGCCAAAATCCTCGTATTAAATGTAGATGGAAGTAAGGACAAAATTAACAAATTATATTTTAAGAAAAACAATCATGACTGAACACGATTGAAGGATATAGAACATGTTAAAATCACATTAAAGATGTTGTAATCTAAAATGTCTGTGATTTAGTAATTCCTGCCAATTTCATAATATATTCTGATGACAAACTTACCATATAATTTTTATTCGTAAGATACATGTGTCATAGCTGCCAACTTTTCAGAAAAGCTAGGAGTGAGATTTTAAAAATAAGGGCATGGTTTTGCGAGCATGCATACACTACACACCCTGTCCTGCATGGCTCAGGTTCTGTATATTCTATTAAGACAGAGAAAATTACAATATCTGCATTGAGTTTAATCAAACACAAACCAGTGGATCACTATTTATATTCACAAAAACATTCAAGGGATAACACACTTGATAAAGAGAGAATAAACTCAGTCCAGCTACACACGTGGACAAAATTGTTGGTACCCTTCGGTCAATGAAAGAAAAACTCACAATGGTCACAGAAATAACGTTAATCTGACAAAAGTAATAATGAATAAGAATTCTATGAATATTGACCAATGAAAGTCAGACATTGCTTTTCAACCATGCTTCAACGGAATTATAAAAAAAAAATGAACTCATTGAACAGGCCTGGACAAAAATGATGGTACCCCTAACTTAATAGTTTGTTGCACAACCTTTTGAGGCAATCACTGCAATCAAACGATTCCTGTAACTGTCAATGAGACTTCTGCACCTCTCTGCAGGTATTTTGGCCCACTCCTCATGAGCAAGCTGCTCCAGTTGTTTCCGGTTTGAAGGGTGCCTTTTCCAGACAGCATGTTTCAGCTCCTTCCAAAGATGCTCAATAGGATTGAGGTCAGGGCTCATAGAAGGCCACTTTAGAATAGTCCAATGTTTTCCTCTTAGCCATTCTTGGGCGTTTTTAGCTGTGTGTTTTGGGTCATTGTCCTGTTGCATTTGTTTTCAACAATGGTGTCCTCCATGGCCATCTCCCATGTAGTCCACTTTGGTTTAAACAACCACGGATGGTGCGATCTGACACTGATGTTCCTTGAGCATGAAGTTCACCTTGGAGCTCTTTAGGAGTCTTTCTGGGCTCTTTTGTTACCATTCGGATTATCCGTCTCTTTGATTTGTCATCAATTTTCCTCCTGCGGCCACGTCCAGGGAGGTTGGCTACAGTCCCATGGATCTTAAATTTCTGAATAATATGTGCAACTTTAGTCACAGGAACATTTAGCTGCTTGGAAATGATCTTATAGCCTTTACCTTTAACATGCTTGTCTATAATTTTCTTTCGAATCTCCTGAGACAAATCTTTCCTTCGCTTCCTCTGGTCCATGTTAAGTGTGGTACATACCATGTCACCAAACAACACAGTGACTACCTGGAGCCCTATATATAGGCCCACTGACTGATTACAAGATTGTAGACACCTGTGATGCTAATTAGTGGACACACCTTGAATTAACATGTCCCTTTGGTCACATTATTTTCAGTATTTTCTAGGGGTACCATCATTTTTGTCCAGGCCTGTTCCATGAATTTATTTTTTTAAATAATTCTGTTGAAGCATGGTTGAAAAGCAATGTCTGACTTTCATTGGTTAACATTCATAGAATTTTTTTAAATTATTACTTTTGTCAGATTAAAGTTATTTATGTGACCATTGTGAGTTTTTCTTTCATTGACCGAACGGTACCAACAATTTTGTCTACGTGTGTATGTTAATGTCATTGTAAATACTGGCATGCATTTCACTCTTTTGATAATACTACATCACTCCTCACACTGTTTGAAAGCAGGTGTAATTGCATGTGATTTATGTTTTCAACCAGCTGTAAATGTGTGTTAATTACAAAGGTATTATGCGAATATTATTGTTCTTCATTTAAAAAGAACAAAGTGGAGCCAGCTTTGCCAACCCCAATTATGTACATAAACAGATCTCGTCCCCACACCCGTTGGAGTTAACGGCTCGATGGGGGATTACGCTCAATTAACCTAACTGGTAGTGACTGCAAGAACTTCAGAGCTGATTTTAATTCGGGGGACGTCAGGAGAGGTCGGTAGCCAATTTGGAATGGGGGCCTTATCGCTCCACACCCTGCATCTGATTTTTAATTGATTTCTTACAATTTTACTATACAAGCATGACTTAGCAAAAACTTTAAAATGGACCACATAGGCAAAGTAGAACAGATACATACATGACTTTTTTCATAATTTTTAGTTCTTTTTATGACCAGAAGTTATAATAATATCAGCATTTGGTGTGTTTGACATTTTTGTGACTTCATTCCTGTCTTCCAGTAGCTGTAAAGAAAAAAATTTAAGTAATGATAATTTTGTTTCTACATGACCTGTCTGAAAACCCAAATGCAGTTTGATATCTGAAGCCTCCCCCATCAACACACAACAACAGGACTTCCGTATAAGTGGTTAATTTTTTAATCGTTCAGTGACAAATGCTGTGTTGTTGGCATGGATCAGTGCTGATTAAGGTAAAAAAACGTCAGTCATAAGCACAATACAATATCACAGCAAAAATATAACAACAACAATACAACAAAAAATAACCAATAAATCACTAGAAAGTTATGTTGGTAATGCTTATGTTTGGTTATGCTTATTTGGTTATGCTTATGTTTTTTTGCAGACACTACTTTATGCAAAATATTTCAATCAATTTCATTTGAAGGCTATTATATAAACCAGTATCATATAGTGGGGACAAACAAGGCTTATCATGTCCCCTGTGTCCTCATCTTAAAGTAAGTGTACATTCAAAAAATCTTTCTGCTTTTATCAATGGTTAATGACTGACAATATAATTTCTCCATATTAAACTTGATTTTTTAAAATCAACTCTTAACTATTAGTACACATGCTACCCAAAATAACCTCATTTGTGAATATACTGATGATTTCTGTGATCACATACAACATAGAACCTTGAGCCAGACTGTGAGCAGTGAAATGGCCATCCTGTGTGTATGTAAATTGATGGCATTTAAGTTGACTACAGTGGAACCTTGGATTACGAGCATAATTCGTTCCAAAATTGGGCTCATATTCCAAAACACTCATAATGAAAACTCAAATAAAAAAACTACCACAAGGTCAGCAAAAATAAGGCTTCTCATTTAATTTGAGATTACTGCTCATATTAAAACTCTCCTCACAGTGTAAATAAGTGTTTTTCCAATGTGAATGAACTGGTATATTTTGTAAGCACTAATATGGCTTCTCTTATGTATCAGCGAGAGGGTGTCCTATACAACCCTTCCCATACTGCAAAGAGTGATATGGCATTTTCCTGTGTACAGGACCTCATAATTTCTTAAGCTACTTTTTATGCTTGAAGCTCTTCCCACAGTGTGAGCAGAAATGTCGTTCGCCTTTGTGAATGTGCTCATGTTTTTTTTTTAAAGAATAATTATTTGTAAAACGTTTTTCACACCCTGAGCATTAGTACAGTTTCTCTCTTGTGTGAATCCGTTTGTGTTCTGTGAGATTACTCCTCCGGGCAAAACTCTTTCCACATTGAGAACAGTAATACGGTTTCTCTCCTGTGTGAATCCGTTTGTGTTCTGTAAGACTACTCTGGTGGGCGAAACTTTTCCCACATTGTAAACAGTAATACGGTTTCTCTCCTGTGTGAATCCGTTTGTGTCTTGTGAGAGTATTCTTCCATGCAAAACTCTTCCCACATTGTGAACAGTAATACGGTTTCTTTCCAGTGTGAATCTGTTCATGTTTTGTGAGTTTTCTCTGATCAGCAAAACTCTTCCCACACTGTGAACAGCAATATGGTCTCTCTCCTGTGTGAATCCGTTTGTGTTCTGCGAGAGTACTCCTCTGGGCAAAACTCTTCCCACATTGAGAACAGTGATACGGTTTCTCTCCTGTGTGAATCCGTTTGTGTTCTGTGAGAGTACGCTTCAGGGCAAAACTCTTCCCACATTGTGAACAGTAATACGGTTTCTCTCCTGTGTGAATCCGTTTGTGTTCTGTGAGAGTACGCTTCTGGGCAAAACTCCTCCCACATTGTGAACAGTAATATGGTTTCTCTCCTGTGTGAATCCGTTCGTGTTTCATGAGACTACTCTGTTGGGAAAATCTCATCTCACAATGTGAACAGTAATACGGTTTCTCCCCTGTGTGAATCCGTTCGTGTATTGTGAGAGTACTCTGCTGGGCAAAACTCTTCCCACACTGTGAACAGTAATACGGTTTCTCTCCTGTGTGAATCCGTATGTGTTCTGTAAGTGTACTCTGGTGGGCAAAACTCTTCCCACACTGTGAACAGTAATACGGTTTCTCTCCTGTGTGAATCCGTTTGTGTTCTGTAAGTGTACTCTGGTGGGCAAAACTCTTCTCACACTGTGAACAGTAATACGGTTTCTCTCCTGTGTGAATCCGTTTGTGTTCTGTAAGTGTACTCTGCTGGGCAAAACTCTTGTCACATTGTGAACAGCAATACGGTTTCTCTCCAGTGTGAATTCGTTTGTGTTTTGTAAGAGTACACTTCATGGCGAAACTCTTCCCACATTGTGAACAGTGATACGGTTTCTCTCCTGTGTGAATCCGTGTGTGTTTTGTGAGAGTACACTTCATAGCGAAACTCTTCCCACATTGTAAACAGCAATACGGTTTCTTTCCAGTGTGAATCTGTTCGTGCTTTGTGAGTTTACTCTGATCAGCAAAACTCTTCCCACACTGTGAACAGCAATATGGTCTCTCTCCTGTGTGAATCCGTTTGTGTTCTGTAAGATTACTCTGGTAGGCAAAACTTTTCCCACATTGTAAACAGTGATACGGTTTCTCTCCTGTGTGAATCCGGTTGTGATCTCTAAGTGTACTCCGGTGGGTAAAACTCTTCCCACATTGTGAACAGTAATACGGTTTCTCTCCTGTGTGAATCCGTTGGTGTTCTGTAAGTGTACTCTGCTGGGCAAAATGCTTGCCACATTGTGAACAATAATACGGTTTCTCTCCTGTGTGAATCCGTTTGTGTTTTGTTAGCGAACTCTGCCGGACAAAACTTTTCCCACATTGTGAACAGTAATACGGTTTCTCTCCTGTGTGAATCCGTTTGTGCTCTCTGAGATTTTTTGGGTGGGTGAATCTCTTCTCACATATTCCGCAGCAATATGTTTTTTCTATAACGTGAATGAGCTGATGATCTTGAACATTATTCTGCATATCAAAACTTTTCCCACTCAGTGAGCAGTGAAATTTTTTCTTGTCCATTTCTGTAGTACTTCCTCTGCAATGGTTTTCAGCATGAAGAGAACCAGACGATGACATTTCAATCTGTAACAAAAGGAATATTTTGCAATGAAACAAATTTTTTGCAATGAAATTTTGGCTACATGTTTCCTCAAGCATGGCCAAATACATCTGTGAAAACCCCATTAAAATTTGTTTAGTATACATGCCAATAGACAATATTATATTTTTTCCCATTAATCTGAAAAGTAGTATTCCCAATTTAATGAAATTAACTGAAAAAAATAAAGTTTCTTTTGGATATATATGAATAATTCTAAAATCAGTATTATTGTTTCTTAATAAGTAAGAAAGACATGCACCTACAGTAGGTAGTCAACCAGAATGCCTATTACCATCGTGGCAAAATCACAGTGGCCAAAATAAATCAGTCGCGTTTCAAAGTCATCAAGGTTGTTTAGACAATCAATTAGCTGACAATTTTATTTGTTCAAAGAATTAACTGTTATATGGCTTATCTTTGTTTGTATCTATTTATTGTTTTTATTTTAAAAAGTTACAGTTACAAGTTACAAATACTTTGTCTTACATTTATGTAAATGTTTCATAGGATTAAAAAAAAAATTGTTTTTGGTTATAGTTGTTTTAGTGCTACTGTGTGTGCTTTACAATGTCAGACATTCAAATGGAAATAATTCACCCATCCCCACTGTAAGCTAACTCACGTTAGCTCCTGGGATGAGAATTACGTTTAATCCTCTAAGGTTTGAGGCATTTCTGAAGCATCTTCTTAAATTTGTGTAAATTTAAAATCTTTACCACATTTCACTTATTTACACAGAGCAAGCAGGAAACAAGAAAGTGTTATTGCATTATATTGGAAGAGTATGGATGCTCCACCCATAAAAATGTGGATAAAGGAAATATCAAACTGTGCCAGACTGAAAAGGCTAACTTATATTGCTAAGGGCAAGTGTAAAGATTTTGATCAGATATGGGAGCCATACATAAATATCATGCAAAATAAAAATGTAGGCTGTATTGCAAAGGGCATTTTGTATACTGCTTGTAACAAACTGCCTTTTTTAAAATATATTTTTAACTTGTTTATTTACTTATTTTCTTTTATTATTATTATTATTATTATTATTATTATCACATTACAAATAGACAGAAGTAGCTCAGTGGGTAAGACTTTGACCTACCAATTAGAACATCACCAGTTGCTGTATATGTTACGACCCGGTCTAGGTTGGGCCGTAACAGGAATGAAAAGAAAAAAAGTGGGGGTGAAACCAAAAGTGCCTTTCCTTAGTGTTTATTTGACAAAAGTGAACAAGCAAACCCCCAAAAGTGGCAGTAAGCTTCAGGAGCCGACAGGACAAAATAATAAACAAAAATTTCCTCTAAGCAATACCGAAGTGGAAATATCTAACCTACACCGAAGAAAAAGAACACAAATACAATATACTTCCCTTACTCTCTTAACTAACCATAAACCATGAGAAAACTAGGTACAATCAAAATAGTGTCGACAAAGACAACAAAGTTGTCGACACAACATGAAAGGTCTCAGGATGCCTTACTGTTCGCATGAACCAGGACTGATGGTTGTGCTCACCTTGTCTTCTACGGACAAGTTGTTTTCCGGATGCGTGAAAATGACCTTAATCCAATCCCTGTACGATTTGCTGAATATCAGTCTGTCCCTGATAATTTTTCTGGAGAGAAGCGGCTTGCTTCTTTGCTTCTTCCATGCAAAAATATGATTATAGTGTTGGAAATTGGTAATATTGGTAATATTTTTGGTGGCTGGAACGGATCATCTGCATTTACATAATTTCGTATGAACGAAATTTCCAGAAATCCATTTCCAGAACGAATTCAATTTGTATGCCGAGGTACCACTGTATAATAGGGGTGCACCAAAATTTAGTCGGCCGAAAATGGCATTAATTGTTTTGGCCCGAAAAAAAAAAAAACACAAATTAATGTTGCTCGCACCCCCATCCTTTCGCTGCATAGGTTAGGTTTTACTCACGCTTGAGCTGTTATCACGAGTCTGCCCATCAAAGACAAAGCATGTCAGCGTTATGGAAGTATTTTAAAGTTTTCGATGAGGACACCAAAGTTTCAATATGCGAATTCCGCATTGCCCAATCGGCAGCGGTGTTGAAACAAGCACAGCAGCACAACAACTAGAGACTTATCTAGCTGAATTACACATTGCCAAAACAACAATCTCCTTGAATACTGGTAATCAAACAAAGACCGCTTTCCATTTATCAGTCCCAAGCACCAGCATATACTGTATATATGTATATATATTGCTAAAATATATTAAAAAAAAGTTTACATAAACCTATTTAAACCTTTTAATCAGTACCATGATGTCCTCGTGAAAAAAGGGACCACCAAGTTTGCCAAGTTCAACAAACGCTTAACACATCACAATCAGCCAAGTAAACACAATACAGACAAAATTACTGAAATAACTCAAGGAAAAAGGCTTTAGCTCAGGAAAAGTTGTTGTCAGGAGGTCAGGAGTGTTGATTATGTAATCAGTAGGGATGCATTATTGTTCAACCTAATCTGTCCCAATAAACCTGGTGTGAAATGAAGAACATGATACTGAGAATAAATCTAAAACCCCTGCAAAAAAATAACCAGGCAAGCGGGGCCCCTTAACAGGAGGTTTGTTAGGGATAAAGGTGGTCACATAGGCAATGTAGCACATATACATACAACATGATCACGTTTTATATAGATTTTAGTTCTTTCCATGACCAAAATGTATAATATTTCAACTTATCGACATTTTTGTGACATCATTCCTGTCTTCCACTATATGTAAAATGTACGCTTTTTAAAAGTAATGATAACTTTGGTTCTAAATGATGCTGAAAATCCAAATACACAGTTTGATGTCAGAACCCTCCTCCATCAACAAACAAGCAGGATTTCCGTATAAATAGTCTTTATTTTTTAAAATTATCAGTCATTGTTGCCGGCATGGATCAGAGCCGATTGAGTTTTAAGGGTTTAAGCAAAAGCAAAAAACAAACAAAAAAAACCCTCAAGATTTTATAATATAAATTAAATAGGATTTCATATAAACCTGCATCATATAGTCATGTGGACAAACAAGACTTATCACGTCTCCTGTGTCTCCATATTAAACTAGGCGTACGTTCAAAACTCTTTGGTTTATTATAATAATTACACAATTATTATACATTATGTATATTACACAATTTTTAACCAACTCTTAATTTTTAGTGAACGTGTTATCCAAAACCACATATCCGCAGGAAGTGTAACTAATAAGACCCCCTAATTCAGTAATCTTGTGCCTCTGCTATGTGTTACTACTACGCATCAGACAGAGGGAAGCCTGTCGCATGTTAAAATTAACAGAATGTGTATATGCAGTATATAAAGAAGTTTAAGAAATTTTGGACACCCTGGTCAAAATTTCGGGTAATGTGAACAGTTAAGCAAGTGCAAGATTAAATGATCTCCAAAAGGCAGAATGTTGAACATGAAACATTATGCTGCAGTATTTTATGCAATAGCAGTGTATTGTTTTTGTTTTTCTACAATTTTAAAGTGAAAAAGGGAAAGCAGCACACTGCAAAAGAATGGGAGCACCAGGAAACTTGAGCTCTCATAACTTTGACCAAGATATCAGACCTTAATTAGCCTGTTAGACTCATGGCTTGCTCATAGTAATCTTTAGGAAAGGCCAGGTGATGCAAATTTCAAAGCATTCTAAATACCCCGACTCCTCTAATCTTGTCTCAACAATCAGCAGCCATCGGTTCCTTTAAGCAGTTGCTTAGCACCAATCTCCAAAATTCAGAATGTAATTAAGAAATGGCAACTATCAGGAACAGTGGCGGTCAATTTAAGGTCTGGAAAGCCAAGAAAAAAAAATCAGAGAGGAGTGCTCGCAGGATTGCTAAAAAAGCAGGTTATAACCCCTGTGTAACTTCCAATGAGCGCCAGGAAGATTTTGCAGACATTGGAGTTGTGATACACTGTGCAACTAACACCAGCAAAGATATGTCCTTCATGGAAGAGTCATCAGAAGAAAACTTCTGCATCATCACCACAAAATTCATCGTGGGAATTTTGCAAAAGAACATTTACATAAACCTTATGCATTTTGGAAAAGAGTCCTGTGGACCGAAGAGGTTAAAATATAATTCTTTGGCCACAATGAGCAAAAGGTATGTTTGGAAATCAAAGCGTTGTTAAGGATGGGAATGTTAAGCATGGGAGTGGATCGAACATCCGTTCGGGTCATAATGCAGTCAATGGCATGTGAAAAATATCACAAAACATAACATCTTTCTAAATAACATTGTTAAAAAAATCTGAAGAGGATAGCTTATACAAAAGGATAATGATCCTAAACACACCTCAAAATCCACAACAGACTACGAGGCGCAAGCTGAAGGTTTGCCATGGCCCTCACAGTCTCCCGACCTAAAGATCATTGAATATCTGTGGACGGACCTCAAAAGAGCAGTGTATGCAAGACGGCCCAGGAATCGTACAGAACTTGAAGACTGTTGTAAGGAAGAATAGGAGAAAATCCCTCAAACAAGTACTAAAAGACTGTCTGGCCATCTACAAAAAGCGTTTACAAGTTGTGATACATACCAAGGGAAGTGGCCTTTATCCTGTGTGTGTGTGTGTGTGAGCATTTAATTTGACTACTTAGAGCAAAACTAACAACTGGTCAGCATTTTTCTTTTTGAATGACCTCATGATTTTTTAAGCTACTTATATGTTTGAAGCTCTTCCCACAGTGTGAGCAGAAACGCCTTTGTGAATGTGCTCATGTTTTTTGTGAGAAGAACTCTCCGTAAAACCTCTCTTAAACTCTTCCCACATTGTGAACAGTAATATGTTTTTTCTATAATGTGCTGGTGATCTTGAAGATTATTCTGCATAACAAAACTTTTCCCACTTAGTAAAATGTTTTTTTTGTACATTTCTGTAGTACTTCTTCTGCAATGTTTTTTAGCGTGAAGAGGACCAGATGATGATATTTCAGTCAGTAACAGAGTAAGTTAACAGTAACAGTAAGCTCATGTAGATAATATTACCAGGATAGCATTCTTTCACCTCAGAAATATTGCCAAGGTAAAAAAACAAAACAAAAAAAACTGTCACTAAATGATGCAGAAAAACTAGTTCATGCTTTTATCACCTCTAGGTTGGACTATTGTAACGCCTTACTGTCTGGTTGTTCAACTAGGTGTATAAACAAGCTTCAGTTAGTCCAGAATGCAGCAGCGAGAGTCCTCACTAAAACCAGAAGATACGAGCACATCACCCGTATCTTATCTACACTGCATTGGCTCCCTGTGAAATTTCGCATCGATTTTAAAATACTACTATTGACGTATAAAGCATTAAATGGTCTCGCGCCGCAGTATTTGAGTGAACTGCTAGTGTCTTACGACTCGCAACGCCTACTTTGATCAGAGAATGCAGGCTGCTTGTCAGTACCACGTATTATTAAAACTACAGCAGGGGGCGGAGCCCCAAAGTTATGGAATAGCCTTCCAGTTAATGTTTTAGTTATGCTGTTATAGTTAGTCCTGCCGGAGTCCCTGCTTGCACTCTGCACTAAAGATACATTCACATTATACATTGTTTGTTTGTGACCATACCAAACTGCCATCTCTCCTTCTCTTCTGCGCTCTCTCTCTCTCCCTCTTTCCCTCTACCTGTCTCTCTGTCGAGCTATACATGTCGCTCCTGAGCTGCCAGTGATGCAGACCCCCTGGAGCTGGATGACTCGTCCTGGTGTCCTGCTTCTAATTGGAGATCTCATCGCCCTTCACACTACATTACTATTTATTCTATATGCATAAGTCACTAAGTATGAACACTTTACAGCATACTTGCACACCCGCTGGACATTTCTATTTATATTTCTTATATTTTCTTATTTCGTATATAGATTTTTTCTATATTTACACCCAGGTTTTCTTATTTTCTTATATATATTTTTTTCTTATATTTTTCTCATTGTATATTTGTACTGTACATATATTTTATTCTTAGTTAAATCTATTTCTACTTTCTTTATTATATTAATTTCATGTAAATAGTCTTTAATAGTCTTTTATACTAAGGTCACGGGCAGTCGCCTAAGCATTTCACTGCATATCATACTGTGTATGACTGTGTATGTGACAAATAAAATTTGAATTTTTAAATTTTGGATGCCCCGTGTCGTCTGCCCGGGATGCGTGTGGTGACTGGGGATGGTTCCAGTTTTCTGACGAGACGGTCTTGTCCTTGGCTGATGCAGACAGCTGTTCTCTGAGGCTCGATAGTTCAAGACTGGAGTTTCCTACAATCTACCTGAGCCTCCTATAATGAACTGGTCTCAATTTTAACTTAAACACATCTCCTGTTATATTGAACTTCCAATCTCACACAGTATGATGCAGATCAATTCCTGCTATCCGTTTCATCCAAATGAGGAGGAGTTCTCTGCCGAGTCTGGTTTCTCTCAAGGTTTCTTCCTATTACCATCTCGGGGAGTTTGTCCTTGCCACTATCGCCATCGTCCTCGGCTTGCTCATCAGGGACAGTCTTATCATTTTGATTCATACATGTTCACTTCTCATACAAACTTATATAATTCTTTTGATTGTGTAGAGCTGCTTTGCGACAATGTCAATTGTTGAAAGCGCTATACAAATAAAATTTTATTAACTTGAATTAACAGAGCAATAAACAAAATACATTACACCTGCATTACATGAAATCAGTTTATCTTAAAGTCACTGGATTTAAACTGATCAGCTGGGATGGATAGCTTGTTGTAAATACATCAGTTCTGACCTCTTACAATTACTTTTTTTGAGTACTAGACTAATATAAAAACTAAAATGATAACTTGTATATTTTGGGACATTAACCATTGTTTTCTGTATAAAGAATTAGTTACTTTGGGTCCGCTAAACAATTTATTCATGAATAAAAAAAATAGACAATTCAATAACCATAATAGACACATAGATCTAAAGTTTTTAACTTTGAATCTATATTTACAGTGGACCCTTGAATTATGAACATATTTTGTTCCAGAAATGTGCTCGTATATCAAAACATAAGAAAACCAAAACGTATTTTCCCATAAGAAATCATGGAAACTCAGATTATTCATTCCACAGCCCAAAAAATAAATACATAAAAATTAATAATACAAAATATAAAGTAAAAATAAAACAAATTAATCTGGACTTTTACTCTAAAAAAAAAAAAAAAGTAAAAATAAATCCAGAGAAAATAAGTGTTTCCGTTTGTGCACGCAGGCACTGTGAATGTGTGTATGAAGCAAAAGTAAGAGGAGAGGAGGAAAGAGGCCCTCCCCTCTCCCTCTTCTTGTCTTACACAGTAACCCCTCCTCCACTCTTATCCGAGTTTCACACACACGCGCACACACAACGAAAACACTGTTTTATCAGTTAATTAAACAAGAAATCTCTCCAATGACACTCGACTGAGCACAGTCTAACTGAATCACTGCTGTAAAGTAAAAATAAAAAAACAAATTAACCAGCAGCTTACCTTTGATAAGAATCACAACAGAGCAGTGTTTCTGTGTAGAGCAGAGAGAGAGAGAGAGAGTGTGTGTGTGTGTGAGAGAAGAAGAGGCACGGTGTCCAATGATGCACGCACACAAAATCACACAGAGAGAAAATGGATCTTTAACCTCTCTCTAACGAGACTTGCTTTTGCTTTACACGCGTGCACGTGTTATAATAAACAGTACAAGCATATAAACACAAAATAAAATATGTTTTACGCACACACCCATGGTCAGAGTGTTATAGTAAACAGTACACATGCACACGGATCTTGATTACATCAGTGAGAGAAGCGCACCAAGACCGAGCAGGGGAGGCGATTTCCCACAATTCCACAGCGCAAGAGAGAGAAAAAACATCAGCTCAGTTGTGATTATGTGACGCTTGGTGTCAAAACAAGAAGCGCGTGCGTGATACATGATACTCGATACTCTTAAATCAAGACATTATTTATAAAAAAAAAAACCTTTGCTCGTCTTCCAGAACACTCGCAAACCACATTACTCACAATCCAAGGTTCCACTGTATCCACTGTTTTATAATGTTTCTCATATTCTTTGTATAACTCGTCAAACTTTTACCGAATTTTTAAAGGTTATAACTGCTTTAAATATAGTGACAGTTTTTAGCTTATGTCTTGTTATTCCTTTGTTGCATGGTTTTATTTAGGATGACAGGTTTAATATAACTTTCTTTGGCAATGTGTAATTACAGTACTTTTCTTACCTATTGTTTCATGTAATTTCCATAAGTACTTAATTTTCAAAAAAATCACTTAAGGTTTCCAGTAGCAATTGTAGTGAACATAAGCTTAAAACAACAGAAACAAGAACACACTAACTTCTTGTTACAGAGAGCTACAATCGTCAAAGAAATGTGCACAGTCAAGTACAGTCTGCACAAGATGGATTATTTGTGGAGGGAAAGCATGCAGAGAGCCATTGCTTACTTCTAGACATAAGTACAAGTTTGGTGTATGTAAAATATCATGTGAAGTGAACCAGATTAGTTTTGGAACAAGACGATGCAATTTGCTTAATTCTGAAAAAAAATATAAAAATAAATAAATAAATAAATAAATAAATAATAAACTATGGTCACAGCCAAACATGGTGGAGGATCTGATGTTTCAGGGCTATATGCCTGCATCAGTCACTGGAGTGGAAGAATAATACATGGATAATGTTAAGGGATAAAGTCTCTGACTTAAAAAGGCATAATTTTACATATCATCCTCTCATCAGTCAAAAAACTACAAACATCTACAGGACAATGAACCGCAGCTTAAAAGATCGGCAACTGAGGAATGATGAAGAAAAGGGTGAATGTTAGATTTGCCATGGCTCACAGTTTCGAGAGTTAAGTAGAATAGACATCCAACTTATGCTTTTAAAAGCAGTACAATGCAAAGAGTCAAGTAATCTGCCAGGAACAAATATGTCGCGAGAAATGGACTAAAGCTACACACGTGAGAATAAAGAAAATGGTCTCAGACTCAGATTATGGAGGATGTATACTTTTGGCCATTTTGTTACTTTTAATGACAGACTAACAGTCGGAAAACCAGAATGTTGATTCAAATTAATTTGATTTCTTTTAAATATTTGAAATCTATTTGAATGCGTCAGTATTTAACTCATATTGCACCTATAGTAATCATGTAAAATACATTTATAACACAGAATAGAATATACTATAATTAGCATCTTCACCACCAACCTATTTTAATAATAATAATAATAATAATAATAATAAAACCACTGTACCTTTAATCAATATCTAAAACTTTAACATTTTAGCTACAACTGTAGCAAAAATGTTAATAAGGAAAGATTACCAAGCTGAATGAGATGGGGCCTTTAAATCCCAGTTTGTTCACTTTTCTCTCCAAGTGTGTCAACTTCAGAATCTGTATAAATAAAAGATTAGTTTTCTCTGTACATTGGCCAGAACTCAATTATATCTTCATGTTTCACACATTGGAGGACCCAAAAACAGGGTCTCAGGGATTTTTCTGTCCAGCCAGAATTTGTTACAGCATCACGCAAAACTGGTGGGACTGAACGTAATGAAACTTTGCCAGTAGTTTGATATTTGCCTGAAATTAAACCTGCACCATAAATGAAATCAAAATGTTTAGTAGACGTGAAGTTATGAGCAGTTATTTGCCGGATTAGAAACCACACGTTTTACCGTACATGCGTCAAACTGTGGACGCATCTGAAATCGCCTGCTGGACAGAATTTATTGAAACTTTTGCAGTGCTTACATATCTGTCTGAAGTTTAACCTGCACCATAAGTGAAATCAAAATGTTGAATAAAAGTGATATTACGAACAGTTATGTGCCAGATTTAATAATCTACTTAAAAAAATAAAAAAAAAGGTTCTAATAAGACTCTTGATCAATGTAAACAAACACCTGCACAAAGAGATTAATAAGAAAATCCAAACTGAATACTTTTGAAATAATATCAATGAATTTCAGGACAAAACTTTATCTTTTCTACTGTTTCGATTTCTCACCTGTGATTCACTCCCCGATTACCAAACAGGAGTGTATTTGGCTGATGATGATGAAGAAGAAGTACAACTTCTCTGAAAAAAAAAAGGCGTAAGATACTCAACCTTACAGTTAAAACTACATGTTGCTGGTGTTGTGTCGAAGTTGGTTCCCCCGACCGTATTGCGTTTTCTGAATTTCTGCAAAATTCGTTGTCAGTGGTACGCGCATAACCCCTCGTGGGCGAGCCTTCTACTAAATGCGCGCTCTTTGCGCCGTTTTCACGGGGGTGTGGCTAAGAAAACGCATCGCGATTGGAAACCAACTTCGACACAACACCGGATTAAAAAAAAAACCTGATATCCCTTCCGCTCCCCATAACTCCAAGCCTACTGATTATTTTCATCTTCCCTAAAAAACTGCACTACCCTGACATGTGGCAGAATGTATATGGGTATGAGTTTCTGATAAAGTAGGAAAACCCGATTATAACTATCGTTTTTGCGCTACGGTAGAAAAATCAGATAATGTAGGATAAATCGTTATAATACTTACGGCCCACCGCGCGCTGACTCCGTGTAGATAGGGGTGTAAATTAAGCTGTGATATACACACGAGGCTTCTATTGTGTAGTTTCACGTCCGGATTAGAGATGATCATTTACTCGGATCAGTTAAGTTACCTTGTTGCTAACAACAACACAAATAAATACAAACTGGAAATTACACAATTCAGTTCTCAGAAGTTGTTAGCTAGCAACTGTAGGAACGATTAGCAGACTGAGTTGTTTAGAAAACTTCCTGGATGGACAGAATCCTGCATCGGATCTGAGCGACTCAGTGTGTTCATGAATACAAGGATTCGGTGGTTTCTATGGATTCATTGAGCGCCCCTAGTGGAGGATCATAGCAAAAACAGGCAGAATCCGTATCACAATTAACCAAATAACTGCAGCGATTTCACTTTTCCAGTGTGATTGGACGTAGTGATCTATAATCTGCTTTTATTAACACCACACATATTTGTTACATTTTGGTGTAGATGTGTATTAT
Organism: Clarias fuscus; assembly: GCA_030347435.1. Taxonomy (NCBI): domain Eukaryota; kingdom Metazoa; phylum Chordata; class Actinopteri; order Siluriformes; family Clariidae; genus Clarias; species Clarias fuscus. The sequence goes on along the minus strand of CM059211.1, from coordinate 4,872,729 downwards.
GACAAACGGGGATAAATGTTTTTTTTTTTTTTTAACGGCTCTGGCATTCGTATCATACCAGCCCTGTTTCCAACCCCACAACTCCATCAAAGTGGGACTATTACATGGGTGACGCTTTAGTTCAATGGATACAGAGACTGCATAATAGGCATGGAAACTAAAAGTTAAATCCTGGCTTTACTATCTTTTAAAAAAAATCTAACTGTACCCGATAAAAATAAAAATTTCAGATGCCTCTGATATATATATTTTATTTATTTTTAAAGGTTTTGCACATTTGTTTAAAATGAAAGGTAATAGTTTTTATCATTTTTGTAGAACGTTCGATTGCTCCCGTTGAACATGTTATTAGCTCACGGATTAGCCCACGGGCCAAATTCAAAAGATTTTGTTACATTTGTTGTTGTCTAAACTTATTTATTATCAATAATTTGTCATTAATAATTCACTTGGTGGTGGCACGGTGGTGTAGTGGTTAGCACTGTCACCTTGCATCTCCAGTGTCCGGGTTCGATTCCTGGCCAGGCTCGATTCCCGTCTCTGTGTGCATGGAGTTTGCATGTTCTTCCTGTGCTTGGTGGGTTTCCCCCGGGTACTCTGGTTTCCTTCCACAGTCCAAAGACCTACTGATTAGGCTAATTGGCATTCCCTAATTGCCAGTATTGTGCAAATGAGTGCGTGAGTGAGTGTATGTGTGTGCACTGCAATGGATTGGCACCCTGTTCAGGGTGTACCCCGCCTCGTACCCCAAGCCTCCTGGTATAGACTCCAGGCCTCCCACAACCCTGAATACAGCATAAAGCGGTATAGACTGTGAGTGAGTGAGTGAGTGAGTGAGTGAATTCACTCTGTGTGTGAGATTCATGAGCAGTTTCGGTGGATTGTAGGGATTCGATGATCGGCCTCTATTGGAATACCATTGGAAAATGCAGTCAGAATTCCTACTGACGTAAGTGACTCATGCGACTCATGCAGTGAGTGATTCAGAACGATTAGAATCCGTTAATGGATTTGGGTTTCTCATCATTAGTCCTGATTGCAACATGGGCCAAGAATTTCTATTTCACTGACTCTACTAAGCTTGCTGACATCATCAAAATATTTATAGTATAATCTCTATTAAATGTACTCCTTCGCCATCCTTACATTTACGGTCTTTAATGTTTGTCATTTTGTTACTTTGTCTGACCATCATGCATAAATGTTTAAAATTGTTTTACCAGTATTCCTATACTTATTAATTATTATTCTTCATTTATCATCTGTATGACTCCACAATTATTATTATTATTATTAATAATGTTTTACAGTTGTTGATGAAATTTTATTTATACTTTTTTCTTCTTTTTTTTGTCATTAAAAAGACATCAGTCTTGCATTGTGTAGGATATTGTTTCATCCAGTTTAGTTAAATAATGACAAATATGTGCAAATAATTGCTGTATAGCAAGGATGTCTTCAGGAAAACTTTCTATATTCAAAAATATACTATAAAAAGCAGTAAACAGCTATTAATAAAACAAAATGAATAATTGGTGTGACGACCCTTTGCTTAAAACATAGTCTCAGGTACAATTTGTGCAGTTTTATAATAAGTTGCTTACTATAGGAAATGAACTGCTTAGTTCTACTGAAAATCCTGCAGAACCAGCCATATTCCTTCTCAGGATTTTGCAGCACCTGAAAACCCAGAAGCGTTCTTTCATTCTTATTCTTTTTTTTTAATGGGTTTTTTTACTGGCCAGATAATTTCTTGTAAGATTATTATTATTATTACAGTGGAACCTTGGATGTGAGCATAATTCTGAAAGTGTGCTTGTATATCAAAACACTCGTACTGTATATCAAAGTGAATTGCCTCCATAAGAAATAATGGAAACGCAGATGATTTGTTCCACAACCCAAAAATATGAATATAAAAATTATTAATTCTGGCCTCCGAGTGGCGCCGTGGTAAAGTGCTCGCCCTATCATCCGGAGCTCGCAAGGTCTATTCCCGGGTGATGCTGTAACCTCACGCAGCCAGAGGTCTAAAGAGAGCTAATTGGCCAAACTCTCTCAGAGGGGATGGATGAGCGGTACTTAGTGCTCCCACATTAATCACGGCTCTACAGCCAATCAGGGGCATCTGTGAACTCACGCAAGCAGAGGTAGCAGATAGCACTGTCCTCTGAGTGCGTTACACCGCCCGCATTGGTGCGTGTGTGAGCAGTTTGAAAAGATGCGGTCGGCCTGTGTCACGTGCTTCGGAGGAAACACGTGATTGACTTCGGCCCTCCTGTCTGAGTGGTAGTAGTAGCCTTAATGTGGGAGCCCCAAGGATGGGGAGGAATTGAACAATACTAAATTAGGGAGAAAATCTGGGAAAGTCCCCGACAAAAAAAATATGAATACAAAATATAAAGTAAAAATTAAACAAATTAACCTGTAATTTATCTTTGAAAAGTGTGGTAATGCAGACCCGACAGTTGTGTTATTTATGGCTTTAGAGACAACAGAAAGTTACAACAATTTACCATTACTCACTACTGCCGCGAGCACACACACACCCCCACCTCCACACCAGCGCACACACATGCTCACACCCCACCCACCACGAGCAAATATACTTACCAACAGGAAATAAAAGAGGCTTTAGAGAAAAACCATTGGCTCAGTTACTCTCCATGTTAAAACAAGAAGCGCATGTGTGCCACATGTTACTCGATTATATTAAATCAAGACATGCTCATTTATCAAGGCAAAATGTATTACAAATTTTTGCATGTCTTGCGGAACGCTCACAAATAATAATATATGGAAATCAGAAATGCTTTTTTTGTACTGACTTAATAATAAAGTCATAAAATAAACATGTATAACAAAGTTAAAACAGCAGAGTGCCTAAGACAGTAGCAGTCAGAGCAACACAAAAATAGCTAAATAACATAATATTACTGGCAAGATTTGGCATAAAATAACAACAAACTCAAGGAGACAATAATAATTGTGTGTGTGTGTGTGTGTGTGTGTGTGTGTGTGTGTGTGTGGCGGGGGGTGGGGGGTTGGGTGACTAAAAACCTCAGGAAGTACCAATGAATGTCCAGCATTATAATTGCTTCAGGAAACATAAATACCTGAAAATAAATATTACATAATAAATAATATTCATCTTCCTTTTCTAGCCCAGCATGGTCTACTGGGCTTCTGATTTGTAAACTACATTGAAAATCAAAAATCTGTTTAAAATTCTGACTCACCTTTTCATGCGATTCCATTCTGTTACATTTGATTCACTGTCATAACTTATAATTCCCCCAAAATAACTGTACAGTAAGAGTGATCAAACATGAATGCAGTTGTTCCCTTTGTGTTTTGTTGAAGCGTTTTGAAATGGGAGTCTCAAATCAAATCAATAGCATTAAAAAATGCACAGATGGAACTTACATTGAGCATATGCGCAGTAAAATGGAAGTAAGAGTGTGCTCTTATCCAGAAAAATTTGACTATATACCATATATTAAATTTTATATATGCTCCACATTTTTTCATTTATTTTCACTATTATGCTTATGACACAGTCATGACTCCCAGCAAAGACAGATGTTGAAAGCCAGCTTAACAAAGTTGAGCAATGTGTGAAGGATATAGTGACTGGATGTCAATTAACTTCTTTCTGCTTAATCCTGACAAAACAGAAGTTGACAGAAGTTCTGGTACAAGGACTACATGCAGGTAGACGTAAGCTTTTTGATCACATGGTAACTCTGGATGTCCTTTCTGTTTTATCAAGTGCAACAGTAAAAGACCTTGCTGTTATTATAGATTCCAATCTGTCATTTGAAGCTCAAGTAGATAATATTACCAGGATAGCATTCCTTCATTTAAAAAATATTGCCAATATAAGAAATATATATCACTAAACCATGCAGAAAAAATTGTTCATGCTTTTATCACCTCTAGGTTGGACTATTCCACTATAACACTTTATTGTCTGGTTGCTCAACTAGGTACATAAACAAGCTTCAGTTAGTTCAGAACGCAGCAGTGAGAGACCTCACTAGAACCAGAAGATATGAGTAACCCATATATCTTATCCACACTGCATCTTATTTCACTGCATATTTATTGAAATTTCACGTTGCTTTTAAAATACTTCTTTTGTCCTATAAAGCAATAAATGGTCTCGCACCGCAGTATGGAGTGAACTGCTAGTGTCTTACGATCTGCCACACCTACTTTGATCAAAGGATGCAGCCTGCTTGTCAGTACCACATATTATGAAAACTACAGTTCTTACAAAGCTCCAAAGTTATGGAATAGGCTTCAATTAATGTTTGGGACTCAGTCTCAGCCAAGCATTTTTGTGAATAGATTTGCCTTAGGTAAAGGAGTAGATCTGGGGGCCTCGTCGATGTAGAGTAGTATGGTGAACTGGTATGTATAGATGCTGTCTTCCACACTCTCATTGAGCACTCAGGTTTGTTAATGGTGGAGTGACTGGTTGCTTTACATCCCCAGGAACCCTCATGTCTGTGTTTCCTTCTGGCTCTCCCTTTTAGTTATGCGGTCATATTTAATCCTGCCAGAGTCCCTGCTTGCATTCTGCACTTATACATTATGTGACTGTAAATGTACAACAGTTATCTGTTCTTCTCTTCTCTTCTATTCTCCCCTTTCTCTCTGTCAAGCTATACATGCTGCTCCTGAGCTGCCAGTAATCCGGGCCCCCATGCCCCTCTGGACTTGTCTGAATTCTGGTGCCCTGCTTCTGGTTGGAGAACTCGGCACATGGAAGCCCATGTGGTCTTTTTGGAATGTGTGGTGACTGGGGACAGTTCCACTTTACCACGAAGTTGAGTCTGGTTCCTCTCAAGGTTTCTACCTACTGCCATCTCAGTCTTTGCCACTGTTGCCCTTGGCTTGCTCACCAGGTACAATTTGATCATTTTGATTCATGCACATTTTTCACATTTTGTACACATTTCCATAATTTTCTTTTGATTCTGTAAAGCTGCTTTGCAACAATGACCATTGTTAAAAGTGCTATACAAATAAGATTGAATTGAATTGATCAGTGTCCAGCTGGCAGAGGGGCACTCGGCTGGTGAGTGTTGGCAGCGATGAGTGTGTCCGTCTGGGCAGTGTCTCCTGTCTGCCCTTCAACGCAGCTTTCAAAGACATGGTCAGTCTGCCCCGCCAGGCATCCATTGGCACAGCCTTAGGGGGTCTTAGCGGCGAATGTGAAGTGAGCACAAACAGGTGAAATGGTGGTATTTCAGGCTCAGGCTGGTGCAACCACAGCATAATGTGTTTAGACTGGTATAATAAGCAGTGTTCTGCTTCTTTGTTCTGCTTCCTCCAACGTAGCACTCAAATAGCGACATTTAGTGCTTCCACCTTTTAATTTATCGCCTGTTTTACGTGTCACTCTAATGCTTAGACAGGTCAATCGAGCGTTGCTCAGTCCACCCAACTTTGTGAAGTGAGCTCAGACAGGGTGAATTGGCGGTGTTCAGTCCCCTCGCCCTATATGAAACAAGCTCTAACCCGTGAATGGCAGCAGTCAGTCCACTTGCATTTATAAAATGAGCTCAAACAGGTGAAATGGCAGCACTCAGTCCACCTACCTTTATGAAACGAGGTGTTACGACCTCTAGGGGTTAGCCACAACAGAAAAATAGAACTGAGTTCACGCCAGAGAGATAAGTTCAATAGTTTATTTTCACTTTTTTATCTACATGGGGTTTTCTTCAGGGGTAGACAAGGCCAACACAATAAACAAAATTGGCTTGGATTTAAACCTTAGTAACCAGAAATGAAAGTATAGAAAACAAACTACCACAAATACCATAACACGAAGTCAAACAGATAAAATGGCGGCACTCCGACTTCCGGTTTCAACATGTGCGGGTAGGACGCGTTTTAGGATAGCTCCACACTAGATCCAAAAGAAAATACTGTCAGAACATCTTCTAACAATTTTATCGTTAAGAAAAGACCAGATGTTCGATATATGCTCGATATTGGTGAATTAATATATTCATAATTCAAAATGGCAGCTAAACCTCGTAAAGTAATGAAACAGGTCTCAGCCGCCTCGGACTCTGCTACAGAAGATTTACCAGCTGAACAAACTCAAGGCGTGGATACCACAACGATTCTTAATGCAATCTCTTCTCTGTGCTCTGAAATACGCTTGGTTAAGTCGGACATCGAGGAGATAATAGACTCCAAGATTGAAAAACTTTCCATCTCTATACGAGCAGAGCTAACAGCGTTCAAACAGGAGTCCAGTTCAGCGATTTCGGCTGTTAAGATCACGGTGGATGAGCAGGCATCTAGGCTAGCAAGCTTGGAGGCTAATGCGTCTACTATTTCGGACACGATGGCGAAGCTCGAACAAGAAATGAGTCGTTTAAAGCAGGTGGTAGATCAGCTCACGGACAAATGCACAGATCTTGAAGGACGTAATAGGAGACAGAACATTCTTATTTTACACGTTATTGAAGGGGCCGAGTCTGGATTGAAACCAAGGGACTTTGCCGCACAATTACTGAAGGAAATGCTATCGCTAGATCGCTTACCACTAGTCGACCGTGCTCATCGCGCGGTGTGGAACCGTCCCGGAGTTGACGAGTCGCCGCGCGCCTTCGTGATTTGGTTACATTACACCCACGAAATGGAAGAAATTCTGCAGAAGACGGCCAAGTTGCAGCAAGTCACTTTTAAGGGGCAACGAATTAACATCTTCCTGGACTATACTCCAGCAGTTGTAAAACGCCATGCGCTATTCAAGCGAGCAAGGGAACTGCTGAAGAATAAACCTGGTGTCAAGTATGGCCTACAGTATATCCAGCAAAGCTAAGGGTCACGTACAACGGCAAGGAACATTACTTCACGGATCCAGACAAAGCCATTAAGTTTGCAGAAGACTCCTTTGGTCCGGCGTGATTTTTAAAAAAAAAAGTCACGTAACTGAGATAAGTGTGAATAACATATCGTCACGAGCAACCGGAGGATAGACACAACAGCCTTAGCAGCTTACCGTGTAGCGTGGATGGTAAACCCAAACGCGGAAGTAGTGCGAGTAGGGTGACAATGAAACATCTCAGGTAGCGCTCCAGTTGTTGGTTGGCTTGTTCCGTCTGACCATTAGTTTGGGGATGGTAGCCCGAGGAGAGACTGCAGGTAGAATTGATCAGACAGCAGAAGGCCTTCCAGAACCATGCAGTGAACTGGGGCCCCCTGTCCGAGACGATGTCCTTTGGGAACCCATGCAGACGGACTACGTGCTCTAATATCAGGTCGGCTGTCCTTTTAGCTGACGGGAGTCCGGTGAGGGCCACCAGGTGCACAGCTTTGGAAAACCGATCCACTATGGTCATGATGACGTTCTTTCTCTCGGAGACCGGCAGGCCCATGATGAAATCAATGGCAATGTGCGTCCAGGGTAGACGGAGAACTGGGAGTGGCTGGAGTTCCCCTGGTGTTGGTTGGTTGGAGGTCTTGGCCCTGGCGCACACTAGGCACGCCTTGACGAACTCCTCGATGTCCTTGGCCATTGAGGGCCACCAGAAAGTGCGCTGAATGTATTTAAGGGTGCGCTGCGTGCCTGGATGCCCCGACAGCGGCGAGGAATGGCCCCACTGGATGATGTCGGCCTTGATGTTCCCGGGTACATAGAGTCGTCCAGGCGGCACACCTGCCGGTTCGGTTTCCGTGGCTTGTGCCTGGCGAACCCTCGTCTCCAGTTCCCAACGGAGCGGGGCGATGATCTTGGAAGATGGCAGGACTGGCGCGGGGTCCGTCCGGGGGACGTCCTCCTCATGTTGTCGAGAGAGAGCATCGGCTTTGATGTTTTTTGACCCCGGGCGGTATGATAGATGGAAGTCATAGTGCTCGAAGAACAGAGCCCACCGCACCTGCAAACAACTTGCACCTGCAAACAACTTGAGTTGTTTCAAATTCCGGATGGTGATGAGGTTTTGGTGGTCGGTCCAGACGATAAATGGTTCTCTGGCGCCCTGGAGCCAGTGTCACCATTCTTCCAAAGCCCACTTTATGGCCAGCAGCTCGCGGTCCCCTACCCCGTATCGCTGCTGAGTGGGGTCAAATTTTTTGGAGAAAAAACTACAAGGGTGTAGTTTCTGGTCTGGACCCCGTTGGGAGAGAACAGCCCCAGCGCCCACATCTGAGGCGTCCACCTCCACAACGAACTGTTGGTTAGCATCTGGATGGAGGAGAATTGGAGCGGTGGTGAATCGATGGCAAAGTTCGTGGAATGCGGTGATGGCAGTGGAGTTGAGTTGAAAGTGATGAGATGATGGGCGAGTCAGAGCGGTTAAAGGTGCTGCGATAAAGCGATGATAGAAGTTTGCAAACCCAAGAAACCGTTGAAGTTGTTTGAGAGTCTTGGGTAGGGGCCAATGACGTACAACCTCCAGTTTCTGTGGGTCCATGGCCACACCCCGGGGCGAGATGACAAAGCCCAGGAACGTGGTGGAGCGCTTGTGAAAAGTGCACTTCTCCAACTTACAGTACAGTCGGTGGGCGAGCAATCTCTTGAGGACCGCCCTGACGTGTTGGGTGTGTTCTTCGGCGGTGCGGGAGTAAATCAGGATATCATATAGGTTCCCTGAGAACGTCGTTAATGAAGTGCTGGAAAGCCGCTGGAGCGTTACAGAGTCCAAAAGGGATGACCAGGCTTTAGTAATGTCCAGTCGGGGTGATAAAGGCTGTCTTCCACTCATCGCTCTCTCTGATACGCACCAAGTTGTAGGCGCTCCGGAGGTCCAACTTTGTGAAAATGGTGGCACCAGAGAGGGCGTCCAGGGCTGAGTTGGTAAGAGGCAGCGGGTGTCTGTTTTTTATGGTGAAGTTGTTTAGCCCCCGATAGTCGACACAAGGGCGTAAGTCGCCCGAATTTTTCTTTACGAAGAAAAATCACGCGGCGGCGGGCGAGGAGGAGGGTCGGATGGTACCTTGGCGGAGAGCGGATGACACATACTCCTCCATCGCCCGCGTCTCGGTGGTGGAGAGAGAATATAGACAGCCGCAGGGTGGACTGGAGCCTGGCTGGAGTTCAATAGCCAGGTCATAGGGGCGATGAGGAGGAAGGTGGTGGCACGTTTCTTACAAAAGACTTCAGCCAGGTCCCGATATGCAGTGGGGATGGCGTTGGTGTCGACATCAGGGGCCTCGGACTCCCTAGAGCACGTCCCAGGCAGAGTTCGAGGCAGATCGGCCCCCATTGTAGGATCCAGTTTTGAGACCAGGAGATGAGAGGGTCATGTTGAAGTAGCCAGGGATATCCGAGGATGATGGGTGGTGATGAGATGGAGGTGAGGTGGAAGTGGATTAATTCTTGGTGTTAATCAATGGTGAGGGTGATGGGTCGAGTCTGGGTGGTGATTGGGCTGGAGGAAAGGGGTCGGCCGTCGACGGATGTTGCTCGAACAGGCTGGGATAATGCTTCAGTTTCCACTGAGTGGAGTGTGAGAAGGATGGCGTGATGAATCCGCGGTGTAGCGGCTCACGGACGACCCACCCTGCCGCAGATGGTACAGTTTGCTGTCGGTCTCCACCTCAGCAGCAGGATGTTCGAAAGTAAATTTTAGTTGGTGGGTGAACTCTCCATACGAGTAGGCCGTGTCCGAGTCTGATCTGAGAACCGCCGTGGCCCACTCAGCTGCCTGCCCGGATAGCAACGAGACGAGAAGCGCAACGCGCAGTCGGTCTGTGAAGTACCTGGTGGAATTGAACTCAAACACAAGATCCAACGCAGTTAGAAAGACACTGCACTTCCCATCAGTACCATCCCATTTATCCGGCAGGGCAATGAAAACATCAGAGAAAGGGGGGGGGGGGGGGGGGACGGCGCCGCAGCCGCTGCGACGGGCATGGCAACAGCCGACTGAACAGCCGCCCCGCGGAGGGTCGCGTTCTCCTGTCGTAGCTCCGCCACCTCGCGGCGCAAAACCGCGACGTCTTGGAGGTCCTTTTGGAGAGACGCGACTTCACCATGGAGCTTATTGATCAGCTCGGCATGCTGGTCAACCACATCGCAAAGGCAGGCAAACTCCGCTGGGTTTACTGCTTTGGGCTCAGTCATTCTGTCACGAGCAACCGGAGGATAGACACAACAGCCTTAGCAGTTAGTCCGTGTAGCGTGGATGGTAAACCCAAACGCGGAAGTAGCGCGAGTAGGCAGGATAACCACGCGTTTAGTCTAAGAACTCTCTTACGCAAAGAGCAAGGATCTACACAAATAAACCCGCGTTCTCAAAGAAGCAACCCGAATCGGTGAGTACTCACAGAATAGTTGGCGAAGCGTCGGCAAAGGCATGGGTGAACTCAATGACTGAGCAATGTGAAGCGCCATTTTGTCTCCTTTTATGCTTCCTGGTTTTTGTCTCCTTTTATGCTTCCTGGTTCACCGTCCTACTTCCGGGTCCTAGTGCCGGTCGTGTTACGAGTGTGCATGACACATATAACGTGTTGAGAGGAATTATTTTGTTACTATTCGAGCAAAATCATGACTCATTTAGTACGTGATAATTTCTTGTTTACTATTTGGTTTATACATTTTTAGATGTTCTTCTGATATGTTACAGTGGAGCTGTGTTAACTTAGTATTTGAAGCTCAAGGAATAATATATTTATCTGCATTTTTTTCTTTTTCTTTCTTCCGGGTATAACTTTCAATTGATCTCGTCTTGCGCCACTGGGTTCAGTTGTCGGTCAGATGACGGGGTTGTTATTTAAGTTAGTGGGAGGGTGGGATGTGGGTCTGTTATACTTCAGACTGGTAAAATGTGTGGTGATGATAATATTTTAAGATTTTAATGATGCAGAGTAATGTTCTAACATCAGGTAACAGACAAGGGCTTGTTTTTGCTTTGTGGAATGTGAAAGGATTAAATCATCCTGTTAAAAGAAGTAAGGTACTGTCACACTTAAAATCACTTTCTGCGGATGTAATCTTTTTACAGGAAACACACCTGAAACTTGATTCCAAAGACAAGTTGAAATGTAGGTAGATAGGAAATATATTTCAATCCAACTTTTCTGTTAAAGCTTGAGGGGTCGCTATTCTAATATGAAAAGGTGTGCCATTTAAACCACTAACCTTGAAAACAGACAGAGAGGGTCGGTACATTATATTGTCTGGTGAGATACACTCACTTTCTTTCACCCTAGTGAATGTCTATGTTCCAAATTTTGACAATCCAGATTTTTTCCGGAAAGTTTTTGCTCTTATTACTAATACATCTCAAACTAATCTTGTCATTGGGGGGGATTTTAATTGTGTCTTGGATGCATATCTGGACAGATCATCATCTAAGAGAGCCCCTCAATCTAACTCAAGGAACTTTTTGAGTACATTTATTAATAATTCTAATTTAGCAGATATATGGAGACTTTTTCATCCCACAGAGAGAGATTATACCTTTCGTTCTCAAGTTCACAATGTATATACAGATATTGATTATTTTTTGGTAGAAAACAAATTAATTTCCTATGTCATGAATAGTAAGATTCAAGACATACTAATCTCAGATCATGCCCCGATCACATTTGAACTTGCCTTTAATAACATAACATCCTTACCTCCTGTGTGGAGGATGGAGCCTCAACTTGTTAATGATCCTAAATTTTGTGATTATATGCTTATACAATTGGAAATCTTTCTTGAAAATAATGATACTCCTGAAGTTTCACCTGGACTGCTTTGGGACACACTGAAAGCCTTCATAAGGAGATGTGTTATCTCTTATCAGGTGTCTAAAAATAAACAGAATAAAGTAAATCTCTTAAACCTGTCAAAACAAATTCATCAGTTAGACAATGAAAATGCCAAAATCCCTCGTTAGAATTGCACAAAAAAATTATACAATTAAGATATGAATATAATAAAATTGTTTCAGATAAATGTAATAAATCATTTACTTTTATAAAACAGAAATATTTTGAATTCGGGGATAAGCCATATAAATTACTTGCAAGACAGTTACGTAAATTAGAAAATGATAAGACAATCATAAGATTAAAACAAAACTGGGAGCACAATGTACCTCATCTAAAGATATAAATAACTGCTTTAAGGAATTCTACTCAATCTTATACTCCTCTAACTCTTGCATTGACCTACAAGATATGGATAAGTGTCTAAATAAATGTAATCTCCCCACTCTTTCTCACGATGATCGCGATGCCCTTGATAGGGATGTATCCTTAGAGGAGTTAAAGGGTTCAATAAATTCCTTAAAGAATGGTAAAACTCCAGGCCCGGATAGCTTGCCTTCTGAGTTATACAAAAAATTTAATGACGTACTTTCCCCCTATCTACTTAGAACACTGAAGAGTGTATTAGTGACTGGGCTAACACCAACATTCAATGAAGCGATCATAACTGTTATCCCCAAAAAAGGAGAAAATACAGAGGAGGTAGAAGGATACAGACCAATCTCTCTCCTTAACGTTGACCAGAAGATACTTTCAAAAATCCTTGCAAATAGACTTGGTAGATTACTGACTGGTCTGATTCACCCTGATCAAACTGGATTCATTCCTGGTAGGAATGTCTCACAGAATACCAGGCGCCTATTTAACATAATGTACCATCACCAAGCAATGCAAGACAATCTGGTAATTATAACTCTCGATGCTGAAAAAGCTTTTGACCGTGTTGAATGGCACTTTCTTTTTGGAGTATTAAAAAAATTTGGCTTAGGTGATAAATTTATACATTGGATTAAAATCCTGTATAAAAATCCTACAGCACAAGTCGTAACTAATAATACTCTGTCTGGCCCATTCAATCTTCGAAGAGGGACTAGGCAAGGTTGCCCCCTCTCTCCTCTTTTATTTGCGCTAACCATGGAACCCCTTGCTCAGTCCATTCGTTCTGATCCTTCTATTCATGGCTTTAACACCTTAAATACAGTTAATAAAATATCCATCATTAAAATATAATTTAAATATCCATCATTCATACCATCAAAACTGGATGGGACTTTTGCGCAATGGAAAGAAATGGGTATACGTTACATTGGGGACCTTTTCATGGACGGTATTTTGATGTCATTTAGTCAGATCCAACAGAAATTTGAACTCCCTCAGAATCATTTCTTTAGATTTCTGCAAATTAGAAACTATATCCGTGCTCATTCAGTCTCATCAGATAATATATCACCATCGGTTATTGATAAGTGTCTTGATCGCTGTAAAGGAAGTAAAAAGGCATTATTAATAATTTATGATCTACAATCCTTTGATTCTCCTTCTACTATACTTCTTAAGGATGAGTGGGAGAAAGAACTAGGAGTGAAAATCTCGGATGAAACATGGCAGAAGAGCTTAAAAGATATTAATGAACACTTCATCAATTCTAGACATCGCCTTATTCAGTTTAAAACCATTCACAGACTGCATTATTCAAAAAAGAAACTACATAGAATTTTTCAAAATATTTCCCCTCTTTGCGACAAATGTAATTTAGTAGATGCTGATTTGTCCCATAGCTTTATCTCGTGCTCCAAGAGAGTTATTAGAATGGAATTTCTGATGTCCTTTCAGAAATGTTTGGACAGCAAATACAGCTAGACTCAGAACTTATTATTATGGGACTTTCTGAACATACACATTCATAATCAAGAGCACAACACAAACTGTTAGCATATAGTTTAATTACAGCCAAGAAGTTACTCTTACTGTTCTGGAAGAAAAAGGAGGCTCCTACACTCAAGTTATGGCTTGGAGAAATGATTTCCACTCTACATTTGGAACAAATTAGATACTGTCTGAAGAGCAGTTTGACAAAATATGGCATCTTGGCTGAAACTCTACAGACTAATACATTATTTGTTAATGTGATACTTTAATGTTTCATCATACTGTATATTTTAACTAAACAGGTTTGGTGAGGACGGGTTTGTGAATTATTATTTTTATTTATTTTTTTCATTATTATTATTTTTCTTTTTTTCCTCCTCTTTTTTTTTGTAATTTTATTTATTTTATTATTGTTACTATTGTCACTATTCTATTTTATTCTTTATATTATTATTATCATTGTTATTGCTTTCCTCTAGTTTCAATTGTGTTTGTATAAGAAAAAAAAAAGACTCAAACTTTGTAACCATGTTAATCCATCGCCTAATCTTTGTCTTTCAATAAAACTTATTTGACAAAAAAAATGGCGGCACTCCGTCCACTCGCCTTTATAAAACAAGCTCTAAAAAGTGCAATGGCGGTATTGTTTTATTTTTATTTATTTCTATAGCGCTTTTAACAATGGTCATTGCATGCTTAGGCTTGTATAATGACAGCATAGCGTGCACAGGCTGGTGCGACAATAGCATAGTGTGTTCGCTATCACCCTGCTCACATGCCACTCGTGTGCAGTTTGGTCTAGGTTGATGGCTGGAGAGCGGCAGAGTGGTTTCAGTGCCTCCTGAGGGATTTTTTATTTGGCTCTCCTCTCGCTGTGGCTGCCTACCGGCCCCGCCTGGCCATCAATTGGTGTGGCCTCAGTGTGAGCCCTTCTGACTTCCAACGTCTGGGCAGCTCACCCAAATGGGAACAGGGGGCTTAAAAGCGAACAGTGGCCTTTTCCCCCTCCAGGGCTATATAGCGAAGGCTGGTTCTCGCGCAGTCATTTCCTAGGCTTTAATATCACCAGGATAGCTTTCTTTCACCTTAGAAATATTGCCAAGATAAGAAACATATTGTCACTAAATGATGCAGAAAAACTAGTTCATGCTTTTATCACGTCTAGGTTGGACTATTGTAACCTTACTGACTGGTTGTTCAATTAGGTGTATAAACAAGCTTCAATTAGTACAGAATGCAGCAGCGAGAGTCCTCACTAAAACCAGAAAATACGAGCACATCACCCCTATCTTATCTACACTGCATTGGCTCCCTGTGAAATTTCGCATCGATTTTAAGATACTACTTTTGACATTTAAAGCACTAAATGGTCTCGCGCCACAGTATTTGAGTGAACTGTTAGTGTCTTACGATCCTCCACGCCTACTTCGATCAAAGAATGCAGGCTGCCTGTCAGTACCACGTATTATTAAAACTACAGCAGGGGGCAGAGCTTTTTCTTACAAAGCCCCGAAGTTATGGAATAGTCTTCCTATTAATGTTCGGGACTCAGACACAGTCTCAGTGTTTAAGTCTAGGCTAAAAACCTATTTATTTAGCCAAGCATTTTTGTAAATAGATTAACCTTAGGTAAAGGAGCAGATCTGGGGGACTCATAGACGTAGAGTATTCTGGTGAACTGGTATGTTTAGATGCTGTCCTCCCCACTCTCATTGTTCACTCAGGTTTGTTGACGGTGAGGTGATTGGTTGCTTTACATCTCAGGGAGCCCTCATGTTTGTGTTTCCTTCTGGCTCTCCCTTTTAGTTATGCTGTTATAGTTAGTCCTGCCGGAGTCTCCGCTTGCACTTTGCACTAAATATACATTCATCTATACATGTTGACTGTGACCATACCTAACTGCCATCTCTCCTTATTTTCTGTTCTCTCCTTTTCTGCTCTCTCCTCTCTCTCTCTCCCCCTCTTCTTTCCCTCTCTCTGTCTCTCTGTCGAGCTATACATGTTTCGCTCCTGAGTTGCCAGTGATCCAGACCCCTCTGCCCTCTGGAGCCGTCTAACCCATCCTGGAGTCCTGCTTCTGGTTGGAGATCTCGTCGCATGGATGCCCCGTGTGGTCTGCCTGGATTCGTATGGTGGCTGGGGATGGTTTCCATGAAGACTGTCCTGTCATCGAGTGATGCTCTGGGGACCTGTGACTTCAGTTGTTCGATAACTCAGGACAGTAATCCCCTACAGTCTACCTGAGCCTCCGGGAACAAACTGGACTCATTTTAATTTTAACACATCTCCTGTTATACTGAACTTCCAGTCTTACACATTATTATGCTGAGCAATTCCTGCTATCCGTTATCACCCAGATGAGGATGGGTTCCCTGTTGAGTCTGGTTCCTCTCAAGGTTTCTTCCTATTACCATCTCCGGGAGTTTTTCCTTGCCACCGTCGCCCTCGGCTTGCTCATCGGGGACAATCTTGTCATTTTGATTCATATACATTGCATAAATACTTACTTCTTTTTATTGTGTAAAGCTGCTTTGCGACAATGTCAATTGTTAAAAGCGCTATATAAATAAAATTGACTTGACTTGACTTGACTAGGCGGTGATCAAACAGCAGCATTCAGTTTACTCTTCTTTGAAGTCCTTGGGGCCCATGTCATCGCCCCACCCACGCGCTGCTGTAGGGACTGGCAGGCCACCTCAAAGAGGGCCTCTGGAAGAGGAAGAGACACTTCACGACAACATCACGACACAACGCAAATGGCGCAGATCTGCAAAAACAACTTCTTTGCACAAGAGAAAAGCATCTCACATCTCCACTCAAAACGGTGTAGAGCAGCACAAGTCCCTTGAATAGGTAAGTTTCACAACTCCCTGGCAGTTGCTGACCCTCCGGAATGCATTTCATCCGGGCCCCAGAACAGAGAACATACAAAGCTTTAGGGACACATACTATGATAATCAGTTAAAGTATGCCACTAGGGCAGATATAAAATTATATATGTGTGTACATGTAGAATGTATGATGTCTTTGTGTTGCATTTAACATGTTTACTCTAAACTTAGTGTGTAATCAACCTGTACAGTCCTTTTTATAGATAAAGGTATGAATGGGTATACAAGACATGGGATGTTTGGTATCAAATGAAAGCTCTGTATATTCAATGAATGTTGATGTGCATGAAATCTTAGTCATATGAACCAGACTTATGTTAATACACTTACTATTACTAAAATTCCACAGAGATGGCCTCGCACATGACAGATCAAACCACAGGTTAAATGTATGCACGAAAAAGAGGAACCATGCGGGGCGATTTTGTGTTATCATTGGTGGCCACGTGATAAGCAGAACTGGTAAAATACACTAAATTGTGCTAATCGCTGGACAGGTAGTCGATAAAGTGTACTCTATAAATTTTACTTCAATTCAATAACAGTAACCCGAATCCTTAAAGATTCGATTCACCTCTAATCCAGAGTTGAAACCCTACACTTCTCTCGCCTTTAGTGTTTCTCTCGAGACTTTGTATGTTTGTTACTCTGGTGCTGTTACTCTGGACCTTGAGCAAAGCTTTTATAATGTGGCACAAGCCTGAGATCCACTCACTTATCCTCCGCAGGCCATGCCCAATATAATTGCCCTGCCACTTTACAGACCTGCAGAAAGGAAAACCACCTATGTAGGGAGCCGTCGAAGTGAGTGCGGGTGAAAAAATTTGGGAGCATTCCTGTTACAAGTTCATGCCGTGACATAACCGCTACCTCAGCTCTGAGATCACTGCTGTCTCTGACGCTGTCTGTGTTGTGGTGGTTGGCCTCGTTAAGGATTTGACCCAAGGTTTGTGCCAGGTGCCCCTGATGCTGGCATTAGTGGCTGTACCACAGTGCTGGCTGCACCACAGACACACAGACATGAGGTGAAGTTGTCACGCTCTCAATGCTTTCGCACCGATCAAAGACCGCTTCCGCCTTTCGACACTTCTGTTCCCACGCTGTCATGCTCTTCACCATGTGGGCTTGTTTTCCCACACTGTCACGTCACCTCCCACGCCCAAAGACCAGCCCGTCTGCACACCAGTTTCTCATCCGGCGCCGATTTCCCTCTGGTTAAAAGGAAGCGCTGTACGCTGCTTCTTCGCCAGATTATTGTGTGTTTTCGCCTCAATACTCTCGCGTTTGTGTTTCATGGTTTTCACGTTTTCGACTCCGCTTTTGTTTTCTCGTTTTCCCGATTCTCGTCTCACGTTTTTGGATTAATTGCCTCGCTTACGGATTTAATGGCTTTGAACTCTCGCTTTCGTTTCTCGACTACGGCTTCGCTTCACGATTTGGCTCAACGCTCTCGCTGACGGATTTAACGGCTCTGATCTCACGCTTCCGCCTTCATGACTACGGCTCAGTCTAACATTCCAGTGCTACCACAATGCTACGGATCTCACAGCTTGGCTCCTACACCTCCACTCTCACTACTGCATCATAACAGGAGATCTAAGGAGGCTCAGGGTCCCAACACCTGCACACATCTTCACAGCCCACGCTCTTAGCTCCTGACAGAATGGAAAAAGGGTTTTTTAGGAATCATAGGAAAAGGGCAGGGAATTAAGAAGGGAGAAAGGAAAGAAGAGGAGGAAATTAGTGTGTGCACATGCTGGTCCAGGCAGTGTCCAGCTGGCAGAGGGCCAACCATTGATGCGGCTCTTGTGGAAGAGTGGAACGCATTGCCTCAGAACAACATCATGAGGCTAGCGAGGAGCATGAGATGTTGCTGTCAAGCTGTCATTGCGCCAAATGGTGGAAACACCCACTACTGAATTTTTGTTATTTGGGGCTATCCTTGTTATTGTCAAAATTTTGGTGGTAATAAATATTAAACTAATGAAAATGGTGTTTCTTCTCATACATTATTAGTAATATCAAATGGAACTTTTATTTATTTAATTAAAATTCAGAGCAAATAGGAAAAGCACTCATGTAAATAACAATATCCCTAATTTATTGTGAGTAGTGTATATGCCACTATGGAGAGGCAAGACCTTGCCATTAAGTGGGTGGCACTTCAAATTAATAAGCCACCATTCTCTTTTACAGTGGCTGGCAAAGGCGAAAGACTAACCCTACAACCTACTTGCTTGAGCCTGTCAACCATAGATTATTCACTGCTTTAGGCAGCCCCTGTGTGTGTGAAAAGGGGGCAGGGCATCTTAATTCACCTGGGTTGGAGAACACTCAGCACTAACCATTCTGCTATCGCTGGAGGCCTATATAAGGGGTGTGGATCACCAGACTGGTAAGTAGATCCTTTCCTAACACATCCTCAATGATGTTTTTTGACAAATCCCGCAAGTTCAGGTTGAAATTCCTCAAGAAGGAAGCTGCCTGCCAAACACTTTCTGTTTTGTGGAACTTGTTTTTTTCTGCCTTGTCACCTCGCTACACACCTAAAGAATACTTCAAAGTATACTTTTATGAACTAAAAATGTGGTCTAATTTAGTCCCAATAAGTATTTTAATAATATACTTATTATTACTAAATAAAGTATGGACAAAGTAGTGGTTAGCACTGTCACCTTGCACCTCCAGGGTCTGGGTTCGATTCCTGGCCAGGCTCGATCCCCGTCTCTGTGTGCATGGAGTTTGCATGTTCCCCCAGTGCTTGGTGGGTTTCCCCTGGGTACTCCGGTCCACAGTCCAAAGACGTGCAGGTTAGGTTGATTGATGTTCCTAAATTGCCCATATTGTGTTTTTTTAAGTTCATTTTCCCTTTTATTTGGCTCATGACCACCTGTCTTCCAGTCATCTTGGGGTTAATTTCAGTTTCAAGTTTTATTGTCATATGATGTCCCCAATGAATGGCACAAAAAAATACAAATTAAACAACAAAACATAATATAATAAAATAAAATAAATATAAGAATGAAAAAAGAATAGATAAGGTATTAAACACAGTTTTAAAGCCAGAATATGAAAAATGTTAAAATATATACTGTAAACAGTCCACGGAGTGTGCAAATTCCGCAATGTATAAAAAAGTATGCAATATGTTTGAATAAGTCCGCCATGAGTGTACAAGGCTGCAACGGGTGGGATTTGTACAGTACACATATACAGTGGGTTCAGAAAGTATTCCGACCCCCTTAAATTGTTCACTCTTTGTTATATTGTAGCCATTTGCTAAAATCATTTAAGTTATTTTTTTCCTCATTAATGTACACACAGCACACCATATTGACAGAAAAACAGAATTGTTGACATTTTTGCAAATTTATTAAAAAAGAAAAACTGAAATATCACATGGTCCTAAGTATTCAGATCCTTTGCTCAGTATTTAGTAGAAGCGTCCTTTTGATCTAATATGGTCATGAGTCTTCTTGGGAAAGATGCAACAGGTTTTTCACACCTGGATTTGGGGATCCTCTGCCATTCTTCCTTGCAGATCCTCTCCAGTTCTATCAAGCTGGATGGACAGCCATTTTTAGGTCTCTCCAGAGACGCTTAATTGGGTTTAAGTCAAGGCTCTGGCTGGGCCATTTAAGAACAGTCACGGAGTTGTTGTGAAGCCATTCCTTCATTATTTTAGCTGTGTGCTTAGGGTCATTGTCTTGTTGGAAGGTAAACCTTCGGCCCAGTCTGAGGTGCTGAGCACTCTGGAGAAGGTTTTCGTCCAGGATATCCCTGAACTTGGCCACATTCATCTTTCCCTTGATTCCAACCAGTCGTCCTGTCCCTGCAGCTGAAAAACACTCCTACAGCATGATGCTGCCACTACCATGCTTCACTGGTGGGAACGTATTGGACAGGTGATGAGCAGTGCCTGGTTTTCTCCACACATAGCACTTAGAATTAAGACCAAGAAGTTCTATCTTGGAGTCGTTCAGGCAGGCTTTCATGTGTCTTGCACTGAGGAGAGGCTTCCATCGGGCCACTGTGCCATAAAGCCCTGACTGGTGGAGGGCTGCAGCGATGGTTGACGTTCTACAACTTTCTCTCCCATCTCCCGACTGCATCTCTGGAGCTCAGCCACAGTGAACTTTGGGTTCTTCTTTAGCTCTCTCACCAAGGTTCTTCTCCCCCGATAGCTCAGTTTGGCCGGACCGCCAGCTCTAGGAAGGGTCCTGGTTGTTCCAAAAGTCTTCCATTTAAGGATTATGGAGGCAACTGTGCTCTAAGGAACCTTAAGTGCAGCAGAATTTTTTTGTAACCGTGACCAGATCTGTGCCTTCCCATAGCAAAGAAACTCCAAGACGAGATCTCATGTTAATCTCTTCTTTGTCTCCTAGACAGGAATGAGCCATCTTTGAGATGAGAATGTGATTTTGGCCATTTTCTGCATCTTCTGAAATGTGTCTCAAATATGGCTCATTACCTCTAAATCTCAGAGATAGTTCATATTTGTCTTGTGTGTAACTCACATAGTTTTTGTTTCCCAAAGCAATGTTTCCCACACAAAGTATACAGTACTTGTAAACTGTTCATTTGGGTTTTCTGATATGATCCTGTAACAAACACGCTACTATTATTTAAAACAATAGCTTGCTGTTAGCAGAATCAGGGTTGGGACCACCAGAAATCAATATTTGTGAAATCAAAAGTGTATATACATTTATTTACAGCGTCACACCATTTCACTCCCCGTGTCTTCTCACTCACGCTCACACACAGAGTCCATGAGCTCTTCTCTCCCACTTCCACACAAGTCCATAAACAAGATAAATAGGCTCAGACAGCGTCCCGCTCCGCGCCTGATGTCCTCTGCGAGCGACGTCACCTTTAATGCGACGCGGAGGTCACTGATGTACCGGTCCCGCGCGCACACTGCCGCTGGTGTAGTGATCCCCGGAGGAACAGCTGTCACACAGCAACTCACGGGGAATACACACACACAAAACACAAAACAAAAAACCCTCCTGCATAGGAGGAATAGCCGTGAATGCGCAGTAGGCTATATAATGTGCTATAAATGCCTCGGCAGGCTTCACACACGTAAACATATAAAATCAACACACTTACATGCACTTTTGGCCTTAATGACGTATTTTTGACAGCGGTTTAACACACTACATTCATGGGCGTAATTTCTCAATTCATCCGTGTAATAGAGGAGTTGTAAAAACAAGTTTTGTGTCTGTAAACGGTCAGAGTCGTATATTTCAGAGTTGTACTGTAACAAACAAATCCCACAAGTTCAGGTTGAAATTCCTCAAGAAGGAAGCTGCCTGCCAAACACTTTCTGTTTTGTGGAACTTGTTTTCCATGTTTTTTTCTGCCTTGTCACCTCGCTACACACCTAAAGAATACTTCAAAGTATACTTTTATGAACTAAAAATGTGGTCTAATTTAGTCCCAATAAGTATTTTAATAATATACTTATTATTACTACATAAAGTATGGACAAAGTAGTGGTTAGCACTGTCACCTTGCACCTCCAGGGTCTGGGTTCGATTCCTGGCCAGGCTCGATCCCTGTCTCTGTGTGCATGGAGTTTGCATGTTCCTCCAGTGCTTGGTGGGTTTCCCCTGGGTACTCCGGTCCACAGTCCAAAGACGTGCAGGTTAGGTTGATTGATGTTCCTAAAAAAAACACAATATGGGCAATTAAGTTCATTTTCCCTTTTATTTGGCTCATGACCACCTGTCTTCCAGTCATCTTGGGGTTAATTTCAGTTTCAAGTTTTATTGTCATATGATGTCCCCAATGAATGGCACAAAAAAATACAAAATGAACAACAAAACATAATATAATAAAATAAAATAATTTTTTAGAGTTTTCAGAGTTGTACTGTAACAAACATACTAAATATCGTATCTGCAAACTGTCGTGGCCGTAGATTTTGGAATCCAACTCGGACAACACACAGAATTACACACAAATCATATTTTTACGCACGATTATTTTTGACAGTGATTTTATTCCATAATCCTGACTCATATACAGTACATTTATTAAAACATAATGCAAAGAATGGCTAAAATGCTTTGGGGTTTAAGGGCTAGTGGTCTCTGACAAAGAGTTCCATCTACACTAAAGAGTGTTTAGTACTTTTTTTATATACATCTATTTACAGGTAGATGGAAGGGAGGGATAGTAGGTTGGATCTCTAAAATGAAGATATGTACATATGTAGATTGGTAACAACTAAAGTCAATTACAAAATTGCTTTGTAATAGATAAATGTTTTATTTCAAAACCTAGCTTGTTTATTAAAAAAAAAAAAAAGATCCAACCACCAGTTATATTACTGTACAGTACACCCAGGTGTCCATAGTTGATCAACCTGGCTACACCTTAATGAATTGAAATTACCTGGCAAATGGCAAACTTCCTTTACATTCTGTACAAATGTCATTACCAATAAAGAACTAAATAATAAAGAACTCCGTTCTTTATAATAAAGAACTAATACGATATACAGATTTTTTTTTTTATCGAGAAGTTACGCAATGAGATAAAGTTTGTGTTCAGTGATTTCTGTTTACACTTATCATTTAAGGCCAAACCCATTTTTGATTATACATTTATGACTAATTTTTTCATGGCCAACCCAATTAAGCCTACAGTACATACTGTATAGATTATAATAAAGAAATAATTTTCCGCAATTACTTGCACACATGCTCTAAGCCTGCAAATGTTTAAGTGGTAGAGAAATGTGCAGCGCATCGTCAGGCCTCGGTGTCAAGTCACTTTATCCACCATTCATCCAGACCTTTAGGTGGCGGTAGCGCACCACCTACTTTGCCTGCCGCAAATCAAATGAAGACCAAGAGGACGGTGGAGTTTTAAAATGAATTATTATTGACAAGGATTCAAAATGAAACTTAAAACCAGAGTCTGTGGTAAAAAAAAAAAAAAAAAAAAACCAACAACTGTGGTATACTTAGCTGAAATTTACACAGCTTACGTTTTTTCTTAAATTGCAAAAGGAATTCAAATGCGACCTGTGGGTGGTTTAGCATGTGGATTAGCATGTCTAGGTAACTAATATTTTTACACAGTTTAATGGTAAAAATTAGTCAGCATGTCCTAAGTCAACCAGTGTGTTTTGACATATTAAATTACTTTTTACCTTAATTTTTTTTTTAAATAGTAAGTTAATTTTACTGTATAATCAGTTTTTGCAAACCAGTAGTTTTATTATAGAGTGTTCAGGGTTTAACAGTAGTTACCAGAACATGCAACTTTAGAGACATCAGTTTATTATATTCTATAAATAAAGACCAATACGTTTGTTTGTGAAAAGGTTATCTTGGTAATTATATGGATTTTACTTTAACTGGGTTCTTTTCAGAAGCATGCCACCTCAAGAGACCAAGCATGCAGGAGAATGTTCCGGAGCCTCCATCAGCACATCATCAGCCAGGTAAGCACCAGCTCAAGCCCACCTCTCAACCTTCCGACAGTTTGGAATGGAGTAGCTGAATGGTGTTCAGGTAAATCTTAAATGTTTTAATATATATATTTTTTGTTAGATACTAAGCAACTCCAGGAGTTTCAGACTTTGGACAAACTTGTTGGACATCTACCACAAGAGAAGACTGATGTAGCCGGTGAGAAAGAACTTTTCCTGGCATTGACCCATTCTTGTAGCCCTTACATACAGCAAGCAAATAATTTTACTTTAAAAATTTAAATTTTTGACAATTTTTTTTAACTGGAGGATTTTCAAAATGTTGTGGCCTTTGTGTAACTCCTGTATAAATCATACTTTGAGTTGAACAGTGTTACACTTAATATCTTTGTCAGGTTTTATGACATTTTGTATCATTTAGTGTCTTGATTTACCAGATTTTGCTGGTGTCTGTTATATTGTGTGAATTGTAAATGTATTACACTGTATGCTGTTAATGGAGGATTTTTCATATGTTCAATAAAACTATAATATTTTTCATTTGTGTTTCATGTATCTCATTTATATCTGACTTTAATCTAATTAAATACTTATATATGGCTCATTTGCTTCTCCTTCAAATGCAGTTCTGTTTCTCATGTACATCTCAGAAGCCTCAAATGTTTCTCAGGTATGTCTTGCTTTGTGTCTCAGTTATGTCTCTTTGTTTCTCCTAAGTGGGGTTTAGGAGAAATAGAAAAGACAAAGTCAAGCTTGTAATGAGACAGCTCAATTCAGTCTCATGAGACAAGAAAAAGCTTATTCTGAGCAACAAAATTTAGCTATGGCTTACCACAATTCTGTCTCTGAGCTCTTCAGGCAGTTCCTTTGACCTCATGATTATCATTTGCTTTGACATGCACTGTGAGCTGTAAGGTCTTATATAGACAGGTTTCCTGGCTTTCCTAATCAAGTCCAATCAGTATAATCAAACACAGCTGGACTCAAATGAAGGTGTAGAACCATACCAAGGATGATCAGAAGAAATGGACAGCACCTGAGTTAAATATATGAGTGTTTCAGCAAAGGATCTGAATACTTAGGACCATGTGATATTTCAGTTTTTCTTTTTTAATAAATCTTTAAAAATGTCAACAATCCAGTGTTTTTCTGTCAATATGGAGTGCTGTGTGCACATTAGTGAGGAAAAAAAATAAACGTAAATGATTTTAGCAAATGGCTGCAATATAAGAGAGTGAAAAATTTAAGGGTACTTTCCGTACCCACTGTACATATAAAAAGACATCAGAAGCATTTGTTCTAGCCCTTTCTGTAGTTCACCATTGTTGTCAGTGCCACAGATTGTTGAAAAGCAAAGTCAGATTTACTCAGCTACTCTGTAGCTCATTTCTAAAATACCAAAACACATTTTATTCAATTGTGTTGGTCCTGTGCCATATACTTGATCAGGTACCTGTTTCCGTTTGATTATTGTGTGTATTGCTGTTTCTTTGCATTCCCAGCTTTCTACTGCAAGTTACAAATGAAGGTTGTTAACAAAATGTGCCTTTATGCAGGGCTGTTGAAGAACTCTTCTGTGCTTTTCCTAAGATGGAAAGGCACAAGAGATTCTGACTAATCAGGGCACAGCTTTCACAGATATCACACACTACGCTACCTGTATGAGTTACTAGGCACTAAATTTATTTCAAATTCAAATCAAATCAAATTCAAATTTTATTTGTCACATACACAATCATACACAGTACGATATGCAGTGAAATGCTTAGGCAACTGCCCTGACCTTAGAA
This sequence comes from Clarias fuscus, assembly GCA_030347435.1. NCBI lineage: Eukaryota > Metazoa > Chordata > Actinopteri > Siluriformes > Clariidae > Clarias > Clarias fuscus. Next base: position 4,846,999 of record CM059211.1, on the reverse strand, counting down.
CAAGGAAGAAACAAAAAAACAAAAAGTTACTTATTCCCAGCTTGTACCTCCTAAGGTTGTTCATGATGATACATGGAATTAGGATAAATGGCTTAAGCTCATATTGATGTCAGTATAAGAGGCCTTGCATGACTCAGTAGGGTTTTCCCTATTTGAATTGTTATAACGGTGCAAACCACAAAACAATTAATTTGTCATGGGCTCTAAAATTCACAGTGAACACCAACGGGTCACAATAGGCATTGTCCATGTTTAAGTAAATAATCCATCTCTTGCTTCATTGCTGTTTCCTTCAGTGGATTTGCTGTATATGGATGCTGCCTAATTGACATGTAATTACATACACCAGTGTCATGCTCTATTTGAACAAGATGGGACAGCAGATATGGGAACCAGAATAAAAACAGAATATGGAACCTTTTAATTAGTGCCATAGTGTCCCTGAAAAGGGGCAAGCTAAATTGACGAGCTCTCTGGCAAATGCTTAACACATCAGCATTAGCCAAGTTAACAAAAGATGCGCAGTTTCTTCCCAAATGGAAAGCTTCCTCTGGGGAATGTTCAGAATATGTAGACTATTCAGAAAACTCAGAAGAGGAGGTGTGTGCATGATGCTTCTTAAGCAAGTTTACATTGTGGATACAAGTTTTATTTTTACAATCAGGAGTACGCAAGTACGTAATCAATAAGACTGCATTTCTGGTCAACTTAATATGTCTCATAAATCCGGTGTTGTATAGCCTGGAACTCCTGCAAAAAGTGTACGGGTAAGTACAAGCATTTCCACTGAACATGATGCTTGTTATGGACAAACTGGGATTAGCACAGAAATCTAAAAACAAAATATCACTCTGTTTTAGCTTGCAGTTTATTCCTTCCAGATACTCCCTTGTAAGTTTCAGTCTGTCCACTTGAGTATTAAAATCCCTAGTTTAACCACAGAGTTTCCCATGAGGACACATTTCAGTGCCCCATCCAAGCCCTAAACTGGCAAGCACTATGTCTGGTGCATAAGCACAATCAACAGTTAGAGTCGGCCTCCAGTCAAGAAGTCAACCCTTTCATTCACCAGGGTAAATGCTAACATACCACACTGCTGAATTCTTCTCTGCACCTCACACCCAGGGCAACATGGAGTGGAATAGTTCAGCCGATTGCCAAGATAAAATGTAGAAGGAAGTACTGACAAAATTAGCAAATGATATTTAAAGAAAAGCAACGATGATTAAACACGATTGAAAGATATAGGACATGTTAATGGCATCTAAAACGTCTATGGTTTGGTCATTCCTGCTAATTTCATAATATAGTCTGATGATAAATTTACCATATAATTTTTATTCCTAACATACATGTGTCATAGCTGCCAACTTTTCAGAAAAGCTAGGAGTGAGATTTTAAATACAAGGGCATGGTTTTGCACGCATATGCACATAACGACCCCAGCGCGCATACACCACACCTTTTTTGCCCTGCATGACTCTAGTTCTGTATATTCTATTAAGACAGACAAAATTACAGTATCTGCATTGAGTTTAATCAAAAACAAAACAGAGGATCACTATTTATATTCACAACAACATTCAAGGCATGTGAGAGTGATAAAGAGAGAATGAATTCAATCCTATAACTATGTTAATTTCATTGTAAATACTGGCATGCATTTCCCTCTTTTTATTATTTTTTTTATACTACATCATTCCTCACACTGTTTGAAAGCAGGTAATTGCGTGTGATTTATGTCTTCACCCAGCTGTAAATGTGGGTTAATTAGAAAGGGATTGCTATTTTTCTTCACTTGGAGAGAACAAAGTGGAGCCAGCTTTGCCAATCACAAATATGTACGTAAACAGTTCCCGTCTCCACACCCGTTATGATCAAAAAATTAACCAAACTGGTTGCGAACGCAAGAACTTCAGAGCTAATTTTAAATCAGGGGACGTCAGGAGAGGTCGGTAGCCAATTTGGAATGGGGGCCTTATCGCTCCACCCCCTGCGTCTGATTTTTAATTGATTTCTTACAATTTTACTCTACAAACATGACTTAGCAAAAACTTTAAAATGGGCCACATAGGCAATGTATAACAGATACATACATCAGGATTTTTTTTCATACTTTTTGGTTCTTTTTATGATGAGAATTTATAATAATATGAGCTTGGGTGAGTGGTGAGTTTGACATTTTTGTGACTTCATTCCTGTCATCCAGTAGCTGTAAATAAAAAAATTAAAGTAATGATAATTTTGGTTCTACATGACATGTCTAAATACTCAAATTCAGTTTGATATCTGAAGCCTCCCCCATCAACACACAACAACAGGACTTCTGTGCAAGTTGATAGTGACAAATGTATTGCTGTCATGGATCAGTGCCCATTTAGTTTTAAGGGTTTAAGCAAAAACAAAAATAAACAGACAAAAGCAAAGAAAACAATTAAATATGAAATACTAGGATGCCATGTACTGTAGTATTTGCCAGGTAGATGATTTTATTTTCATTAAACAGAAATAATTTGGCCTTCTCCCAATATTCAATGTGCATTTATCAACAGGAACTAACCCTGAGAGTGAAAGAAAACTCAACATCATCTTTGTAACATGGAACAGTAAAAACAACTTACATATGTACATTTAGTATAAGCATAAGGTAAATAGAACTTCAGGCATAAGCACAATACAATATCACAGCAACAATATAACAATAAAACAAAAAATAACCAATAAATCACTAGAAAGTTATTTTGGTAATGCAAATTTTTTTTTGCAGACACTGCTTTATGCTAAATATTGAAATAATTAATTAACTTGGATCAATTTCATTTGCAAGCTATTGTATAAACCAGCATCATAGAGTGTGGACAAACAAGGCTTATAATGTCTCCCGTGTCCTCATCTTAAACAAAGTGTACATAAAAAAAATCCTTCGGTTCTTATCTATGAAAATATAATTTCTCCATATTCAATTTTTTTTTTAACAACTCTTAACTATTAGTACACATGCTACCCAAAACCACACACAAATATGTATATATACATATATATGCTATACAGTGTATAGCATACATATATATGCTATACACTGTATATATGACTGTACTGTGAGCAGCAATATACAGTCGTGGCCAAAAGTTTTGAGAATTACATAAATATTGGAAATTGGAAAAGTTGCTGCTTAAGATTTTATAATAGCAATTTGCATATACTCCAGAATGTTATGAAGAGTGATCAGATGAATTGCATAGTCCTTCTTTGCCATGAAAATGAACTTAATCCCGAAAAAGACTTTCCACTGCATTTCATTGCTGTCATTAAAGGACCTGCTTAGATCATTTCAGTAATCGTCTTGTTAACTCAGGTGAGAATGTTGACGAGCACAAGGCTGGAGATCATTATGTCAGGCTGATTGGGTTAGAATGGCAGACTTGACATGTTAAAAGGAGGGTGATGCTTGAAATCATTGTTCTTTCATTGTTAACCATGGTGACCAGCAAAGAAACGTGTGCAGCCATCATTGCGTTGCATAAAAATGGCTTCACAGGCAAGGATATTGTGGCTACTAAGATTGCACCTAAATCGACAATTTATAGGATCATCAAGAACTTCAAGGAAAGGGGTTCAATTCTTGTTAAGAAGGCTTCAGGGCATCTAAGAAAGTCCAGCAAGCGCCAGGATCGTCTCCTAAAGAGGAATCAGCTGCGGGATCGGCGTGCCACCAGTGCAGAGCTTGCTAAGGGATGCCAGCAGGCAGATGTGAGCGCATCTGCATGCACAGTAAGGCGAAGACTTTTGGAAGATGGCCTGGTGTCAAGGAGGGCAGCAAAGAAGCCACTTCTCTCCAAAAAAAACATCAGGGACAGATTGATCTTCTGCAAAAAGTATGGCGAATGAACTGCTGAGGACTGGGGCAAAGTCATATTCTCGGATGAAGCCTCTTTCCGATTGTTTGGGGGATCTGGAAAAAGGCTTGTCCGGAGAAGCAAAGGTGAGCGTTACCATCCAGCTGTGTCATGCCAACAGTAAAGCATCCTGAGACCATTCATGTGTGGGGTTGCTTCTCATCCAAGGGAGTGGGCTCACTCACAAGTTTGCCCAAAAACACAGCCATGAATAAAGAAAGGTACTAAAACACCCTCCAACAGCAACTTCTTCCAACAATCCAACAACAGTTTGGTGAAGAACAATGCATTTTCCAGCACGATGGAGCAACGTGCCATAAGGCAAAAGTGATAACTAAGTGGCTCAGGGACCAAAACGTTGAAATTTTGGGTCCATGGCCTGGAAATTCCCCAGAACTTAATCCCATTGAGAACTTGTAGTCAATCCTCAAGAGGCGGGTGGACAAACAAAAACCCACTAATTCTAACAAAGTCCAAGAAGTGATTATGAAAGAATGGGTTGCTATCAGTCAGGATTTGGCCCAGAAGTTGATTGAGAGCATGCCCAGTCGAATTGCAAAGATCCTGAAAAAGAAGGGCCAACACTGCAAATACTGACTCTTTGCAAAAATGTTCTCAAAACTTTTGGCCACGACTGTATATGCTCTCTCATTTGTGAATATACTGATGATTTCTGTGATCACATCCAACATAGAAACTTGAGCCAGACTGTGAGCAGTGTAATGGCCTTCATCCTGTGTGTATGTGAGCTGATGGCATTTAAGTTGACTACAGTGGAACCTTGGATTACGAGCATAATTCGTTCCAAAATTGGGCTCATATTCCAAAACACTCATAATGAAAACTCAAATAATTCGTTCCACAACCCAAAAAAATAGGTACTGTTAGGGGTGTACTCACTTTTGTTGCCAGGGGTTCAGCTATTATTGGCTGTATTTTTAGTTATTTTGAGGGGACAATAAATTTACACTGTTATAGAAACTTTACACTGACTTTTCATTGTGTCAAATAGTAATTTATGCAGTGTTGTCCTATTAAAAGATTTAACCAAATATTTGCAAAAATGTGACGGGTGTATTCACTTTTGTGACTATATTTTGTAAGCACTAATATGGCTTCTCTTATGTATGAACGAGAGGGTGTCCTATACAACCCTTCCCATAATGCGAAGAGTGATGTGGCATTTTCCTGTGTAAAGGACCTCAATTTTTTTAAAGCTACTTTTATGCTTGAAGCTCTTCCCACAGAAATGCCGCTCTCCTTTGTGAATGTGCTCAGGTTTTTTAAAAGAATATCCATTTGTAAAACCTCTCTCACACCCTGAGCATTAGTACGGTTTCTCTACTGTGTGAATTCGTTTGTGTTGTGTGAGAATACTACTCTGGGCAAAACTTTTCCCACATTTAGAACAGTGATACAGTGTCTCTCCTGTGTGAATCTGTTCGTGTTTTGTGAGTTTACTCTGATCAGCAAAACTCTTCCCTCATTGTGAACAGTAAGACTGCTTCTCTTCTGTGTGAATCCGTGTGTATTTTATGAGACTACTCTGCTAGGAAAAACGCATCTCACAATGTGAACATTAACACGGTTTCTCTCGTGTGTGAGTCCGTTCGTGTCTTGTGAAAGTACTGTGCTGGGCAAAACTCTTCCCACATTGTGAACAGTAATACGGTTTCTCTCCTGTGTGAATCCGTTTGTGTTCTGTAAATGCACGCTTGTAGGCAAAACTCTTCTCACACTGTGAACAGTAATACGGTTTCTCTCCTGTGTGAATCCGTTTGTGTTCTGTAAATGCTTTCTGTTGGGCAAAACTTTTCTCACACTGTGAACAGTAATACGGTTTCTCTCCCGTGTGAATCCGTTTGTGTTGTCTAAGAGTACTCCGCTGGGCGAAACATTTCTCACATTGTGGACAGCTATACGGTTTCTCTCCTGTGTGAATCCGTTTGTGTTGTCTAAGACTACTCTGGTGGGCGAAACTCTTCCCACATTGTGAACAGTAATACGGTTTCTGTCCTGTGTGAACCTGTTTGTGTTTTATAAGACTACTCTGCTGGGAAAAACGCATCTCACAATGTGAACAGTAATACGGTTTCTCTCGTATATGAATCCGTTCGTGTTTTGTGAAAGTACTGTGTTGGGCAAAACTCTTCCCACATTGTGAACAGTAATATGGTTTCTTTCCTGCGTGAATCCGTTTGTGTTCTGTAAATGCTTTCTGTTGGGCAAAACTCTTCTCACATTGTGAGCAGTAATACGGCTTCTCTCCTGTGTGAATACGTTTGTGTTGTCTAAGAGTACTCTGCTGGGCGAAACATTTCTCACATTGTGAACAGCAATACGGTTTCTCTCCTGTGTGAATCCGTTTGTGTTGTCTAAGAGTACTCTGGTGGGCGAAACTCTTCCCACATTGTGAACAGTAATACGGTTTCTCTCCTCTGTGAATCCGTTCGTGGTGTGCAAGAGTACTCTGGTGGGCAAACCTTTTCTCACATTGTGAACAGTAATACGGTTTCTCTCGTGTGTGAATCCGTTTGTGTCTTGTGAAAGTACTGTGCTGGGCAAAACTCTTCCCACATTGTGAACAGTAATATGGTTTCTCTCCTGCGTGAATGCGTTTGTGTTCTGTAAATGCACTCTGGTGGGCAAAACTCTTCTCACACTGTGAACAGTAATATGGTTTCTCTCCTGTGTGAATCCGTTTGTGTTCTGTAAATGCTTTCTGTTGGGCAAAACGTTTCTCACACTGTGAACAGTAATACGGTTTCTCTCCTGTGTGAATCCGTTTGTGGTGTCTAAGAGTACTCTGCTGGGCGAAACATTTCTCACATTGTGAACAGCAATACGGTTTCTCTCCTGTGTGAATCCGTTTGTGTTGTCTAAGAGTAGTCTGGTGGGCGAAACTCTTCCCACATTGTGAACAGCAATACGGTTTCTCTCCTGTGTGAATCCGTTTGTGATTTGTAAGTGAACTCTGCTGGGCAAAACGCTTCCCACAATGTGAGCAGTAATACGGTTTCTCTCCTGTATGAATCCGTTTGTGCTCTCTGAGATTACTTGGGTGGGTGAAACTCTTCCCACATATTGAGCAGCAATATGTTTTTTCTATAATGTGAATGCGCTGGTGATCTTGAATATTATTCTGCATAGCAAAACTTTTCCGACTCATTGAGCAGTGAATTTTTTTCTTTTCCATTTCTTTAGTACTTCCTCTGTAATGGTTTTCAGCATGAAGAGAACCAGACGACATTTCAGTCTGTAACAGAGATAAACAAAAGGAATATTTTGCAATGAAACAAAGGCTACATGTTTCCTCAAGCTTGGCCAAATAAATCTCTGAAAACCCCATTAAAATTTGTTTAGTACACACGCCAACAGACAATATTATTTTTTTTCTCATTAATGTGAAAAGGAGTATTTCCAATTACTGAAATTAATTGTTTTTAATAAAATTTTGGATATAAATGAATAATTCTAAAATCAGTATTGTTTCTTAATAACCAAGAAAGAAATACACCAACAGTAGGTAGTCAACCAGAATGCCTATTACCGCCGTGCTCACCATCGTGGCAAAATTACAGCAGCCAAAATAAATCAATCCCGTTTCAAAGTCATCAAAGTGATATTTTGCATCGGCTGCTATTTTCAAAGCGTAAGTCATAAAAAGTCATAATATGTTACATCATAGATATACTACACAGATGTTAATTTCCACATCCAAGTACTTTATACGACAAACATGAAACATCAGAACCAGAGCTATTGACATTTACTGAACAATAATGAGTGAAAAAAAGAAACATTGGTTAAATGTTGTTTAGATGGACAGTCAAGTTCACTAGCTGACAATTTTATTTGTTCAAAGAATTAACTATTATATGGCTTATCTCTGTTTGTATCTGTTTATTGATTTTATTTTTAAAAAAGTTACATTTAAAGACATCAAACTTTACATATAGAAATAACTGGAAAAATACTTTCAGAATTGAAAATTAGAATAACTCAAAAAATAAACTCTTACATTTGTGTAAGTGTTTCATATGATTTTTTTTCAGTGATTTTGTAATATTTATGCTGTATAATCAGGGCTTATTAATTCGCAATTCGTTCTCGATTATTGTTGTTTTAGTGCTACTGTGTGTGCTTTACAATGTCAGACAACATTCAAATGCAAATAAATCACCCATCCCCACTGTAAGCTAACTCCTGGGATGAGAAGTACATTTAATCCTCTAGGGTTTGAGGCATTTCTGAAGCATCATCTTAAATTTGTGTAAATTTAAAATCTTTAGCAAATTTCACTTATTTACACAGAGCAAGCAAGAAACATGAAGTGTTAGTGCATTATATTGGAAGAGTATGGATGCTCCACCCATAAAAATGTGGATATAGGAAATATCATACTGTGCCAGACTGAAAAGGCTAACTTATATTGCTAAGGGCAAGTGTAAAGATTTTGATCAGATATGGGAGCCATACACAAATATCATGCAAAATGAAAAGGTAGTCCGTATTGCCTTATAAATGTAAGGACATTTTGTATACTGTTTGTAACAAACTGCCTCTTTTTTAAAATATTTTTTAAAAACTTATTTACTTATTTTCTTTTATTATTATTTTTACTGTGATTAATTTATCATTTTTTAAGTGCATATGTGTATGTGAAAGGGTATATGCTTGTGTATTTGTTCAGGTTTTTATTAGAATATAATGTCACTACATGTCTAATTGATGTGGGGTTTTAAAACATTAAAAGTTCAAAAAACATATTGAGGGAAAAACAAATATTAATGCAGTTTAAAATTAAACAAACACATTACATAAAAAACAGGATTAGATCAGTGGGTAAGACTTTGACCTACTAATTAGAAGGTCACCAGTTGTACATTTTGTAAATGATTTCATAAATTTTGAGGGTTTTCTTGATTTTAGTTTAAGAGCCGAAAGGGTAAATTAGTTCACTGATACTGTGTCCCTGCTCTGAGGCTTTTCTTTAATCAATACGAGTCCAATAATACCCATAATGTGAGAATCATCACCCGATGCCCAAAAGAATCCTAGAAGAACCTTCTAACTAAGCAATGGTTTGCTACCGTAAATACCAGCTTCTGACTGTTTAATTTGTAGCTTCTCATTCTCTCATCTTCTTACTGATGTTTTATGCATCTTATTTATCCATAGGATAAATGAACACAGAGCCACTCAAAGCAAAACAGAACACATTGAACAGGAGGAAAAACCCTGACATAACATACAGCACTGGGCCAAAAAAAAGATAGAATTTGGAGCAATGGTCATATGGTCTGATGAGTCCAGATTGAGCCTATACCAGAGTGATGGGATGGCAGGGAATGGCATGAAACGATGCCTACATCATGCAGAATGGTCACTGTACAAGCCTCTGGAGGCAGTGTTATGATCTGGGGTTGAAGCCTGCTGATTAAAGGTCTTTAGAAGTTTTTGTCTGATGTTACTAAGGTATTCTGAAGATAATTACAAGCATTCCATTAGGTCAAAGGCCTTTACTGATAATTACATTAAGTTTACGACGAGAGTCAATATTTGCTGTGTTGACCCCTCTTTGTCAAGACCTCTGCAATTCGCTCTGGAATGCTGTCAATCAACTTCTGGGCCACACTCTGACTGATGGCATCCCATTCTTGAATAACCAATGCTTGGAGTTTTTCAGAGTTTGGGCCTTTTTGTTTGTCCACCGCCTCTTGAGGACTGACCACTAGTTCTCAATGGGATTAAAGTCTGGGGAGTTTCCTGGCCATGGACCCAAAATTTCGATGTTTTGTACCCCAAGCCACTTGGTTATTACTTTTGCCTTATGGACAGGTGCTCCATCATGCTAGAAAAGACATTGTTCCCCACTGACTTGGATGTTTGGGAGAAGTTGCTCTCAGAGTTCCTCGGCATACAAATTTAATACATACAATTTAATCCGTTCTGGAGGTGAAATTTTGTATTGTGAAATGCATTTTCCCCATACAAAATAATGATAAATCAAGATAATCATCTTTATTTTGGCCCAGTGCTGTATGTGGACCGAAATTTAGTCGGCCGAAAATGTCATTATCGGTTTTGATCCGAAATGAAAAAGCACAAAAAAATTTATGTTGCCCGCCCCTCCCATACTCGCGATGCACAGGTTAGGTTTTACTCATGGCTTGAGCTGTTATCACACGTCTGCCCATCAAAGACAAAGCATGTCAGCGGTATGGAAGTATTTTATATTTTTCGATGAGGACACCAAAGTTGCAATATGCAAATTCCGCATTGCCCGATCGGCAGCGGTGTTGAAACAAGCGCAGCAGCACAACAACTACAGATGAATTACACATTGCCAGAAGTGACAACCTCCTTGACTACTGGTAATCAAACAAAGACCGTTTTCCATTTATCTGCCCCAAGCACAAGCATATACTGTATACATGTATATTCATTACTACAATTCCACCATATAAAAAAAGTTTATATAAACCTATTTAAACGTTTTAATCAGTGCCAGGGTGTCCTCCTGAAAAAAAAGGACAACCAGTTTGCCAAGTTCACAGACAAACGCTTAACACATCACAATTAGTCAAGTTAACAACTACTAAAATAACAAAAGGAAAAAAGCTTTAGCTCAGGAGTTTTTGTTGTCAGGAGGTCAGAAGTGTTGATTATGTAATCAGTAGGGATGCATTACTGTTCAACCTAATCTGTCCCAATAAACCTGGTCTGGAGTGAAGAACATGACACTGAGAATAAATCTAAAACCCCTGCAAAAAAATAACCAGGCAAGTAGGGCCACTGAACATAATGTTTGTTAGGGATAAAGGTGGTCACATAGGCAATTCAAGCAAAATAAAAAAAAAAAATTAAAAAGATTGTTGGCCTTCTCCCAATATCCAAGATGCATGACAATGGTTTATCAAAAAGAACTAACCCCCCCCGAGAGGGAAAGAAAACTCAACCTCTTCTTGGAAACATGGAACAGTAATAACTTACATACATACATCCAGCATGAGCATAATGTAAATAAGACCATATTAAACGTACATTCACACCAACTTTATTAGTAATCTCCCAGAGTTACCAACTTTGATTGGATCGCCATCTAACACCACAGAACTCGATCAGGAGACTGAATATTTAGAGTCGACATTCCGTTATACCTTTGATAACGTAGCTCCAGTTAAAAGGAACATTATTAGAGATTAGAAACTCGCTGCCTGGTATAATGATCACATGTGCACTTTGAAACAAGCTGCTCGGAAATTAGAATGTAAATGGCGTCAAACTAAATTGTTAGTATTTCAAATAACATGGAAGGAGAGTATCCTGAACTATAGAAAAGCTCTTAGTGTAGCTAGATCAACGCATCTCTCTACTCTTACAGAAGAAAATAAAAATAGTCCTAGATTTTTATTTAATACCGTAGCCAAATTAACCAGAAATAAGACCACTGCAGAAATCTCCACAACAAACAATAGTGAGGACTTCATGACTTTAAGAGAATGAACAAATTTTGCTAATCTCTTCTGCAAATTCATCAACCTGTATATTAGATCCTATACCCGACACATTTTCTCAAACAGATAGTGCCAGAAATAACAGAACCCCTGTTGAAAATAATTAATTCTTCACTCAGCATTGGGTATGTTCCAAAATGTTTTACAGTAGCAGTTATTAAACTGATAATTAAGAAGTCTGTCCTTGACCCCGGTCAGCTGTCCAATTACAGGCCGATATTAAACCTCCCCCTTATCTTTAAGACTCTGGAAAAGAAATTAGCGGAGCAGCTATGCTCATATCTACATAGAAATAACATACATGAACTGTATCAGTCAGGATTTATGCCTCATCACGGCAAAGAGACGGCACTCGTTAAAGTAGTAAATGACCTCCTATTGGCCACTGATCAGGGTTGCGTAACTCGATCTCAGTGCAGCTTTTGACACCATTGATCATAGTATTCTCCTTCACAGATTAGAAAATGTAATAGGAATTAAGGGAACAGCCCTCCCCTGGCTCAGATCCTATTTGACTGATCGTTATCAGTATGTAGATTTAAATGGTGATTATTCTGCATGTTCTCTAGTGGAGTTTGGTGTCCCACAGGGTTCGGTTTTATGCCCACTGCTTTTTTCACTGTACATGCTCCCTTTGGGCAACATAATCCGTAAGCATGATATTAATTTTCACCGTTATGCTGACGACACACAGTTATACGTCTCTGCAAAACCAGATGAGAGAAACCAGCTTGCTAAAGTTGAGCAATGCGTAAAGGATATAAGAGACTGGATGCTAATTAACTTCCTTCTGCTTAATACTGATAAAATAGAAGTTCTAGTCACAGGACTGCATGCAACTAGAAGCAAGATGTTAGATCACACTGTAATTTTAGATGGCCTTTCTGTTCTATCTAGTGCAACAGTAAAAGACCTCTGTGTGATTATAGATTCTAGTCTTTCATTTGAAACTCATGTAGACAATATCACCAGGATAGCATTCTTTCACCTCATAAATATCGTCAAGTTAAGGAATATATCACTAAACGATGCAGAAAAACTAGTTCATGCTTTTATCACCTCTAGGTCAGACTATTGCAACGCTTTACTGTCTAGTTGTTCAACTAGGTGCATAAACAAGCTTCAATTAGTTCAGAATGCAGCAGCCAGAGTCCTCACTAGAACCAGAAGATACGAGCACAGCACCCCCATTTTATCTTCTTCATTGGCTCCCTGTAAAATTTCACATTGATTTTAAAATACTACTTTTGACATATAAAGCATTAAATGGTCTTGCGCCGCAGTATCTGAGTGAACTGCTAGTGTCTTACGATTCGCACGGCTACAAGGCACAAGACCCCCCCCCCCCCCCCCCCGTTTGGGAAATCCGACCATGCCGTCTTCTTCCTCATGCCAAAATTTAAACAAAGGCTTAAACAGGAAGTTCCGGTTCAGAGGGAGGTTTCGCGCTGGATGAACCAATCGGTGGCCGCGCTACAGGACGCACTCGATGCAGACTGGGACATGTTCCGGAACAGCTCCGATGACATCAACGTGTTTACGGAAGCGATTGTGGGATTCATAGGGAAACTAGCGGATGATACCGTACAAAAAACGACTATCAGAAGCTATCAGAAGCCGTGGGTGAATAAAACCATCCGCAACGCTCTGAGATCTCACACTGCCACCTACAACGCGGGACTTGCGTCGGGTGGAGGAAACTAGAGTCACAACTCCAACAGATGTTGCATATGCTCGTGATCCAAGGTTCCACTGTAAATTATACAGTATATAGTACATATAAATTAAACTCTCTCTATATATATTTTTGGCAATAGGTAGCAAATTCTGACTGGTAGGGAAAAAATCATCCCATAATAAACCCTCGCACGTCTAATTATTTTTCCAGTCCCCCGGGTTATGCACGTACCACTGAGATTCTACAGAGCGCAGTAACACAGTGAACACGAAACTTATCATAACATGTGTTCTATAGTTTTTTTTAATCACTGGTATGGACTACCCATGATTTATTTATGCTATTTTACTAATGGAAACAATTTGTTTTTAATTTAATAAAAAAAAGGACCACTACTGATTCCTTTCATACGCAGTTTGGGTTCATTCAGATAGATGTTACCTAATAAGTTAGCATCACACAAATAAAATTTGCAGTCAGTGGTATGCGCATAACCCCTCGTGGTCGAGCCTTCTTCTAAATGCGGGCTCCCTGCACCGTTTTCACGGGGGTGAGGCTAAGAAAACGCATCCCGATGGGGAACCTACTTCGACACAACACCAGATTTTTTTCTTAACCCCAATATCCCTCCTGCTCCCCGTAACTCCAAGCCTACAGATTATTTTAATTTTACCTTAAAAAAAATAAAAAAACTGCACTACCCTGACATGTGGCAGGATGTATATGGGTGTGAGTTTCTGATAAAGTAGGAAAACACAATAACTATCATTTTTGCGCTACAGTAGAAAAATCAGATAAAGTAGGATAAATAACTTGCGGCCCACGGCGCGCTGACTCCGTGTAGGTCAAATAGGGGTGTAAATGAAGCTGTGATATACACATGAGGCTTCTATTGTGTAGATTCACATCTGGATTAGAGATGATAATTTCCTTCATTGACTCGGATCAGTTAAGTCCCAAGATATCTTGTTGCTAACAACAACACAAATAAATACAAACTGAAAATTACTCCATTCAGTTGTTCTCAGAAGTTCTTAGCTAGCAACCTTAGGAATGATTAGCAGACTGAGTTGTTTAGAAAGCTTCCTGCATGGTTAGAATCCTGCACCGGATCTGAACGACTCAGTGTGTTCATGAATCCAAGGATTCGGAGGTTTCTAAAGATTCATTGAGCGCCCCTAGTGGAGGATCGTAGCAAAAGCAGACAGAATCCATATCACAATGAACCAACTAACTGCAGCTATTTCACTTTTCCAGTGTGATTGGACGTAGTGCATGCGTATCATACCAGCCCTGTTTCCACCTCCACAAGACAACTCCACCAAAATGGGAATATTAAGTGTGTGATGCTTTAGTTCAAAGGATACAGCGACTGCATGATAGGCATGAAAACCGAAGGTTGAATCCTGGCTTTACTATATTTAAATAAATCGAACCATACCTGATGGTCTGTTTTAACACAAAAATAAAAATTTCAGATATCTCTGATATTTTTTTTTCTTTATATTTACAAGGTTTTGCACATTTGTTTAAAATGAAAGGTAATAGTTTTATTATCATTTTTGTAGAACGTTCGGCTGCTCTTGTTATATGCTCCATATTCATATTAGCCCACGGGCCAAATTCTGAGTGATTTTGTTATATTTGTTGTTGTCTAAACAAATGCACTTAGAATGAAGTCATCAATAATTGGTCATTAATAATTCACTTGGTGGTGGCACAGTGGTGTAGTGGTTAGCACTGTCACCTTGCTTCTCCAGGGTCCAGGTTCAATTCCTGGCCAGGCTCGATTCCAATCTCTGTGTGCATGGAGTTTGCATGTTCTCCCCGTGCTTGGTGGGTTTCCCCCGGGTATTCTGGTCTCCTTCCACAGTCCTAAGACCTACTGATTAGGCTAATTGGCATTCCCTAATTGCCAGTAGTGTGCGAATGAATGTGTGAATAAGTGTATGTGTATGCCTCGTGCCCCAAGCCTCCTGGTATAGACTCCTACAACCCTGAATACAGGATAAAGCGATATAGACAGTGAGTGAGTGAATTCATTCCATGTGTGAGATTCATGAGTGGATTCTAGGGATTCGGTAAGCGGCTTCTAGTGGAATACAATAGGAAAATGCAATCAGAATTCCTACTGACTTGTGACTCATGCGACTCGTGCAAAATGGATCCGTTCAGTAAGTGATTCAGAACGATTAGGTTTCTCATCTCTAGTCCTGATTGCAACATGGGCCGAGTATTTCTGTTTCACTGACTACTAAGCTTGCTTCGACATCATCGAAATATTTATAGTATAATCTCTATTAAATGTAGTCCTTCGCCATCCTTACATTTACAGTCTTAAATGTTTGTCATTTTGTCAGGCCATCATGCATAAATGTTTAAAATTGTTTTATCAGTATTCCCATACTTATCAATTATTATTATTATTCATTTATCATCTGTATGACTCCACAATTATTATTATTATTTTTACAAGTTTAGTTGTTGATTAAATTTTATTTATACTATTTTTCTTTTTTTTCATTAAAGAGACATCAGTCTTGCATTGTGTAGGATATTGTTTCATCCAATTTAGTTAAATAATGAGACAAATATGTGCAAATAACTACTGTATAGCAAGAATGTCTTCAGGAAAATTTTCAACATTAAAAAAAATACTATAAAAAGCAGTAAACAGCAATTAATAATTAGTGTGATGACCATTTGCTTAAAACATAGTCTCAGGTACAATTTGTGTAGTTTTATAATACGTTGCTAACTATAGGAATTGAGCTGCTTAGTTCTACTGAAAATACTGCAGAACCAGCCATATTCCTCCTGAGTATTTTCCAGCCCCACGAAAAACCCAGAAGAGTTCGTTCTTTATATTTTTTTCGTTTGAAATTGGCTTTTTTACTGCTTTACTCCTTTCAGCACCCTCAAATGCGGTCTCTTTTTCTGAACATTACAATAACATTCAATTGAAAAACAACATGGTATAATACTGAGACAAAAATACATCAGGCACTTATCCAGTCAGTTTAGCCTCACATATCATAACATGAGCAAATTATAAAATGTATTAAATTTAAAAATAATAATAATAATAAGAGAAATCGATATCACAAAAATGACACCTAGGAAAAATAAAATATTCACAAACCAGACCTACATGGAATAAACAAAATACAGCATTGGCTTTTGTGCATTTGTTCTTAACTAGCCAGCGCTAGCACCTTTCTGGGAGCTCACAGACTAACACTGCTGTTAACAGTAATGAACTGCTAAAAAATATCCATCCATGCACGAAAAGTTTTCTAACCCACGTCGAATATATTTTTCACATATAATACACTTAATCCAACTGTTAAAACTTTTAAACACTTTAAGAAATCAGCGCAGGTACTAACTTACCTCCTTTCAGCAGGCTCGAACGCGGTCTGAAGAAGCAGCGCGGGCTAAGCGGAAATGACGTCACCGCATGTTAAACATGAAATGCCGCTATAACACAACTACTATAGTTCCAACAAATTGTAAAAATTATCAGACACAAGATGATATTAAATAAATATACAGACGAGGAGGGATTTTAGTGGAATACATTAATATTATAATATGAATTATATATTAGGAATATTAACATCCGCTACATAATAATAATAATTATAATAATAATAATAATAATTATTATTATTATTATTATTATAATACAGTGGAACCTTGGATGCAAGCATAATTCATTCCGGAAGTGTGCTTGTATATCAAAACACTCAAATATAAAAGTTAATTTCCTCCATAAGAAATAATGGAAACTCAGATGATTTGTACCACAACCCAAAAATATTCATATAAAAATTATTCATTCTGGCCTCTGAGTGGCGCCGTGGTAAAGTGCTCGCCCTATGATCCGGGTATCGCAAGGTCGATTCCCAGGTGATGATGTAAACTCTCTCAGAGGGGATGGGTGAGCGGTACTTAGTGCTCCCACATTAATCGTGGCTCTACAGCCAATCAGGGGCACGCAAGCGGAAGGAGCGTATGTGAGCAGTTTGAAAAGATGCGGTCGCCTGGCGCCATGTGCTTTGGAGGAAACACGTGATAGTTTTCGGCCCTCCCGACTAAGTGGTAGTAGTAGCCTTAATGTGGGAGCCCCCAGTGATGGGGAGGAATTGAACATTACTAAATTAGGGAGAAAATCTGGGAAAGCCCCCGCCAAAAAAAATTATTTATACAAAATGTAAAGTAAAAATGAAATAAATTAACCTGCACTTTATCTTTGAAAAGCGTGGTAAGGAAGGCCCGACAGTTCGGTTACTTATGCCTTTAGAGACAACAGAAAGTTACAACAATTTACCATTACTCACTACTGCCATCTAGTGAACAATAAACCGATTTTACTACAAAAAGACTCCTAGCTGGAGTAATGGAGACCAGAGAGAGTAGAGGAGGAAGGGGGGAAGGGGGCTGCTGTGTAGGACACACACACCTCCGTGTGAGCACACACCCGCCTCCTTGCGCGAGCACACACACACACGCACCCCCAGCTCCACATGAGCGGACACACATGCTCACACCCCACCCAGCGTGAGCACACTTACATACCAACACAAAATAAAAGAGGCTTTAGAGAAAATCCATTGGCTCAGTTGTGATCAAGTTACACTCCGTGTTAAAACAAGAAGTGCATGTATGCCACATGATACTCGATAATATTAAATCAAGACACACTCGTTTATCAAGGCAAAATGTATTAAATATTTTGCTCGTCTTGTGGAACGCTCACAAATACTAATGTATGGAAATCAGAAAAGCTTTTTTTGTACTGACTTAATAATAAAGTAAAAAAATAAACATGTATAACAAAGTTAAAACAGTGCCTAAGACAGTAGCAGTCAGAGCAACACAAAAATAGCTAAATAATATAATATTTCTGCCACGATTTGGCATAAAATAAAAAAAACGAATTTTGTGTCTGTGTGTGTGTTTGGGGAATGGGGGGACTAAAAACCTCAGGAAGTACAAATGAATGTCGAGCATTATAATTTCTTCAGGAGACATAAATACCTGTAAATAAAGATTACATAATAAATAATCTTCATCTTCCTTTTCTAGCTCAGCATGGTTTAGTGCGGTTCAGATTTGTAAACTACATTGAAAATCAAAAATCTCTTTAAAACTCTGACACACCTTTTCATGCGATTCCATTCTGTTACCTTTGATTCACTGTCACAACTTATAATTCCCAAACAATAACGGTATATACAGTAAGAGTGAACGAACATGAATGCAGTTGTTCCTATTGTGCTTTGCTGAAGCCTTTTGAAATGGGAGTCTCAAATCAAATCAATAGAAATGAAAGTAATTAAAGTAATCAATAGAAATTAAATTAAAGTATGCACAGATAGATCTTGCATTGAGCATGTGCTCAGTAAAATTGCATTAAATGTGTGGACGTATTCAGGAAAATGTAACTATATACCATATATTAAAATATATATATGCCCCACTTTTTTTTTTCAATTAATTGATTATCGGGTTAATGATTAATATTTTAGTGTTAATATTAAGAACTAAATATTCTTGTAATTAGCATGACGTTATGTGTTGGAATTTTAAAAACATGCTATATATAGGAAGGTAGTGAAGGTGTGCACATGCTGGTCCTAAACAAATATGTGTGTCTAGTGTGTGTAGTGTGTATATGTAATAGTGCTAATGTCATAAATGTGTGTTCTGCAAATAATGAAAAACAGATATAAACAGTATATATATAAACAAACCTCTTCATTGTCTGTAAAGTCCTGGAAAATATAGTAGCGCAGCAGCTATGTTCATATCTTCATAGGAATAGCATACACAAACTGTATCAGTCCTCATCACACCAGAAAGAGACAGCACTTTTCAAAGTAGTAAAGGACCTCCTATTTGCCTCTGATCAGGTTTGCATCTCTTTGCTTGTGTTACTTGACCTCAGTGTATCTTTTGACTCAACTGATCACAGTATTCTCATTCATAGATTAGAAAAAGTACAGTAATGGGAATTAAGGGAACTGACCTCTCCTGGCCAAGACCCTATTTGACTGTTCGTTATCAGTTTTTAGATTTAAATGCTGACTATTCTGCATGTTCTCAAGTGAAGTTTGATGTTCCACAGGGTTCTACTGGGTTTTAGACCCACTGCTTTTTTCTCTTTAAATGCTTCCTCTGGGCAACATAATTTGTAAGCATGGTATTCATTTTCACTGTTATGCTGATGATACAGTCATGAGTCCCAGGAAAGCCAGATGTGAAAAGTCAGCTTAACAAAGTTGAGCAATGTGTGAAAAATATAAGTGACTGGATGTCAATTAACTTCTTTCTGCTTAATCCTGACAAAACAGAAGTTGACAGAAGTTCTGTTACTAGGACTACATGCATGTAGATGAAAGCTTTTTGATCACACGGTAACTCTGAATGGCCTTTCTGTTTCATCAAGTGCAACAGTAAAAGACCTTGGTGTGATTATAGATTCCAATCTGTCATTTGAAGCTCAAGTAAATAATATTACCAGGATAGCATTACTTCATTTGAGAAATACTGCCAATATTACCAATATATTGTCACTAAACAATGCAGAAAAAAATAGTTCATGCTTTATTGTCTGGTTGTTCAACTAGGTGCATAAACAAGCTTCAGTTAGTTCAGAACACAGCAGTGAGAGCCCTCATTAGAACAAGAAGATATGAGCACATAACCCATATATCTCATCCACACTGCATCTTATTTCACAGCATATCTACTGAAATTTCAGTGTCTTAGTGTCTTATGACCTGACACACCTACTTCGATCAAAAGATGCAGGCTGTTTGTAAGTACCGCATATTATGAAAACTACAGCTTCTTATAAAGCTCCAAAGTTATGGAATAGCCTTCAATTAATGTTTGGGACTCAGACACAGTCTCAGCCAAGCATTTTTGTGAATAGATTTGCCTTTGGTAAAGGAGCAGATCTGAGGGCCTCATGGATGTAGAGTATTATGGTAAACTGGCATGTATAAATGTTTTCTTCCACACTCTCATTGATCACTCAGGTTTGTTGATGGTGGAGTGACTGATTACTTTACATACATTGCATACAAACTTACTTCTTTTTATTGTGTAAAGCTGCTTTGCGACAATGTCAATTGTTAAAAGCGCTATATAAATAAAATTGACTTGACTTGACATCCCAGGGAGCCCTCATGTCTGTGTTTCCTTCTGGCTCTCCCTTTTTGTTATGCTGTCATAGTTAGTCCTGCCAGAGTCCCTGCTTGCATTCTGAACTAAATATACATTCACCTTATACATTATGTGACTGTAAATGTACAACAGTTATCTGTCCTTCTCTTCTCTAATCCCCTCCCCTCCCCTCCCCTCCCCGTCTCTCTGTCAAGCAATACATGCTGCTCCTGAGCCGCCAGTGATCCGGACGCCCAAGCCCCGCTAGACCTGTCTGAATCCTGGTGCCCCGCTTCTGGTTGGAGAACTCGGCACATGGAAGCCCATGTGGTCTCATTGGGATGTGTGGTTACTGGGGTTCCACTTTATCACAAAGTTGAGTCTGGTTCCTTGCAAGGTTTCTTACTACTGCCATCTCAGGAAGTTTATCTTTGCCACAAGGAACAATTTGATCATTTTGATTCATACACATTTTTCACATTTCCATAATTTTCTTTTGATTCTGTAAAGTTGTTTTGCGACAATGACCATTGTTAAAAGTGCTATACAAATAAGATTGAATTTAATTGATCTTTGCCCAGCTGGCAGAGGGGCACTCATCTGGTGAGTGTTGGCAGCAACGAAGGGCCTATTCGACGCAGCTTTCAAAGACATGGTCAGTCTGCCCCACCAGCCATCCATTAGCACACTCTTAGGGGGTCTTAGCGGCAAATGTGAAATGAGCACAGAGAGGTGAAATGGTGGTATTTTAGGCTCAGGCTGGTTCAACCACAGCATAATGTGTTTAGGCAGGTATAATAAGCAGCTTTGTTCTGCTTCCTCCAATGTAGCACTCAAATAGCGGCATTTAGTGCTTCCACCTTTGAAGTTATCGGCTGTTTTACCTGCCACTCTAATGCTTAGACAGGTCAATCAGCATTGCTCACTCCACCAACTTGGTGAATTGGCGGTCTTCAATCCGCTCGCCCTATATGAAACAAGCTGTAACCAGTGAATGGCAACAGTCAGTTCACACTCATTTATGAAATGAGCTCAAACAGATGAAATGGCAGCACTCAGTCCACCTACCTTTATAAAACAAGCTCAAACAGGTGAAATGGCGGTATTGCATGCTCAGGCTAGTATAATGACAGCATAGCCTGCACAGGCTGGTGCGACAATAGCATAGTGTGTTCACCTTTGAAGTCCCAGTGGGCGGGGGGACTATTACATATTATAGTTATAACTAAATTAATCTAAACCAATGAATTTACAGTGGTCTGTAAATGCATTGAAAGTTACCAGGTTCTCCAGCTGCAAACTATTTCAAATGGTTGGAGCAGAAAACACAAAGGATTTCATTCCTATCTCATGCCATATGTAAGAGACAAACAGAAAGAGAGTGTCATGAAATCTGTGATTATATTTACAAGATCAGAATTAAAAATGTTCAATCATGTCCACCAAGTGGTTGTTCCCTTTACTTTATTTTTCCTTTTATTTGACCATCTGTCTTCCAGTCATCTTGGGGTTAATTTCAGTTTCAAGTTTTATTGTCATGTGATGTCCCCAATGAATGGCACCAAAAAATTAAAAAAGAACAACAAAATATAATAAAATTATAGAAGAATAGAAGATATTAAACAGTTTTAAAGGCAGAATAAGAAAAATATTAAAATATATACTGTAAACAGTCCAGTGTGTGCAAATTCCGCAATGTATGAAAAAGTATGCAATATGTTTGAGTAAGTCCGCCATGAGTGTACAAGGCTGCAGTGGTGGGGTATATACATATATACATATAGAAAGACATCTGAAGCATTTCTTCTAGCCCTTTCTGTAGTTCACATTGTTGTCTGTGGAGCTCCTGCCAGATTGTTGAAAAGCAAAGTCAGATTTACTCAGCTACTCTGTAGCTCATTTCTACAATACGAAAAACACATATTTTATTCATTTGAGTTGGTCCTGTGCCAGATACCTGATCAGGTACCTGTTTCCGTTTGATTACTGTGTTTACTGCTGTTTCTTTGCATTCCCAGCTTTCGAAGTTACAAATGAAGGTTGTTAACAAAATGTGCCTTCATGCAGGGCTGTTGAAGAACGCTTCTGTTTTTTCTAAGATGGAGTGCACACGAGATTCTGACTAATCAGGGCACAGCTTTTTTTTTTTTTGCTACCTGTATGAGTTACTAGGCACTAAATTTATTTGTACCTCCTAAGTTTGTTCATGATGATACATGGAATTAGGATAAATGGCTTAACCTCATATTGATGTCAGTATAAGAGGCCCTGCATGACTCAGTAGGGTTTTCCCTATTTGAATTGTTATATCGGTGCAAACCACAAAACAATTAATTTGTCATGGGCTCTAAAATCACAGTGAACACCAAAGGCTCACACTAGGCATTGTCTACGTTTAAGTAAATAATCCATCTCTTGCTTCATTGCTGTTTCCTTCAGTGGATTCGGTGTATATGGATGCTGCTTAATTGACATGGAGCATTACATACACCAGTGTCATGCTCTATTTGAACAAGATGGGACAGGAGATATGGGAACCAGAATAAAAACAGAATATGGAACCTTTTAATTAGTGCCATAGTGTCCCTGAAAAGGGGCAAGCTAAATTGACGAGCTCTCTGGCAAATGCTTAACACATCAGCATTAGCCAAGTTAAAATAAAATGCACAGTTTCTACCCAAATGGAAAGCTTCCTCTGGGGAATGTTCAGAATATGCAGAATATTCAGAAAACTCAGGAGAGGAGGTGTGTGCATGATGCTTCTTAAGCAAGTTTACATTGTGGATACAAGTTTTATTTTTACAATCAGGAGTACGTAAGTACGTAATCAATAAGACTGCATTTCTGTTCAACTTGATATGTCTCATAAATCCGGTGTTGTACAGCCTGGAACTCCTGCAAAAAGTGAACAGGCAAGTCCAAGGATTTCCCCTGAACACGATGTTTGTTATGGACAAACTGGGATTAGCACAGAAATCTAAAAACAAAATATCACTCTGTTTTAGCTTGCAGTTTATTCCTTCCAGATACTCCCTTGTAAGTTTCAGTCTGTCCACTTGAGTATTAAAATCCCTAGTTTAACCACAGAGTTTCCCATGAGGACACATTTCAGTGCCCCATCCAAGGACTCCAAGCCAAGCACTATGTCTGGTGCATAAGCACAATCAACAGTTAGAGTCGGTCTCCAGTCAAGAAGTCAACCATTTCATTCACCAGGGTAAATGCTAACATACCACACTGCTGAATTCTTCTCTGCACCTCACACCCAGGGCAACATGGAGTGGAATAGTTCAGCCGATTCCCACGATTAAATTAGCAAATGATATTTAAAGAAAAGCAACCATGATTAAACACGATTGAAAGATATAGGACATGTTAATGGCATCTAAAATTCCTGCTAATTTCATAATATAGTCTGATGATAAATTTACCATATAATTTTTATTCCTAACATACACGTGTCATAGCTGTCAACTTTTCAGAAAAGCTAGGAGTGATATTTTAAATATAAGGGCATGGTTTTGCATACATATGCAAACAACGACTCCAATGCACATTTTGTCCTGCATGACTCTGTATATTCTATTAGGACTTACAATATCTGCATTGAGTTTAATCAAACACAAAACAGTTGATCACTATTTATATTCACAACAACATTCAAGGGATAACACACTTGATAAAGAAAGAATGAATTCAATCCTATAACTATGCTAATGTCATTGTAAATACTGGCATGCATTTCCCTCTTTTTATTTTTTTTATACTACATCACTCCTCACACTGTTTGAAAGCAGGTGTAATTGCATGTGATTTATGTCTTCACCCAGCTGTAAATGTGTGTTAATTACAAAGGGATTACTATTTTTCTTCACTTGGAGAGAACAAAGTGGAGCCAGCTTTGCCAATCCCAAATATGTACATAAACAGTTCCCGTCTCCACACCCGTTGGAGTTAACGGCTCGATGGGTGGGTTGCTACACTCAAAAAATTAACCAAACTGGTAGTGAACGCAAGAACTTCAGAGCTAATTTTAAATCGGGGGACGTCCGGAGAGGTCGGTAGCCAATTTGGAATGGGGGCCTTATCGCTCCACCCCCTGCATCTGATTTTTAATTGATTTCTTACAATTTTACTATACAAACATGACTTAGCAAAAACTTTAAAATGGGCCACATAGGCAATGTATAACAGATACATACAACATGATTATTTTCATACTTTTTGGTTCTTTTTATGACGAGAATTTACAATAATATGAGCACTTGGTGAGTTTGACATTTTTGTGACTTCATTCCTGTCTTCCAGTAGCTGTAAAGAAAAAAGTTAAAGTAATGATAACTTTGGTTCTACATGACATGTCTAAATACTCAAATTCAGTTTGATATCTGAAGCCTCCCCCATCAACACACAACAACAGGACTTCTGTGTAAGTTGATAGTGACAAATCTATTGCTGTCATGGATCAGTGCCCATTTGGTTTTAAGGGTTTAAGCAAAAACAAAAATAAAACGACAAAAGCAAAGAAAACAATTAAATATGATTTAAATAGGCTGCCATGTAGTCTTTGGCAGGTAGATTATTTTATTAATGTGCACTTATCAACAGTGATTTATCAACAAGAACCAACCCTGAGAGGGAAAGAAAACTCAACCTCTTCGTTGTAACATGGAACAGTAAAAACTTACATATGTACATTTAGTATAAGCATAAGGTAAATAAAACTTCAGGCATAAGCACAATACAATATCACAGCAACAATACAACAACAACAATAAAACAAAGTTATTTTGGTAATGCAAATGTTTTTTTGCACACTACTTTATGCAAAATATTGAAATAATTAATTAACTTGGATCAATTTCATTTGCAAGCTATTGTATAAACCAGCATCATATAGTGTGGACAAACAAGGCTTATCATGTCCCCTGTGTCCTCATCTTAAACTTCGGATTTTATCAATGAAAATATAATTTCTCTATATTAATTAACTATTAGTACACGTGCTAACCAAAACCACACACAAATATGTATATATACATATATATGCTATACACTGTATATATGACTTCCAGTACTGTGAGCAGCAATATATATGCTCTTTCATTTGTGAATATACTGATGATTTCTGTGATCACATCCAACATAGAAACTTGAGCCAGACTGTGAGCAGTGTAATGGCCTTCATCCTGTGCGTATGTGAGCTGATGGCATTTAAGTTGACTACAGTGGAACCTTGGATTACGAGCATAATTCGTTCCAGAAGTGAGCTCATATTCCAAAACACTCATAATAAAAACTCAAATAATTCGATCCACAACCCAAAAAAATAGGTACTGTTAGGGGTGTACTCACTTTTGTTGCCAGGGGTTCAGCTATTATTGGCTGTATTTTTAGTTATTTTGAGGGGATAATAAATTTACACTGCTATAGAAACTTTACAATGACTTTTCATTGTGTCAAAGAGTAATGTATGCAGTGTTGTCCTAGTTAAAGATATAACCAAATATTTGCAGAAATGTGAGGGATCTAATATGGCTTCTCTTATGTATGAACGAAAGGGTGTCCTATAGAACCCTTCCCATAATGCGAAGAGTGATGTGGCATTTTCCTGTGTAAAGGACCTCATGATTTTTTTTAAAGCTACTTTTATGCTTGAAGCTCTTCCCACAGTGTGATCAGAAATGCCGCTCTCCGATGGGCCTCCGAGTGGCGCAGTGGTTAAAGCACTCTTTAAGTGTCTATCATCCGGAGATCGCCAGTTCGAATCCCGGTTGGTGCTGTAACCTCTCGCAGCCGGAGGTCTAGAGAGAGCTGATTGGCCGAGCTCTCTCAGAGGGGAGAGGTACATAGTGCTCCTACATTAATCACGCTCTACAGCCAGTCAGGGGCGTCTGTGAGCTCGCGCAACGGAGGGAGCGGATAGTGTTACGCCGCCCCCCAACGGTGTGCGAGCGAGCAGTTCGAAAAGATGCGGTCGGCTGGCGTCACGTGGTTCGGAGGAAACACGTGATAGTCTTCGGCCCTCCCGGCTGAGTGGTAGTAGTAGCCTTAATGTGGGACGGGGAGGAATTGGACACGACTAAAATTAGGGAGAAAATCGGGGGGGGCGGGGATGGGGGAAAGAAATGCCGCTCTCCTTTGTGAATGTGCTCAGGTTTTTTACAAGAATATCTATTTGTAAAACCTCTCTCACACCCTGAGCATTAATACGGTGTCTCTCCTGTGTGAATTCGTTTGTGTTGTGTGAGAATACTACTCTGGGCAAAACTTTTCCCACATTTAGAACAGCGATACAGTTTCTCTCTTGTGAATCCGTTCGTGTTTTGTGAGTTTACTCTGATCAGCAAAACTCTTCCCTCATTGTGAACAGTAATACGGTTGTCTCTTCTGTGTGAATCCGTTTGTGTTTTATGAGACTACTCTGCTGGGAAAAACGCATCTCACAATGTGAACATTAACACGGTTTCTCTCGTGTGTGAATCTCTTCGTGTCTTGTGAAAGTACTGTGCTGGGCAAAACTCTTCCCACATTGTGAACAGTAATACGGTTTCTCTCCTGTGTGAATCCGTTTGTGTTCTGCAAATGCACTCTTGTAGGCAAAACTCTTCTCACATTGTGAACAGTAATACGGTTTCTCTCCTGTGTGAATCCGTTTGTGTTCTGTAAATGCTTTCTGTTGGGCAAAACTCTTCTTACACTGTGAGCAGTAATACGGTTTCTCTCCTGTGTGAATCCGTTTGTGTTGTCTAAGAGTACTCTGCTGGGTGAAACTTTTCTCACATTGTGAACAGCAAAACGGTTTCTCTCCTGTGTGAATCCGTTTGTGCTGTCTAAGAGTACTCTGGTGGGCGAAACTCTTTCCACATTGTGAACAGTAATACGGTTTCTCTCCTGTGTGAATCCGTTTGTGTTTTATAAGACTACTCCACTGGGAAAAACGCATCTCACAATGTGAACAGCAATACGGTTTCTCTCGTGTGTGAATCCGTTCGTGTTTTGTGAAAGCACAGTGCTGGGCAAAACTCGCTCCACATTGTGAACAGTTATATGGTTTCTCTCCTGCGTGAATCCGTTTGTGTTCTGTAAATGCACTCTGGTGGGCAAAACTCTTCTCACACTGTGAGCAGTAATATGGTTTCTCTACTGTGTGAATCCGTTGGTGTTTTCTAAGAGTACTGTGCTGGGCGAAACTCTTCCCACATTGTGAACAGCAATACGGTCTCTCTCCTGTGTGAGTCCGTTTGTGTTGTATAAGAGTACTCTGCTGGGTGAAACTCTTCCCACATTGTGAACAGCAATACGGTTTCTCTCCTGTGTGAATCCGTTTGTGACTTTTAAGTCTACTTGGGTGGATGAAACTCTTTCCACATACTGAGCAGCAATATGTTTTTTCCATAATGTGAATGCGCTGGTTATCTTGAATATTATTCTGCACAGCAAAACTTTTCCGATTCATTGAGCAGTGAATTTATTTCTTTTCCATTTCTTTAGTACTTCCTCTGTAATGGGTTTGAGCATGAAGAGAACCAGACGATGACATTTCAGTCTGTAACAGAGATAAACAAAAGGAATAATTTGCAATGAAACTAATTTTTTGCAATAAAATTTTGCAATGAAACAAAGGCTACATGTTTCCTCAAGCTCGGCCAAATACATCTCTGAAAACCCCCTTAAAATTTGTTTAGTACACACGCCAACAGACAATATTATATTTTTTTCTCATTAATGTGAAAGGAGTATTCCCAATTTAATTAAATTAATTGAAAAAAATGAAGATGTTTTTGGATATAAATGAATAATTCTAAAATCAGTATAGTTTCTTAATAACTAAGAAAGAAATACACATACAGTAGGTAGTAAACCAGAATGCCTATTACCGCCGTGCTCACCATTGTGGCAAAATGACAGCGGCCAAAATAAATCCATCGTGTTTCATCAAACTGACATTTTGCATCGGCTGCAATTTTCAAAGCCAAGTCATAAAAAGTCATAATATGTTTTATCGTAGATATACTACACAGATGTTAATTTCCACATCCAAGTACTTTATATGACAAACATGAAACATCAGAACCAGAGCTATTGACATTTACTGAACAATAATGAGTAAAAAAAAAAAAAAAAAAAAACATTGGTTAAATGATGTTTAGATGGACAGTCAAGTTCACTAGCTGACAATTTTATTTGTTCAAAGAATTAACTATTATATGGCTTATCTCTGTTTGTATCTGTTTATTTATTTTATTTTTTACAAAAGTTAACCCATCCCCATTGTAAGCTAACTCCTGGGATGAGAATTACGTTTCTCTCTAGGGTTTGAGGCATTTATTGAAGCATCATTTTAAATTTGTGTAAATTTAAAATATTTAGCAAATTTCACTTATTTACACAGAGCAAGCAGGAAACATGAAGTGTTATTGCATTATATTGGAAGAGTATGGATGCTCCACCCATAAAAATGTGGATAAAGGAAATATACTGTGCCAGACTGAAAAGGCTAACATATTGCTAAGGGCAAGTGTAAAGATTTTGATTAGATATGGGAGCCATAAATATCATGCAAAATGAAAAGGTAGTCCGTATCGCAAAGGACATTTTGTATACTGTTTGTAACAAACTGCCTCTTTTTAAAAATATTTTTTTTTAAACTTGTTTATTTACTTATTTATTATTATTTTTATAGTGATTAATTTATATTTTTTTAAGTGCATATGTGTATGTGAAAGGGTATATGCTTGTGTATTTGTTCAGGTTTTTATTAGAATATAATGTCACTACATGTCTAATTGATGTGGGGTTTTAAAACATTAAAAGTTCAATAAACAAATTGGGGGAAAAAACTAATTAATGCAGTTTAAAATTAAGTAGACACATTACAAAAAGACAGGAGTAGCTCACTGGGTAAGACTTTGACCTACTAATCAGAACGTCACCACAGAACAGAACGTGTAAATTTTGGAAATGATTTCATAAACTGAGGGTTTTCTTGATTTTAGTTTAAGAGCCGAAAGGGTAAATTAGTTCACTGATACTGTGTCCCTGCTCTGAGGCTTTTCTTTAATCACGTCCAATAATACCCATAATGTGAGAATCATCACCCGATGCCCACTGTACAAGCCACTCGAGGCAGTTGAAGCCTGCTGCTTAAGGGTCTTTAGAAGTTTGTCTGATGTTACTAAGGTATCCTGAAGATAATTACAAGGATTTCATTAGGTCAAAGGCCTTTATTGACAATTACATTAAGTTTTACGACGAGAGTCAATATTTGCTGTGTTGACCCCTCTTTGTCAAGACCTCTGCAATTCGCTCTGGAATGCTGTCAATCAACTTCTGGGCCACACTCTGACTGATGGCATCCCATTCTTGAATAACCAATGCTTGGAGTTTTTCAGAATTTGGGCCTTTTTGCTTGTCCACCGCCTCTTGAGGACTGACCACTAGTTCTCAATGGGATTAAGGTCTGGGGAGTTTCCTGGCCATGGACCCAAAATTTCGATGTTTTGTACCCCAGGCCACTTGGTTATTACTTTTGCCTTATGGACACGTGTTCCATCATGCTAGAAAAGACATTGTTCCCCACTGACTTGGATGTTTGGGAGAAGTTGCTCTCAGAGTTTTTTTTGTACTATCCTTGTAATATGGCTGTCATTTAGGCAAAATCATGAGTGAGCCCACTCCCTTGGCTTAGAGGAAACCCAACCCCAGGATGCTTTACTGTTCACATGACACAGGACTGATAGTAGCGCTCACCTTTTCTTCTACGAACAAGTTTTTGTCCGGATGCATGAAAATTACTTGAATCCAATTCCTGTACCTTTTGCTGAATATCAATCTGTCCCTGATCATTTTTCTGGAGAAAAGCAGCTTGCTTCTTTGCTTCTTCTATGCAAAAATATGATTATAGTGTTGGGAATTGGTAATATTTTTGGGTGGCTGGAACAGATTATCTGCATGCACATTATTTCGTATGGGGAAAATGCGTTTCACAATACAAAATTTCACCTCCAGAACGGATTAAATTTGTATGCCGAGGTACCACTGTATAATAGGGGTGGACCGAAATTTAGTCTAAAATGTCATTATCGGTTTTGATCCGAAATAAAAAAGCACAAAAAAATTTACGTTGGCTGCCCCTCCCATACTCGTGATGCACAGGTTAGGTTTTACTCAGGCTTGAGCTGTTATCACACATCTGCCGTATGGAAGTATTTTATATTTTTCGATGAGGACACCAAAGTTGCAATATGCAAATTCCACATTGCCCGATCGGCAGCGGTGTTGAAACAAGCGCAGCAGTACAACAACTACAGATGAATTACACATTGCCAGAAGCGACAACCTCCTTGACTACTGGTAATCAAACAAAGACCGCTTTCCATTTATCTGCCCCAAGCACCAGCATATACTGTATACATGTATATTCATTACTACAATTCCACCATATACAAAAAGTTTATATAAACTTATTAAAACATTTAAATCAGTGCCAGGGTGTCCTCCTGAAAAAAAAGACAACCAGTTTGCCAAGTTCTTAGACTAACACTTAACACATCACAATTAGTCAAGTTAACAAAATACAGACACAACTACTAAAATAATAAAAGGAAAAAAGCTTTAGCTCAGGAGTTGTTACTGTCAGGAGGTCAGAAGTGTTGATTATGTAATCAGTAGGGATGCATTATTGTTCAACCTAATCTGTCCCAATAAACCTGGTCTGGAGTGAAGAACATGACACTGAGAATAAATCTAAAACCCCTGCAAAAAAATAACCAGGCAAGTAGGGCCACTGAACATAATGTTTGTTAGGGATAAAGGTGGTCACATAGGCAATGTAGCACATATACATACAACATGATCACGTTTTTCATAGATTTTAGTTCGTTTTATGACCAAAATGTATAATAACATGAGCATTTTGAACATTTAGTGATTTTGACATTTTTGTGACATCATTCCGGTCTTCCAGTAGATGTAAAATTTACGCTTTTTAACAGCAATGATAACTTTGGTTCTAAATGACGCCTGAAAATCCAAACATACAGTTTGATGTCAGAAGCCTCCCCAATCAACAAAAAAGCAGAACTTCTGTACAAGTAGTTTTTATTTATTTTTTTATTAATCGGTCATCGACCAATGCTGTGTTGCTGGCGTGGATCGGAGCCAATTGAGTTTTAAGGGTTCAAGCAAAAAAATAAAAAAATAAATAAAAAAGATTGTTGGCCTTCTCCCAATATCCAAGATGCATGACAATGGTTTATCAAAAAGAACCAGTTAAAAGGAAAATTATTAGAGATAAGAAACTCGCTGCCTGGTATAATGATCACACGTGCACTTTGAAATTAGAATGTAAATGGCGTCAAACTAAATTGTTAGTATTCCAAATAGCATGGAAGGAGAGTATCCTGAACTATAGAAAAGCTCTTAGTGTAGGTAGATCAGCGCATCTCTCCACTCTTATAGAAGAAAATAAAAATAATCCTAGATTTTTATTTAATACCGTAGCCCAATTAACCAGAAATAAGACCACTGCTGAAATCTCCACAAGAACATACAGTAGTGAGAACTTAACATTAACTTTTTTAATAATAAAATTGTAAACATTAGGCATAAAACTGAGGCTTTGAAACCGGACAATGTAATCGATGCAGATGTTAAACTAACCATTTCATATCGGAACTTAGAATACTTTACTCCCCTTTAAGAGAATGAACTAATTTTGCTAATCTCTTCTGCAAATTCGTCAACCTGTATATTAGATCCTATACCAACACATTTTCTCAAACAGATAGTGCAAGAAATAACAGAACCCCTGTTAATAATTAATTCTTCACTCAGCATTGGGTATGTTCCAAAATGTTTTAAAGTAGCAGTTATTAAACCGATAATTAAGAAGTCTGACCTTGACCCCGGTCAGCTGTCCAATTACAGGCCGATATCAAACCTCCCATTTATCTCTAAGATTCTGAAAAAGATAGTAGCGGAGCAGCTATGCTCATATCTACATAGAAATAACATACATGAACTGTATCAGTCAGGATTTAGGCATGGAAGCAAATTAGCATCATAATTACTTGAATTATATCAGCCTTTGAAAAATACATTTTGAAATTTAATCACAGTTGAATTGTTAATTTTGAAATTTAAATACTACTGAATTTATTAAACTGAAATATTTGACATTAAAAAGCAACATCTTTGAATTTAAGTGCTCTGAATGTCACACAAAATTTTCAACAATCCATTTCAACTGTGAAATTCAGATAGAAAATTCAAGCTTGGAAATTCAAGTACAAATTCAAGCACAAATTCAATACAGGAAAAGCAATCGAGCCAGAACGGAATCCGTTCGTCAGTCACGTGACCCAGGGAAGCGGACGTCTTCGATACCGGCTCCCAGTGAGTCTCGCTACATGGCGGAGGGCAGCAGCTCGGTAAGTGCACCTGTAGTGTGTTACACTAATTATATATTGCCAGATATTTTAGTCATTTTACTGTGATAAAGGAATTTAGTCAAAGTTTAGTTAAAGTGGGGCTAGTGAGCATGAGACACAGACTGATGTTTGTTACACACACACACACACACACACACACACACACGCGTGCACGAGAGAGAGAGAGAGAGAGAGAGAGAGAGAGAGAGAGAGAGAGAGAGAGACACAGTGGTGGCCAAAAGTATTAAGCCAGCATGTGCCATGCATTAGTTCTCTCTGTGTACAGAACAGGTGACGTCCCCAGTTAGTTCAGGTGCTTTAGTTAATTGATGGAGCAGATCCAGGGTGTCCACCTCTGTACAAAATCTTCAGGTTTAGAAGAAAATGACTTCAAACTAAATACTGATAGTTGAATGGCAATTTAGTAGCATAAAATAAGTTTTTCTGTATAGTCATTATTTAAATGTTTGAGGTTGATATGAAAGCAGCGACTTTCACTTTTGTCCACCATTGTATATATTATTATAAAGCTAGATATAATTATGTGGAACTTTATTCTACGGTCCTCCCAATCAGCAGCGTTGAGAGCCTTAAAAGCAGGGGAAAAAATAATGCAGAATAAGTTAATTGAACATCACACATGCGATAACAATTGAACATACACTGAGTATAAATTTTATAATGTTTTGGCATTTGGCCTCTGTACATCACCACATTTCATTTCAAATGAAACACTTAATATGCCAGTGAAATCGAAAGAAAAGTGTGTCTTTAACCATTCAGGAATTACAGACATGTTCACATACACACACACTTATTTTGAGGGTTCATAAATAATGGGGAAAAAGAATTAAACTTAAGGATTGCCTTTAATACTTGAATAAAAATTCTTTGCAGTCAATAACTGCCTGAAGTCTGAAACCCATGGACATGACCAATGCCGAGTTTCCTCTCTCTAGATGCTTTGCCAGACTTGTGAGTCTTCCTGCTTTCGGTCTTTGTTCTTCCTTTAGTGAATAGCATGCTTTACTTTTATTTACTTGCTGAGTCATGCTACACCTGGCCATGCAACTACTTGTCAGCCATTTTTTTCCATTATTTATGAGCCCCAACCCAAATCTTATGATGGTTTTAAGTTAATGTAAGCATTTAATCTAAGTTACTGTAAGATCACAGCTAGTTTTCCTGCAGCTGCACACAGTCAGAGCACACTGAAACTCTGCAGTGTCATTTCCTCCACAATTACAGTTTTTTTTTTATTTATTTTTTTATCACAAGTGCTATCAATTTACTGACTTTTGGTGGTACTGAATATAATTTAACTGTTCCATATATACTTGCAATAGCCAGATTTATTTGAAGGTGACTCATTTCAGAATCATTGCTTTTTTAGTACTTTAGCACTTTAGTAGCAGATTCTCCATTTTTGCCAGACTACATTTATGACCTTTCTCACCTGTTATTGTCATTACTTTGCCAGAAATTAAAAGGTAGTAAAGATTTGGCAGGATGTGTATGAACATGAACATGTACACACATTTTTTACAGAAGTTCACAATTCACTTGAGAGTGTTAGGCACTTTGTACAGAGGTGGACACCCTGGCTTCAGAAAGTACAAGTCCTGCCACTTATCTGTTCCATCAATTAACTAAAGCAGCTGATTTTAATTAACACAACTCTTCAACCGGACCTGAAACTAACTGGTGACGTCACCTGTTCTGTACAGAGAGAACTAATACATGGCACGTGCTGTCTTAATACTTTTGGCCACCACTGTGTATCTCTCTCTCTCTCTCTCTCGTGCGTGTGTAACAAACATCAGTCTGTGTCTCATGCTCACTAGCCCCACTTTAACTAAACTTTGACTAAATTCCTTGCTTTTATACTTTCTTGCAGACAGGCACTGGAGGAAACACAGACTGAGACCTCTGACAGTAGCACAAGACCAGCTAACAACAGAAGAGAGAGACAAAACCTGACGTGCAAGAGCAGAAGACTCATGATGCCTGCATAAATCTCAAATTTAGATGGAGGAGTGCTGACTACGAATACAGAGGAAGGAACATCAAAAGATCAAATAGGATGTTGATGCAAGTACAAGTAAATATAAAAATATGCAACATTTTAATGTTTATATTTTTCCTCCTATTGACAGCTACTTTTGATACAAAATTTACTTTGATTATATTTTAATTTATCAATGTTTAATAAAACATTTTGCACTATATCCAGTACTTTGTCTCAATTCCAAATCCCCCACACTCATCTTAGATTTTACAGTATACATTTATTTTTACATTTACAAAAATACAATATAAACACACGGCACAAAAACAAGTTAAACACTAAAAATTGATGCATGGTGAGGTTTTAAATTCAATAGTTTCAGCACCTCAGCCAAGTTTGAAAACCTAGACATAGCAAGGTAAGGTACAAAAGAGTAGGAATGTTGACTTCTTAATAGGAGTTTTTAGTAGCCATTCCTGGTCTATCCTTGTCACAAGGACATGCTGCCATAACACACCACCCCTCTCTAGAACCCAGATGATTGAGGAGAACAGAAAAATGCATGATTAGATATTTATTATTTATCATATGTATCTATGGTATTTGTTGAACATTTATTCATTGTTTATGTACACTGAATTAATCACAAATGTAAACACCTATAATTTTCAGTTCTTTGAAAGACAAAATTTTAATTTAATGGTATATTATCCCTTTTTAATGTATATATAAATATATATATAGTTATGTGCCAAATTTAAAAATCTACTTTAAAAAAGAAGGGGTGCTCCGATTGATCGGTCGCTGATCATAATCGGTCGATAATTGCTTTGGGAAGTTTGATCGACAGACTCTATAATGGCCGATATAGAAAAGCCGATCAGATGACGCAAAACTCGCGAGACAATTTTTTTTGCACGCTGCTAAAATGGCTTCACCGGTCTGGCAATTCTATGTGTTGTGTGAAAAAGACGATACATTAGCCATCGGCAATCTGTGTAACAAGCCAATTCCACGAGGCGGGAAGCACCCAAGTCATTTTAACACTACAAACCTCATCAGACATTTGAGAGAGCGGGAGAGCTCAGCAACTCACTTGCCGCCGCTCACTCAGCTGTTGGTAATTCCCCTATTTCATCTACGCGGTTTCTCTCTGTGGCCGAAAGTACGATTCATCATGATTCACCGCGAGTTTTGGCGCTGTGATTACGTTTCCATCTTTCCAGCTTTCACAAGATTTTAAACATGAAAAATTACTTGTTTAATTTTTTTGTGGTCCTCGCGGATGCATTGCGGACCTTGCAGAACTTCCGGCAACTCACGTCCTACTTGTCTTATTTTGCTTAATTTTATACAATCTGCAGGAAAGTTGTATTTGTCAAGCTCTAAGCTGTTCCCAATTACTAACTAAGTGCAGGCTTCTATGTTTTAAGTTAACGTGTTGCACATGTTACTTGCCAATAAATACAGTTGTCAATTCATGATATTCCTCTTCTTGTAATTTCAATACTTTATTTACATTGTTGTTAGATATAATGCTACATGATAAGGCTTCGAGTAGATCCTGTAATCGGTGATCATTATCGGTATCGGCCGATACAGCTTCTAGTGATCGAAGATCGGTGATCGGCCCCAAAAATCCTGAACGGAGCACCCCTAAAAAAACTTCTAATAAGACTCTTGATCAATGTAAACAAACACCTGCACCAAGAGGTTAATTAGAAAATCCAAACTGAATACTTTTGAAGTAATATTACTGAATTTTAAGACAAAACTTTATCTGATCTACTGTTTCACTTTCTCATCTGTGATTCACTCCCCGATTACCAAACAGGAGTGTATTTGGCTGATGATGAAGTACAACTTATCGGGAACAAGGCGTAAAATACTCAACCTTAAACAGGTAAAACTACAGTAGGAGCCAAAGCATTGAACGACGTGCGGATTCCCTTTGTTAACACAAGCCAGCAATTTAGCTGCGCTGAGTTGCAATCACGTGATTTTAACAACCCACCCCACGCCAAACTGACGCTATCAAACTGCACTCCAGAGATGAAGATGGCAGCTTAATGGACCTTATTCGCTGTAAGTGGTGACTTTTTTATAAAATTTGTTTGGGGTAGTTCCCAGTTTAGTTTTTTATCTGCCATTTTGAATATCACTGGCAGCACCAGCAGTGGTCAGATGTTACTTTAGAGAACTTAATAGTCTGTTTACCAAGTCTGGAGTTAACATTACAGCTTACTGTCAGTGTCATAAACTGATGATGTCACTTCTCTTTCCCTCAAAAATATGCTAAAACTACGGAAATACTATTAATGTTGCTCTTAAAAAAGCTGCATTACTCGAAAAACTTATAAGAAGAGTGTTTGCGAGTTCTGAAAATGTCTTCAGAATCTGACTGTGTTGTCTGGATTTAGACAAATTCAGAATTTATTTATTCTTTGGGAAAGAGTTCATCTCCAGGTTATTTCTGTGACTGGAATATAATGTGATGCAGTCCATGAGAGAGACAAGCTGAGGCTAGATTTACAGAAGCTAGCAAGCTAAACGAGGTTTATATTTTCCCCACTTTGGCCGTGACTTTGCATGGTAGCGCGAGCGCATAGTTAACGATAGCTGAATAAAAAGGAGTAGGGGGGCTTCAATACCTGGTAAGTTATAGTTTGGCTTCAGAGATGAACTAATGCTCATGTACGAGTGTTATATCACTTAACTTATTTGTATGAAAAGCGCAATAAGTAAATTCTCGATTAATTTAATGCAAATGTTAATACAGACAGACAGAGGCTAACGCTAACGAAGTTCAATGGGTTACATTAGCACAGGCAGTTTATTTACATTCCAGAATTCCCAAAACAGTATTTTACTTATTTTAATTTGTGGTAAATAGATTTATTAATATATTTTATTTTTTATCAAAATAGATATTCTGTAAAATTTAGCTGTCTTCACTAAATTCTCTTGTTCTCTTTAAGCAGAGCTCCACTGTGGAGGATTGGCTCAGACCGGTGACGGCTGGCCTTTTGGAGCTACAGTGCAACAGCTTTGGAATTATGTTTGGTTAGGTCTATATTCTGAACATAGAATTGCAACATGTACGACACTTTGGAGAAAAAGACAAACTGTTCCATCTTTGATAGGTTTTAAAAATAAATATTTTAATATAAAAGAACCAGACAAAGACTGATAAGCAGCTGGTGTTATCCAGGTATTTTACTGGCCTTTAAGAAAAATACAACATGTAATCACCTGTTTTATACAAATTACTATTAGAACTTTGACTAGTTTTGGAAAAATAAATCTTTTTAAAGCCATGGCTGCATGTTTTAATTGTTGGGGAATTGTTTGGGGTATTTTAAAAATTTTTTACTTGAACCAACTACTTCAATTGGCAAAAAATGAAGACCATTTTGTTTTAAATAGTCAAAGAGTTGGGCTAATAATAATAATAATAATAAAAATAATAATAAGTATTATTATTGGTCATAGAAACAAATGAAAACAACAGTTAAACACTTGATCATATGCATCTGTGCTAGTCTGTGCTTATGTGAATTATAATTATTTTTTCTCAGTATAAATAAATGTTTTGTGTTTTAAGAACTCCGTCGAAAGAGCAAAGACAAACTTGGGATAAGTGGAAGGTGAGAAACGTTAATGGAGAATACTGATTATGACATCGTGCTAATTGCTCAGGGTTTTTTTTTTGGCAGGGGAAGGGGTACTTTAGATCTGTCTTTGCGCAAATGCGTTTGTGTTAAAGCCAACTTAGAAATGCAGGAGCGCACAGAGACAAACCACTCCATCCACAAATGCTGGCGCTAAACCTCTGGAACTTTAGTTGTTTTAGTATTGTTTTCAAGTGTGAATGTTTATGGGGATTTAATCTGTCTCTGCTCCCGCATCTATTCACAATTGTGATAAGTGATTAATGCCCCATCAGATCTTTGATGGGGGAACATTATGCGTGGTTCAATGACTAAATAAATACTGATCCGTCGTAACTAGGGGTGCTCCGATCAGGTTTTTGTGGTGCCGATCACCGATCTCTAGAAGCTGTATCAGCCGATACCGATCATCGATTACAGGGTCTACTTGAAGCCTCATCATGTAGCATTATTTATTAAACTATATCTAACAACAATGTAATTAAGTATTGAAATTACAAGAAGTGGAATATCATGAATTGACAACTGTATTTATTGGCAAGCAACATGTGCAACACGTCAACTTAAAACATAGCAACCTGTGTTTGGTTAGTAATTGGGAACAGCTTAGAGCTTAAATAATGTATTTATTTAAGATTATTTAAATAAACAATTTATTTAAAATTAAATAAAATAGCAGACAAGTAAGACGGGAGTTGCCAGAAGTTCTGCAAGGACCGTCAAAAAATAAAAGTGTTTTATTTATTTTTCTGTCTTTACTGCGCTTTAGTACTTTAGTGTACTGCAACAATGGCACCTGCAAAGAAAAGGTTGCAAAAGGAAGGTGGTAAAAAGAAGGAGATGATCACGCTGGAAGTTAAAAAAGAAATCATTAAGAAGCGCGAGCAAGATACGCGAGTGGCCGACCTCGCAAGATTTTATAAAAAGTCTACGTCAACGATATGCACAATATTAAAGCAAAAAAAAAAGAAATAGCCGGACTAGATGCAGCAAAAGGAGTCACGCGGATATCAAAGCAGCGGCCACGTCTATTGGATGATGTAGAAAAGTTGCTTCTTGTGTGGATAAATGAGAAGCAGCTCGCCGGTGATACCGTGACTGAGCAACTTATCTGCGAAAAGGCAAAGAACTTGTACGCCGACCTCATAAGCAAACTGCCAGGTACGTCGACAGAAAATGTAGAGGGCTTTAAGGCGAGCAGGGGCTGGTTTGATAATTTTAAGAGGAGAAGTGCCAAAGAGGACTTACATTACAGCAGAAGAGAGCGCATTGCTGGGTCACAAGCCCATGAAAGACCGACTCACGCTATTGTTTTGTGCTAATGCAAGTGGGGATTTAAAGATCAAGCCCCTGCTTGTGTATCATTCGGAAAATCCACGAGCCTTTAAAAAAATGTAAAGTGCAGAAGAGTCAGTTAAATGTTATGTGGAGGTCCAACAGCAAGGCTTGGGTCACTCGTATCCTGTTTATGGAGTGGATCAACGAGGTTTTTGGTCCTGCAGTGAAAAACTCTCTTTTAGAAAAAAATCTGCCACTCAAAGTCTTGCTGGTTATGGATAATGCTCCTGCTCATCCTCCAGGCCTTGAGGATGACGTACTGAAGGAATTTGAGTTCATTAAAGTCAAGTTCCTTCCTCCCAACACCACTCTACTACTCCAGCCTATGGATCAGCAGGTCATTTCAAACTTTAAAAAACTTTACACCAAAGCTTTGTTTCAGCGATGCTTTGAAGTGACAGAAGGAACAAACCTTACCCTCAGAGTTTTGGAAAGATCATTTTCACATCGTGCATTGCCTCAAAATCATTGATAAAGCCTGGGATGGGGTTACCAAGAGAACCCTTAATTCTGCTTGGAAAAATCTGTGGCCTGATTGCATTCTTGGACATGACCCTGAGGGGTTTGCTCATGAACAAAAGTCGGCAGTTGTAGATGAAATTGTGTCCTTAGGAAAGACTATGGGACTGGAGGTGAATGAGGATGACATTGAAGAGCTAGTGGAGGAACATAGCCAGGAGCTGACCACCGACGAACTGATGGATCTGCATCGTGAGCAACAAGAGGTTATGGAGGAGATCTCATCAGAGGAGGAGGAGAAAAAGACAGTGGAATCCCTAACAGCCAGTGAGATTAGGGAGGTGTGTAAAATGTGGGAAACTGTGCAAAATTTTGTACAAAATCACCACCCGAATAAGGCTGTAGCAGTGCGCACAATCAATCTGTTTAATGACAATGCAATGTCCCATTTCCGTGAGATTCTCAAAAGGAGGCAAAAGCAGGTGTCATTAGATAGGTTCCTGGTAAGAGTTACCCAAAAAGAGAAAGAGGCTGGTAAGCCAACAGACAGCAGTGATGAGTAAATCGTGATTGTGAAAGTGTTGGTTTTATTTACAGTATTTTATTTATGAGATTTTTACATTAAAAGTGCAGCTTATTTTTGTTTTATTTTTATATTAAAAGTGCTGGTTACTTTGGTTACATTTTTTCCTATATTTTGTATATATTGGATAATTTTATAATAAATATTTTTTGCTTGTTGAACGAATTATCTGAGTTTGTATTATTTCCTATGAGAAAGCATGCTTTGGTTTAAGAGTGTTTTGGATTACAAGCACACTTCTGGAACGAATTATGCTCGTAAACCAAGGTTTGACTGTACATATAAATTAAAGTTTGATTATTATTTTTTGGGCAAGAGGTAGCAAATTCTGACTGGTAGGGAAAAAAATTATCCCATAATAATAAACCCTCGCACGTCTAATTATTTTTTCCAGTTGCTGGTGTTGTGTCGAAGGTGGTTCCCCCGACCGTATTCTAAGCCCCCCCCCGGGTTATGCACGTACCACAGAGCGCAGTAACACAGTGAACACGAAACTTATCATAACATGTGTTCTATTGTTTTTTTAATCACTGGTATGGACTACCCATGATTTATTTATGATATTTTACCAATGGAAAAATTTGTTTTTAAATAAAAAAGTTGACCACAACCAGTTCTGATTCCTTTCATACGCAGTTTTGGGTTCATTAAGATAGATGTGACCTAGTAAGTTGACATCACGCAAATAAAACTCAGTGAGTGGTATGCGTATAACCTATGCACTACCCTGACATGTGGCAGGATGCATATGGGTATGAGTTTCTGATAAAATATGAAAACCCGATAACTATCGTTTTTGCGCTACAGTAGAAAAATCAGATAAAGTAGGATAAATAACTTGCGGCCCACCGCGCGCTGACTCCGTGTAGGTCAGATAGGGGTGTAAATGAAGCTGTGATGTACAGTACTCATGAGGCCTCTATTGAATAGTTTCACACCCGGATTAGAGATGATCATTGACTTCATTTACTCGGATCAGTTAAGTCCTAAGTTATCTTGTTGCTAACAACACAAATACAAAATGAAAATTTCACCATTCAGTTGTTCTCAGAAGTTCTTAGCTAGCAACTGTAGGACCGATTAGCAAACCGAGTTGTTTAGAAAACTTCCTGCATGGTCAGAATCCTGCACCGGATCTGAGCGACTCAGTGTGTTCATTAATGCAAGGATTCGGAGGTTTCTAAGAATTCATTGAGCGCCCCTAGTGGAGGATCGTAGCAAAAGCAGGCAGAATCCATATCACAATGAACCAACTAACTGCAGCTATTTCACTTTTCCAGTGTGATTGGACGTAGTGCATGCGTATCATACCAGCCCTGTTTCCAACTCCACCAAAATGGGAATATTAAGTGTGTGATGCTTTAGTTCAATGGATACAGCGACTGCATAATATGCATGAAAACTATCTGTAATGGCGATCTGTGTGTTCCTGTTCTTCGCCATTTCCATAAGGACCGGCACAAGAGGATTTGACGCGTAAAACCACAAAACTTGTAGTGTATCGGTTTATTCTTCTTTTGTCTGAATGCAAACACTCAACAAATTAAACTTAAGAACTATTTACACTTTTCAAGCTTCAAAATAAATATGGTTTAGAAGAACGGTCAAAAGACTGTCTAACACCGAGTCCTTCATTCTAATAAAGCAAAAACAAACGGTTGCTACCGTAAACATATGAAATTGACCTATGACCTGTGCTTGAGTCAATAGTCACAAATATGTCACAAAAAAGGTTACATTTACATCTACGTAATAATGAAGTCAAATACCACAGAGATCCACCCAAAATGTACTTTATGGCTCCAACACTATCTTTTTTTAAATAAATCGAACCATGCCTGATAGTCTGTTTTAACACAAAAATAAAAATTTCAGATATCTCCGATATATATTTTTTTCTTTATTTTACAAGGTTTTGCACATTTGTTTAAAATGAAAGGTAATAGTTTTATCATTTTTGTAGAACGTTCGACTGCTCCCGTTGAACAT
Organism: Clarias fuscus; assembly: GCA_030347435.1. Taxonomy (NCBI): domain Eukaryota; kingdom Metazoa; phylum Chordata; class Actinopteri; order Siluriformes; family Clariidae; genus Clarias; species Clarias fuscus. Next base: position 4,804,247 of record CM059211.1, on the reverse strand, counting down.
ATTCAGATTAGCCCACAGGCCAAATTCTGAGTGATTTTGTTATATTTGTTGTTGTCTAAACTTATTTCTAAGTGCATTTCAATAATAATTGTTATCAATAATTTGTCATTAATAATTCACTTGGTGGAGGCACAGTGGTTAGCACTGTCGCCTTGCATCTCCAGGGTCCGGGATCAATTCCTGGCCAGGCTCGACTCCAGTCTCTGTGTGCATGGAGTTTGCATGTTCTCCCCGTGCTTGGTGGGTTTCCCCCGGGTACTCTGGTTTCCTTCCACAGTCCAAAGACCTACTGATTAGGCTAATTGGCGTTCCCAAATTGCCGGTAGTGTGCGAATGAGTGTGTGAGTGAGTGTATGCACTGCAATGGATTGGCACCCAGTTCAGGGTGTACCCCGCCTCGTGCCCCAAGCCTCCTGGTATAGACTCCAGGCCTCCTGCAACCCTGAATACAGGATAAAGCGGTATAGACGGTGAGTGTGTGAGTGAATTCACTCCGTGTGTGAGATTCATGAGTGTATTCAGTGGATTCTAGGGATTCGGTGAGCGGTTTCTAGTGGGATACAATAGGAAAATACAATCAGAATTCCTACTGACTTGTGACTTATGCGACTTATGCAACATGGATCCGTTCAGTAAGCGATTCAGAACGATTAGGTTTCTCATATCTAATCCTGATTGCAACATGGGCCCAGAATTTCTGTTTCACTGACCCTGCTAAGCTTGCTGACATCATCGAAATATTTATAGTATAATCTCTATTAAATGAAGTCCTTCGCCATCCTTACATTTACAGTCTTAAATGTTTGTCATTTCGTCAGGCCATCATGCATAAATGTTAAAAATTGTTTCATCAGTATTCCCATACTTATCATTATTATTGTTACTATTCATTCATCATCTGTACAACTCCACAATAATGATTATTATTATTGTTTTACAAGTTTAGTTGTTGATTACATTTTATTTCTTTCTTTTTTGTCATTAAAGAGAAATCAGTCTTGCATTGTGTAGGATATTGTTTCATTCAATTTAGTTAAATAATGACAAATATGTGCAAATAACTACTGTATAGCAAGAATGTCTTCAGGAAAACGTTCTATATTAAAAAATATACTATAAAAAGCAGTAAACAGCAATTAATAAAACAAAATTAATAATCAATGTGATGACCATTTGCTTAAAACTTAGTCTCAGGTACAATTTGTGCAGTTTTATAATAAGTTGCTAACTATAAGAAATGAGCTGCTTAGTTCTCCTGAAAATACTGCAGAACCAGTCATATTCCTCCTGAGTATTTTCCAGCCCCACGAAAAACCCAGAAGAGTTCGTTCTTTATTATTTTTTCGTTTGAAATTGGCTTTTTTACTGCTTTACTCCTTTCAGCACCCTCAAATGCGGTCTCTTTTTCTGAACATTACAATAACATTCAATTGAAAAACAACATGGTATAATACTGAGACAAAAATACATCAGGCACTTATCCAGTCAGTTTAGCCTCACATATCATAACATGAGCAAATTATAAAATGTATTAAATTTAAAAATAATAATAATAAGAGAAATCGATATCACAAAAATGACACCTAGGAAAAATAAAATATTCACAAACCAGACCTACATGGAATAAACAAAATACAGCATTGGCTTTTGTGCATTTGTTCTTAACTAGCCAGCGCTAGCACCTTTCTGGGAGCTCACAGACTAACACTGCTGTTAACAGTAATGAACTACTAAAAAATATCCATCCATGCACGAAAAGTTTTCTAACCCACGTCGAATATATTTTTCACATATAATACACTTAATCCAACTGTTAAAACTTTTAAACACTTTAAGAAATCAGCGCAGCTACTAGCTTACCTCCTTTCAGCAGGCTCGAACGCGGTCTGAGGAAGCTGCGCGGGCTAACCGGAAATGACGTCACCGCATGTTAAACATGAAATGCCGCTATAACACAACTACTATAGTTCCAACAAATTGTAAAAATTATCAGACACAAGATGATATTAAATAAATATACAGACGAGGAGGGATTTTAGTGGAATACATTAATATTATAATATTAATTATATATATGGAATATTAACATCCGCTACATAAGATTATTATTATTATTATACAGTGGAACCTTGGATGCAAGCATAATTCATTCCGGAAGTGTCATAACACTCAAATATAAAAGTTAATTTCCTCCATAAGAAATAATGGAAAGTCAGATGATTTGTTCCACAACCCAAAAATATTCATATAAAAATTATTCATTCTGGCCTCCGAGTGGCGCCGTGGTAAAGTGCTCGCCCTATGATCCGGGTATCGCAAGGTCGATTCCCAGGTGATGATGTAAACTCACGCAGCCGGAGGTCTAGAAAGAGCTGATTGGCCAAGCTTTCTCAGAGGGGATGGATGAGCGGTACTTAGTGCTCCCACATTAATCGTGGCTCTACAGCCAATCAGGGGCTTCTGAGAGTTCACACAAGCGGAAGTAGCGTATCTGAGCAGTTTGAAAAGATGCGGTCGCCTGGCGTCATGTGCTTCGGAGGAAACACGTGATAGTCTTTGGCCCTCCCGACTAAGTGGTAGTAGTAACCTTAATGTGGGAGCCCCCAGTGATCGGGAGGAATTGAACATTTCTAAATTAGGGAGAAAATCTGGGAAAGCCCCCGCCAAAAAAAATATTTATACAAAATATAAAGTAAAAATGAAACAAATTAACCTGCACTTTATCTTTGAAAAGTGTGGTAACGCAGACCCGACAGTTCTGTTACTTATGCCTTTAGAGACAACAGAAAGTTACAACAACTTACCATTACTCACTACTGCCATCTAGTGAACAATAAACCGATTTTACTACAAAAAGACTCCTAGCTGCAATAATGGAGACCAGAGAGAGTAGAGGAGGAGGGGGGAAGGGGGCTGCTGTGTAGGACACACACACCTCCGTGTGGGCACACACCCGCCTCCTTGCACGAGCACACACACACACACACACACACACACACACACACGCACGCACCCCACATGAGCGGGCACAAATGCTCACACCCCACCCAGCGTGAGCACAAATACATACCAACACAAAATAAAAGAGGCTTTAGAGAAAAACCATTGGCTCAGTTGTGATCAAGTTACTCTCAGTGTTAAAACAAGAAGTGCATGTATGCCACATGATACTCGATAATATTAAATCAAGACATACTCGTTTATCAAGGCAAAATGTATTAAATATTTTGCTCGTCTTGTGGAACGCTCACAAATACTAATGTATGGAAATCAGAAAAACTTTTTTGTCCTGACTTAATAATAAAGTAAAAAAATAAACATGTATAACAAAGTTAAAACAGTGCCTAAGACAGTAGCAGTCAGAGCAACACAAAAATAGCTAAATAATATAATATTACTGCCACGATTTGGCATAAAATAACAAAAACAAATTTTGTGTGTGTGTGTGTGTGTGTGTGTGTGTGTTTGGGGAATGGGGTGACTAAAAACCTCAGGAAGTACAAATGAATGTCGAGCATTATAATTTCTTCAGGAGACATAAATACTTGTAAATAAAGATTACATAATAAATAATCTTCATCTTCCTTTTCTAGCTCAGCATGGTTTAGTGCGGTTCAGATTTGTAAACTACATTGAAAATCAAAAATCTCTTTAAAACTCTGACACACCTTTTCATGCGATTCCATTCTGTTACCTTTGATTCACTGTCACAACTTATAATTCCCAAACAATAACGGTATATACAGTAAGAGTGAACGAACATGAATGCAGTTGTTCCATTTGTGCTTTGCTGAAGCCTTTTGAAATGGGAGTCTCAAATCAAATCAATAGCATTAAAGTATGCACATATGGATCTTGCATTGAGCATGTGCTCAGTAAAATTGCAGTAAATGTGTGGACGTATTCAGGAAAATGTAACTATATACCATATATTAAAATATATATATGCCCCACCTTTTTTTCAATTAATTGATTATGGAGTTAATGATTCATATTTTAGTGTTAATATTAAGAACTAAATATTCTTGTAATTAGCATGACGTTATGTGGTGGAGTTTTAAAAACATGCTATATATAGGAAGGTAGTGAAGGTGTGCACATGCTGGTCCTAAAAAAATATGTGTGTCTAGTGTGTGTAGTGTGTATATGTAATAGTGCTAATGTCATAAATGTGTGTTCTGCAAATAATGAAAAACAGATATCTACATCTACATCTAGGCATTTGGCAGACGCCCTTATCCAGAGCGACTTACATTTTCATCTCATTATACATTTGAGCAGTTGGGGTTAAGGGCCTTGCTCAAGGGCCCAACAGGGACAACTTGGTGGTAGTGGGACTTGAACCTTGGACCTTCCGAACCGTAGTCCAATGCCTTAACCACTGAGCTACCCCTGACCCAGCTACCCCTGACCCTGTTTATATATAAACAGTATATATATAAACAAACCTCTTCTTTGTCCGTAAAGTCCTGGAAAATATAGTAGCGCAGCAGCTATGTTCATATCTTCATAGGAATAGCATACACAAACTGTATCAGTCCTCATCACACCAGAAAGAGACAGCACTTTTCAAAGTAGTAAATGACCTCCTATTTGCCTCTGATCAGGTTTGCATCTCTTTGCTTGTGTTACTTGACCTCAGTGTATCTTTTGACTCAACTGATCACAGTATTCTCATTCATAGATTAGAAAAAGTACAGTAATGGGAATTAAGGGAACTGACCTCTCCTGGCCAAGACCCTATTTGACTGTTCGTTATCAGTTTTTAGATTTAAATGCTGACTATTCTGCATGTTCTCAAGTGAAGTTTGGTGTTCCACAGGGTTCTACTGGGTTTTAGACCCACTGCTTTTTTCTCTTTAAATGCTTCCTCTGGGCAACATAATTTGTAAGCATGGTATTCATTTTCACTGTTATGCTGATGATACAGTCATGAGTCCCAGGAAAGCCAGATGTGAAAAGTCAGCTTAACAAAGTTGAGCAATGTGTGAAAAATATAAGTGACTGGATGTCAATTAACTTCTTTCTGCTTAATCCTGACAAAACAGAAGTTGACAGAAGTTCTGTTACTAGGACTACATGCATGTAGATGAAAGCTTTTTGATCACACGGTAACTCTGAATGGCCTTTCTGTTTCATCAAGTGCAACAGTAAAAGACCTTGGTGTGATTATAGATTCCAATCTGTCATTTGAAGCTCAAGTAAATAATATTACCAGGATAGCATTACTTCATTTGAGAAATACTGCCAATATTACCAATATATTGTCACTAAACAATGCAGAAAAAAATAGTTCATGCTTTATTGTCTGGTTGTTCAACTAGGTGCATAAACAAGCTTCAGTTAGTTCAGAACACAGCAGTGAGAGCCCTTATTAGAACAAGAAGATATGAGCACATAACCCATATATCTCATCCACACTGCATCTTATTTCACAGCATATCTACTGAAATTTCAGTGTCTTAGTGTCTTATGACCTGACACACCTACTTCGATCAAAAGATGCAGGCTGTTTGTAAGTACCGCATATTATGAAAACTACAGCTTCTTACAAAGCTCCAAAGTTATGGAATAGCCTTCAATTAATGTTTGGGACTCAGACACAGTCTCAGTCTCAGCCAAGCATTTTTGTGAATAGATTTGCCTTTAGTAAAGGAGCAGATCTGAGGGCCTCATGGATGTAGAGTATTATGGTAAACTGGCATGTATAAATGTTTTCTTCCACACTCTCATTGATCACTCAGGTTTGTTGATGGTGGAGTGACTGATTACTTTACATACATTGCATACAAACCTACTTCTTTTTATTGTGTAAAGCTGCTTTGCGACAATGTCAATTGTTAAAAGCGCTATATAAATTAAATTGACTTGACTTGACATCCCAGGGAGCCCTCATGTCTGTGTTTCCTTCTGGCTCTCCCTTTTTGTTATGCTGTCATAGTTAGTCCTGCCAGAGTCCCTGCTTGCATTCTGAACTAAATATACATTCACCTTATACATTATGTGACTGTAAACGTACAACAGTTATCTGTCCTTCTCTTCTCTCCTCCCCTCCCCTCCCCTCCCCGTCTCTCTGTCAAGCAATACATGCTGCTCCTGAGCCGCCAGTGATCCGGACGCCCAAGCCCCTCTGGACCTGTCTGAATCCTGGTGCCCCGCTTCTGGTTGGAGAACTCGGCACATGGAAGCCCATGTGGTCTCATTGGGATGTGTGGTGACTGGGGTTCCACTTTATCACAAAGTTGAGTCTGGTTCCTTGCAAGGTTTCTTACTACTGCCATCTCAGGAAGTTTATCTTTGCCACAAGGAACAATTTGATCATTTTGATTCATACACATTGTTCACATTTCCATAATTTTCTTTTGATTCTGTAAAGTTGTTTTGCGACAATGACCATTGTTAAAAGTGCTATACAAATAAGATTGAATTTAATTGATCTTTGCCCAGCTGGCAGAGGGGCACTCATCTGGTGAGTGTTGGCAGCGACGAAGGGCCGATAGGCCCTTCGACGCAGCTTTCAAAGACATGGTCAGTCTGCCCCACCAGCCATCCATTAGCACACTCTTAGGGGGTCTTAGCGGCAAATGTGAAATGAGCACAGAGAGGTGAAATGGTGGTATTTTAGGCTCAGGCTGGTTCAACCACAGCATAATGTGTTTAGGCAGGTATAATAAGCAGCTTTGTTCTGCTTCCTCCAATGTAGCACTCAAATAGCGGCATTTAGTGCTTCCACCTTTGAAGTTATCGGCTGTTTTACCTGCCACTCTAATGCTTAGACAGGTCAATCAGCGTTGCTCAGTCCACCAACTTTGTGAAGTGAGCTCAGACAGGGTGAATTGGCGGTCTTCAATCCGCTCGCCCTATATGAAACAAGCTGTAACCAGTGAATGGCAACAGTCAGTTCACACTCATTTATGAAATGAGCTCAAACAGATGAAATGGCAGCACTCAGTCCACCTACCTTTATAAAACAAGCTCAAACAGGTGAAATGGCGGTATTGCATGCTCAGGCTAGTATAATGACAGCATAGCCTGCACAGGCTGGTGCGACAATAGCATAGTGTGTTCACCTTTGAAGTCCCAGTGGGCGGGGGGACTATTACATATTATAGTTATAACTAAATTAATCTAAACCAATGAATTTACAGTGGTCTGTAAATGCATTGAAAGTTACCAGGTTCTCCAGCTGCAAACTATTTCAAATGGTTGGAGCAGAAAACACAAAGGATTTCATTCCTATCTCATGCCATATGTAAGAGACAAACAGAAAGAGAGTGTCATGAAATCTGTGATTATATTTACAAGATCAGAATTAAAAATGTTCAATCATGTCCACCAAGTGGTTGTTCCCTTTACTTTATTTTTCCTTTTATTTGACCATCTGTCTTCCAGTCATCTTGGGGTTAATTTCAGTTTCAAGTTTTATTGTCATGTGATGTCCCCAATGAATGGCACCAAAAAATTAAAAAAGAACAACAAAATATAATAAAATTATAGAAGAATAGAAGATATTAAACAGTTTTAAAGGCAGAATAAGAAAAATATTAAAATATATACTGTAAACAGTCCAGTGTGTGCAAATTCCGCAATGTATGAAAAAGTATGCAATATGTTTGAGTAAGTCCGCCATGAGTGTACAAGGCTGCAGTGGTGGGGTATATACATATATACATATAGAAAGACATCTGAAGCATTTCTTCTAGCCCTTTCTGTAGTTCACATTGTTGTCTGTGGAGCTCCTGCCAGATTGTTGAAAAGCAAAGTCAGATTTACTCAGCTACTCTGTAGCTCATTTCTACAATACGAAAAACACATATTTTATTCATTTGAGTTGGTCCTGTGCCAGATACCTGATCAGGTACCTGTTTCCGTTTGATTACTGTGTTTACTGCTGTTTCTTTGCATTCCCAGCTTTTGAAGCTACAAATGAAGGTTGTTAACAAAATGTGCCTTCATGCAGGGCTGTTGAAGAACGCTTCTGTGTTTTTTCTAAGATGGAGTGCACACGAGATTCTGACTAATCAGGGCACAGCTTTTTTTTTTTTGCTACCTGTATGAGTTACTAGGCACTAAATTTATTTGTACCTTCTAAGTTTGTTCATGATGATACATGGAATTGGGATAAATGGCTTAACCTCATATTGATGTCAGTATAAGAGGCCCTGCATGACTCAGTAGGGTTTTCCCTATTTGAATTGTTATATCGGTGCAAACCACAAAACAATTAATTTGTCATGGGCTCTAAAATTCACAGTGAACACCAAAGGCTCACAATAGGCATTGTCTACGTTTAAGTAAATAATCCATCTCTTGCTTCATTGCTGTTTCCTTCAGTGGATTCGCTGTATATGGATGCTGCCTAATTGACATGGAGCATTACATACACCAGTGTCATGCTCTATTTGAACAAGATGGGACAGCAGATATGGGAACCAGAATAAAAACAGAATATGGAACCTTTTAATTAGTGCCATAGTGTCCCTGAAAAGGGGCAAGCTAAATTGACAAGCTCTCTGGCAAATGCTTAACACATCAGCATTAGCCAAGTTAAAATAAAATGCACAGTTTCTACCCAAATGGAAAGCTTCCTCTGGGGAATGTTCAGAATATGTAGACTATTCAGAAAACTCAGAAGAGGAGGTGTGTGCATGATGCTTCTTAAGCAAGTTTACATTGTGTATACAAGTTTTATTTTTACAATCAGGAGTACGTAAGTACGTAATCAATAAGACTGCATTTCTGTTCAACTTGATATGTCTCATAAATCCGGTGTTGTACAGCCTGGAACTCCTGCAAAAAGTGAACAGGCAAGTCCAAGGATTTCCCCTGAACACGATGTTTGTTATGGACAAACTGGGATTAGCACAGAAATCTAAAAACAAAATATCACTCTGTTTTAGCTTGCAGTTTATTCCTTCCAGATACTCCCTTGTAAGTTTCAGTCTGTCCACTTGAGTATTAAAATCCCTAGTTTAACCACAGAGTTTCCCATGAGGACACATTTCAGTGCCCCATCCAAGGACTCCAAGCCAAGCACTATGTCTGGTGCATAAGCACAATCAACAGTTAGAGTCGGTCTCCAGTCAAGAAGTCAACCCTTTCATTCACCAGGGTAAATGCTAACATACCACACTGCTGAATTCTTCTCTGCACCTCACACCCAGGGCAACATGGAGTGGAATAGTTCAGCCGATTCCCAAGATTAAATGTAGATGGAAGTAATGACAAAATTAGCAAATGATATTTAGAAAAGCAACCATGATTAAACACGATTGAAAGATATAGGACATTTTAATGGCATCTAAAACGTCTATGGTTTGGTCATTCCTGCTAATTTCATAATATAGTCTGATGATAAATTTACCACATAATTTTTATTCCTAACATACATGTATCATAGCTGCCAACTTTTCAGAAAAGCTAGGAGTGAGATTTTAAATATAAGGGCATGGTTTTGCATGCATATGCAAACAACGACCCCAGTGCACATTTTGTCCTGCATGACTCTGTATATTCTATTAGGACTTACAATATCTGCATTGAGTTTAATCAAACACAAAACAGTTGATCACTATTTATATTCACAACAACATTCCAGGGATAACACACTTGATAAAGAAAGAATGAATTCAATCCTATAACTATGTTAATGTCATTGTAAATACTGGCATGCATTTCCCTCTTTTTATTTTTTTTATACTACATCACTCCTCACACTGTTTGAAAGCAGGTGTAATTGCATGTGATTTATGTCTTCACCCAGCTGTAAATGTGTGTTAATTACAAAGGGATTACTATTTTTCTTCACTTGGAGAGAACAAAGTGGAGCCAGCTTTGCCAATCCCAAATATGTACATAAACAGTTCCCGTCTCCACACCCGTTGGAGTTAACGGCTCGATGGGTGGGTTGCTACACTCAAAAAATTAACCAAACTGGTAGTGAACGCAAGAACTTCAGAGCTAATTTTAAATCGGGGGACGTCCGGAGAGGTCGGTAGCCAATTTGGAATGGGGGCCTTATCGCTCCACCCCCTGCATCTGATTTTTAATTGATTTCTTACAATTTTACTATACAAACATGACTTAGCAAAAACTTTAAAATGGGCCACATAGGCAATGTATAACAGATACATACAACATGATTATTTTCATACTTTTTGGTTCTTTTTATGACGAGAATTTACAATAATATGAGCACTTGGTGAGTTTGACATTTTTGTGACTTCATTCCTGTCTTCCAGTAGCTGTAAAGAAAAAAGTTAAAGTAATGATAACTTTGGTTCTACATGACATGTCTAAATACTCAAATTCAGTTTGATATCTGAAGCCTCCCCCATCAACACACAACAATAGGACTTCTGTGTAAGTTGATAGTGACAAATCTATTGCTGTCATGGATCAGTGCCCATTTGGTTTTAAGGGTTTAAGCAAAAACAAAAATAAAACGACAAAAGCAAAGAAAACAATTAAATATGATTTAAATAGGCTGCCATGTAGTCTTTGCCAGGTAGATTATTTTATTAATGTGCACTTATCAACAGTGATTTATCAACAAGAACCAACCCTGAGAGGGAAAGAAAACTCAACCTCTTCGTTGTAACATGGAACAGTAAAAACTTACATATGTACATTTAGTATAAGCATAAGGTAAATAAAACTTCAGGCATAAGCACAATACAATATCACAGCAACAATACAACAACAACAATAAAACAAAGTTATTTTGGTAATGCAAATGTTTTTTTGCACACTACTTTATGCAAAATATTGAAATAATTAATTAACTTGGATCAATTTCATTTGCAAGCTATTGTATAAACCAGCATCATATAGTGTGGACAAACAAGGCTTATCATGTCCCCTGTGTCCTCATCTTAAACTTCGGATTTTATCAATGAAAATATAATTTATCATTATTAGAAATTAGCGGGGGGGGGGGGGGGGGGGGGGGGGGAAGAAAAAGAAATGCCGCTCTCCTTTGTGAATGTGCTCAGGTTTTTTACAAGAATATCTATTTGTAAAACCTCTCTCACACCCTGAGCATTAATACGGTGTCTCTCCTGTGTGAATTCGTTTGTGTTGTGTGAGAATACTACTCTGGGCAAAACTTTTCCCACATTTAGAACAGTAATACGGTTTCTCTCCTGTGTGAATCCGTTTGTGTTTTATGAAACTACTCTACTGGGAAAAACGGATCTCACAATGTGAACAGTAATACGGTTTCTCTCGTGTATGAATCTCTTCGTGTTTTGTGAAAGTACAGTGCTGGGCAAAACTCTCTCCACATTGTGAACAGTTATATGGTTTCTCTCCTGCGTGAATCCGTTTGTGTTTTCTAAGAGTACTGTGCTGGGCGAAACTCTTCCCACATTGTGAACAGCAATACGGTTTTCTCTTCTGTGTGAATCCGTTTGTGTTTTATGAGACTACTCTGCTGGGGAAAAACGCATCTCACAATGTGAACATTAACACGGTTTCTCTCGTGTGTGAATCTCTTCGTGTCTTGTCAAAGTACTGTGCTGGGCAAAACTCTTCCCACATTGTGAACAGTAATACGGTTTCTCTCCTGTGTGAATCCGTTTGTGTTCTGTAAATGCACTCTTGTAGGCAAAACTCTTCTCACACTGTGAACAGTAATACGGTTTCTCTCCTGTGTGAACCCGTTTGTGTTCTGTAAATGCTTTCTGTTGGGTAAAACTCTTCTCACACTGTGAGCAGTAATACGGTTTCTCTCCTGTGTGAATCCGTTTGTGTTGTCTAAGAGTACTCTGCTGGGTGAAACTCTTTCCACATTGTGAACAGTAATACGGTTTCTCTCCTGTGTGAATCCGTTTGTGTTGAATAAGAGTACTCTGCTGGGTGAAACTCTTTCCACATTGTGAACAGTAATACGGTTTCTCTCCTGTGTGAATCTGTTTGTGTTTTATAAGACTACTCCGCTGGGAAAAACGCATCTCACAATATGAACAGCAATACGGTTTCTCTCGTGTATGAATCCGTTCGTGTTTTGTGAAAGTACAGTGCTGGGCAAAACTCTCTCCACATTGTGAACAGTTATATGGTTTCTCTCCTGCGTGAATCCGTTTGTGTTCTGTAAATGCACTCTGGTCGGCAAAACTCTTCTCACACTGTGAGCAGTAATATGGTTTCTCTACTGTGTGAGTCCGTTCGTGTTTTCTAAGAGTACTGTGCTGGGCGAAACTCTTCCCACATTGTGAACAGCAATACGGTCTCTCTCCTGTGTGAATCCGTTTGTGTTCTATAAGAGTACTCTGCTGGGTGAAACTCTTCCCACATTGTGAACAGCAATACGGTTTCTCTCCTGTGTGAATCCGATTGTGATATTTAAGTCTACTTGGGTGGATGAAACTCTTCCCACATACTGAGCAGCAATATGTTTTTTCCATAATGTGAATGCGCTGGTTATCTTGAATATTATTCTGCATAGCAAAACTTTTCCGATTCATTGAGCAGTGAATTTATTTCTTTTCCATTTCTTTAGTACTTCCTCTGTAATGGGTTTGAGCATGAAGAGAACCAGACGATGACATTTCAGTCTGTAACAGAGATAAACAAAAGGAATAATTTGCAATGAAACTAATTTTTTGCAATAAAATTTTGCAATGAAACACAGGCTACATGTTTCCTCAAGCTCGGCCAAATACATCTCTGAAAACCCCCTTAAAATTTGTTTAGTACACACGCCAACAGACAATATTATATTTTCTTCTCATTAATGTGAAAGGAGTATTCCCAATTTAATTAAATTAATTGAAACAAAAATGAAGATGTTTTTGGATATAAATGAATAATTCTAAAATCAGTATAGTTTCTTAATAACTAAGAAAGAAATACACATACAGTAGGTAGTAAACCAGAATGCCTATTACCGCCGTGCTCACCATTGTGGCAAAATGACAGCGGCCAAAATAAATCAATCGTGTTTCATCAAACTGACATTTTGCATCGGCTGCAATTTTCAAAGCCAAGTCATAAAAAGTCATAATATGTTTTATCGTAGATATACTACACAGATGTTAATTTCCACATCCAAGTACTTTATATGACAAACATGAAACATCAGAACCAGAGCTATTGACATTTACTGAACAATAATGAGTGTAAAAAAAAAAAAAAAAAAAAAAAAACATTGGTTAAATGTTGTTTAGATAGACAGTCAAGTTCACTAGCTGACAATTTTATTTGTTCAAAGAATTAACTATTATATGTTTATAATATGGTTATAACATATATCTCTGTTTGTATCTGTTTATTTTATTTTTTACAAAAGTTACATTTAAAGACATCAAACTTTACATGTAGAAATAACTGGAAAAATACTTTCAGAATGGAAAATTAGAATAACTCAAAAAATAAACTCTTACATTTGTGTAAGTGTTTCATAGGATTTTTTCAGTGATTTTGTAATATTAATGGTGTATAATCAGGGCTTATTAATTCGCTATTCGTTCTCGATTATTGTTGTTTTAGTGCTACTGTGTGTGCTTTACAATGTCAGACAACATTCAAATGCAAATAAATCACCCATCCCCATTGTAAGCTAACTCCTGGGATGAGAATTACGTTTCTCTCTAGGGTTTGAGGCATTTCTTGAAGCATCATTTTAAATTTGTGTAAATTTAAAATCTTTAGCAAATTTCACTTATTTACACAGAGCAAGCAGGAAACATGAAGTGTTATTGCATTATATTGGAAGAGTATGGATGCTCCACCCATAAAAATGTGGATAAAGGAAATATACTGTGCCAGACATGGACCCAAAATTTCGATGTTTTGTACCCCAAGCCACTTGGTTATTACTTTTGCCTTATGGACACGTGTTCCATCATGCTAGAAAAGACATTGTTCCCCACTGACTTGGATGTTTGGGAGAAGTTGCTCTCAGAGTTTTTTTTGTACTATCCTTGTAATATGGCTGTCATTTAGGCAAAATCATGAGTGAGCCCACTCCCTTGGCTTAGAGGAAACCCAACCCCAGGATGCTTTACTGTTCACATGACACAGGACTGATAGTAGCGCTCACCTTGTCTTCTACGAACAAGCTTTTGTCCGGATGCGTGAAGATTACTTTAATCCAATTCCTGTACCTTTTGCTGAATATCAATCTGTCCCTGATCATTTTTCTGGAGAAAAGCAGCTTGCTTCTTTGCTTCTTCTATGCAAAAATATGATTATAGTGTTGGGAATTGGTAATATTTTTGGGTGGCTGGAACAGATTATCTGCATTCACATTATTTCGTATGGGGAAAATGCGTTTCACAATACAAAATTTCACCTCCAGAACGGATTAAATTTGTATGCCGAGGTACCACTGTATAATAGGGGTGGACCGAAATTTAGTCGAACATGTCATTATCGGTTTTGATCCGAAATAAAAAAGCACAAAAAAATTTATGTTGGCTGCCCCTCCCATACTCGTGATGCACAGGTTAGGTTTTACTCAGGCTTGAGCTGTTATCACACATCTGCCCACCAAAGACCAAGCATGTCAGCGATATGGAAGTATTTTATATTTTTCGATGAGGACACCAAAGTTGCAATATGCAAATTCCACATTGCCCGATCGGCAGCGGTGTTGAAACAAGCGCAGCAGTACAACAACTACAGATGAATTACACATTGCCAGAAGCGACAACCTCCTTGACTACTGGTAATCAAACAAAGACCGCTTTCCATTTATCTGCCCCAAGCACCAGCATATACTGTATACATGTATATTCATTACTACAATTCCACCATATACAAAAAGTTTATATAAACCTATTTAAATGTTTTAATCAGTGCCAGGGTGTCCTCCTGAAAAAAAGGACAACCAGTTTGCCAAGTTCTTAGACTAACACTTAACACATCACAATTAGTCAAGTTAACAGAATACAGACACAACTACTAAAATAATAAAAGGAAAAAAGCTTTAGCTCAGGAGTTGTTGTTGTCAGGAGGTCAGAAGTGTTGATTATGTAATCAGTAGGGATGCATTATTGTTCAACCTAATCTGTCCCAATAAACCTGGTCTGGAGTGAAGAACATGACACTGAGAATAAATCTAAAACCCCTGCAAAAAAATAACCAGGCAAGTAGGGCCACTGAACATAATGTTTGTTAGGGATAAAGGAGGTCACATAGGCAATGTAGCACATATACATACAACATGATCACGTTTTTCATAGATTTTAGTTCGTTTTATGACCAAAATGTATAATAACATGAGCATTTTGAGCATTTAGTGATTTTGACATTTTTGTGACATCATTCCGGTCTTCCAGTAGATGTAAAATTTACGCTTTTTAACAGCAATGATAACTTTGGTTCTAAATGACGCCTGAAAATCCAAACATACAGTTTGATGTCAGAAGCCTCCCCAATCAACAAAAAAGCAGAACTTCTGTACAAGTAGTTTTTATTTATTTTTTTTATTATCGGTCACCGACCAATGCTGTGTTGCCGGCGTGGATCGGAGCCAATTGAGTTTTAAAGGGTTCAAGCAAAAAAATAAAAATAAAAAAAGATTGTTGGCCTTCTCCCAATATCCAAGATGCATGACAATGGTTTATCAAAAAGAACTATAGAAAAGCTCTTAGTGTAGCTAGATCAGCGCATCTCTCCACTCTTATAGAAGAAAATAAAAATAATCCTAGATTTTTATTTAATACCGTAGCCCAATTAACCAGAAATAAGACCACTGCTGAAATCTCCACAAGAACATACAGTAGTGAGAACTTAACATTAACTTTTTTAATAATAAAATTGTAAACATTAGGCATAAAATTGAGGCTTTGAAACCGGACAATGTAATCGATGCAGATGTTAAACTAACCATTTCATATCGGAACTTAGAATACTTTACTCCCCTTTAAGAGAATGAACTAATTTTGCTAATCTCTTCTGCAAATTCGTCAACCTGTATATTAGATCCTATACCAACACATTTTCTCAAACAGATAACAGAACCCCTGTTAATAATTAATTCTTCACTCAGCATTGGGTATGTTCCAAAATGTTTTAAAGTAGCAGTTATTAAACCGATAATTAAGAAGTCTGACCTTGACCCCGGTCAGCTGTCCAATTACAGGCCGATATCAAACCTCCCATTTATCTCTAAGATTCTGAAAAAGATAGTAGCGGAGCAGCTATGCTCATATCTACATAGAAATAACATACATGAACTGTATCAGTCAGGATTTAGGCATGGAAGCAAATTAGCATCATAATTACTTGAATTATATCAGCCTTTGAAAAATACATTTTGAAATTTAAATACTACTGAATTTATTAAACTGAAATATTTGACTTTAAAAAGCAACATCTTTGAATTTAAGTGCTCTGAATGTCACAAAATTTTCAACAATCCATTTCAACTGTGAAATTCAGATAGAAAATTCAAGCTTGGAAATTCAAGTACAAATTCAATACAAAATTCAAGCACAAATTCAATACAGGAAAAGCAATCGAGCCAGAACGGAATCCGTTCGTCAGTCACGTGACCCAGGGAAGCGGACGTCTTCGATACCGGCTCCCAGTGAGTCTCGTTACATGGCGGAGGGCAGCAGCTCGGTAAGTGCACCTGCAATGTGTTACACTAATTATATATTGCCAGATATTTTAGTCATTTTACTGTGATAAAGGAATTTAGTCAAAGTTTAGTTAAAGTGGGGCTAGTGAGCATGAGACACAGACTGATGTTTGTTACACACACACACACACGAGAGAGAGAGAGAGAGAGAGAGAGAGAGAGAGAGAGAGAGATACACAGTGGTGGCCAAAAGTATTAAGCCAGCATGTGCCATGCATTAGTTCTCTCTGTGTACAGAACAGGTGACGTCCCCAGTTAGTTTCAGGCCCGGTTGAAGAGTTGTGTTAATTAAAATCAGCTGCTTTAGTTAATTGATGGAACAGATAAGTGGCAGGACTTGTACTTTCTGAAGCCAGGGTGTCCACCTCTGTACAAAAACTCTCTCTCGTGCATGTGTAACAAACATCAGTCTGTGTCTCATGCTCACTAGCCCCACTTTAACTAACCTTTGACTAAATTCCTTTATCACAGTAAAATGACTAAAATATCTGACAATATATAATTAGTGTAACACACTGCAGGTGCCCTCCGCCATGTAACGAGACTCACTGGGAGCCGGTATCGAAGACGTCCGCTTCCCTGGGTCACGTGACTGACGAACGGATTTCGTTCTGACTCGATTGCTTTTCCTGTATTGAATTTGTACTTGAATTTCCAAGCTTGAATTTTCTATCTGAATTTCACAGTTGAAATGGATTGTTGAAAATTTCGTGTGACATTCAGAGCACTTAAATTCAAAGATGTTGCTTTTTAAAGTCAAATATTTCAGTTTAATAAATTCAGTAGTATTTAAATTTCAAAATTAACAATTCAACAGTGATTACATTTCAAAATGTATTTTTCAAAGGCTGATATAATTCAAATAATTATGATGCTAATTTGCTTCCATATTTAGGCCTCATCACGGCAAAGAGACAGCACTCGTTAAAGTAGTAAATGACCTCCTATTGGCCTCTGATCAGGGTTGCGTAACCATGCTTGTGTTAGTCGACCTCAGTGCAGCTTTTGACACCATTGATCATAATATTCTCCTTCACAGATTAGAAAATGTAGTAGGAATTAAGGGAAAAAAACCTATTTATTTAGCCAAGCAGTTTGTAAAAAGATTTGCCTTAGGAAAAGGAGCAGATCTGGGGGACTCATGGGCATAGAGTATTATGGTGAACTGGTATTTTTAGATGCTGTCTTCCCCACTCTCATTGATCACTCAGGTTTGTTGATGGTGAGGTGATTGGTTGCTTTACATCTCAGGGAGCCCTCATGTCTGTGTTTCCTTCTGGCTCTCCCTTTTAGTTATGCTGTCATGGTTAGTCCTGCTGGAGTCCCTGTTTGCACTCTACACTAAATATACCTTCACCTTATACATTATGTGACTGTGACCATATCTAACTGTTATCTCTCCTGAACCAGCCCTTTGAACCTGCCTGACTCATCCTGTTGCCCACTTCTCGTTGGAGATCTTGTCACATGGATGTCCCGTGTGTCTCTTTGGGATGCGTCCGATGTCTGGGGACAGTTTCACTCTTCTATGAAGACGGTTCTGGCCTCGACTGATGCTGACAGCTGTTTCTCTGCGGACTTGGCTACAAGTATCTATTGCTCGATAGTTCAGGACTGGAATTTCCTACAAGTCTACCTGAGCCTCCAATAACTATCTGGATTCCATATTAGCATCAATTACCATCAACTGTTATACTGAACTGCCTCTGCTCTGCACTGGTGGCACTCCGATCCCGCAGCTGAATCCTCTTTAGGAGACGATCCTGGCGTTTGCTGGACTTTCTTGGACGCCCTGAAGCCTTCTTAACAAGAATTGAACCTCTTTCCTTGAAGTTCTTCTATGATCCTATAAATTGTTTATTTAGGTGCAATCTTAGTAGCCACAATATCCTTGCCTATGAAGCCATTTTTATGCAACGCAATGATGGCTGCACACGTTTCTTTGCAGGTCACCATGGTTAACAATGAAAGAACAATGATTTCAAGCATCACCCTCCTTTTAACATGTCAAGTCTGCCATTCTAACCCAATCAGCCTGACATAATGATCTCCAGCCTTGTGCTCGTCAACATTCTCAACTGAGTTAACAGGACGATTACTGAAATGATCTCAGCAGGTCCTTTAATGACATCAATGAAATGTAGTGGAAAGTTTTTTTTTTTCGGGATCAAGTTGTGCTGTGTGCTGCACGAGCCGCAGTGTGTTTAACTCCGCACGCCATTGCTCAGTGCTGCTGTACGCGCGCGCGTCTAAATACTTACGGATACTTCCGTAAATATCGGAGTTTTTATGTGTAGTGTCCGATTATCTCCAGATATTTTCGTCTGTCTAAATTTCTAGCAAATGTTATACTTCGGCATTACTTCACAGAGATTCTTCAGTAGCCACGTTTGTTTGTGAGTCGAACTGGAATTACGTCACTTCCTCTTTTGAGCACAAGCGCGTACTTATGTCCCGCCTTCCATT
This sequence comes from Clarias fuscus, assembly GCA_030347435.1. Lineage (NCBI taxonomy): Eukaryota > Metazoa > Chordata > Actinopteri > Siluriformes > Clariidae > Clarias > Clarias fuscus. The sequence goes on along the minus strand of CM059211.1, from coordinate 4,785,190 downwards.
CTCGGGAAGGTGTGAATCGTTCCTGAAACCACCTCTGCAATCGGTCCAGGGATTCGTTCCCGAGCGCGGAACGATTCGGAACGATTACATTCTCACAGACAAAAATCAACTGGTCCCGGGGCCAAGTGTACTCGGAAACGGATCCGGGACCCCAGTGTGAAAACGCCCTAAGGCTCCTTCAAAGAGTGGAAGGAACAATTAAAGGAACAGCAGGAATCTTGTTACAGAGAGCTGCAATCATCCAAGTAATAAACAGCAGGGGAACTAGTCCAGGCTGCACAAGGTTGTATTATTTGTAGGGGGAAAGCATGCAGAGAGCATTGCTTACTTCTAGACACAAGCATGTTTGGAGTATGTAAAACATCATGTGAAGCAAGCCAGATTAGTTTTGGAACAAGACAATGTGATTATTATTATTATTTTTTTTTAAATATCAGAATTAAGTAAACTATTGTCATGGCCAAACATGGTGGAGGATCTGATGTTTCAGGGCTATATGCCTGCATCAGTCACTGGAGTGGAAGGATGAAATAATACATGGATAATGTTGAGGGATAAAGTCTCTGACTGAAAAAGACATCCTTTTACAAAGCATCCTCTCATCGGTCAAAAAACCTACAAACATCAACACGACAGTGAACTACAGCTTAAAAGATCGGCAATTAAGGAATGATGAAGAAAAGGGTAAATGTTAGATTTGCCATGGCCCACAGTTTCAAGAGTTAAGTAGAATAGAAATCCAACTTATGCTTTTGAAAGCAGTACAATGCAGAGTCAAGTAATCTGCCAGGAACAAATATGTCAGGAGAAATGGGCTAAAGCTACACACGTGAGAATAAAAAAAAATGCTCTCAGACTACGCAAAGATTTTGGAGGAGCTAATTAAGGCAAACAGTTGACATATAAATGTATTTCCCCTTTAAAAAGTATTTAATAAACAGATTTGAATCATATCACCTTGACAGTTACACTCTGTTGTATACATTTGAACATTTTGTTACTTTTAATGACAGACAGTCGGAAACCCAGAATGTTGATTCAAATTCATTTGAATTCTTTGGAATACTTGAAATCTATTTGAATGCGACAGTATTCAGTATTTAATTCATATTCTATTCTATTCATAGTGCATCTATATTAATCATGTAAAATACATTTATAACACAGAATGGGAATTAGCATGCTAGGTTAGGGAACGTTGGAAATTTTATTTTTGATCTTCACCACCAACTTATTTTAATAATAATAATTAAAAAAACAAACTACTTTTAATCAAGATCTAAAATGCTAACATTTAAGCTACACCTATAATTTTCAATCCTTTGAAAGACAAAATTTTAATTGAATGGTAACAGTAATATTATCCCTTTTTAATGTATATATAATTATGTACTTCTGAAAGAACCTGATCTGAAGAAAAAATTTTAAGAAAGATTACCAAGCTGAAATAAGATGGGGCCTTTAAATCAGTTTGTTCACTCTTCTCTCCAAGTGTTTCAACTTCAGAATCTATATAAATAAAAGATAAGTTTTATCTGTTCATTGGTCAGACGTATATCTTCATGTTTCACACATTGGAGGACCCAAAAACAGTCTGGGATTTTTCTGTCCAGCCAGAATTTGTTACAGCATCACGCAAAACTGGTGGGAAAACTGGTGAAACTTTGGCAGAAGTTCAGTATTTGCGTAAAATGAAACCTGCACCATAAATTAAATCAAAAAGTTTAGTAGAAGTAAAGTTATGAGCAGTTATGTACTGGATTAGAAACCACAAGTTTTACCGTACCTGCGTCAAACTGTGGACGCATCTTAAATCGACTGCTGGACAGAATTTATTTAAACTACTGCAGTACTTACATATCTGCCTGAAGTTTAACCTGCACCATAAGTGAAATCAAAATGTTGAATAAAAGCGATATTATGAACAGTTGTGCGCCGAATTTAAAAATCTACTTTAAAAAAGAAGGGGTGCTCCGATTGATCGGTCGATAATTGCTTTGGGAAGTTTGATCGACAGACTCTATAATGGCCGATATAGAAAAGCCGATCAGATGACGCAAAACTCGCGAGACAATTTTTTTTGCACGCTGCTAAAATGGCTTCACCGGTCTGGCAATTCTGTGTGTTGTGTGAAAAAGACGATACATTAGCAATCGGCAATCTGTGTAACACGGCAATTTCACGAGGCGGGAAGCACCCAAGTCATTTTAACACTACGAACCTCATCAGACATTTGAGAGAGCGGGAGAGCTCAGCAACTCACTTGCCGCCGCTCACTCAGCTGTTGGTAATTCCCCTATTTCATCTACGCGGTTTCTCTCTGTGGCCGAAAGTACGATTCATCATGATTCACCGCGAGTTTTGGCGCTGTGATTACGTTTCCATCTTTCCAGCTTTCACAAGTTTTTAAACATGAAAAATTACATGTTTAATTTTTTATGGTCCTCGCGGATGCATTGCGGACCTTGCAGAACTTCCGGCGACTCACGTCCTACTTGTCTTATTTTGCTTAATTTTATACAATCTGCAGGAAAGTTGTATTTGTCAAGCTCTAAGCTGTTCCCAATTACTAACTAAGTGCAGGCTTCTATGTTTTAAGTTAACGTGTTGCACATGTTACTTGCCAATAAATACAGTTGTCAATTCATGATATTCCTCTTCTTGTAATTTCAATACTTTATTTACATTGTTGTTAGATATAATGCTACATGATAAGGCTTCGAGTAGATCCTGTAATCGGTGATCATTATCGGTATCGGCCGATACAGCTTCTAGTGATCGAAGATCGGTGATCGGCCCCAAAATTCCTGAACGGAGCACCCCTAAAAAAAAACTTCTAATAACACTCTTGATCAATGTAAACAAACACCTGCACCAAGAGGTTAATTAGAAAATCCAAACTGAATACTTTTGAAGTAATATTACTGAATTTTAAGACAAAACTTTATCTGATCTACTGTTTCACTTTCTCATCTGTGATTCACTCCCCGATTACCAAACAGGAGTGTATTTGGCTGATGATGAAGTACAACTTATCGGGAACAAGGCGTAAAATACTCAACCTTAAACAGGTAAAACTACAGTAGGAGCCAAAGCATTGAACGACGTGCGGATTCCCTTTGTTAACACAAGCCAGCAATTTAGCTGCGCTGAGTTGCAATCACGTGATTTTAACAACCCACCCCACGCCAAACTGACGCTATCAAACTGCACTCCAGAGATGAACATGGCAGCTAAATGGACCTTATTCGCTGTAAGTGGTGACTTTTTTATAAAATTTGTTTGGGGTAGTTCCCAGTTTAGTTTTTTATTTGCCATTTTGAATATCACTGGCAGCACCAGCAGTGGTCAGATGTTACTTTAGAGAACTTAATAGTCTGTTTACCAAGTCTGGAGTTAACATTACAGCTTACTGTCAGTGTCATAAACTGATGTCACTTCTCTTTCCCTCAAAAATATGCTAAAACTACGGAAATACTATTAATGTCGCTCTTAAAAAAGCTGCATTACTCGAAAAACTTATAAGAAGAGTGTTTGCGAGTTCTGAAAATGTCTTCAGAATCTGACTGTGTTGTCTGGATTTAGATAAATTCAGAATTTATTTATTCTTTGGGAAAGAGTTCATCTCCAGGTTATTTCTGTGACTGGAATATAATGTGATGCAGTCCATGAGAGAGACAAGCTGAGGCTAGATTTACAGAAGCTAGCAAGCTAAACGAGGTTTATATTTTCCCCACTTTGGCCGTGACTTTGCATGGTAGCGCGAGCGCATAGTTAACGATAGCTGAATAAAAAGGAGTAGGGGGGCTTCAATACCTGGTAAGTTATAGTTTGGCTTCAGAGATGAACTAATGCTCATGTACGAGTGTTATATCACTTAACTTATTTGTATGAAAAGCGCAATAAGTAAATTCTCGATTAATTTAATGCAAATGTTAATACAGACAGACAGAGGCTAACGCTAACGAAGTTCAATGGGTTACATTAGCACAGGCAGTTTATTTACATTCCAGAATTCCCAAAACAGTATTTTACTTATTTTAATTTGTGGTAAATAGATTTATTAATATATTTTATTTTTTATCAAAATAGATATTCTGTAAAATTTAGCTGTCTTCACTAAATTCTCTTGTTCTCTTTAAGCAGAGCTCCACTGTGGAGGATTGGCTCAGACCGGTGACGGCTGGCCTTTTGGAGCTACAGTGCAACAGCTTTGGAATTATGTTTGGTTAGGTCTATATTCTGAACATAGAATTGCAACATGTACGACACTTTGGAGAAAAAGACAAACTGTTCCATCTTTGATAGTTTTTAAAAATTAATATTTTAATATAAAAGAACCAGACAAAGACTGATAAGCAGCTGGTGTTATCCAGGTATTTTACTGGCCTTTAAGAAAAATACAACATGTAATCACCTGTTTTATCCAAATTACTATTAGAACTTTGACTAGTTTTGGAAAAATAAATCTTTTTAAAGCCATGGCTGCATGTTTTAATTGTTGGGGAATTGTTTGGGGTATTTAAAAATTTTTTTACTTGAACCAACTACTTCAATTGGCAAAAAATGAAGACCATTTTGTTTTAAATAGTCAAAGAGTTGGGCTAATAATAATAATAATAAGTATTATTATTGGTCATAGAAACAAATGAAAACAACAGTTAAACACTTGATCATATGCATCTGCGCTAGTCTGTGCTTATGTGAATTATAATTATTTTTTCTCAGTATAAATAAATGTTTTGTGTTTTAAGAACTCCGTCGAAAGAGCAAAGACAAACTTGGGATAAGTGGAAGGTGAGAAACGTTAATGGAGAATACTGATTATGACATGGTGCTAATTGCTCAGGGGTTTTTTTGGCAGGGGAAGGGGTACTTTAGACTTGCGCAAATGCGTTTGTGTTAAAGCCAACTTAGAAATGCAGGAGCGCACAGAGACAAACCACTCCATCCACAAATGCTTACATGTAGCACTTTAACTGTTGTCTTGTAAATCGTTCAGAAGCAGTCCTGAACACAATCGCATGATCAGTCTGAATCTTTATAAACGCCAAGTTGGGGAAATCATGTTTGAGAAAATGACAACAACAATTAAACACTTGATCATTCGCGTCTGTGCCATTTTGTGCTTAAGTGACCCATTTTTAAATGCTTTGGGTTTTAAGAACTTCATTAAAAGAACAAAGACAAACTTAGGAGGAGTGAAATGTGAGAAAGGAAAGGTGGGAAATCTCAATGAAGAATGTACTGACTCCCCCCACTACTGACTGTTAGATGGTGCCAAGTTGGGTTCTTTCGACCTGCTGGCGCGTAAATGTGTGTGTTAAAGCCAGCTCAGGCAAACCTGACGAATGCAGGAGCACACACCAGTGGCACTTTAACCGTTCATCAACGTTGTCTTGTAAATAGCTGATTAAACCTATGAAATCACAATATAAGCGCACCCTCGTGTGCACGCCCTCTCTCTCTCTCACTCACACACACACACAAAAATAGCACAGGAAATCGCGTAAAACCAAATGAAACTAGGGGAAAAAATAAGCAGTAAAAGATAAATTAGTATACTGTAGGTGATCCCTGTCCTGCAATAACAGGCGCTAAACCTCTGAAACTTTAGTTGTTTTAGTATTGTTTCCAAGTGTGAATGTTTATGGGGATTTAATCTGTCTCTGCTCCCGCATCTATTCACAATTGTGATAAGTGATTAATGCCCCATCAGATCTTTGATGGGGGAACATTATGCGTGGTTCAATGACTAAATAAATACTGATCCGTCGTAACTAGGGGTGCTCCGATCAGGTTTTTGTGGTGCCGATCACCGATCTCTAGAAGCTGTATCAGCCGATACCGATCACCGATTACAGGGTCTACTTGAAGCCTCATCATGTAGCATTATTAAACTATAAGTATTGAAATTACAAGAAGTGGAATATCATTAATTGACAACTGTATTTATTGGCAAGCAACATGTGCAACACGTCAACTTAAAACATAGCAACCTGTGTTTGGTTAGTAATTGGGAACAGCTTAGAGCTTAAATAATGTATTTATTTAAGATTATTTAAATAAACAATTTATTTAAAATTAAATAAAATAGCAGACAAGTAAGACGGGAGTTGCCAGAAGTTCTGCAAGGACCGTCAAAAAATAAAAGTGTTTTATTTATTTTTCTGTCTTTACTGCGCTTTAGTACTTTAGTGTACTGCAACAATGGCACCTGCAAAGAAAAAGTTGCAAAAGGAAGGTGGTAAAAAGAAGGAGATGATCACGCTGGAAGTTAAAAAAAGAAATCATTAAGAAGCGCGAGCAAGATACGCGAGTGGCCGACCTCGCAAGATTTTATAAAAAGTCTACGTCAACGATATGCACAATATTAAAGCAAAAAAAAAAAAAGAAATAGCCGGACTAGATGCAGCAAAAGGAGTCACGCGGATATCAAAGCAGCGGCCACGTCTATTGGATGATGTAGAAAAGTTGCTTCTTGTGTGGATAAATGAGAAGCAGCTCGCCGGTGATACCGTGACTGAGCAACTTATCTGCGAAAAGGCAAAGAACTTGTACGCCGACCTCATAAGCAAACTGCCAGGTACGTCGACAGAAAATGTAGAGGGCTTTAAGGCGAGCACGGGCTGGTTTGATAATTTTAAGAGGAGAAGTGCCAAAGAGGACTCACATTACAGCAGAAGAGAGCGCATTGCTGGGTCACAAGCCCATGAAAGACCGACTCACGCTATTGTTTTGTGCTAATGCAAGTGGGGATTTAAAAATCAAGCCCCTGCTTGTGTATCATTCGGAAAATCCACGAGCCTTTAAAAAAATGCAGTGCAGAAGAGTAAGTTAAATGTTATGTGGAGGTCCAACAGCAAGGCTTGGGTCACTCGTATCCTGTTTGTGGAGTGGATCAACGAGGTTTTTGGTCCTGCAGTGAAAAACTCTCTTTTAGAAAAAAATCTGCCACTCAAAGTCTTGCTGGTTATGGATAATGCTCCTGCTCATCCTCCAGGCCTTGAGGATGACTTACTGAAGGAATTTGAGTTCATTAAAGTCAAGTTCCTTCCTCCCAACACCACTCTACTACTCCAGCCTATGGATCAGCAGGTCATTTCAAACTTTAAAAAACTTTACACCAAAGCTTTGTTTCAGCGATGCTTTGAAGTGACAGAAGGAACAAACCTTACCCTCAGAGTTTTGGAAAGATCATTTTCACATCGTGCATTGCCTCAAAATCATTGATAAAGCCTGGGATGGGGTTACCAAGAGAACCCTTAATTCTGCTTGGAAAAGTCTGTGGCCTGATTGCATTCTTGGACATGACCCTGAGGGGTTTGCTCATGAACAAAAGTCGGCAGTTGTAGATGAAATTGTGTCCTTAGGAAAGACTATGGGACTGGAGGTGAATGAGGATGACATTGAAGAGCTAGTGGAGGAACATAGCCAGGAGCTGACCACCGACGAACTGATGGATCTGCATCGTGAGCAACAAGAGGTTATGGAGGAGATCTCATCAGAGGAGGAGGAGAAAAAGACAGTGGAATCCCTAACATCCAGTGAGATTAAGGAGGTGTGTAAAATGTGGGAAACCGTGCAAAATTTTGTACAAAATCACCACCCGAATAAGGCTGTAGCAGTGCGCACAATCAATCTGTTTAATGACAATGCAATGTCCCATTTCCGTGAGATTCTCAAAAGGAGGCAAAAGCAGGTGTCATTAGATAGGTTCCTGGTAAGAGTTACCCAAAAAGAGAAAGAGGCTGGTGAGCCAACAGACAGCAGTGATGAGTAAATCGTGACTGTGAAAGTGTTGGTTTTATTTACAGTATTTTATTTATTAGATTTTTACATTAAAAGTGCAGCTTATTTTTGTTTTATTTTTATTTTAAAAGTGCTGGTTACTTTGGTTAAATTTTTTCCTATATTTTGTATATATTGGATAATTTTATAAAAAATATTTTTTGCTTGTGGAACGAATTATCTGAGTTTGTATTATTTCCTATGAGATAGCATGCTTTGGTTTAAGAGTGTTTTGGATTACAAGCACGTTTCTGGAACGAATTATGCTCGTAAACCATGGTTTGACTGTACATATAAAGTTTGATTATTATTTTGTGGCAACAGGTAGCAAATTCTGACTGGTAGGGAAAAAATTATCCCATGATAATAAACCCTCGCACGTCTAATTATTTTTTTCCAGTTGCTGGTGTTGTGTCGAAGGTGGTTCCCCCGACCGTATTCTAAGCCCCCCCCCCCCCCCCGGGTTATGCACGTACCACAGAGCGCAGTAACACAGTGAACACGAAACTTATCATAACATGTGTTCTATTGCTTTTTTAATCACTGGTATGGACTACCCATGATTTATTTATGCTATTTTACCAATGGAAAAATTAGTTTTTAAATAAATACAAAAGTTGACCACTACCAGTTCTGATTCCTTTCATACGCAGTTTTGGGTTCATTAAGATAGATGTGACCTAGTAAGTTGACATCACGCAAATAAAACTCAGTGAGTGGTATGCGTATAACCTATGCACTACCCTGACATGTGGCAGGATGCATATGGGTATGAGTTTCTGATAAAATATGAAAACCTGATAACTATCGTTTTTGCGCTACAGTAGAAAAATCAGATAAAGTAGGATAAATAACTTGCGGCCCACCGCGCGCTGACTCTGTGTAGGTCAGATAGGGGTGTAAATGAAGCTGTGATGTACAGTACTCATGAGGCCTCTATTGAATAGTTTCACACCCGGATTAGAGATGATAACTGATCCGAGTAAATGAAGTCAATGAAGTCCTAAGTTATCTTGTTGCTAACAACACAAATACAAAATGAAAATTTCACCATTCAGTTGTTCTCAGAAGTTCTTAGCTAGCAACTGTAGGACCGATTAGCAAACCGAGTTGTTTAGAAAACTTCCTGCATGGTCAGAATCCTGCACCGGATCTGAGCGACTCAGTGTGTTCATTAATGCAAGGATTCGGAGGTTTCTAAGAATTCATTGAGCGCCCCTAGTGGAGGATCGTAGCAAAAGCAGGCAGAATCCATATCACAATGAACCAACTAACTGCAGCTATTTCACTTTTCCAGTGTGATTGGACGTAGTGCATGCGTACCATACCAGCTGTTTCCAACTCCACCAAAATGGGAATATTAAGTGTGTGATGCTTTAGTTCAATGGATACAGCGACTGCATAATATGCATGAAAACTATCTGTAATGGCGATCTGTGTGTTCCTGTTCTTCGCCATTTCCATAAGGACCGGCACAAGAGGATTTGACGCATAAAACCACAAAACTTGTAGTGTATCGGTTTATTCTTCTTTTGTCTGAATGCAAACACTCAACAAATTAAACTTAAGAACTATTTACACTTTTCAAGCTTCAAAATAAATATGGTTTAGAAGAACGGTCAAAAGACTGTCTAACACCGAGTCCTTCCTTCCTTCTAATAAAGCAAAAACAAACGGTTGCTACCGTAAACATATGAAATTGACCTATGACCTGTGCTTGAGTCAATAGTCACAAATATGTCACAGATAAGGCACAAATATGTCACAAAAAAGGTTACATTTACATCTACGTAATAATGAAGTCAAATACCACAGAGATCCACCCAAAAATGTACTTTATGGCTCCAACACTATCTTTTTTTAAATAAATCGAACCATACCTGATAGTCTGTTTTAACACAAAAATAAAAATTTCAGATATCTCCGATATATATTTTTTTCTTTATTTTACAAGGTTTTGCACATTTGTTTAAAATGAAAGGTAATAGTTTTATCATTTTTGTAGAACGTTCGACTGCTCCCGTTGAACATATTCAGATTAGCCCACAGGCCAAATTCTGAATGATTTTGTTATATTTGTTGTCTAAACTTATTTCTAAGTGCATTTCAATAATAATTGTTATCAATAATTTGTCATTAATAATTCACTTGGTGGTGGCACAGTGGTTAGCACTGTCGCCTTGCATCTCCAGGGTCCGGGTTCAATTCCTGGCCAGGCTCGACTCCAGTCTCTGTGTGCATGGAGTTTGCATGTTCTCCCCGTGCTTGGTGGGTTTCCCCCGGGTACTCTGGTTTCCTTCCACAGTCCAAAGACCTACTGATTAGGCTAATTGGCGTTCCCAAATTGCCAGTAGTGTGCGAATGAGTGTGTGAGTGAGTGTATGCACTGCAATGGATTGGCACCCAGTTCAGGGTGTACCCCGCCTCGTGCCCCAAGCCTCCTGGTATAGACTCCAGGCCTCCTGCAACCCTGAATACAGGATAAAGCGGTATAGACGGTGAGTGTGTGAGTGAATTCACTCCGTGTGTGAGATTCATGAGTGTATTCAGTGGATTCTAGGGATTCGGTGAGCGGTTTCTAGTGGGATACAATAGGAAAATGCAATCAGAATTCCTACTGACTTGTGACTTATGCGACTTATGCAACATGGATCCGTTCAGTAAGCGATTCAGAACGATTAGGTTTCTCATATCTAATCCTGATTGCAACATGGGCAGAGAATTTCTGTTTCACTGACCCTGCTAAGCTTGCTGACATCATCGAAATATTTATAGTATAATCTCTATTAAATGAAGTCCTTCGCCATCCTTACATTTACAGTCTTAAATGTTTTGTCATTTCGTCAGGCCATCATGCATAAATGTTAAAAATTGTTTCATCAGTATTCCCATACTTATCATTATTATTGTTACTATTCATTCATCATCTGTACAACTCCACAATAATGATTATTATTATTGTTTTACAAGTTTAGTTGTTGATTACATTTTATTTATACTATTTCTTTCTTTTTTGTCATTAAAGAGAAATCAGTCTTGCATTGTGTAGGATATTGTTTCATTCAATTTAGTTAAATAATGACAAATATGTGCAAATAACTACTGCATAGCAAGAATGTCTTCAGGAAAACGTTCTATATTAAAAAATATACTATAAAAAGCAGTAAACAGCAATTAATAAAACAAAATTAATAATCAATGTGATGACCATTTGCTTAAAACTTAGTCTCAGGTACAATTTGTGCAGTTTTATAATAAGTTGCTAACTATAAGAAATGAGCTGCTTAGTTCTCCTGAAAATACTGCAGAACCAGCCATATTCCTCCTGAGTATTTTCCAGCCCCACGAAAAACCCAGAAGAGTTCGTTCTTTATTATTTTTTCGTTTGAAATTGGCTTTTTTACTGCTTTACTCCTTTCAGCACCCTCAAATGCGGTCTCTTTTTCTGAACATTACAATAACATTCAATTGAAAAACAACATGGTATAATACTGAGACAAAAATACATCAGGCACTTATCCAGTCAGTTTAGCCTCCCAGATCATAACATGAGCAAATTATAAAATGTATTAAATTCATTAAAAAAAAAAGTAATAAGAGAAATCGATATAATATAAATGACATCTAGGAAAATAAAATATTCACAAACCAGACCTACATGGAATAAACAAAATACAGCATTGGCTTTTGTGCATTTGTTCTTAACTAGCCAGCGCTAGCACCTTTCTGGGAGCTCACAGACTAACACTGCTGTTAACAGTAATGAACTACTAAAAAATATCCATCCATGCACGAAAAGTTTTCTAACCCACGTCGAATATATTTTTCACATATAATACACTTAATCCAACTGTTAAAACTTTTAAACACTTTAAGAAATCAGCGCAGCTACTAGCTTACCTCCTTTCAGCAGGCTCGAACGCGGTCTGAGGAAGCTGCGCGGGCTAACCGGAAATGACGTCACCGCATGTTAAACATGAAATGCCGCTATAACACAACTACTATAGTTCCAACAAATTGTAAAAATTATCAGACACAAGATGATATTAAATAAATATACAGACGAGGAGGGATTTTAGTGGAATACATTAATATTATAATATTAATTATATATATGGAATATTAACATCCGCTACATAAGATTATTATTATTATTATACAGTGGAACCTTGGATGCAAGCATAATTCATTCCGGAAGTGTGCTTGCATATCAAAACACTCAAATATAAAAGTTAATTTCCTCCATAAGAAATAATGGAAAGTCAGATGATTTGTTCCACAACCCAAAAATATTCATATAAAAATTATTCATTCTGGCCTCCGAGTGGCGCCGTGGTAAAGTGCTCGCCCTATGATCCGGGTATCGCAAGGTCGATTCCCAGGTGATGATGTAAACTCACACAGCCGGAGGTCTAGAATGAGCTGATTGGCCAAGCTCTCTCAGAGGGGATGGATGAGCGGTACTTAGTGCTCCCACATTAATCGTGGCTCTACAGCCAATCAGGGGCATCTGTGAGCTCACGCAAGCGGAAGTAGCGTATCTGAGCAGTTTGAAAAGATGCGGTCGCCTGGCGTCATGTGCTTCGGAGGAAACATGTGATATAAGTGGTAGTAGTAGCCTTAATGTGGGGGCCCCCAGTGATGGGGAGGAATTGAACATTACTAAATTAGGGAGAAAATCTGGGAAAGCCCCGCCAAAAAAAATTATTTATACAAAATGTAAAGTAAAAATGAAACAAATTAACCTGCACTTTATCTTTGAAAGCGTGGTAAGGAAGGCCCGACAGTTCGGTTACTTATGCCTTTAGAGACAACAGAAAGTTACAACAACTTACCATTACTCACTACTGCCATCTAGTGAACAATAAACCGATTTTACTACAAAAAGACTCCTAGCTGCCGTAATGGAGACCAGAGAGAGTAAAGGAGGAAGGGGGGGAAGGGGGCTGCTGTGTAGGACACACACACCTCCGTATGAGCACACACCCGCCTCCTTGCGCGAGCACACACACACACGCACCCCCACCTCCACATGAGCGGACACACATGCTCACACCCCGCCCAGCGTGAGCACAAATACATACCAACACAAAATAAAAGAGGCTTTAGAGAAAAACCATTGGCTCAGTTGTGATCAAGTTACTCTCAGTGTTAAAACAAGAAGTGCATGTATGCCACATGATACTCGATAATATTAAATCAAGACATACTCGTTTATCAAGGCAAAATGTATTAAATATTTTGCTCGTCTTGTGGAACGCTCACAAATACTAATGTATGGAAATCAGAAAAACTTTTTTGTCCTGACTTAATAATAAAGTAAAAAAATAAACATGTATAACAAAGTTAAAACAGTGCCTAAGACAGTAGCAGTCAGAGCAACACAAAAATAGCTAAATAATATAATATTACTGCCACGATTTGGCATAAAATAACAAAAACAAATTTTGTGTCTGTGTGTGTGTTTGGGGAATGGGGTGACTAAAAACCTCAGGAAGTACAAATGAATGTCGAGCATTATAATTTCTTCAGGAGACATAAATACTTGTAAATAAAGATTACATAATAAATAATCTTCATCTTCCTTTTCTAGCTCAGCATGGTTTAGTGCGGTTCAGATTTGTAAACTACATTGAAAATCAAAAATCTCTTTAAAACTCTGACACACCTTTTCATGCGATTCCATTCTGTTACCTTTGATTCACTGTCACAACTTATAATTCCCAAACAATAACGGTATATACAGTAAGAGTGAACGAACATGAATGCAGTTGTTCCATTTGTGCTTTGCTGAAGCCTTTTGAAATGGGAGTCTCAAATCAAATCAATAGCATTAAAGTATGCACATATGGATCTTGCATTGAGCATGTGCTCAGTAAAATTGCAGTAAATGTGTGGACGTATTCAGGAAAATGTAACTATATACCATATATTAAAATATATATATGCCCCACCTTTTTTTCAATTAATTGATTATGGAGTTAATGATTCATATTTTAGTGTTAATATTAAGAACTAAATATTCTTGTAATTAGCATGACGTTATGTGGTGGAGTTTTAAAAACATGCTATATATAGGAAGGTAGTGAAGGTGTGCACATGCTGGTCCTAAAAAAATATGTGTGTCTAGTGTGTGTAGTGTGTATATGTAATAGTGCTAATGTCATAAATGTGTGTTCTGCAAATAATGAAAAACAGATATCTACATCTACATCTAGGCATTTGGCAGACGCCCTTATCCAGAGCGACTTACATTTTCATCTCATTATACATTTGAGCAGTTGGGGTTAAGGGCCTTGCTCAAGGGCCCAACAGGGACAACTTGGTGGTAGTGGGACTTGAACCTTGGACCTTCCGAACCGTAGTCCAATGCCTTAACCACTGAGCTACCCCTGACCCAGCTACCCCTGACCCTGTTTATATATAAACAGTATATATATAAACAAACCTCTTCTTTGTCCGTAAAGTCCTGGAAAATATAGTAGCGCAGCAGCTATGTTCATATCTTCATAGGAATAGCATACACAAACTGTATCAGTCCTCATCACACCAGAAAGAGACAGCACTTTTCAAAGTAGTAAATGACCTCCTATTTGCCTCTGATCAGGTTTGCATCTCTTTGCTTGTGTTACTTGACCTCAGTGTATCTTTTGACTCAACTGATCACAGTATTCTCATTCATAGATTAGAAAAAGTACAGTAATGGGAATTAAGGGAACTGACCTCTCCTGGCCAAGACCCTATTTGACTGTTCGTTATCAGTTTTTAGATTTAAATGCTGACTATTCTGCATGTTCTCAAGTGAAGTTTGGTGTTCCACAGGGTTCTACTGGGTTTTAGACCCACTGCTTTTTTCTCTTTAAATGCTTCCTCTGGGCAACATAATTTGTAAGCATGGTATTCATTTTCACTGTTATGCTGATGATACAGTCATGAGTCCCAGGAAAGCCAGATGTGAAAAGTCAGCTTAACAAAGTTGAGCAATGTGTGAAAAATATAAGTGACTGGATGTCAATTAACTTCTTTCTGCTTAATCCTGACAAAACAGAAGTTGACAGAAGTTCTGTTACTAGGACTACATGCATGTAGATGAAAGCTTTTTGATCACACGGTAACTCTGAATGGCCTTTCTGTTTCATCAAGTGCAACAGTAAAAGACCTTGGTGTGATTATAGATTCCAATCTGTCATTTGAAGCTCAAGTAAATAATATTACCAGGATAGCATTACTTCATTTGAGAAATACTGCCAATATTACCAGAACACAGCAGTGAGAGCCCTCATTAGAACAAGAAGATATGAGCACATAACCCATATATCTCATCCACACTGCATCTTATTTCACAGCATATCTACTGAAATTTCAGTGTCTTAGTGTCTTATGACCTGCCACACCTACTTCGATCAAAAGATGCAGGCTGTTTGTAAGTACCGCATATTATGAAAACTACAGCTTCTTATAAAGCTCCAAAGTTATGGAATAGCCTTAAATTAATGTTTGGGACTCAGACACAGTCTCAGCCAAGCATTTTTGTGAATAGATTTGCCTTTGGTAAAGGAGCAGATCTGAGGGCCTCATGGATGTAGAGTATTATGGTAAACTGGCATGTATAAATGTTTTCTTCCACACTCTCATTGATCACTCAGGTTTGTTGATGGTGGAGTGACTGATTACTTTACATACATTGCATACAAACTTACTTCTTTTTATTGTGTAAAGCTGCTTTGCGACAATGTCAATTGTTAAAAGCGCTATATAAATAAAATTGACTTGACTTGACATCCCAGGGAGCCCTCATGTCTGTGTTTCCTTCTGGCTCTCCCTTTTTGTTATGCTGTCATAGTTAGTCCTGCCAGAGTCCCTGCTTGCATTCTGAACTAAATATACATTCACCTTATACATTATGTGACTGTAAATGTACAACAGTTATCTGTCCTTCTCTTCTCTCCTCCCCTCCCCTACCCTCCCCTCCCCTCCCCGTCTCTCTGTCAAGCAATACATGCTGCTCCTGAGCCGCCAGTGATCCGGACGCCCAAGCCCCGCTGGACCTGTCTGAATCCTGGTGCCCCGCTTCTGGTTGGAGAACTCGGCACATGGAAGCCCATGTGGTCTCATTGGGATGTGTGGTGACTGGGGTTCCACTTTATCACAAAGTTGAGTCTGGTTCCTTGCAAGGTTTCTTACTACTGCCATCTCAGGAAGTTTATCTTTGCCACAAGGAACAATTTGATCATTTTGATTCATACACATTGTTCACATTTCCATAATTTTCTTTTGATTCTGTAAAGTTGTTTTGCGACAATGACCATTGTTAAAAGTGCTATACAAATAAGATTGAATTTAATTGATCTTTGCCCAGCTGGCAGAGGGGCACTCATCTGGTGAGTGTTGGCAGCGACGAAGGGCCGATAGGCCCTTCGACGCAGCTTTCAAAGACATGGTCAGTCTGCCCCACCAGCCATCCATTAGCACACTCTTAGGGGGTCTTAGCGGCAAATGTGAAATGAGCACAGAGAGGTGAAATGGTGGTATTTTAGGCTCAGGCTGGTTCAACCACAGCATAATGTGTTTAGGCAGGTATAATAAGCAGCTTTGTTCTGCTTCCTCCAATGTAGCACTCAAATAGCGGCATTTAGTGCTTCCACCTTTGAAGTTATCGGCTGTTTTACCTGCCACTCTAATGCTTAGACAGGTCAATCAGCGTTGCTCAGTCCACCAACTTTGTGAAGTGAGCTCAGACAGGGTGAATTGGCGGTCTTCAATCCGCTCGCCCTATATGAAACAAGCTGTAACCAGTGAATGGCAACAGTCAGTTCACACTCATTTATGAAATGAGCTCAAACAGATGAAATGGCAGCACTCAGTCCACCTACCTTTATAAAACAAGCTAAAACAGGTGAAATGGCGGTATTGCATGCTCAGGCTAGTATAATGACAGCATAGCCTGCACAGGCTGGTGCGACAATAGCATAGTGTGTTCACCTTTGAAGTCCCAGTGGGCGGGGGGACTATTACATATTATAGTTATAACTAAATTAATCTAAACCAATGAATTTACAGTGGTCTGTAAATGCATTGAAAGTTACCAGGTTCTCCAGCTGCAAACTATTTCAAATGGTTGGAGCAGAAAACACAAAGGATTTCATTCCTATCTCATGCCATATGTAAGAGACAAACAGAAAGAGAGTGTCATGAAATCTGTGATTATATTTACAAGATCAGAATTAAAAATGTTCAATCATGTCCACCAAGTGGTTGTTCCCTTTACTTTATTTTTCCTTTTATTTGACCATCTGTCTTCCAGTCATCTTGGGGTTAATTTCAGTTTCAAGTTTTATTGTCATGTGATGTCCCCAATGAATGGCAGCAAAAAATTAAAAAAGAACAACAAAATATAATAAAATTATAGAATAGAAGATATTAAACAGTTTTAAAGGCAGAATAAGAAAAATATTAAAATATATACTGTAAACAGTCCAGTGTGTGCAAATTCCGCAATGTATGAAAAAGTATGCAATATGTTTGAGTAAGTCCGCCATGAGTGTACAAGGCTGCAGTGGTGGGGTATATACATATATACATATAGAAAGACATCTGAAGCATTTCTTCTAGCCCTTTCTGTAGTTCACATTGTTGTCTGTGGAGCTCCTGCCAGATTGTTGAAAAGCAAAGTCAGATTTACTCAGCTACTCTGTAGCTCATTTCTACAATACGAAAAACACATATTTTATTCATTTGAGTTGGTCCTGTGCCAGATACCTGATCAGGTACCTGTTTCCGTTTGATTACTGTGTTTACTGCTGTTTCTTTGCATTCCCAGCTTTCGAAGCTACAAATGAAGGTTGTTAACAAAATGTGCCTTCATGCAGGGCTGTTGAAGAACGCTTCTGTGTTTTTTCTAAGATGGAGTGCACACGAGATTCTGACTAATCAGGGCACAGCTTTTTTTTTTTTTGCTACCTGTATGAGTTACTAGGCACTAAATTTATTTGTACCTTCTAAGTTTGTTCATGATGATACATGGAATTGGGATAAATGGCTTAACCTCATATTGATGTCAGTATAAGAGGCCCTGCATGACTCAGTAGGGTTTTCCCTATTTGAATTGTTATATCGGTGCAAACCACAAAACAATTAATTTGTCATGGGCTCTAAAATTCACAGTGAACACCAAAGGCTCACAATAGGCATTGTCTACGTTTAAGTAAATAATCCATCTCTTGCTTCATTGCTGTTTCCTTCAGTGGATTCGCTGTATATGGATGCTGCCTAATTGACATGGAGCATTACATACACCAGTGTCATGCTGTATTTGAACAAGATGGGACAGCAGATATGGGAACCAGAATAAAAACAGAATATGGAACCTTTTAATTAGTGCCATAGTGTCCCTGAAAAGGGGCAAGCTAAATTGACGAGCTCTCTGGCAAATGCTTAACACATCAGCATTAGCCAAGTTAAAATAAAATGCACAGTTTCTACCCAAATGGAAAGCTTCCTCTGGGGAATGTTCAGAATATGCAGAATATTCAGAAAACTCAGGAGAGGAGGTGTGTGCATGATGTTTCTTAAGCAAGTTTACATTGTGGATACAAGTTTTATTTTTACAATCAGGAGTACATAAGTACGTAATCAATAAGACTGCATTTCTGTTCAACTTGATATGTCTCATAAATCCGGTGTTGTACAGCCTGGAACTCCTGCAAAAAGTGAACAGGCAAGTCCAAGGATTTCCCCTGAACACGATGTTTGTTATGGACAAACTGGGATTAGCACAGAAATCTAAAAACAAAATATCACTCTGTTTTAGCTTGCAGTTTATTCCTTCCAGATACTCCCTTGTAAGTTTCAGTCTGTCCACTTGAGTATTAAAATCCCTAGTTTAACCACAGAGTTTCCCATGAGGACACATTTCAGTGCCCCATCCAAGGACTCCAAGCCAAGCACTATGTCTGGTGCATAAGCACAATCAACAGTTAGAGTCGGTCTCCAGTCAAGAAGTCAACCCTTTCATTCACCAGGGTAAATGCTAACATACCACACTGCTGAATTCTTCTCTGCACCTCACACCCAGGGCAACATGGAGTGGAATAGTTCAGCCGATTCCCAAGATTAAATGTAGATGGAAGTAATGACAAAATTAGCAAATGATATTTAGAAAAGCAACCATGATTAAACACGATTGAAAGATATAGGACATGTTAATGGCATCTAAAACGTCTATGGTTTGGTCATTCCTGCTAATTTCATAATATGATAAATTTACCACATAATTTTTATTCCTAACATACATGTATCATAGCTGCCAACTTTTCAGAAAAGCTAGGAGTGAGATTTTAAATATAAGGGCATGGTTTTGCATGCATATGCAAACAACGACCCCAGTGCACATTTTGTCCTGCATGACTCTGTATATTCTATTAGGACTTACAATATCTGCATTGAGTTTAATCAAACACAAAACAGTTGATCACTATTTATATTCACAACAACATTCAAGGGATAACACACTTGATAAAGAAAGAATGAATTCAATCCTATAACTATGTTAATGTCATTGTAAATACTGGCATGCATTTCCCTCTTTTTATTTTTTTTATACTACATCACTCCTCACACTGTTTGAAAGCAGGTGTAATTGCATGTGATTTATGTCTTCACCCAGCTGTAAATGTGTGTTAATTACAAAGGGATTACTATTTTTCTTCACTTGGAGAGAACAAAGTGGAGCCAGCTTTGCCAATCCCAAATATGTACATAAACAGTTCCCGTCTCCACACCCGTTGGAGTTAACGGCTCGATGGGTGGGTTGCTACACTCAAAAAATTAACCAAACTGGTAGTGAACGCAAGAACTTCAGAGCTAATTTTAAATCGGGGGACGTCCGGGGAGGTCGGTAGCCAATTTGGAATGGGGGCCTTATCGCTCCACCCCCTGCATCTGATTTTTAATTGATTTCTTACAATTTTACTATACAAACATGACTTAGCAAAAACTTTAAAATGGGCCACATAGGCAATGTATAACAGATACATACAACATGATTATTTTCATACTTTTTGGTTCTTTTTATGACGAGAATTTACAATAATATGAGCACTTGGTGAGTTTGACATTTTTGTGACTTCATTCCTGTCTTCCAGTAGCTGTAAAGAAAAAAGTTAAAGTAATGATAACTTTGGTTCTACATGACATGTCTAAATACTCAAATTCAGTTTGATATCTGAAGCCTCCCCCATCAACACACAACAGGGCTTCTGTGTAAGTTGATAGTGACAAATCTATTGCTGTCATGGATCAGTGCCCATTTGGTTTTAAGGGTTTAAGCAAAAACAAAAATAAAACGACAAAAGCAAAGAAAACAATTAAATATGATTTAAATAGGCTGCCATGTAGTCTTTGCCAGGTAGATTATTTTATTAATGTGCACTTATCAACAGTGATTTATCAACAAGAACCAACCCTGAGAGGGAAAGAAAACTCAACCTCTTCGTTGTAACATGGAACAGTAAAAACTTACATATGTACATTTAGTATAAGCATAAGGTAAATAAAACTTCAGGCATAAGCACAATACAACATCACAACAACAATACAACAACAACAATAAAACAAAGTTATTTTGGTAATGCAAATGTTTTTTTGCACACTACTTTATGCAAAATATTGAAATAATTAATTAACTTGGATCAATTTCATTTGCAAGCTATTGTATAAACCAGCATCATATAGTGTGGACAAACAAGGCTTATCATGTCCCCTGTGTCCTCATCTTAAACTTCGGATTTTATCAATGAAAATATAATTTCTCTATATTAATTAACTATTAGTACACGTGCTAACCAAAACCACACACAAATATGTATATATACATATATATGCTATACACTGTATATATGACTTCCAGTACTGTGAGCAGCAATATATATGCTCTTTCATTTGTGAATATACTGATGATTTCTGTGATCACATCCAACATAGAAACTTGAGCCAGACTGTGAGCAGTGTAATGGCCTTCATCCTGTGCGTATGTGAGCTGATGGCATTTAAGTTGCCTACAGTGGAACCTTGGATTACGAGCATAATTCGTTCCAGAAGTGAGCTCATATTCCAAAACACTCATAATGAAAACTCAAATAATTCGATCCACAACCCAAAAAAATAGGTACTGTTAGGGGTGTACTCACTTTTGTTGCCAGGGGTTCAGCTATTATTGGCTGTATTTTTAGTTATTTTGAGGGGATAATAAATTTACACTGCTATAGAAACTTTACAATGACTTTTCATTGTGTCAAAGAGTAATGTATGCAGTGTTGTCCTAGTTAAAGATATAACCAAATATTTGCAGAAATGTGAGGGATGTACTCACTTTTGTGACATACTATATTTTGTAAGCACTAATATGGCTTTTCTTATGTATGAACGAAAGGGTGTCCTATGCAACCCTTCCCATAATGCGAAGAGTGATGTGGCATTTTCCTGTGTAAAGGACCTCATGATTTTTTTAAAGCTACTTTTATGCTTGAAGCTCTTCCCACAGTGTGAACAGAAATGCCGCTCTCCGATGGGCCTCCGAGTGGCGCAGTGGTTAAAGCACTCGCCCTATCATCCGGAGATCGCCAGTTCGAATCCCGGTTGGTGCTGTAACCTCTCGCAGCCGGAGGTCTAGAGAGAGCTGATTGGCCGAGCTCTCGCAAAGGGGAGAGGTACATAGTGCTCCTACATTAATCACGCTCTACAGCCAGTCAGGGGCGTCTGTGAGCTCGCGCAACGGAGGGAGCGGATAGCGCTGTCCTCCGAGTGTGTTACGCCGCCCCCAACGGTGCGCGAGCGAGCAGTTCGAAAAGATGCAGTCGGCTGGCGTCACGTGGTTCGGAGGAAACACGTGATAGTCTTCGGCCCTCCCGGCTGAGCGGTAGTAGTAGCCTTAATGTGGGAGCCCCCTAGTGACAGGGAGGAATTGGACACGACTAAAATTAGGGACCGTAAAAAAAAAAAAAAAGAAATGCCGCTCTCCTTTGTGAATGTGCTCAGGTTTTTTACAAGAATATCTATTTGTAAAACCTCTCTCACACCCTGAGCATTAATACGGTGTCTCTCCTGTGTGAATTCGTTTGTGTTGTGTGAGAATACTACTCTGGGCAAAACTTTTCCCACATTTAGAACAGTAATACGGTTTCTCTCCTGTGTGAATCCGTTTGTGTTTTATGAGACTACTCTACTGGGAAAAACGGATCTCACAATGTGAACAGTAATACGGTTTCTCTCGTGTATGAATCTCTTCGTGTTTTGTGAAAGTACAGTGCTGGGCAAAACTCTCTCCACATTGTGAACAGTTATATGGTTTCTCTCCTGTGTGAATCCGTTGGTGTTCTGTAGATGCACTCTTGTAGGCAAAACTCTTCTCACACTGTGAACAGTTATATGGTTTCTCTCCTGCGTGAATCCGTTTGTGTTTTCTAAGAGTACTGTGCTGGGCGAAACTCTTCCCACATTGTGAACAGCAATACGGTTTTCTCTTCTGTGTGAATCCGTTTGTGTTTTATGAGACTACTCTGCTGGGAAAAACGCATCTCACAATGTGAACATTAACACGGTTTCTCTCGTGTGTGAATCTCTTCGTGTCTTGTCAAAGTACTGTGCTGGGCAAAACTCTTCCCACATTGTGAACAGTAATACGGTTTCTCTCCTGTGTGAATCCGTTGGTGTTCTGTAAATGCACTCTTGTAGGCAAAACTCTTCTCACACTGTGAACAGTAATACGGTTTCTCTCCTGTGTGAACCCGTTTGTGTTCTGTAAATGCTTTCTGTTGGGTAAAACTCTTCTCACACTGTGAACAGTAATACGGTTTCTCTCCTGTGTGAATCCGTTTGTGTTGTCTAAGAGTACTCTGCTGGGTGAAACTCTTTCCACATTGTGAACAGTAATACGGTTTCTCTCCTGTGTGAATCCGTTTGTGTTGAATAAGAGTACTCTTCTGGGTGAAACTCTTTCCACATTGTGAACAGTAATACGGTTTCTCTCCTGTGTGAATCTGTTTGTGTTTTATAAGACTACTCCGCTGGGAAAAACGCATCTCACAATGTGAACAGCAATACGGTTTCTCTCGTGTATGAATCCGTTCGTGTTTTGTGAAAGTACAGTGCTGGGCAAAACTCTCTCCACATTGTGAACAGTTATATGGTTTCTCTCCTGCGTGAATCCGTTTGTGTTCTGTAAATGCACTCTGGTCGGCAAAACTCTTCTCACACTGTGAGCAGTAATATGGTTTCTCTACTGTGTGAGTCCGTTCGTGTTTTCTAAGAGTACTGTGCTGGGCGAAACTCTTCCCACATTGTGAACAGCAATACGGTCTCTCTACTGTGTGAGTCCGTTCGTGTTTTCTAAGAGTACTGTGCTGGGCGAAACTCTTCCCACATTGTGAACAGCAATACGGTCTCTCTCCTGTGTGAATCCGTTTGTGTTCTATAAGAGTACTCTGCTGGGTGAAACTCTTCCCACATTGTGAACAGCAATACGGTTTCTCTCCTGTGTGAATCCGATTGTGATATTTAAGTCTACTTGGGTGGATGAAACTCTTCCCACATACTGAGCAGCAATATGTTTTTTCCATAATGTGAATGCGCTGGTTATCTTGAATATTATTCTGCATAGCAAAACTTTTCCGATTCATTGAGCAGTGAATTTATTTCTTTTCCATTTCTTTAGTACTTCCTCTGTAATGGGTTTGAGCATGAAGAGAACCAGACGATGACATTTCAGTCTGTAACAGAGATAAACAAAAGGAATAATTTGCAATGAAACTAATTTTTTGCAATAAAATTTTGCAATGAAACACAGGCTACATGTTTCCTCAAGCTCGGCCAAATACATCTCTGAAAACCCCCTTAAAATTTGTTTAGTACACACGCCAACAGACAATATTATATTTTTTATATACCTGTATTTTATATTTTTCTCATTAATGTGAAAGGAGTATTCCCAATTTAATTAAATTAATTGAAAAAAAATGAAGATGTTTTTGGATATAAATGAATAATTCTAAAATCAGTATAGTTTCTTAATAACTAAGAAAGAAATACACATACAGTAGGTAGTAAACCAGAATGCCTATTACCGCCGTGCTCACCATTGTGGCAAAATGACAGCGGCCAAAATAAATCAATCGTGTTTCATCAAACTGACATTTTGCATCGGCTGCAATTTTCAAAGCCAAGTCATAAAAAGTCATAATATGTTTTATCGTAGATATACTACACAGATGTTAATTTCCACATCCAAGTACTTTATATGACAAACATGAAACATCAGAACCAGAGCTATTGACATTTACTGAACAATGATGAGTGTAAAAAAAATTAAAAAAAAAACATTGGTTAAATGTTGTTTAGATAGACAGTCAAGTTCACTAGCTGACAATTTTATTTGTTCAAAGAATTAACTATTATATGGCTTATCTCTGTTTGTATCTGTTTATTTTATTTTTACAAAAGTTACATTTAAAGACATCAAACTTTACATGTAGAAATAACTGGAAAAATACTTTCAGAATGGAAAATTAGAATAACTCAAAAAATAAACTCTTACATTTGTGTAAGTGTTTCATAGGATTTTTTCAGTGATTTTGTAATATTAATGCTGTATAATCAGGGCTTATTAATTCGCTATTCGTTCTCGATTATTGTTGTTTTAGTGCTACTGTGTGTGCTTTACAATGTCAGACAACATTCAAATGCAAATAAATCACCCATCCCCATTGTAAGCTAACTCCTGGGATGAGAATTACGTTTCTCTCTAGGGTTTGAGGCATTTCTTGAAGCATCATTTTAAATTTGTGTAAATTAAAAAACTTTAGCAAATTTCGCTTATTTACACAGAGCAAGCAGGAAACATGAAGTGTTATTGCATTATATTGGAAGAGTATGGATGCTCCACCCATAAAAATGTGGATAAAGGAAATATACTGTGCCAGACTGAAAAGGCTAACATATTGCTAAGGGCAAGTGTAAAGATTTTGATTAGATATGGGAGCCATAAATATCATGCAAAATGAAAAGGTAGTCCGTATCGCAAAGGACATTTTGTATACTGTTTGTAACAAACTGCCTCTTTTTAAAAATATTTTTTTTAAACTTGTTTATTTACTTATTTATTATTATTTTTATAGTGATTAATTTATATTTTTTTAAGTGCATATGTGTATGTGAAAGGGTATATGCTTGTGTATTTGTTCAGGTTTTTATTAGAATATAATGTCACTACATGTCTAATTGATGTGGGGTTTTAAAACATTAAAAGTTCAATAAACAAATTGGGGGAAAAAACTAATGCAGTTTAAAATTAAGTAGACACATTACAAAAAGACAGGAGTAGCTCACTGGGTAAGACTTTGACCTACTAATAAGAACGTCACCACAGAACAGAACGTGTACATTTTGGAAATGATTTCATAAACTGAGGGTTTTCTTGATTTTAGTTTAAGAGCCGAAAGGGTAAATTAGTTCACTGATACTGTGTCCCTGCTCTGAGGCTTTTCTTTAATCAATACGCGTCCAATAATACCCATAATGTGAGAATCATCACCCGATGCCCACTGTACAAGCCACTCGAGGCAGTTGAAGCCTGCTGCTTAAGGGTCTTTAGAAGTTTGTCTGATGTTACTAAGGTATCCTGAAGATAATTACAAGGATTTCATTAGGTCAAAGGCCTTTATTGACAATTACATTAAGTTTTACGACGAGAGTCAATATTTGCTGTGTTGACCCCTCTTTGTCAAGACCTCTGCAATTCGCTCTGGAATGCTGTCAATCAACTTCTGGGCCACACTCTGACTGATGGCATCCCATTCTTGAATAACCAATGCTTGGAGTTTTTCAGAATTTGGGCCTTTTTGCTTGTCCACCGCCTCTTGAGGACTGACCACTAGTTCTCAATGGGATTAAGGTCTGGGAAGTTTCCTGGCCATGGACCCAAAATTTCGATGTTTTGTACCCCAAGCCACTTGGTTATTACTTTTGCCTTATGGACACGTGTTCCATCATGCTAGAAAAGACATTGTTCCCCACTGACTTGGATGTTTGGGAGAAGTTGCTCTCAGAGTTTTTTTTGTACTATCCTTGTAATATGGCTGTCATTTAGGCAAAATCATGAGTGAGCCCACTCCCTTGGCTTAGAGGAAACCCAACCCCAGGATGCTTTACTGTTCACATGACACAGGACTGATAGTAGCGCTCACCTTGTCTTCTACGAACAAGCTTTTGTCCGGATGCGTGAAGATTACTTTAATCCAATTCCTGTACCTTTTGCTGAATATCAATCTGTCCCTGATCATTTTTCTGGAGAAAAGCAGCTTGCTTCTTTGCTTCTTCTATGCAAAAATATGATTATAGTGTTGGGAATTGGTAATATTTTTGGGTGGCTGGAACAGATTATCTGCATTCACATTATTTCGTATGGGGAAAATGCGTTTCACAATACAAAATTTCACCTCCAGAACGGATTAAATTTGTATGCCGAGGTACCACTGTATAATAGGGGTGGACCGAAATTTAGTCGAACATGTCATTATCGGTTTTGATCCGAAATAAAAAAGCACAAAAAAATTTATGTTGGCTGCCCCTCCCATACTCGTGATGCACAGGTTAGGTTTTACTCAGGCTTGAGCTGTTATCACACATCTGCCCACCAAAGACCAAGCATGTCAGCGATATGGAAGTATTTTATATTTTTCGATGAGGACACCAAAGTTGCAATATGCAAATTCCACATTGCCCGATCGGCAGCGGTGTTGAAACAAGCGCAGCAGTACAACAACTACAGATGAATTACACATTGCCAGAAGCGACAACCTCCTTGACTACTGGTAATCAAACAAAGACCGCTTTCCATTTATCTGCCCCAAGCACCAGCATATACTGTATACATGTATATTCATTACTACAATTCCACCATATACAAAAAGTTTATATAAACCTATTTAAATGTTTTAATCAGTGCCAGGGTGTCCTCCTGAAAAAAAGGACAACCAGTTTGCCAAGTTCTTAGACTAACACTTAACACATCACAATTAGTCAAGTTAACAGAATACAGACACAACTACTAAAATAATAAAAGGAAAAAAGCTTTAGCTCAGGAGTTGTTGTTGTCAGGAGGTCAGAAGTGTTGATTATGTAATCAGTAGGGATGCATTATTGTTCAACCTAATCTGTCCCAATAAACCTGGTCTGGAGTGAAGAACATGACACTGAGAATAAATCTAAAACCCCTGCAAAAAAATAACCAGGCAAGTAGGGCCACTGAACATAATGTTTGTTAGGGATAAAGGAGGTCACATAGGCAATGTAGCACATATACATACAACATGATCACGTTTTTCATAGATTTTAGTTCGTTTTATGACCAAAATGTATAATAACATGAGCATTTTGAGCATTTAGTGATTTTGACATTTTTGTGACATCATTCCGGTCTTCCAGTAGATGTAAAATTTACGCTTTTTAACAGCAATGATAACTTTGGTTCTAAATGACGCCTGAAAATCCAAACATACAGTTTGATGTCAGAAGCCTCCCCAATCAACAAAAAAGCAGAACTTCTGTACAAGTAGTTTTTATTGACTTTTTTTATTATCGGTCACCGACCAATGCTGTGTTGCCGGCGTGGATCGGAGCCAATTGAGTTTTAAAGGGTTCAAGCAAAAAAAAAAATAAAAAAAAGATTGTTGGCCTTCTCCCAATATCCAAGATGCATGACAATGGTTTATCAAAAAGAACTATAGAAAAGCTCTTAGTGTAGCTAGATCAGCGCATCTCTCCACTCTTATAGAAGAAAATAAAAATAATCCTAGATTTTTATTTAATACCGTAGCCCAATTAACCAGAAATAAGACCACTGCTGAAATCTCCACAAGAACATACAGTAGTGAGAACTTAACATTAACTTTTTTAATAATAAAATTGTAAACATTAGGCATAAAATTGAGGCTTTGAAACCGGACAATGTAATCGATGCAGATGTTAAACTAACCATTTCATATCGGAACTTAGAATACTTTACTCCCCTTTAAGAGAATGAACTAATTTTGCTAATCTCTTCTGCAAATTCGTCAACCTGTATATTAGATCCTATACCAACACATTTTCTCAAACAGATAACAGAACCCCTGTTAATAATTAATTCTTCACTCAGCATTGGGTATGTTCCAAAATGTTTTAAAGTAGCAGTTATTAAACCGATAATTAAGAAGTCTGACCTTGACCCCGGTCAGCTGTCCAATTACAGGCCGATATCAAACCTCCCATTTATCTCTAAGATTCTGAAAAAGATAGTAGCGGAGCAGCTATGCTCATATCTACATAGAAATAACATACATGAACTGTATCAGTCAGGATTTAGGCATGGAAGCAAATTAGCATCATAATTACTTGAATTATATCAGCCTTTGAAAAATACATTTTGAAATTTAAATACTACTGAATTTATTAAACTGAAATATTTGACTTTAAAAAGCAACATCTTTGAATTTAAGTGCTCTGAATGTCACAAAATTTTCAACAATCCATTTCAACTGTGAAATTCAGATAGAAAATTCAAGCTTGGAAATTCAAGTACAAATTCAATACAAAATTCAAGCACAAATTCAATACAGGAAAAGCAATCGAGCGAGAACGGAATCCGTTCGTCAGTCACGTGACCCAGGGAAGCGGACGTCTTCGATAACGGCTCCCAGTGAGTCTCGTTACATGGCGGAGGGCAGCAGCTCGGTAAGTGCACCTGCAGTGTGTTACACTAATTATATATTGCCAGATATTTTAGTCATTTTACTGTGATAAAGGAATTTAGTCAAAGTTTAGTTAAAGTGGGGCTAGTGAGCATGAGACACAGACTGATGTTTGTTACACACACACACAAACACACACACGAGAGAGAGAGAGAGAGAGAGAGAGAGAGAGAGAGAGAGAGAGAGAGAGAGAGATACACAGTGGTGGCCAAAAGTATTAAGCCAGCATGTGCCATGCATTAGTTCTCTCTGTGTACAGAACAGGTGACGTCCCCAGTTAGTTTCAGGTCCGGTTGAAGAGTTGTGTTAATTAAAATCAGCTGCTTTAGTTAATTGATGGAACATAAGTGGCAGGACTTTCTGAAGCCAGGGTGTCCACCTCTGTACAAAAACTCTCTCTCGTGCGTGTGTAACAAACATCAGTCTGTGTCTCATGCTCACTAGCCCCACTTTAACTAAACTTTGACTAAATTCCTTTATCACAGTAAAATGACTAAAATATCTGACAATATATAATTAGTGTAACACACTGCAGGTGCACTTACCAAGCCGCTGCCCTCCGCCATGTAACGAGACTCACTGGGAGCCGGTATCGAAGACGTCCGCTTCCCTGGGTCACGTGACTGACGAACGGATTTCGTTCTGACTCGATTGCTTTTCCTGTATTGAATTTGTGCTTGAATTTTGTATTGAATTTGTACTTGAATTTTCTATCTGAATTTTAGAGCTTGAATTTTCTATCTGAATTTCACAGTTGAAATGGATTGTTGAAAATTTCGTGTGACATTCAGAGCACTTAAATTCAAAGATGTTGCTTTTTAAAGTCAAATATTTCAGTTTAATAAATTCAGTAGTATTTAAATTTCAAAATTAACAATTCAACAGTGATTACATTTCAAAATGTATTTTTCAAAGGCTGATATAATTCAAATAATTATGATGCTAATTTGCTTCCATATTTAGGCCTCATCACGGCAAAGAGACAGCACTCGTTAAAGTAGTAAATGACCTCCTATTGGCCTCTGATCAGGGTTGCGTAACCATGCTTGTGTTAGTCGACCTCAGTGCAGCTTTTGACACCATTGATCATAATATTCTCCTTCACAGATTAGAAAATGTAGTAGGAATTAAGGGAAAAAAACCTATTTATTTAGCCAAGCAGTTTGTAAAAAGATTTGCCTTAGGAAAAGGAGCAGATCTCATGGGCATAGAGTATTATGGTGAACTGGTATTTTTAGATGCTGTCTTCCCCACTCTCATTGATCACTCAGGTTTGTTGATGGTGAGGTGATTGGTTGCTTTACATCTCAGGGAGCCCTCATGTCTGTGTTTCCTTCTGGCTCTCCCTTTTAGTTATGCTGTCATGGTTAGTCCTGCTGGAGTCCCTGTTTGCACTCTACACTAAATATACCTTCACCTTATACATTATGTGACTGTGACCATATCTAACTGTTATCTCTCCTGAACCAGCCCTTTGAACCTGCCTGACTCATCCTGTTGCCCACTTCTCGTTGGAGATCTTGTCACATGGATGTCCCGTGTGTCTCTTTGGGATGCGTCCGATGTCTGGGGACAGTTTCACTCTTCTATGAAGACGGTTCTGGCCTCGACTGATGCTGACAGCTGTTTCTCTGCGGACTTGGCTACAAGTATCTATTGCTCGATAGTTCAGGACTGGAATTTCCTACAAGTCTACCTGAGCCTCCAATAACTATCTGGATTCCATATTAGCATCAATTACCATCAACTGTTATACTGAACTGCCTCTGCTCTGCACTGGTGGCACTCCGATCCCGCAGCTGAATCCTCTTTAGGAGACGATCCTGGCGTTTGCTGGACTTTCTTGGACGCCCTGAAGCCTTCTTAACAAGAATTGAACCTCTTTCCTTGAAGTTCTTCTATGATCCTATAAATTGTTTATTTAGGTGCAATCTTAGTAGCCACAATATCCTTGCCTATGAAGCCATTTTTATGCAACGCAATGATGGCTACACACGTTTCTTTGCAGGTCACCATGGTTAACAATGAAAGAACAATGATTTCAAGCATCACCCTCCTTTTAACATGTCAAGTCTGCCATTCTAACCCAATCAGCCTGACATAATGATCTCCAGCCTTGTGCTCGTCAACATTCTCAACTGAGTTAACAGGACGATTACTGAAATGATCTCAGCAGGTCCTTTAATGACATCAATGAAATGTAGTGGAAAGTTTTTTTTTTTCGGGATCAAGTTGTGCTGTGTGCTGCACGAGCCGCAGTGTGTTTAACTCCGCACGCCATTGCTCAGTGCTGCTGTACGCGCGCGCGTCTAAATACTTACGGATACTTCCGTAAATATCGGAGTTTTTATGTGTAGTGTCCGATTATCTCCAGATATTTTCGTCTGTCTAAATTTCTAGCAAATGTTATACTTCGGCATTACTTCACAGAGATTCTTCAGTAGCCACGTTTGTTTGTGAGTCGAACTGGAATTACGTCACTTCCTCTTTTGAGCACAAGCGCGTACTTATGTCCCGCCTTCCATTCTCGGGAAGGTGTGAATCGTTCCTGAAACCACCTCTGCAATCGGTCCAGGGATTCGTTCCCGAGCGCGGAACGATTCGGAACGATTACATTCTCACAGACAAAAATCAACTGGTCCCGGGGCCAAGTGTACTCGGAAACGGATCCGGGACCCCAGTGTGAAAACGCCCTAAGGCTCCTTCAAAGAGTGGAAGGAACAATTAAAGGAACAGCAGGAATCTTGTTACAGAGAGCTGCAATCATCCAAGTAATAAACAGCAGGGGAACTAGTCCAGGCTGCACAAGGTTGTATTATTTGTAGGGGGAAAGCATGCAGAGAGCATTGCTTACTTCTAGACACAAGCATGTTTGGAGTATGTAAAACATCATGTGAAGCCTCCGAGTGGCGCAGTGGTTAAAGCGCTCGCCCTATCATCCTGAGATCGCTAGTTCGAATCCCGGGTGGTGCTGTAA
Organism: Clarias fuscus; assembly: GCA_030347435.1. NCBI lineage: Eukaryota > Metazoa > Chordata > Actinopteri > Siluriformes > Clariidae > Clarias > Clarias fuscus. The sequence continues at coordinate 4,753,642 of CM059211.1, read as the reverse complement.
CCTCTCGCAGCCGGAGGTCTAAAGAGAGCTGATTGGCCGAGCTCTCTCAGAGGGGAGGGATGAGAGGTACTTAGTGCTCCCACATTAATCACGGCTCTACAGCCAGTCAGGGGCGTCTGTGAGCTCGCGCAACGGAGGGAGTGGATAGCGCTGTCCTCCGAGTGTGTTACGCCGCCCCCAACGGTGCGCGAGCGAGCAGTTCGAAAAGATGCGGTCGGCTGGCGTCACGTGGTTCGGAGGAAACACGTGATAGTCTTCGGCCCTCCCGGCTGAGTGGTAGTAGTAGCCTTAATGTGGGAGCCCCCTAGTGACGGGGTGGAATTGGACACGACTAAATTAGGGAGAAAATCGGGGAAAAATCCAAAAAAAAAAAAAAAAAACATCATGTGAAGCAAGCCAGATTAGTTTTGGAACAAGACAATGTGATTATTTTTTTTAAATATCAGAATTAAGTAAACTATTGTCATGGCCAAACATGGTGGAGGATCTGATGTTTCAGGGCTATATGCCTGCATCAGTCACTGGAGTGGAAGGATGAAATAATACATGGATAATGTTGAGGGATAAAGTCTCTGACTGAAAAAGACATCCTTTTACAAAGCATCCTCTCATCGGTCAAAAAACCTACAAACATCAACACAACAGTGAACTACAGCTTAAAAGATCGGCAATTAAGGAATGATGAAGAAAAGGGTAAATGTTAGATTTGCCATGGCCCACAGTTTCAAGAGTTAAGTAGAATAGAAATCCAACTTATGCTTTTGAAAGCAGTACAATGCAGAGTCAAGTAATCTGCCAGGAACAAATATGTCAGGAGAAATGGGCTAAAGCTACACACGTGAGAATAAAAAAAAATGCTCTCAGACTACGCAAAGATTTTGGAGGAGCTAATTAAGGCAAACAGTTGACATACAAATGTATTTCCCCTTTAAAAAGTATTTAATAAACAGATTTGAATCATATCACCTTGACAGTTACACTCTGTTGTATACATTTGAACATTTTGTTACTTTTAATGACAGACAGTCGGAAACCCAGAATGTTGATTCAAATTCATTTGAATTCTTTGGAATACTTGAAATCTATTTGAATGCGACAGTATTCAGTATTTAATTCATATTCTATTCTATTCATAGTGCATCTATATTAATCATGTAAAATACATTTATAACACAGAATGGGAATTAGCATGCTAGGTTAGGGAACGTTGGAAATTTTATTTTTGATCTTCACCACCAACTTATTTTAATAATAATAATAATTAAAAAAACAAACTACTTTTAATCAAGATCTAAAATGCTAACATTTAAGCTACACCTATAATTTTCAGTTCTTTGAAAGACAAAATTTTAATTGAATGGTAACAGTAATATTATCCCTTTTTAATGTATATATAATTATGTACTTCTGAAAGAACCTGATCTGAAGAAAAAATTTTAAGAAAGATTACCAAGCTGAAATAAGATGGGGCCTTTAAATCAGTTTGTTCACTCTTCTCTCCAAGTGTTTCAACTTCAGAATCTATATAAATAAAAGATAAGTTTTATCTGTTCATTGGTCAGACGTATATCTTCATGTTTCACACATTGGAGGACCCAAAAACAGTCTGGGATTTTTCTGTCCAGCCAGAATTTGTTACAGCATCACGCAAAACTGGTGGGAAAACTGGTGAAACTTTGGCAGAAGTTCAGTATTTGCGTAAAATGAAACCTGCACCATAAATTAAATCAAAAAGTTTAGTAGAAGTGAAGTTATGAGCAGTTATGTACTGGATTAGAAACCACAAGTTTTACCGTACCTGCGTCAAACTGTGGACGCATCTTAAATCGACTGCTGGACAGAATTTATTTAAACTACTGCAGTACTTACATATCTGCCTGAAGTTTAACCTGCACCATAAGTGAAATCAAAATGTTGAATAAAAGCGATATTATGAACAGTTAAAAAAGAAGGGGTGCTCCGATTGATCGGTCGATAATTGCTTTGGGAAGTTTGATCGACAGACTCTATAATGGCCGATATAGAAAAGCCGATCAGATGACGCAAAACTCGCGAGACAATTTTTTTTGCACGCTGCTAAAATGGCTTCACCGGTCTGGCAATTCTGTGTGTTGTGTGAAAAAGACGATACATTAGCAATCGGCAATCTGTGTAACAAGCCAATTTCACGAGGCGGGAAGCACCCAAGTCATTTTAACACTACGAACCTCATTAGACATTTGAGAGAGCGGGAGAGCTCAGCAACTCACTTGCCGCCGCTCACTCAGCTGTTGGTAATTCCCCTATTTCATCTACGCGGTTTCTCTCTGTGGCCGAAAGTACGATTCATCATGATTCACCGCGAGTTTTGGCGCTGTGATTACGTTTCCATCTTTCCAGCTTTCACAAGTTTTTAAACATGAAAAATTACATGTTTAATTTTTTATGGTCCTCGCGGATGCATTGCGGACCTTGTAGAACTTCCGGCGACTCACGTCCTACTTGTCTTATTTTGCTTAATTTTATACAATCTGCAGGAAAGTTGTATTTGTCAAGCTCTAAGCTGTTCCCAATTACTAACTAAGTGCAGGCTTCTATGTTTTAAGTTAACGTGTTGCACATGTTACTTGCCAATAAATACAGTTGTCAATTCATGATATTCCTCTTCTTGTAATTTCAATACTTTATTTACATTGTTGTTAGATATAATGCTACATGATAAGGCTTCGAGTAGATCCTGTAATCGGTGATCATTATCGGTATCGGCCGATACAGCTTCTAGTGATCGAAGATCGGTGATCGGCCCCAAAAATCCTGAACGGAGCACCCCTAAAAAAACTTCTAATAAGACTCTTGATCAATGTAAACAAACACCTGCACCAAGAGGTTAATTAGAAAATCCAAACTGAATACTTTTGAAGTAATATTACTGAATTTTAAGACAAAACTTTATCTGATCTACTGTTTCACTCTCTCATCTGTGATTCACTCCCCGATTACCAAACAGGAGTGTATTTGGCTGATGATGAAGTACAACTTATCGGGAACAAGGCGTAAAATACTCAACCTTAAACAGGTAAAACTACAGTAGGAGCCAAAGCATTGAACGACGTGCGGATTCCCTTTGTTAACACAAGCCAGCAATTTAGCTGCGCTGAGTTGCAATCACGTGATTTTAACAACCCACCCCACGCCAAACTGACGCTATCAAACTGCACTCCAGAGATGAACATGGCAGCTAAATGGACCTTATTCGCTGTAAGTGGTGACTTTTTTATAAAATTTGTTTGGGGTAGTTCCCAGTTTAGTTTTTTATTTGCCATTTTGAATATCACTGGCAGCACCAGCAGTGGTCAGATGTTACTTTAGAGAACTTAATAGTCTGTTTACCAAGTCTGGAGTTAACATTACAGCTTACTGTCAGTGTCATAAACTGATGTCACTTCTCTTTCCCTCAAAAATATGCTAAAACTACGGAAATACTATTAATGTCGCTCTTAAAAAAGCTGCATTACTCGAAAAACTTATAAGAAGAGTGTTTGCGAGTTCTGAAAATGTCTTCAGAATCTGACTGTGTTGTCTGGATTTAGATAAATTCAGAATTTATTTATTCTTTGGGAAAGAGTTCATCTCCAGGTTATTTCTGTGACTGGAATATAATGTGATGCAGTCCATGAGAGAGACAAGCTGAGGCTAGATTTACAGAAGCTAGCAAGCTAAACGAGGTTTATATTTTCCCCACTTTGGCCGTGACTTTGCATGGTAGCGCGAGCGCATAGTTAACGATAGCTGAATAAAAAGGAGTAGGGGGGCTTCAATACCTGGTAAGTTATAGTTTGGCTTCAGAGATGAACTAATGCTCATGTACGAGTGTTATATCACTTAACTTATTTGTATGAAAAGCGCAATAAGTAAATTCTCGATTAATTTAATGCAAATGTTAATACAGACAGACAGAGGCTAACGCTAACGAAGTTCAATGGGTTACATTAGCACAGGCAGTTTATTTACATTCCAGAATTCCCAAAACAGTATTTTACTTATTTTAATTTGTGGTAAATAGATTTATTAATATATTTTATTTTTTATCAAAATAGATATTCTGTAAAATTTAGCTGTCTTCACTAAATTCTCTTGTTTCAGCTTTGGAATTATGTTTGGTTAGGTCTATATTCTGAACATAGAATTGCAACATGTACGACACTTTGGAGAAAAAGACAAACTGTTCCATCTTTGATAGTTTTTAAAAATTAATATTTTAATATAAAAGAACCAGACAAAGACTGATAAGCAGCTGGTGTTATCCAGGTATTTTACTGGCCTTTAAGAAAAATACAACATGTAATCACCTGTTTTATCCAAATTACTATTAGAACTTTGACTAGTTTTGGAAAAATAAATCTTTTTAAAGCCATGGCTGCATGTTTTAATTGTTGGGGAATTGTTTGGGGTATTTTAAATTTTTTTTACTTGAACCAACTACTTCAATTGGCAAAAAATGAAGACCATTTTGTTTTAAATAGTCAAAGAGTTGGGCTAATAATAATAATAATAATAATAAGTATTATTATTGGTCATAGAAACAAATGAAAACAACAGTTAAACACTTGATCATATGCATCTGCGCTAGTCTGTGCTTATGTGAATTATAATTATTTTTTCTCAGTATAAATAAATGTTTTGTGTTTTAAGAACTCCGTCGAAAGAGCAAAGACAAACTTGGGATAAGTGGAAGGTGAGAAACGTTAATGGAGAATACTGATTATGACATGGTGCTAATTGCTCAGGGGGTTTTTTTGGCAGGGGAAGGGGTACTTTAGACTTGCGCAAATGCGTTTGTGTTAAAGCCAACTTAGAAATGCAGGAGCGCACAGAGACAAACCACTCCATCCACAAATGCTTACATGTAGCACTTTAACTGTTGTCTTGTAAATCGTTCAGAAGCAGTCCTGAACACAATCGCATGATCAGTCTGAATCTTTATAAACGCCAAGTTGGGGAAATCATGTTTGAGAAAATGACAACAACAATTAAACACTTGATCATTCGCGTCTGTGCTATTTTGTGCTTAAGTGACCCATTTTTAAATGCTTTGGGTTTTAAGAACTTCATTAAAAGAACAAAGACAAACTTAGGAGGAGTGAAATGTGAGAAAGGAAAGGTGGGAAATCTCAATGAAGAATGTACTGACTCCCCCCACTACTGACTGTTAGATGGTGCCAAGTTGGGTTCTTTCGACCTGCTGGCGCGTAAATGTGTGTGTTAAAGCCAGCTCAGGCAAACCTGACGAATGCAGGAGCACACACCAGTGGCACTTTAACCGTTCATCAACGTTGTCTTGTAAATAGCTGATTAAACCTATGAAATCACAATATAAGCGCACCCTCGTGTGCACGCCCTCTCTCTCTCTCACTCACACACACACACAAAAATAGCACAGGAAATCGCGTAAAACCAAATGAAACTAGGGAAAAAAATAAGCAGTAAAAGATAAATTAGTATACTGTAGGTGATCCCTGTCCTGCAATAACAGGCGCTAAACCTCTGAAACTTTAGTTGTTTTAGTATTGTTTCCAAGTGTGAATGTTTATGGGGATTTAATCTGTCTCTGCTCCCGCATCTATTCACAATTGTGATAAGTGATTAATGCCCCATCAGATCTTTGATGGGGGAACATTATGCGTGGTTCAATGACTAAATAAATACTGATCCGTCGTAACTAGGGGTGCTCCGATCAGGTTTTTGTGGTGCCGATCACCGATCTCTAGAAGCTGTATCAGCCGATACCGATCACCGATTACAGGGTCTACTTGAAGCCTCATCATGTAGCATTATTAAACTATAAGTATTGAAATTACAAGAAGTGGAATATCATTAATTGACAACTGTATTTATTGGCAAGCAACATGTGCAACACGTCAACTTAAAACATAGCAACCTGTGTTTGGTTAGTAATTGGGAACAGCTTAGAGCTTAAATAATGTATTTATTTAAGATTATTTAAATAAACAATTTATTTAAAATTAAATAAAATAGCAGACAAGTAAGACGGGAGTTGCCAGAAGTTCTGCAAGGACCGTCAAAAAATAAAAGTGTTTTATTTATTTTTCTGTCTTTACTGCGCTTTAGTACTTTAGTGTACTGCAACAATGGCACCTGCAAAGAAAAAGTTGCAAAAGGAAGGTGGTAAAAAGAAGGAGATGATCACGCTGGAAGTTAAAAAAGAAATCATTAAGAAGCGCGAGCAAGATACGCGAGTGGCCGACCTCGCAAGATTTTATAAAAAGTCTACGTCAACGATATGCACAATATTAAAGCAAAAAAAAAAAAAAAGAAATAGCCGGACTAGATGCAGCAAAAGGAGTCACGCGGATATCAAAGCAGCGGCCACGTCTATTGGATGATGTAGAAAAGTTGCTTCTTGTGTGGATAAATGAGAAGCAGCTCGCCGGTGATACCGTGACTGAGCAACTTATCTGCGAAAAGGCAAAGAACTTGTACGCCGACCTCATAAGCAAACTGCCAGGTACGTCGACAGAAAATGTAGAGGGCTTTAAGGCGAGCACGGGCTGGTTTGATAATTTTAAGAGGAGAAGTGCCAAAGAGGACTCACATTACAGCAGAAGAGAGCGCATTGCTGGGTCACAAGCCCATGAAAGACCGACTCACGCTATTGTTTTGTGCTAATGCAAGTGGGGATTTAAAAATCAAGCCCCTGCTTGTGTATCATTCGGAAAATCCACGAGCCTTTAAAAAAATGTAAAGTGCAGAAGAGTCAGTTAAATGTTATGTGGAGGTCCAACAGCAAGGCTTGGGTCACTCGTATCCTGTTTGTGGAGTGGATCAACGAGGTTTTTGGTCCTGCAGTGAAAAACTCTCTTTTAGAAAAAAATCTGCCACTCAAAGTCTTGCTGGTTATGGATAATGCTCCTGCTCATCCTCCAGGCCTTGAGGATGACTTACTGAAGGAATTTGAGTTCATTAAAGTCAAGTTCCTTCCTCCCAACACCACTCTACTACTCCAGCCTATGGATCAGCAGGTCATTTCAAACTTTAAAAAACTTTACACCAAAGCTTTGTTTCAGCGATGCTTTGAAGTGACAGAAGGAACAAACCTTACCCTCAGAGTTTTGGAAAGATCATTTTCACATCGTGCATTGCCTCAAAATCATTGATAAAGCCTGGGATGGGGTTACCAAGAGAACCCTTAATTCTGCTTGGAAAAATCTGTGGCCTGATTGCATTCTTGGACATGACCCTGAGGGGTTTGCTCATGAACAAAAGTCGGCAGTTGTAGATGAAATTGTGTCCTTAGGAAAGACTATGGGACTGGAGGTGAATGAGGATGACATTGAAGAGCTAGTGGAGGAACATAGCCAGGAGCTGACCACCGACGAACTGATGGATCTGCATCGTGAGCAACAAGAGGTTACGGAGGAGATCTCATCAGAGGAGGAGGAGAAAAAGACAGTGGAATCCCTAACATCCAGTGAGATTAAGGAGGTGTGTAAAATGTGGGAAACCGTGCAAAATTTTGTACAAAATCACCACCCGAATAAGGCTGTAGCAGTGCGCACAATCAATCTGTTTAATGACAATGCAATGTCCCATTTCCGTGAGATTCTCAAAAGGAGGCAAAAGCAGGTGTCATTAGATAGGTTCCTGGTAAGAGTTACCCAAAAAGAGAAAGAGGCTGGTGAGCCAACAGACAGCAGTGATGAGTAAATCGTGATTGTGAAAGTGTTGGTTTTATTTACAGTATTTTATTCATTAGATTTTTACATTAAAAGTGCAGCTTATTTTTGTTTTATTTTTATTTTAAAAGTGCTGGTTACTTTGGTTACATTTTTTCCTATATTTTGTATATATTGGATAATTTTATAAAAAATATTTTTTGCTTGTGGAACGAATTATCTGAGTTTGTATTATTTCCTATGAGATAGCATGCTTTGGTTTAAGAGTGTTTTGGATTACAAGCACGCTTCTGGAACGAATTATGCTCGTAAACCATGGTTTGACTGTACATATAAAGTTTGATTATTATTTTGTGGCAACAGGTAGCAAATTCTGACTGGTAGGGAAAAAAATTATCCCATGATAATAAACCCTCGCACGTCTAATTATTTTTTTCCAGTTGCTGGTGTTGTGTCGAAGGTGGTTCCCCCGACCGTATTCTAAGCCCCCCCCCCCCGGGTTATGCACGTACCACAGAGCGCAGTAACACAGTGAACACGAAACTTATCATAACATGTGTTCTATTGCTTTTTTAATCACTGGTATGGACTACCCATGATTTATTTATGATATTTTACCAATGGAAAAATTAGTTTTTAAATAAATACAAAAGTTGACCACTACCAGTTCTGATTCCTTTCATACGCAGTTTTGGGTTCATTAAGATAGATGTGACCTAGTAAGTTGACATCACGCAAATAAAACTCAGTGAGTGGTATGCGTATAACCTATGCACTACTACCCTGACATGTGGCAGGATGCATATGGGTATGAGTTTCTGATAAAATATGAAAACCCGATAACTATCGTTTTTGCGCTACAGTAGAAAAATCAGATAAAGTAGGATAAATAACTTGCGGCCCACCGCGCGCTGACTCTGTGTAGGTCAGATAGGGGTGTAAATGAAGCTGTGATGTACAGTACTCATGAGGCCTCTATTGAATAGTTTCACACCCGGATTAGAGATGATCATTGACTTCATTTACTCGGATCAGTTAAGTCCTAAGTTATCTTGTTGCTAACAACACAAATACAAAATGAAAATTTCACCATTCAGTTGTTCTCAGAAGTTCTTGGCTAGCAACTGTAGGACCGATTAGCAAACCGAGTTGTTTAGAAAACTTCCTGCATGGTCAGAATCCTGCACCGGATCTGAGCGACTCAGTGTGTTCATTAATGCAAGGATTCGGAGGTTTCTAAGAATTCATTGAGCGCCCCTAGTGGAGGATCGTAGCAAAAGCAGGCAGAATCCATATCACAATGAACCAACTAACTGCAGCTATTTCACTTTTCCAGTGTGATTGGACGTAGTGCATGCGTACCATACCAGCTGTTTCCAACTCCACCAAAATGGGAATATTAAGTGTGTGATGCTTTAGTTCAATGGATACAGCGACTGCATAATATGCATGAAAACTATCTGTAATGGCGATCTGTGTGTTCCTGTTCTTCGCCATTTCCATAAGGACCGGCACAAGAGGATTTGACGCGTAAAACCACAAAACTTGTAGTGTATCGGTTTATTCTTCTTTTGTCTGAATGCAAACACTCAACAAATTAAACTTAAGAACTATTTACACTTTTCAAGCTTCAAAATAAATATGGTTTAGAAGAACGGTCAAAAGACTGTCTAACACCGAGTCCTTCCTTCCTTCTAATAAAGCAAAAACAAACGGTTGCTACCGTAAACATATGAAATTGACCTATGACCTGTGCTTGAGTCAATAGTCACAAATATGTCACAGATAAGTCACAAATATGTCACAAAAAAGGTTACATTTACATCTACGTAATAATGAAGTCAAATACCACAGAGATCCACCCAAAAATGTACTTTATGGCTCCAACACTATCTTTTTTTAAATAAATCGAACCATACCTGATAGTCTGTTTTAACACAAAAATAAAAATTTCAGATATCTCCGATATATATTTTTTTCTTTATTTTACAAGGTTTTGCACATTTGTTTAAAATGAAAGGTAATAGTTTTATCATTTTTGTAGAACGTTCGACTGCTCCCGTTGAACATATTCAGATTAGCCCACAGGCCAAATTCTGAATGATTTTGTTATATTTGTTGTCTAAACTTATTTCTAAGTGCATTTCAATAACAATTATCATCAATAATTTGTCATTAATAATTCACTTGGTGGTGGCACAGTGGTTAGCACTGTCGCCTTGCATCTCCAGGGTCCGGGTTCAATTCCTGGCCAGGCTCGACTCCAGTCTCTGTGTGCATGGAGTTTGCATGTTCTCCCCGTGCTTGGTGGGTTTCCCCCGGGTACTCTGGTTTCCTTCCACAGTCCAAAGACCTACTGATTAGGCTAATTGGCGTTCCCAAATTGCCAGTAGTGTGCGAATGAGTGTGTGAGTGAGTGTATGCACTGCAATGGATTGGCACCCAGTTCAGGGTGTACCCCGCCTCGTGCCCCAAGCCTCCTGGTATAGACTCCAGGCCTCCTGCAACCCTGAATACAGGATAAAGCGGTATAGACGGTGAGTGTGTGAGTGAATTCACTCCGTGTGTGAGATTCATGAGTGTATTCAGTGGATTCTAGGGATTCGGTGAGCGGTTTCTAGTGGGATACAATAGGAAAATGCAATCAGAATTCCTACTGACTTGTGACTTATGCGACTTATGCAACATGGATCCGTTCAGTAAGCGATTCAGAACGATTAGGTTTCTCATATCTAATCCTGATTGCAACATGGGCCGAGAATTTCTGTTTCACTGACCCTGCTAAGCTTGCTGACATCATCGAAATATTTATAGTATAATCTCTATTAAATGAAGTCCTTCGCCATCCTTACATTTACAGTCTTAAATGTTTGTCATTTCGTCAGGCCATCATGCATAAATGTTAAAAATTGTTTCATCAGTATTCCCATACTTATCATTATTATTGTTACTATTCATTCATCATCTGTACAACTCCACAATAATGATTATTATTATTGTTTTACAAGTTTAGTTGTTGATTACATTTTATTTATACTATTTCTTTCTTTTTTGTCATTAAAGAGAAATCAGTCTTGCATTGTGTAGGATATTGTTTCATTCAATTTAGTTAAATAATGACAAATATGTGCAAATAACTACTGTATAGCAAGAATGTCTTCAGGAAAACGTTCTATATTAAAAAATATACTATAAAAAGCAGTAAAGAGCAATCAATAAAACAAAATTAATAATCAATGTGATGACCATTTGCTTAAAACTTAGTCTCAGGTACAATTTGTGCAGTTTTATAATAAGTTGCTAACTATAAGAAATGAGCTGCTTAGTTCTCCTGAAAATACTGCAGAACCAGTCATATTCCTCCTGAGTATTTTCCAGCCCCACGAAAAACCCAGAAGAGTTCGTTCTTTATTATTTTTTCGTTTGAAATTGGCTTTTTTACTGCTTTACTCCTTTCAGCACCCTCAAATGCGGTCTCTTTTTCTGAACATTACAATAACATTCAATTGAAAAACAACATGGTATAATACTGAGACAAAAATACATCAGGCACTTATCCAGTCAGTTTAGCCTCACATATCATAACATGAGCAAATTATAAAATGTATTAAATTCATTTAAAAAAGGTAATAAGAGAAATCGATATAATATAAATGACACCTAGGAAAATAAAATATTCACAAACCAGACCTACATGGAATAAACAAAATACAGCATTGGCTTTTGTGCATTTGTTCTTAACTAGCCAGCGCTAGCACCTTTCTGGGAGCTCACAGACTAACACTGCTGTTAACAGTAATAAAGTACTAAAAAAATATCCATCCATGCACGAAAAGTTTTCTAACCCACGTCGAATATATTTTTCACATATAATACACTTAATCCAACTGTTAAAACTTTTAAACACTTTAAGAAATCAGCGCAGCTACTAGCTTACCTCCTTTCAGCAGGCTCGAACGCGGAGAGGAAGCTGCGCGGGCTAACCGGAAAGGACGTCACCTCATGTTCTTCTTCTTCTTCTTCTTTGGTGTTTTCCGGCAGTTGGCATCCAGCATGTTGCATTACTGCCACCTTCTGTTCATGGTCTCTTTTCCTTTCCTAACGGTTGGCATCCAGCTTTATTGTGCATTACTGCCCCTCTATTCCGGAGTGTGGGTTGGAGAGTAGGAAGGAAGAAAGAAAAAAAAATACCCTTCCCACACTTTCTATCATCTTGATCTTCTTTCTTCCATTTATTCCCCACTCTTTCCTTCAAATCCTATTCATTACCCCTGTTTCTCGTAGATAAGCTATCACTATCCTGTTTTTCCTCCCATTATCTGCCCCTAGCACCTCCTCGAGAGTGAACTGCACCCTCGAGAGTGAACTGCACCCCTATTTCCCTCAGTCTATCCCTCATGACCTCCCTCTGTGCCTCATAACTCCTGCACCTCATGATCACATGTTCTACTGACTCCTCTTCCTGACATCTGTCATACAGTCCTGTTTGGTGTTTTCCTATCATTTTGAGTGTTTTATTTAATAAGTTATGCCCCAGCCTTAATCTTGTCATCACTACCTCTTCCCTCCTTTTCCCCACTCCCACTCTTTCCTTGTTCACTTTTCCTTGTATCTTATACAAGTGTCTTCCTTTCCTATCTCTGTCCCATCTATCCTGCCACTTTTGGATAATTTTCTCCCATATGATGCTTTTCACCTCTGTTTTACTCATTTTAACATTAACCTCAACATTATCTCTTGTGAGTGTTCCCTTGGCTAATTTATCTACTATCTCATTTCCCTTAATTCCTATATGTGCTGGTACCCACATGATGACCTTAATGCCTTTATTTATTGTCCTTGTGTACACTTGAAGTACCTCATACAAAATATCTTGTCTTGCCTTTGAATAAAATGATCTTAAACTTGCTAGTACTGACAGTGAGTCAGTGCATATCAGAACCTTTCCTTCCTCATTTTCCTCTACCCATTGTATGGCGTACAGTATTGCCATGATCTCTGTCGTATAAAGTCCTATTCTATCAGATGTCCTTTTTCCCCCTTCCACTTGTTTTTCCGGAATTGCCACCCCAAATCCTGTTTTCCCTGTTTGTGGATCTTTGGATCCATCTGTATAAATTACTACATATTCTTTATACTTTTGACTTACATGTATTTTGAATAATGTCTTTAAGTTTTCTTCATTGTTCATTTTCCTTTTTTCCGCCACTAAATACCAATCTACTTCAGGCCATTCCATCTTCCATGGAGCCATTTCTGGTATAACTGTCGTTTCTGTCAGTCACCGCATGTTAAACATGAAATGCCGCTATAACACAACTACTATAGTTCCAACAAATTGTAAAAATTACCAGACACAAGATGATATTAAATAAATATACAGACGAGGAGGGATTTTAGCGGAATACATTAATATTATAATATTAATTATATATATGGAATATTAACATCCGCTACATAAGATTATTATTATTATTATACAGTGGAACCTTGGATGCAAGCATAATTCATTCCGGAAGTGTGCTTGCATATCAAAACACTCAAATATAAAAGTTAATTTCCTCCATAAGAAATAATGGAAAGTCAGATGATTTGTTCCACAACCCAAAAATATTCGTATAAAAATTATTCATTCTGGCCTCCGAGTGGCGCCGTGGTAAAGTGCTCGCCCTATCATCCGGGTATCGCAAGGTCGATTCCCAGGTGATGATGTAAACTCACGCAGCCGGAGGTCTAGAAAGAGCTGATTGGCCAAGCTTTCTCAGAGGGGATGGATGAGCGGTACTTAGTGCTCCCACATTAATCGTGGCTCTACAGCCAATCAGGGGCTTCTGAGAGCTCACACAAGCGGAAGTAGCGTATCTGAGCAGTTTGAAAAGATGCGGTCGCCTGGCGTCATGTGCTTCGGAGGAAACACGTGATAGTCTTTGGCCCTCCCGACTAAGTGGTAGTAGTAAACTTAATGTGGGAGCCCCCAGTGATCGGGAGGAATTGAACATTTATAAATTAGGGAGAAAATCTGGGAAAGCCCCCGCCAAAAAAAATATTTATACAAAATATAAAGTAAAAATGAAACAAATTAACCTGCACTTTATCTTTGAAAAGTGTGGTAACGCAGACCCGACAGTTCTGTTACTTATGCCTTTAGAGACAACAGAAAGTTACAACAACTTACCATTACTCACTACTGCCATCTAGTGAACAATAAACCGATTTTACTACAAAAAGACTCCTAGCTGCAATAATGGAGACCAGAGAGAGTAGAGGAGGAGGGGGGAAGGGGGCTGCTGTGTAGGACACACACACCTCCGTGTGGGCACACACCCGCCTCCTTGCACGAGCACACACACACACACACACACACACACACACACACACACACACACACACGCACCCCACATGAGCGGGCACAAATGCTCACACCGCACCCAGCGCGAGCACACATACATACCAACACAAAATAAAAGAGGCTTTAGAGAAAAACCATTGGCTCGGTTGTGATCAAGTTACTCTCAGTGTTAAAACAAGAAGTGCATGTATGCCACTTGATACTCGATCATATTAAATCAAGACATGCTCGTTTATCAAGGCAAAATGTATTAAATATTTTGCTCGTCTTGTGGAACGCTCACAAATACTAATGTATGGAAATCAGAAATGCTTTTTTTGTACTGAATTAATAATAAAGTAAAAAAATAAACATGCATAACAAAGTTAAAACAGCAGGGTGCCTAGGACAGTAGCAGTCAGAGCAACACAAAAATAGCTAAATAACATAATATTACTGCCACGATTTGGCATAAAATAACAAAAACTCAAGAAGACAATAAGAATTTTGTGTGTGTGTGTGTGTGTGTGTGTGTGTGTTTGGGGAATGGGGTGACTAAAAACCTCGGAAAGTACAAATGAATATCGAGCATTATAATTTCTTCAGGAGACATAAATACCTGTAAATAAAGATTACATAATAAATAATCTTCATCTTCCTTTTCTAGCTCAGCATGGTTTAGTGCGGTTCAGATTTGTAAACTACATTGAAAATCAAAATTCTGTTTAAAACTCTGACACACCTTTTCATGCGATTCCATCCTGTTACATTTGATTGACTGTCACAACTTATAATTCCCAAACAATAACGGTATATACAGTAAGAGAGAATGCAGTTGTTCCCTTTGTGCGTTGTTGAAGCCTTTTGAAATGAGAGTCTCAAATCAAATCAATAGCATTAAGGTATGCACATATGGATCTTGCATTGAGCATGTGCTCAGTAAAATTGCAGTAAATGTGTGGACGTATCCAGGAAAATGTAACTATATACCATATATTAAAATTAATATATGCTCCACTTTTATTTTCAATTGATTGATTATGGAGTTAATGATTCATATTTTAATATTAATATTAAGAACTAAATATTCTTGTAATGAGCATGAAGTTATGTAGTGGAGTTTTAAAAACATGCTATATATAGGAAGGTAGTGAAGGTGTGCACATGCTGGTCCTAAAAAAATATGTGTGTCTAGTGTGTGTAGTGTGTATATGTATATAATGCTGATGTCATAAATGTGTGTTCTGCAAATAATCAAAAATGTCACGCGGCGTCGACTATGTCGCGCAGGCTTGGGGAACCCAAAAGCAGACACAACAGATAGGACTTAGTTTAACTGATTTTAATGAAAAAATGAGAAGGATAGAAAAGAGGGAGAGGCAAAAGCAGAGAAGCAATACTTGGGGTGCTGTCTGAGGTGGGCAGTGGAGTAGCTTGGCGGTGGCCGTAGAGGGGGTTAAGGGATTTGGGTGATGCAGAGTGAGTGCCGTGGCCAACCTGCAGAGTGAGCGCGGCTGTGCGGGGAGATCAGACCTGCAGCACGCATGCAATGTTTAACGCACAGAAAGAGCGTGGTAGTGTGATGGATCAGTGCTGTGGCGCGTGTGCTGAATCCGACGCGCAGATTGAGAGAGAGAGCAGCTGTGTCAGGAGATCGGGGTTGTGGATTGAGGAGCTGGTCTGAAATCATGTGATCAGCATTGCAGGTATCCTGGGGGGATAAGGCAGAGTCAAAGTCAGAAATGAAAACAAAGGGTCAAAACCAGGTAATCAGTCAACGTAGCAGACAACTCCAAATCGTAAGGCAAAGAGACGTAACAGGGGATCAAAAAATGGGTCAGCAACATGAAACACAACAAAGTTTTCTAGGCAAGCAAAGTATACTAGGCGAGAAAAACACAGAGCTTGGGGCACGCAATAATTCGGCAATGAGTGGTTGCTTGGACAAGACTTATATAGAGCGAGGTGATGAAATGAAAATATGGAGCAGGTGTGCTTGAGCTGATGAATGAGGAGGCAAAACCAAAGCTGCGGGACGGAATGTGGAGAGGAGTCATGGGTGATCAAAGTTTGGCTCGAGGCGTGGGCGTGACCTGGCGTACCGTGACAAAAAATAGATATAAACAGTATATATATATATATATATACTGTTTATATCTATTTATAGATATAAACATATATACTATATATATATAAACCTCTTCTTTGTCCGTAAAGTCCTGGAAAATATAGTAGCGCAGCAGCTATGTTCATATCTTCATAGGAATAGCATACACAAACTGTATCAGGCCTCATCATACCAGAAAGAGACAGCACTTTTCAAAGTAGTAATTGACCTCCTACTGGTCTCTGATCAGGTTTGCATCTCTTTGCTTGTGTTACTTGATCTCAGCATATCTTTTGACTCTACTGATCACAGTATTCTCATTCATAGATTAGAAAAAGTACAGTAATGGGAATTAAGGGACCTGACCTCTCCTGGCTAAGACCCTATTTGACTGTTCGTTATCAGTTTTTAGATTTAAATGCTGACTATTCTGCATGTTCTCAAGTGAAGTTTGGTGTTCCACAGGGTTCTACTGGGTTTTAGACCCACTGCTTTTTTCTCTTTACCTGCTTCCTCTGGGCAACGTAATTTGTAAGCATGGTATTCATTTTCACTGTTATGCTGATGATACAGTCATGAGTCCCAGGAAAGCCAGATGTGAAAAGTCAGCTTAACAAAGTTATTTTTCTGTGTGAAAAATATAAGTGACTGGATGTCAATTAACTTCTTTCTGCTTAATCCTGACAAAACAGATGTTCTGTTACTAGGACTACATGGAGGTAGATGTAACCTTTTTTGATCACACGGTAACTCTGAATGGCCTTTCTATTTCATCAAGTGCAACAGTAAAAGACCTTGGTGTGATTATAGATTCAGATCTGTCATTTGAAGCTCAAGTAGATAATATTACCAGGATAGCATTACTTCATTTGAGAAATATTGCCAATATAAGCAATATGTTGTCACTAAACAATGCAGAAAAAAATAACTCATGCTTTTATCACCTCTTGGACTATTCTAATGCTTTATTGTCTGGTTGTTCAACTAGGTGCATAAACAAGCTTCAGTTTCAGAACACAGCAGTGAGAGCCCTCATTAGAACAAGAAGATATGAGCACATAACCCATATATCTCATCCACACTGAATCTTATTTCACTTCATATCTATTGAAATTTCAGTGTCTTAGTGTCTTATGACCTGCCACACCTACTTCGATCAAAGGATGCAGGCTGTTTGTCAGTACCGCATATTATGAAAACTACAGCTTCTTACAAAGCTCCAAAGTTATGGAATAGCATTTAATTAATGTTTGGGACTCAGACACAGTCTCAGTCTCAGCCAAGCATTTTTGTGAATAGATTTGCGATAGATTTTGTGAGCAGATCTGAGGGCCTCATGGATGTAGAGTATTATGGTAAACTGGCATGTATAAATGTTTTCTTCCACACTCTCATTGATCACTCAGGTTTGTTGATGGTGGAGTGACTGATTACTTTATATCCTAGGGAGCCCTCATGTCTGTGTTTCCTTCTGGCTCTCCCTTTTTGTTATGCTGTTATAGTTAGTCCTGCCGGAGTCCCTGCTTGCATTCTGCACTAAATATACATTCACCTTATACATTATGTGACTGTAAATGTACAACAGTTATCTGTCCTTCTCTTCTCTCCTCTCCTCTCCTCTCTGTCTGAATCCTGGTGCCTCGCTTCTGGTTGGAGAACTCAGCACATGGAAGCCCATGTGGTCTCATTGGGATGTGTGGTGACTGGGGTTTCACTTTATCACAAAGTTGAGTCTGGTTCCTTGCAAGGTTTTGCGACAATGACCATTGTTAAAAGTGCTATACAAATAAGATTGAATTTAATTGATCTTTGCCCAGCTGGCAGAGGGGCACTCATCTGGTGAGTGTTGGCAGCAACGAAGGGCCTATTCGACGCAGCTTTCAAAGACATGGTCAGTCTGCCCCACCAGCCATCCATTAGCACACTCTTAGGGGGTCTTAGCGGCGAATGTGAAATGAGCACAGAGAGGTGAAATGGTGGTATTTTAGGCTCAGGCTGGTTCAACCACAGCATAATGTGTTTAGGCAGGTATAATAAGCAGCTTTGTTCTGCTTCCTCCAGCATAGCACTCAAATAGCGGCATTTAGTGCTTCCACCTTTGAAGTTATCGCCTGTTTTACCTGCCACTCTAATGCTTAGACAGGTCAATCAGCGTTGCTCAGTCCACCCACTTTGTGAAGTGAGCTCAGACAGGGTGAATTGGCGGTCTTCAATCTGCTCGCCCTATATGAAACAAGCTCTAACAGGTGAAATGGCGGTATTGCATGCTCAGGCTAGTATAATGACAGCATAGCCTGCACAGGCTGGTGCGACAATAGCATAGTGTGTTCACCTTTGAAGTCCCAGTGGGCGGGGGGACTATTACATATTATATTTATAACTAGATTAATCTAAACCAATGAATTTACAGTGGTCTGTAAATGTATTGAAAGTTACCACGTTCACCAGCTGCAAACTATTTCAAATGGTTGGAACAGAAAACACAAAGGATTTCATTCCTATCTCATGCCATATGTAAGAGACAAACAGAAAGAGAGTGGCATGAAATCTGTGATTATATTTACAAGATCAGAATTAAAAATGTTCAATCATGTCCACCAAGTGGTTGTTCCCTTTACTTTTTTTAATTTTATTTTATATTTGACCATCTGTCTTCCAGTCATCTTGGGGTTCAGTTTCCAGTTTTATTGTCATGTGATGTCCCCAATGAATGGCACCAAAAAATTTAAATAGAACAACAAAAATATATAATAAAATAAATATATGAAAGAAAAAAGAAAAGCTAAGGTATTAAACAGTTTTAAAGGCAGAATATGGAAAATATTAAAATATATACTGTAAACAGTCCACAGAGTGTGCAAATTTCGCAATGTATGAAAAAGTGTGCAATATGTTTGAGTAAGTCCGCCATGAGTGCGCAATGCTGCAATGGTGGGATATATACATACAGTATATACATATAAAAAGACATCTGAAGCATTTCGTCTACACTGTAAAAAATAAATCGTAAATTTTACGGTAAAAAACTGGCAGCTGTGGTTGCCAGAATTCTACCGTAAAAATACGGTAACACCGTTATTGCATTGAAAAAATGTAACCCGTAATTTTTTTTTACGGTAAAAAACTGGCAGCTGTGGTAGCCAGCAATGAGAAGGGTGGAATACTATTCACAACTTTGAAGTCCTTGGTGTGCGTTCCATTGCCCCGCTTGCGTGCCACTCTTCCTCGGTTTCCCCGCATCCCCTGCACAACTTGCACGCTGTGTTTTATAGTGCGGGGAGTGTAGTAGTGTAGTAGTGCATATGCATTAGTTTTCTATTTAAAAAAAGTCTAGACAGATATAATTCTGATTTTTAAACTCTATCAACAAGGGTGTAATAAAATATAAACTGATGCTTCAGTATATTAGTAACAAATACCTTCTCTGAGAGTTTATATGTTACATCCATGAGGCATAATGTCATGTACATAATGCTTATGGAAAACTGACAAAGACACAATAATGTTTTCCTTTTTATAAATACAATATATCATACATTTTACTGCAGTAAACCATATTTTCATGTTTTTAACTGTTATATTTAAGGTCTTACTCTGTAAAACTAATTACAGTTTTTCACTGTAAATTCTACAGTTATCGCAAGTTTTGTGAAATACGGTTTTATCCTGTAGCATTTATACGGTATTTTACTGTTAAATCTACAGACATTTTTTACAGTGTAGCCCTTTCTGTAGTTCACCATTGTTGTTAGTGGAGCTCCTGCCAGATTGTTGAAAAGCAAAGTCAGATTTACTCAGCTACTCTGTAGCTCATTTCTAAAATACCAAAACACATATTTTATTCAATTGTGTTGGTCCTGTGCCATATACTTGATCAGGTACCTGTTTCCATTCCATTACTGTGTGTACTGCTGTTTCTTTGCATTCCCAGCTTTGTAAGTTACAAATGAAGGTTGTTAACAAAATGTGCCTTCATGCAGGGCTGTTGAAGAACCCTTCTGTGTTTTTCCTAAGATGGAGTGCACAAGAGATTCTGACTAATCAGGGCACAGCTTTCACAGATATAACACACTATGCTACCTGTATGAGGTACTGGGCACTAAATTGATTTGTACCTCCTAAGTTTGTTCATGATGATACATGGAATTAGGATAAATGGCTTAAGCTCATATTGATGTCAGTATAAGAGGCCCTGCATGACTCAATAGGGATTTCCCCATTTGAATTGTTATATCGGTGAAACCACAAAGCAATTAATTTGTCATGGGCTCTAAAATACACAATGAACACCAAAGGCTCACACTAGGCATTGTCCATGTTTAAGTAAATAATCCATCTCTTGCTTCATTGCTTTTTCCTTCAGTGGATGTGCTGTATATGGATGCTGCCTAATTGACATGTAATTGCATACACCAGTGTCATGCTGTATTTGAACAAGATGGGACAGCAGATATGGGAACCAGAATAAAAATAGAATATGGAACCTTTGAATTAGTGCCATGGTGTCCCTGAAAAGGAGCAAGCGAAATTGACTGGCAAAAGTTCTCCGGCAAATGCTTAACACATCAGAATTAGCCAAATTAACAAAACACGCACAGTTTCTACACAAATGGAAAGCTACCCCTGGGGAATATTCAGAATATGTAACTTTACCCTCTGCACACAGAGCAACTTCTGTAACAACAAGAAAAAAAAATAATCTGGCGTTGAATAGCCTGGAACTCCTGCAAAAAGTGAACAGGCAAGTGCCAGTATTTCCACTGAACATGATGTTTGTTATGGATAAACTGGGGTTAGCACAGAAATCTAATAACAAAATATCACCCTGTTTTAGCTTGCACAGTTTATTCCTTCCAGATACTCCCTTGCAAGTTTTACAGTCTGTCCACTTAAGTATTAAAATTCCCAGTTTAACCAAGAAGTTTCCCATGGGGACACATTTCAGTGCCCCATCCAAGGACTCCAAGCCAAGAACTAATGCCTGGTGCATAAGCACAATCAACAGTTAGAGTCGGTCTCCAGACAAGAAGTCAACCCTTTCATCCATCGGGGTAAATGCTAACATACCACCATGGGTGTTGCTAGGACATTTTAAGGGGGGCTTTAGCCTCCTAACATTTGTACTCAGCCCCCCCTAAAAATTCTCCATAAACTTTACACAAATTGGTGATCGCCCACGTCCCCTTTAAATTTCATATGTAAACGGCGGCAGACTTCAGCTCCTCCCCGTTGTTCAGCGCAGTCTTCAGTTCCCCATCACAGAGCAAAGATAAAGCCAAGGTGTGTTTTTCATACATTGTTATATCTGCATCAGTGCAGTCCTTTCTCATAAATACAGTTTACAAAATGTAAATGAGGGATTAATTAGTTACTAAGTTTGTGCTATGTTCACCCTCATCACACCAGCAGTTTCCTCTAGTGAAAATGAAGTCCTTAATAGATACTCTGTGAACCTATAGTCTACTTTATAAAACAATCATGCTGTTGCTGTTTTAATTGGAAAACCTAACTGTCTATATAAAACATTGCACAGTGCATATGGCATTAACTGCCATAGAGTTATGCACATAAATGATTAAAAACAGTGACAGACAGCATTCAATGCACTCATTTTAACTGCATAGCAGTGTGATTTACAGAGTTAGAAAAATCCTGTTTTTTGTAATAAATATAATGTATTGTATTAAATAATGTCCCAAATCGTAAAGTACATTTATTAGCCTTAGAGTAGGGTTTTTTGTCACTTTGATTTAGAAAAAGTTATTTTTTTCATGAAAAGAAACAAAAAAGAATGATATTGGCCTCCGAGTGGCGCAGTGGTAAAAGTGCTCGCCCTATCATCCGGCGATCGCTAGTTCGAATCCCGGGTGATGCTGTAACCTCTCGCAGCTGGAGGTCTAGAGAGAGCTGATTGGCCGAGCTCTCTCAGAGGGGAGGGATGAGAGGTACTTAGTGCTCCCACATTAATCACGGCTCTACAGCCAATCAGGGGCGTCTGTGAGCTCGCGCAACAGAGGGAGCGGATAGCGCTGTCCTCCGAGTGTGTTACGCCGCCCCCAACGGTGCGCGAGCGAGCAGTTCGAAAAGATGCGGTCGGCTGGCGTCACGTGGTTCGGAGGAAACACGTGATAGTCTTCGGCCCTCCCGGCTGAGTGGTAGTAGTAGCCTTAATGTGGGAGCCCCCTAGTGACGGGGAGGAATTGGACACGACTAAATTAGGGAGAAAATCGGGGGGAAATCCCCCCCCCCCCAAAAAAAATGATATTAAAAAGATGCATTGTTTAATTACATTAAAACAATGTTTGTCTATATTAATGAATTTGAATAAATAGCCTAGTAGCTATGAAATTTTAAGGTGTTGAATGTAGAACCTACTGTCTTATTTATGAAAGTAAAACACTAAATTAAACTAGATAACATGATCAAAGTTTTAATATTTATATTTAACTGTAGATGGAAGGTTTTTCAAGTCACATGGGAGTAGGTCGCCAAATGAGCAGCAAGTAAGAATAGAACATGGGCAGCATCTCATGCACATTAATACTGTTCTCAACATTGACTGAAGTCATTGCATTAGAAAGTATTTTTCACATTTTTTATGTCTGCCAGTTTCCAACAAAAAGCAGCAGTATTGTCAAAGAATTAACATATAAAGATTTGACATTATTGGCACCCACAAAGTTTATGCCATTGTCCAGCCTCATAGGTGTGTTGTTTAAATTGCTAATCAATGTAAGTTTAAAGTTGTGTGCTGTTTTCTGGTTAAATTTTTTTGATTGTACTTGAAATATATATATTGATAAAGTAAACAGTGTGCGTGTGTATGATCAGGAAGACTCATTTGAGCACTGATTCTGAACAAGCCAAATATGTGTTAAACATCTATGGGGGTTGAGCCCCCCCTTAACTGAAAATCCTAGAAATGCCCCTGCATACCACGCTGCTGACTTCTTCTCTGCACCTCACCCCCAGGGCAACATGGAGTGGAATAGTTCAGCTCGTTACTAGGAGTTTGGTTCTAAAGCCCACACTGTGTGCTAAGAAGAGCCTGACTATACTGTATCTAGGCTCCCATTCCACTGAGCTTAATGTGCTCCTGAATTTAATGCGAATTGGTTATGACCACTGGAGACCTTGGTACAGGATGGTAATGGCTGCTAAAAAGAAAATTGGAGCATGTTAAAAGGTTTTTGATACCCCCTCCCGACATTAACGCCTTGTTAATGCTTTGGTATCAACTCATAAGCAACGTCATTGAGTCATTATTGATTTTTCACCTTCTTACCTGTTTAGCAGTATTCAGCAGCCCGACATTCTCGTATTAAATGTAGATGGAAGTAATGACAAAATCAACAAATTATATTTTAAGAAAAACAATCATGATTAAACACGATTGAAAGATATAGGACATAATAAAGTCTCATTAAAAATGTTTCAATCTAAAATGTCTGTGGTTTAGTAATTCCTGACAATTTCATAATATACTCTGATGACAAATTATCCATATAATTTTTATTCCTAAGATACATGGGTCATAGCTGCCAACTTTTCAGAAAAGCTAGGAGTGAGATTTTAAAAATAAGGGCATGGTTTTGCGCGCATATGCACGCAACGACGCCAGCGCGCATGCACCACACACCTTGTCCTGCATTGTTCAGGTTCTGTATGTTCTAGTAAGACAGAGAAAATGACAATATCTGTATTGAGTTTAATCAAACACAAACCAGTGGATCACTATTTATATTCACAACAACATTCAAGGGATAACACACTTGAGAGACCACTTGATAAAAAGAGAATAAACTTAATCCAACTATGTTAATGTCATTGTAAATACTGGCATGCATTTCCCTCTTTTAATAATACTACATCACTCCTCACACTGTTTGAAAGCAGGTGTAATTGCATGTGATTTATGTCTTCACCCAACTGTAAATGTGTGTTAATTACAAAGGGATTACGCAAATATTATTGTTCCTCATTTAAAAAGAACAAAGTGGATCCAGCATTGCCAACCCCAAATATGTACATAAACAGTTCTCGTCTCCACGCCCGTTATTGTTAACGGCTTGATGGGGGGTTGCTACGCTGAAAAAATGAACCAAACTGGTAGTGACCGCAAGGACTTCAGAGCTGATGTTAAATCTGGAGAGGTCAGGAGAAGTTGGTAGCTAATTTGGAATGGGGGCCTTATCGCTCCACATCCTGAATTTCAATTTTACTTACAGTAATTTTTTCTTTTTACAATTTTACTATACAAACATGAAAAAAAAAAAAAACTTTTTCAAAGTAATGATAACTTTGGTTCTACATGACATGTCTGAAAGCCCAAATGCAGTCTGATATCTGAAGCCTCCCGCATCAACACACAACAGCAGGACTTCTATATAAGTGGTTATTTTATTTTTTTTTATCGATCAGTGACAAATGCTGTGTTGCCGGCATGGATCAGTGCCGATTGAGTTTTAAGGGTTAAAGCAAAAACAAAAATAAACAAACAAAAGTAAAGAAAAACTTTAATATGAATTAAATAGGATGCCGTTTAGTATTTGCCAGGTAGAAGATTATATTTTCATTGAGTAGAAAACTTTTGGCCTTTTCCCAATATCCAATGTGCATTTATCAACAGTGATTCATCAACAAGAACCAACCCTGAGACAGAAAGAAAACGCAACCTCTTCTTTGTAACATGGAACAGTAAAAATAACTTGCATACGTACATTTAGTATAAGCATAAGGTAAATAAAAGTTCAGACATAAGCACAATACAATATCACAGCAACTATATAGCAACAACAATAAAACAAAAAATAACCAATAAATCACTAGAAAGTTATTTTGGTAATGTTTATGTACATATTTTTTTGCAGACACTACTTTATGCAAAATATTGAAATAACTGATGAACTTGGACCAATTTCATTTGCAAGCTATTATATAAACCAGCATCATATAGTGTGGACAAACAAGGCTTATCATGTCCCCTGTGTCCTCATCTTAAACTAAGCATACATTCAAAAAAAAAAAAAATCGGATTTTATCAATGATTAATGACTGAAAATATAATTTCTCCATATTAAACTTTTTAATTTTTTTTTTTTATCAGGTCTTAACTATTAGTACACTTGCTACCCAAAACCACTCACACACATATGTATATATACATATACACACGTGGACAAAATTGTTGGTACCCTTCGGTCAATGAAAGAAAAACTCACAATGGTCACAGAAATAACTTTAATCTGACAAAAGTAATAATAAATAAGAATTCTATGAATGTTACCCAATGAAAGTCAGACATTGCTTTTCAGCCATGCTTCAACGGAATTATTAAAAAAATGAACTCATGGAACAGGCCTGGACAAAAATGATGGTACCCCTAACTTAATAGTTTGTTGCACAAACTTTTGAGGCAATCACTGCAATCAAACGATTCCTGTAACTGTCAATGAGACTTCTGCACCTCTCTGCAGGTATGTTGGCCCACTCCTCATGAGCAAGCTGCTCCAGTTGTTTCCGGTTTGAAGGGTGTCTTTTCCAGACAGCATGTTTCAGCTCCTTCCAAAGATGCTCAATAGGATTGAGGTCAGGGCTCATAGAAGGCCACTTTAGAATAGTCCAATGTTTTCCTCTTAGCCATTCTTGGGTGTTTTTAGCTGTGTGTTTTGGGTCATTGTCCTGTTGCAAGACCCATGACCTGCGACTGAGACCCAGCTTTCTGACACTGGCCAACACATTTCTCTCTAGAATCCCTTGATAGTCTTGAGATTTCATTGTACCCTGCACAGATTCAAGACACCCTGTGCCAGATGCAGCAAAGCAGCCCCAGAACATAACAGAGCCTCCTCCATGTTTCACAGTAGGGACAGTGTTCTTTTCTTGATATGCTTCATTTTTCCGTCTGTGAACATGTTGTGCTGATGAGCTGATGTGCCTTGGCAAAAATTTCCATTTTTGTCTCATCTGTCCATAGGACATTCTCCCAGAAGCTTTGTGGCTTGTCAACATGTAGTTTGGCATATTCCAGTCTGGCTTTTTTATGATTTGTTTCCAACAATGGTGTCCTCCTTGGTCGTCTCCCATGTAGTCCACTTTGGCTCAAACAACGACGGATAGTGCGATCTGACACTGATGTTCCTTGAGCATGAAGTTCACCTTGGATCTCTTTAGAAGTCTTTCTGGGCTCTTTTGTTACCATTCGGATTATCCGTCTTTTTGATTTGTCTTCAATTTTCCTCCTGCGGCCACGTCCAGGGAGGTTGGCTACAGTCCCATAGATCTTAAATTTCTGAATAATATGTGCAACTGTAGTCACAGGAACATCTAGCTGCTTGGAAATGGCCTTATAGCCTTTACCTTTAACATGCTTGTCTATAATTGTCTTTCGAATCTCCTGAGACAACTCTTTCCTTCACTTCCTCTGGTCCATGTTGAGTGTGGTACATACCATGTCACAAACAACACAGTGACTACCTGGAGCCCTATATATAGGCCCACTGACTGATTACAAGATTGTAGACACCTGTGATGCTAATTAGCGGACACACCTTGAATTAACATGTCCCTTTGGTCACATTATTTTCAGTATTTTCAAGGGGTACCATCATTTTTGTCCAGGCCTGTTCCATGAGTTTATTTTTTTTTAAATAATTCTGTTGAAGCATGGTTGAAAAGCAGTGTCTGACTTTCATTGGTTAACATTCATATAATTTTTTTTATTAGTACTTTTGTCAGATTAAAGTTATTTATGTGACCATTGTGAGTTTTTCTTTCATTGATCGAAGGGTACCAACAATTTTGTCCACGTGTGTATATGCTGTATATACACACTGTATAAATGACTTCCAGTACTGTGAGCAGCAAATACACTCTCATTTGTGAACATACTGATGATTTCTGTGATCACATCCAACATAGAACCTTGAGCCAGAGTGTGAGCAGTGTAATAGCCTTCATCCTGTGTGTATGTGAGCTGATGGCATTTAAGTTGACTACTTAGAAGAAAACTAACACATGGTCAGCCAAAATAAAACTTTTCTCCTGTTTGAATGTTCATTTAATTTGAGATTACTGCTCATATTGAAACTCTCCTCACAGTGTAAATAAGTGTTTTTCCAATGTGAATGAACTGGTATATTTTGTAAGCACTAATATGGCTTCTCTTATGTATGAATGAGAGGGTGTCCTATACAACCCTTCCCATACTGCGAAGAGTGATGTGGCATTTTCCTGTGAAGGACCTCATGATTTTTTAAAGCTATTTTTATGCTTGAAGCTCTTCCCACAGTGTGAGCAGAAATGCCGCTCTCCTTCGTGAATGTGCTCAGGTTTTTGAAAAGAATATCTATTTGTAAAACCTCTCTCACACCCTGAGCATTAATACGGTTTCTCTCCTGTGTGAATTCGTTTGTGTGCTGTGAGATTACTCCTCCGGCCAAAACTCTTTCCACATTGAGAACAGTGATACGGTTTCTCTCCTGTGTGAATCCGTTCATGTCTTGTGAGTTTACTCTGATCAGCAAAACTCTTCCCACATTGAGAACATTGATACGGTTTCTCTCCTGTGTGAATCCGTTTGTGTCTTGTAAGTTTACTCTGATCAGCAAAACTCTTCCCACATTGAGAACAGTGATACGGTTTCTCTCCTGTGTGAATCCATTCGTGTTTTTTGAGTTTACTCTGATCAGCAAAACTCTTCCCACATTGAGAACAGTGATATGGTTTCTCTCCTGTGTGAATCCGTTCGTGTTTTGTGAAAGAACTGTGGTGGGCAAAACTCTTCCCACATAGTGAACAGTAATACGGTTTCTCTCCTGTGTGAATCCGTTTGTGTTCTGTTAAAGCACTCTGGTGGGCAAAACTCTTCCCACATTGTGAACAGTAATACGGTTTCTCTCCCGTGTGAATCCGTTTGTGTTGTCTAAGAGTACTCTGCTTGGCGAAACTTTTCTCACATTGTGAACAGCAATACGGTTTCTCTCCTGTGTGAATCCTTTTGTGTTGTCTAAGAGTACTCTGGTCGGTGAAACTCTTCCCACATTCTGAACAGTAATACGGTTTCTCTCCTGTATGAATCCGTTTGTGTTGTCTGAGATTATTTGGGTGGGTGAAACTCTTCCCACATAGTGAGCAGCAATATGTTTTTTCTATAATGTGAATGCGCTGGTGATCTTGAATATTATTCTGCATAGCAAAACTTTTTCCACTCAGTGAGCAGTGAAATTTTTTCTTTTCCATTTCTGTAATACTTCCTCTGCAATAGTTTTCAGCATGAAGAGAACCAGACGATGACATTTCAGTCTGTAACAGAGATAAACAAAAGGAATGTTTTGCAATGAAAATAATTTTTTGCAATAAAATTTTGCATTGAAACAATGTTGCAATGTTTCCTCAAGCTCGGCCAAATACATCTCTGAAAACCCCATTAAAATTTGTTTAGTACACACGCCAACGGACAATATTATATTTTGTTCTCATTAATGTGAAAAAAAAAATCCCAATTTAATGAAATTAACTGAAAAAATTGAAGATTTGTTTGGATATATATGAATAATTCTAAAATCAGTATTATTGTTTCTTAATAAGTAAGAAAGATAAGCAAACAATTGAGCAAATAATTAAGCAAACACATTACAAAAAGACAGGAGTAGCTCAGTGGGTAAGACTTGGAAGACTGCTGTAAAGAAGAATAGGTGAAAATCCCTCAAATGAGTATTCAAAGACTGTCTGCCCGTCTACAAAAAGTGTTTACAATTTGTGATACATGCCAAGGGAAGTGGCCTTTATCCTGTGTGTGCGCGTGAGTGGCTCCAAGATGGCGTCGTTTGCATCGTTTTTTTAACTAGTTTTCAATAACTTAAACCCGGCAAATTCATCACAATTGAGTACATTAGGCATCATAGATACCCTCATTTCTATTGGTATACAATGTACTCATAATTTGACGTTTTTAACTCCAGATCCAAGTTGGCCGAGTGAGATCCTGAGGGAGAACAAAGGACGCGATGCGAAGTGGGGACCCCAGGGTAAACAAGCCGGCATCAGGAACTGGCTGAGAGCCCATGCACACTGCACACCTCTGTCTAGCCTCCTGCTCGCTTACATCCAGGGTAAAGTTCCAGAGAGACATTCGGGACTGCAATCTTCTCTGCTACACCGAGACTGAACCCAGTGGTGCACCCAGCGGTGCTGGACCACGCCCTCCAGCCGGCATGGACAGAACATGGGACTCAGGGAAGTCAAGGGGATGTGGCATGTGTTTAAATGGTGAACAACAGCTGGTGCAACGGCGCAAGCATTGTTCCTCTCACACACTCCTGCACACCCAACCTGGAACTATTGACCATCAAATGTTGTCCTTTTTACCTTTCTTGGTTTACATCGGTCATAATCAGCGCTGTTTATATACCGCCTCAAGCGGACACGGACACTGCCTTGTGCGAGGTGCATGAGGCACTCACACAGCACCAGACACAACACTGGGACGAACTTTCATCAGCACATCACCTGCACAACCAGGGGCGAAAGGGCACTGGATCACTGCTACACAACAATCAAGCACGACTACAAGGCACAATCTCGCCCCCCCCCGTTTGGGAAATCCGACCATGCTGCCCTCTTCCTCATGCTAAAATATAAACAAAGGCTTAAACAGGAAGTTCCTGTTTAACTTCCTGTAAAAAAGTAAAAAATCCTTAGAAGAACACTAGCGCCCTGGACACTACAGTGCTTGGGCCCTAATTAAAGGGACAGCAGGAACCTTATTACAGAGAGCTGCAACTATCCAAGTAATAAACAGCAGGGGAACTAAAAAGTCAAGTCCAGTCTGCACAAGGTTGTATTATTTATGAGAGGAAAGCATGCAGAGAGCCATTGCTTACTTCTAGACACAAGCATGTTTGGAGTATGTAAAACATCATGTGAAGCAAACCAGATTAGTTTTGAAACAAGATGATGTGATTTGCTTAATTCTGATATTATTATTATTATTATTATTATTATTATAATAAACTATTGCCACAGCCAAACATGGTGGAGGATCTGATGTTTCAGGGCTATATGCCTGCATCAGTCACTGGAGTGGAAGCATGAAATAATACATGGATAATGTTGAGGAATAAAGTCTCTGACTTAAAAAGGCATCCTTTTAAAAAGCATCCTCTCATCGGTCAAAAAAAACTACAAACATCAACAAGACAATGAACCACAGCTTAAAAGATCGGCAAATGAAAAGGGTGAATGTTAGATTTGTCATGGTCCACATATTCAAGAGTTAAGTAGAATAGAAATCCAACTTATGCTTTTGAAAGCAGTACAATGCAAAGAGTCAAGTAATCTGCCAGGAACAAATATGTCACGAGAAATGAGATAAAGCTACACACGTGAGAATAAAGAAAATGCTCTCAGACTACGCAAAGATTTTGGCCAATTAAGGCAAACAGTTGACATACAAATGTATTTCCCCTTTAAAAAGTATTTAATAAACAGATTTGAATCATATCATCTTGACAGTTACACTCTGTTGTATACATTTGAACATTTTGTTACTTTTAATGACAGACTAACAGTCGGAAAACCAGAATGTTGATTCCAATTCATTTGAATTCTTTGAAATATTTAAAATCTATTTGAATGCGACAGTATTCAGTATTTAATTCATATTCTATTCTATTCATAGTGCATCTATATTAATCATGTAAAATACATTTATAACACAGAATAGGAATTAGCATGCTAGGTTAGGGAACATTGGAAATTTTATTTTTGATCTTCATCACCAACTTATTACTACTACTAATAATAATAATAATAATAATAATAATAATAATAATTTGCAGGTTATTTCTGTGACTAGAATATAATGTGATGCAGTCCATGAGAGAGACAAGCTGAGGCTAGATTTACAGGAGCTAGCGAGCTAATCGCTAATAACCAGGTTTATACTTTCCCCACTTTGGCCGTGACTTTGCACGATAGCGCGAGTACTTAGTTAACAAAAGCTGAATAAAAACTCTGAAGTGTTTATCAGTTTAGGAGTAGAGGGGCTTCAATACCCGGCAAGTTATAGTTTGGCTTCAACTAATGCTCATATATGAGTGTTATATCGCTTAACTTATTTGTATGAAAAGGGCATTAAGTAAATTCTCTGTTAATTTAATGTAGATGTTAATACAGACAGACAGAGGCTAACGCTAACGAAGTTCAATGAGTAACATTAGCACAGGCAGTTTATTTACATTCCAGAATTCCCGAAAACAGTATTTTACACACTCTGTGGTAAATAGGTTTATTAATATATGTTATTTTGTATCAAAATAGATATTCTGTCTTCACTAAATTCTCTTGTTCTCTTGAAGCAGAGCTCCGCTGTGGAGGATTGGCTCAGGCGGAGGAAACAAAGACAAACTGTTCCGGCCTTGATAGTTTTTAAAAATGAATATTTTAATATAAAAGAACCAGACAAAGACTGATAAGCAGCTGGTGTTATCCAGGTATTTTACTGGCCTTTAAGCAAAATACAACATGTATTCACTTGTTTTATACAAATTACTGTTTTAACTTTGACTAGTTTCGGAAGCCATGGTTGCGTGTTTTAATTGTTGGGGAATTGTTTGGGGTATTTAAAAAAAACATTTACTTCAACTGGCAAAAAATGGAGACAATTTTGTTTTAAATAGTCAAAAAGCTGGGCTAATAATAATAATAATTATTATTATTATTATTGGTCAAAGAAACAAACGAAAACAACAGTTAAACACTTGATCATATGTATCTTTGCTAGTCTGTGCTTATGTGACTTATAATTATTTTTTCTCAGTATGAATAAATGTTTTGTGTTTTAAGAACTCAATCAAAAGAGCAAAGGCAAACTTAGGATAAGTGGAAGGTGAGAAACCTCAATGGAGAATACTGATTATGACATGGTGCTAATTGCTCAGGGTTTTTATTTTTAGCAGGGGAAGGGGTACTTTAGACCCGTCTTTGCGCAAATGTGTTTGTGAGAAATGCAGGAGAACTGAGAAATGCAGGAGCGCACACAGAAAAATCACTCCATCCACAAAAACTTAGGAGGAGTGGAATGTGAGAAAGGTAAGGTGGGAAATCTCAATGGAGAATGTACTGACTCCCCCCACTGCTGACTGTTAGATGTTAGACGTTGGATTCTTTCGACCTGCCGGCGCGCAAATGTGTTTGTGTTAAGGCCAGCTCAGGCAAACCTGACGAATGCAGGAGCACACACCTGTGGCACTTTAACCATTAGTGCATCAACGTTGTCTTGTAAATAGCTGATTAAACCTATGAAATCACAATATAAGCACTCTCTCATGCGCACGCGCTCTCTCTCTCTCTCTCTCACACACACACACAAATAGCACATGAAATTGCATAAAAACAAAAAATATAAACAGTGAAAAACACAGTAGTATACTATAGGTGATACAGTAGTAAAAACAAAGTAGGATACTGTACGTGATACAGTAGGCAAAGCTCCAGCCTCTGTCTGTCCAAGATGCCAGAGAGAGAGAGAGAGAGAGAGAGCGGCACATGTCAGTCCAGCCTGCGCGCTCAGTTTAAGTTAATAGTGCACAGCACAAAAAAAAAACACAACTCTCTCTTATACGTCCTCGGTAAGGGCATAAGATCAAAAGGTTTATTTTTGTTTCCAGGGCTCGTCCGTTCTCCGCAGACGGCGGAGCTCTGTTTATTTTGTGTTATCAGTTTTCTTTTGTTTCCATTTAAGTTTCCAAATTAATAATCCCACACTATCTCCAAAGTTCTTCCAGTGCGTATCATAAGCACTCTCACACACTCTTATTTCGTTGATCCCCTCCAAAGCCCTTGCGTAAGGCCTCTTATCATTAAAAGCATCTCGTGGTGCGGCTCTCCATACCGCGCCACGTAACATCCGTATGGGCAGGTATTTGTTCCAGATATTATGCGCCATTAATCGATTTGTTATGCCAATTTTTGACTATCAGCGAAAACATCAAAAATATAACAAAAACAAACCCAAGCAGAAGTTACATTTTGAGCTTTACTTTGCGGCAAAATATTATCTATCAGTGTATTAAACGGAACTAGATAAAATACACCGTAATGTAAAATAAATAACCTGCATTTGTATTCCGTATCTACAGTCATCGGTATAGATAAATTACAGATGTTACCGTGTCTTTAATGATTATTGAATTATTGATGTCTTGAAAAATATTGCAATAACTAGTTTTCTTCATTAATTTATTTATTTTAAATAGCATAAGCCTCATGGGTTCTATATTGAGTGATTTATTTATTTATTTATTTATTTTTAAAGTATATTATATATAATATATATATTGAATTTAATTTTTTATCTACTTATGAAACTATGTTGACAATCCCTGTATATGGACATACTGTATAAGGGTGCCTGGACACTGCAGTTAACTAAAGCAGTCAATGATCCAACTGGCGAAAGTATACAGCATTGCAACCATCTTATTGGAAAGCGCATGGGGGCGTTTATGGGGTGGGGCATCGTTAACTGCATCATCGCAGGGGATCCCATTCCATGCGCGGACAATGCAAGTTGTCACGAATAGTGCAAGGTTCTTTCACGGAACAGCCGGCTGTTTGAAATGGCTTCATCTGCGTTATCATGCACGGACTTGTCATGGTTCGCAATGGGACTCGCCATGGTCCAGGCGGCTGTTTGACATGGCTCTTACTGTACATGGATTACGTATGCTCTGAGAATATAATAAACACACGTGTCAGAAAATGCTTAAACGTCCATTCAAAAGTTTACATAGGAAATTTTAATGTTAAAATTAACTGATATATATATATATATTACAGTATACAGTATATATAAATTAAACTCTATATTCTTTTTTTTTCTATTGCAGCAGGTAGCAAATTCTGACTGGTAGGAAAAACAACATACCAACTCTACATCCCATAATAATAAACCCTCGCACGTTTAATAATTTTTTTCCAGCTGCTGGTGTTGTGTCGAAGTTGGTCCCCCTAGTTGTGACCTACAAGTTGACATCACGCAAATAAAATTCGCAGTCAGTGGTACGCGAATATCCCCTCGTGGGCGAGCCTTCTCCCAAATGCGCGCTCTTTGCGCCGTTTTCACGGGGTTGAGGCTAAGAAAACGTCCATCCCGATCGAGAACCAACTTCGACACAACACCGGATTTACTTTAAACCCTGATATCCCTTCCGCTCCCCGTAACTCCAAGCCTACTGATTATTTTAATTTTTCCTAAAAAAAAAAACTAAAAAAAAAACTACCTGACTACCCTGACATGTGGCAGGATGTATATGGGTATGAGTTTCTGATAAAGTAGGAAAACCCGATTATAACTTCCGTTTTTGGCCTACGGTAGAAAAATCAGATAAGGTAGAATAAATCGTTATAACACTCACGGCCCACCGCGCGCTGACTCCGCGAGGCTTCTATTGTGTAGTTTCACGTCCGGATTAGAGATGATAATTTACTTCATTTACTCGGATCGGTTAAGTCCTAGTTCTTGCTAACAACAACACAAATACATACAAACTGAAAATTACACCATTCAGTTGTTCCCAGAAGTTGTTAGCTAGCAACTGTAGGAACGATTAGCAGACCGAGTTGTTTAGAAAACTTCCTGCATGGACAGAATCCTGCATCGGATCTGAGCGACTCAGTGTGTTCATGAATACAAGGATTCGGAGGTTTTCTAAGGATTCATTGAGCGCCCCTAGTGGAGGATCATAGCAAAAACAGGCAGAATCCATATCACAATGAACCAACTAACTGCAGCTATTTCACTTTTCCAGTGTGATTGGACGTAGTGCTCTATTATCTGCTTTTATTAAAACCAAATATTTGTTACATATTGGTGTGATGTAGATGTGTATTATGACAAGCTGGGATTAAAAAAAAACAAACAAAAAAAAAACAAAGGGCTCTGGCATTCGTATCACATCAGCCCTGTTTCCGAACCCATAACAAAACTCCTCCAAAATGGGAATATTAAGTGTGTGTTCAATGGAATACAGCGACTGCATAATAGGTATGAAAACTGAAGGTTGAATCCTGGCTTTACTATCTTTTTTTAAATAAATCGAACCATACGCGATAGCTTTTAACACACAAAAAAAATCTGATACCTCTGATATATTTTTTCCTTTATTTTAAACGGTTTTCCAAATTTGTTTAAAATGAAAGATAACAGTTTTTATTATCAGTTTTGTGGAACTTTTGGCTGCTCCCGTTTAACATATTCATATTAGCCCACGGATTAGCCCACGGGCCAAATTCTGAGTGATTTTGTTATATTTGTTGTTGTCTAAACTTATTTCTAGGTGCATTTGTTATCAATAATTTGTCATTAATAATTCACTTGGTGGTGGCACGGTGGTGTACTTTTTAGCACCTTGCATCTCCAGGGTCCGGGCTCGATTCTCGTCTCTGTGTGCATGGAGTTTGCATGTTCTCTCCGTGCTTTGTGGGTTTCCCCCGGATACTCTGGTTTTTTTCTACAGTCCAAAGACCTACTGATTAGGCTAATTGGCATTCCCAAATTGCCAATAATGTCCCAATAGCGTGCGAATGAGTGCGTGAGTGAGTGTATTTGTGTGCCCTGCGATGGATTGGCACCCTGTTCAGGGTGTACCCCGCCTCTTGCCCCAAGCCTTCTGGGATAGGCTCCAGGCCTCCTGCAACCGTAAATATAGGATAAAGCGGTATAGACGGTGAGTGAGTGACTGAGTGAATTCACTCCGTGTGCGAGATTCATCAGTGGATTCGGTGGATTCTAGGGATTCGGTGAGCTCTAGTGAAATACCATAGAAAATGCAGTCAGAATTCCTTCTGACTTAAGTGACTCATGCGACTCATATATTATTATGAATAACAATTTAAATATACCTAAAATATGGATTATAATTTCAACACAAAGAACAACATTTCTTTCAAATGTTTGCCATGTTCAGAACCGTTCAGTGAGTGATTCGAATCCGTTAATGGATTTGGGTTTCTAGTCCTGACTGCAACATGGACTGAAAATTTCTGTTTCACTGACTCTACTAACCTTGCTGACATCATCGAAATATTATTAAATGTAGTCCTTCGCCATCCTTACATTTACAGTCTTAAATGTTTGTCATTTTGTCTGGTCATTATGCATAAATGTTTAAAATTGTTTTACCAGTATTCCCATATTTATTATTATTATTATTATTATTATTATTATTATTATTATTATTATTATTATTCATTTATCATCTGTATGACTACACAATTATTATTAATGTTTTAGTTGTTGATTACATTATATTTATATATATATTTTCTTTTTTGTCATTAAAGTGACATCAGTCTTGCATTGTGTAGGATATTGTTTCATCCAATTTAGTTAAATAATGACAAATATGTTCAAATAACTGCTGTATAGCAAGGATGTCTTGAGGAAAACTTTCTACATACAAAAATATACTATAAAAACCAGTAAATGGCAATTAATAAAACAGAATCAATAATTGATGTGACGACCCTTTGCTTAAAACATAGTCTCAGGTACAATTTGTGCAGTTTTATAATACATTGCTTACTATAGGAAATGAGCTGCTTAGTTCTACTGAAAATCCTGCAGAACCACCCATATTCCTTCTGAGGATTTTGCAGCACCCGAATAACCCAGAAGCGTTCTTGTTTTCTTATTTTTTTGTTTCTGCTTTACTCCAGATAATTTCTTGTATTATTATTATTATTATTATTATTATTATTATTATTATTATTATCACACAGTGGAACCTTGGATGCGAGCATAATTCATTCCTGAAGTGTGCTTGTATATCAAAACACTTGTATATCAAATTGAATTTCCTCCATAAGAAATAATGGAAACGCAGATGATTTGTTCCACAACCCAAAAATATTCTTATAAAAATTATTAATTCTGGCCTCCGAGTGGCGCCGTGGTAAAGTGTTCGCCCTATTACCCGGAGATTGCGAGTTTGATTTCCGGGTGATGCTGTAATCTCACGCAGCCGGAGGTCTAGAGAGAGCTGATTGGCCAAGCTTTCTCAGAGAGGATGGATGAGCGGTACTTAGTGCTCCCATATCAATCACGGCGCTACAGCCAATCAGGGGCATCTGTGAGCTTGCGCAAGTGGAAGGAGCCCCCAGTGATCGGGAGGAATTGAACATTACTAAATTAGGGAGAAAATATGGGAAAGCCCCCACCAAAAAAAAATATTCATGCAAAATAAATAAAAATTAAACAAATTAATCTGCACTTTAGCTTTGAAGAGTGTAATAACGCAGAGCCGACAGTTCTGTTACTTATGGCTTTAGAGACAACAGAAAGTTACAACAATTATGCTATAGGAAAGTAGTGAAGGTGTGCACATGCTGGTCCTAAAAAAACATGTGAGTGTCTAGTGTGTGTAGTGTGTGTATGTAATAATGCTGATGTATGTAAAAACAGATATAAACATATATATAAACCTCTCCTTTATCTATAAGATCCTGGAAAATATAGTACCGCAGCAGCTATGTTCATATCTACATAGAAATAGCATACACAAACTGTATCAGTCAGGATTTAGGCCTCATCACACCAGAAAGAGACAGCACTTGTCAAAGTAGTAAATGACTTCCTATTTGCCTCTGATCAGGTTTGCCTCTCTTTGCTTAGGTTACTTGACTTCAGTGCATCTTTTGACACTATTGATCACAGTATTCTCATTCGTAGTTTAGAAAATGTACAGTAGTGGGAATTAAGGGAACTGTCCTCTCCTGGCAAAGATCCTATTTGACTGATCGTTGTCAGTTTTTAGATTTAAATGCTGACTATTCTTCTGTGAAGTTTGGTGTTCCACAGGGTTCTGCTGAGTTTTAGACCCACTGCTTTTTTTTCTTTTTACCTGCTTCCTCTGGGCAACATGATTTGAAAGCACGGTATTCATTTTCGCTGTTATGCTGATGACACAGTCATAAGTCCCAGCAAAACCAGATGTGAAAAGCCAGCTTTAAAAAGTTGAGCAATGTGTGAATAATATAAGAGACTGGATGTCAATTAACTTCTTGCTGGTTAATCCTGACCAAACAGAAGTTGACAGAAGTTCTGTTACTAAAATTACATGCAGGTGTTGCCAATGTAAGAAATATATAGTAACTAAATGATGCAGAAAAAACACACACACAGCACCTGCACGCACCAACAGAAACACTTATCTGTCAGGATTTATTTTTACTTTTTTTTAAAGGTAAAGTGCAGATTAATTTGTTTTATCTTCATTTTATAGATTGTATTAATTATTTTTATGTATTTCATTTTTGGGGCTGTGCAATGAATAATTTGAGTTTTCATTATTTCTTATGGGAAAATGTTGATTTGGTTTACGAGTGTTTTGGAACACGAGCCCACGTCCTGAACGAATTATGCTTGTAATTCCACCGTAAATAAGTAATTATCTTATCATAATGTGAGCAGCAAAACCATTTTCTCTATTTTAAATACATTTATGCCTTTCCAAAGCATTTACATCAGTGAAATTGAGATCAGAAGATGGAAAACTTACAAAGTTGTAGTGGTCTTCTTTAAATTCTAGTAGGTTCACAGCAGTCTTCTGAATGAGTGTATTAACTAAACCAGCAGATCAGAGTGTCTTCTTTCAAGTCACATGATTGTCCAACAATAGGACATTTCAGAGTCATTAGCCAACTATTACCACCGAATCTTCTGAATCTGAGGTGTGGTAGCTCAATATCTAAAACTATATTGTGAATGAATGATATGCAAAGTAATCTCTGTTTAGATGAATAGTCCCTCCATTAGGGTAGGGAAAGCACACAATGAGGTATCTAATAAGTAAGTTTTTTTTTTCTATAAGATTCATACAAATTTAGATTTTTTTTTCTCTTTTCAAATATTTTATTAAATGGAACATGATTATAGGATGATTAACTAGTACACTAGTACATCACACTGAGAAATGACTGCATTATTCAATAAAAATAAAGTGAACATCTTCTGACATTGCTGCACACACAGACAAATGTGTCAATATATTAAGCAAATAAAATGTTATTTGTGATTCATCAGATGAAGAAGATTACTTGGATTAGAAAGATTATATCAATTTAGAATCAGATTAGATATTCTAAAATATCTTAAATATTTACTATAAAATTATTGTCAGGGGGTGCCACTAGAGGGCGCCAAAGCGCCCACAAACTCCATTTTGTTTTCTTTTGTTTTCATTTGTAGTTTATGTTGGACTCAATTCCCCAGAATGCACCTCGGTCAGGTGATGTGGCGCTCACCTGAACCGAGGTTGCTCATTAGTTTTGTTATAAATGTTCCTGAGTTCAGTTAAGTCTTGTCTTGCATCTGTTTGTTTTGGGTTACTGTTTGTTCTGGTTTGTTGTTTAGCTCTGTGTTCTTCTAGCTCTGTGTTCCCCTGGCTCTGTGTACTCCTAGCTCTGTGTTTTCTCCAAGTTCTGTGTGTTCTCCTAGTTCTGTGTTTTCTCCTGGCTCCGTGTTCTCCTGGCTCCGTGTTTTCCGTGTTCTCCTGGCTCTATGTTCTCCTAGCCTTTGTCTGTCTCCTAGCCTGTCTGTCTCTTCGTCTGTTGGTAACCCCCAGTCTGTGTAGCTCCATGTTTAGTTTCTCCCTGGTTTAAGTTCATGTTCTGTTCCATTTGTTCCCTGTTTTGTATTCATTAAAGACTTTTGTTCACATCACCTCTGCTACTATGCCTTTCTTTCATCCCTCAAAAGTACCCTTGACAGAATGCAAGACCCAAAAAATGGTATAGCAGAGGAGCCTCACGGGGAAATTTTTTTTGGGGGGGCTGTGACTGTGACGCCGGGGCAAGCGACTGCCGGTGGAGCGCCTCAGAGAGAAGCTGGAGAGGGCGAACATGTGTCTGCTGGTGTTCAGAGGGTGGATCACGTGGAGCTTCAACGCCGGAGGCTGGAGCTCCACCAACTAGCCGGGGTGCTGATCCAGCAGATAAACATTTGTCACTTGACAGGAGATTCGGGTCAAATGCAATCCCTGCTGGAGCTGGGGGCATTGGTGCAGGAACAGCTGGCCAAGGTCAACAAAGAGGCAGCTGATGTCAAGGCCAGCACCCAAGTTTTAAATAAAAGAGAGAGCCTCCTCTTCCTCCGCCGCCATCACGCGCCGTCGAGGACAGCGAGCCTCCTCTTCCTCCGCCGCGGCCGTCACGCGCCTTCGCCACCCGGCATCAGTGAGGACGGCGCACTTCCTCTGCCTTCGCCGCCCTGCACCGGAGAGGACGGCGACTTTCTCTGCCTCCACCGCCTGGCATCAGCAAGGATGGCGCTCGTTCTCTGCCTCCGCCACCCTACTGCAACGGGGGCATCAGGCCATCGAGCCCGCCGGACATAAGAGCCAGCCTCTGGGTAAGGGGGGCAGACATGGTACCCTGGGCGGGATGCCCGGGACCTCCTGTGGCGCCCTTTGAGGGGGGGTTATGTCAGGGATAACCCCTAGAGGGCGCCAAAGCGCCCTGAGACTTTTTGTTGTAGTTGATTTGGTTTCACTTCAGTTCCCATTATGCACCTCGGTCAGGTGACGTGGGCGCTCACCTGAACCGAGTTGCTCATTAGTTTTATTATAAATGGCTTGTTTTAGTTCAGTTTAGCGTCTTGCATCTGTTGATTTAACGTGGTATATGTCTATCCAGTTTAGTTCGTGTCTCCCGGTGTCTTTATACGTGTTTTGGTTTGTTTTATTATTAAAGTATATTTGTTTGTTTAATTTCCCTGGCTTTTTGTTATAATAAAACATCATTCCGTTAAAACACCTTGGACCTCTGCGTTTATGCCTCATACCCTAAAACGTGACATCTGTGAGCTCCTGCACAATCAAGGAAAAAACTTTTTTTTGTACACACACACACAGAGGCATTTTGGTAAGTTGCATACCATAGCAACATTTTATTAATAATTTTCTACATAAATCCTGAAGTAGTACAATTGTTAATAACAAAAAAGTCTAATCCATAGTAAATAAACCTCATACAAGTGTCACATTGAAATTTACTGCACAGCAAACAAGATTAAATTAAGTAAAAACAAATAAAATCAAATAACAGACTTCTGTCTAGTATGGGTTAGTTAAAATAAAGGGTTACTGTGAAATTACTATTCTATTATTATTTTGATACCCATGGTTGTTTGCTGAAGCTCTTGAGACAGAAGAAAATTATTAAAATAAAATCCCCAGGAACCACATAAATGGAAAAAGAAGAATGAAAGAAGAAAAAAAACAACTTTCAATATGCTGCAGCTGAAATTTCTATCTGTAGCAGGTGACGGTGTGGTTTACCATCTGCAGAAATATGTTCCTCTGTATTATGAATAACCTGGTGTCTTTTCAAACCAGCTAAATATGTGAAATTCTTCCCACAGTGTGAGCAGTTATATGGTTTCTCTCCTGTGTGAATGCGCTGGTGAATTTTTAAAACAGCTGTATATGTAAAACTCTTCCCACATTCGGAGCAGCAATAAGGCTTCTCTCCTGTGTGGATGCGCTCGTGCTTTTTGAGATTACCACTCTGAGAAAAACTTTTTTTACACTCTGAGCACTGATAAGGCTTCTCTCCTGTGTGAGCGCGGTGGTGCACTTTTAAAGCACCTGAATTGGTAAAACCCTTGTCACAGACTGAGCACTGATACGGTTTCTCTCCTGTGTGATGGCGCTGGTGTGTGATAAAATGACTTTGCTGGGTAAAACTCTTCCCACACTGTGTGCAGAAATACGGCTTCACTCCTGTGTGAATGCGCTTGTGGTTTACTAAATCGCCTTGACCTGCAAAACTCTTCCCACAGTCTGTGCAGCAGTACGGCTTCTCTCCTCTGTGACTGCGCTCATGCCTTCTGAGATTAGCAATCTGTGTAAAACCCTTTTCACACGCTGAGCACTGATACAACCTTAATCCCAAGTGAATGCGCTGGTGTCTTATTAAAGTCTCTATTGCTGTAAAACTCTTCCCACAATCTGAACAGTGATGTGGCTTTTCTCCTGTGTGAATGCGCATGTGAATTTGGAGATCACGCTTGTGTGCAAAATTCTTCCCACACTGTGAGCAGTGGTGTGGCTTTTCTCCTGTGTGAAAACGCTGGTGTGTGTTGAAATTACTCCGTTGGTTAAAACTCTTTCCACACAGTGTGCAGGAAAAAGGTTTCTCTCCTGTGTGAATGTGCTGGTGGTTTTTGAAAGCAGACTGCTGGGTGAAACTCTTCCCACATTCCGAGCAGGAATACGGTTTCTCTCCTGTATGAATGCGCTGGTGTTTTTTGAGATTACTTTGTGTAGAAAAAATCTTCCCACACTGTGAGCACACGTGCATTCTCTCCTTCCCCATTTCTGCACAAATTCCCTTTTTGTGATGTTTAGTGAAGGTATTTCACTCTGTAACAGAACAGTAGACAAAATAAAAAATCTTCGAAAACATCTTATCAATGCATATTTAGATTGCTTTTTCATATGTGTCAAGGCATCATGCCTGTCTTATAATCACATTTCTTGACAACTAGTACAACATTAATAAAGAATGATGATTTAATTCAGTATATTTACTCAACTTTACACACACAGTGTATAAATTGAAAAGATTGGAAGATGAAAACCTTACAAAGTTCCAGTGGCCTTCTTTAAATTCTAGTAGGTTCACAGCAGACTTCTTAATTAGTGCATCAACTAAACCTGCAGAGTTGAGTGTCTTCTTTAAATAGACCTCAGGACAAAGTCACATGATCGTTCAACAATAGGACATTTCACAATCATTAGCCAACTATTACCACCTCATTATCTGAGACTGGGGTCTGATAGCTTGACAGTTAGAATTATATTGTGAATAAATTATATGCACAATAGTCTCTGATTGGATGGATTGTTCCTTCATTAGGTTAGGGGGGGCAAAGAAATCTTTATGGAAAATAGAATCTTATGACATCGCTGCACACAGCGCAAAACACAGAGAAATGTATCAATACATTAATCCATTACATATACAATGTAATTTGTAATTGATCTGATGAAGGAGATTGCATGGATTACAAAGATTATATAAGATCAACTTAAATATTTACTAGAAAATGTTACTGTGGAAATCAGTAAAGTAAATATAATTATAAATAATTTCATTATAAAATGGTTTTAGCTCTACTAGAGTTCCAGTCAGAAACTTTATCAAGAGCAATTTTGTGATAATGGTTTAAGTAGTTGATGATCTAAACTATTTTTATTTTCATCTCTTTTCCTAGGTCAGCTCCTGCAGTATTCCTTGTAGGGTCTTACATCAAATTGCATCTTCTCATGTAATGGGGAACAATATGAATTTTATCTGTCACTTCATTAGAACGATTTTTTTCATTCATATTTATTACTTTTTAATGATATATACAGCTAGACAAAATGTAGATAAGGTGATTCTAAATATGATAATGAATACATTTATAATTATTTAATGAATAGTCCATAATGATTTTCAAGCCTGTCTGCACTTGTATTTTACACATGTTTACCTTGCCCTGATATGATCATTAATATCCCTTTATATAAGTTGCTATTCTAGTATAGTTAAAAAAATAAATAAAAAAGAAACTAGACTTGTTCTTGATTCTGCTCAAATATCAAGGACTCTGCATACTGACTTGCCAAAAGAAACAACAACAAAAAAAAAACTACAACTACAGTCAAAAGACAAGATCTTAATTTCCGGATTGTGGAAAAATAAATAATGACTTCATACATTTGTATATTTGTAAGTAAAAAAAAAATCAATTCATTATGAGCATTTGGTGAATAAATACAAGGTACATATCTAAAGTCTCTAGATAAGATTCTG
Organism: Clarias fuscus; assembly: GCA_030347435.1. Classification (NCBI taxonomy): domain Eukaryota; kingdom Metazoa; phylum Chordata; class Actinopteri; order Siluriformes; family Clariidae; genus Clarias; species Clarias fuscus. The sequence continues at coordinate 4,709,670 of CM059211.1, read as the reverse complement.
GAATCCACTGCGATTGTAATGTGATCATGTCCATTCACAGGAAAGGAATCCTATAGTCAATCGAGTTGCTTTTTCGTGTAGGTTGTCTAGCAGTTTTAGAGGATATTTTGTCCATTTAAATAAAAGTGAATAAATATCTCCATCCACTTACAGACTTCTTTGCACATACCAAATGACTCCAGACTGTAAAACAACAGACTGAGATGATAAGGTGCTGTGATGATAATGGATGGTAATTACTATAAAACACCCTGTTGTTGGAGTATTCTTTGTCTTCACGGGTTCTCTCTGTTCTGCTACAGATTTAAATGTAACTGACTGGTTCTCTTAATTGCTAACCAATTGCAGAAATATTAATGCAGAAGCTGGTATGGGTAGAATTTGCTACAGCTTACTGTGTGTGAAGAGTTTTCAACAGCATCATGAAATCCTTGGTACAAAACAACAACAACAAAAAAAAAAACCCATAAAACTACTTACATGCCAAACCACTCTTAAAAAGCACAAAGGTTTTACAAATCAGTGCAGTTTCAGAAAACATCAGCTCATTCACACAAAAGCAGTATTACTGTTCACAGTGTGGGTTGGAAAAAGTTCCATTTGAAAAAGTCATATTCAAGATTCAAGATTCAACAAACTTTATTAATCCCAGAGGGTAATTGCTTATTCTTGGCTACAGTTGCTCACAGTTGTTATCGGGGAAGGAAATGAAAGAGTAATAAATAGGGAAAAAATAATAAATAAAATGAAAAAAGAGACCTACAACAGCAAGTAACAGCGAGTAATTAATTACACTGTTCTGTAATGTATAGAGGGTGAAAAGAAAAGTAGACAAGTACAGTCCCTTGGGGAGTTCCTGTGCTGCAGGTCACTGTCTCGGATACACAGTTCTGTAATCGGACACACTGGGGATGGTAGTTATCCAGGAATCCAGGAAACCAAGGGGTTGTCAATGTGTATGTTCTTTAGTTTCTCCCCCAGGCACTGGAGAAGTCAAAGAACATCATCCTTACAGTGGTCCCAGCCTTGTCAAAATGGGGTAGGTTCGATGGAGTGTATTATGGCATCCTCTAATCTCATGAAAGGCTGATAGACAAACCGAAGAGGGTCCAGAGAGGACTTCACCAGAGGACAAAGTGTATCCAGGGTCAGTCTCTCTCTTGTACATTCAAATTAAAATTTTATTCGTCACATACACAATCATACACAGTATGATATGAAGTGAAATGCTTTACGACCGCTGATGAGCTCAAGATTTAAAAAAAGAAAGTTTCAGTGTGAAATAACAGAAACATAAGAATTTACTCTTATATTAGAAATATAAGAAAAATATGGAAATAAACTTTAGATGAAAAGGACTTTTAAATGTACATAATGTACAAGCAATACAAACAATGAAAATAAAATAGAATAAAGATAGGAATATGAAAAAATATATAATAAAATAATCAAATATAATAAAATGAAAAATAGAAGAATTGGAATGTAATGTAGTGTAGTGTAGAACCGTGTCCAGTTATGGACAAGATAATGTCCGGAATGTGCAGAATAGTACGCAAGGTTTCAGTTCAAATTTTACAGTACACTGGTGTGCAAAATGTGCAAATGTGCCATGTGTAATGTGTTTGTTGTAGTTCAGAGTTCTTAGTTCTGTGGTGTGGAAAATCCCATGTGTCCCATATAACCAATGTGGTGGGTAGTAAGAAAGCAGCTGAGTGTTAAGTACTATGTGATTTTGTGATTGAGATTCTTTACAGTCTCTGTGTTGGCCTTCAGAAAGTAGAAGTGCTTTCCTAACAGCAACAGAGTCTATTGTTGTGGTGGCTGAGGTCTTTCACAAAAAAAAAAAAATCTTGCTGGCCTTGGTCCAGCACTGCTTGTTGTAGATTGATTGAAGGTCAGGGAGTTCGGTGCGGATGATGCGCTCAGCTGATCGCACCACCCTCTGTAGAGCTCGTCTGTCCTGCATGGTGCTGTTCCCAAACCAGGTTGAGATGTTTCCTGTCAGGATGCTCTCTATGGTGCAGGAGTAGCAGTTCCTAAGCACCTTAGAGGGCAGTCTAAAGTCACTCAAGCATCTGCGGTGGTAGAGACGCTGCCGGGCATTTTTCACCATGGTGAAAGCACTTCATCAGTACTGATGAAGTCATTGAGGGAAGCAGAATGGGGTTTCTTTGGGACAGGAACAACGGTGGACTTTCTAAAGCATGTAGGGATTACCGACTGGGATAAGGAGAAGTTGAATATCTTTGTGAACACAGGTGCTAGCTGGTCTGTGCAGGCTCTGAGGACTCGATCCGAGATACCTGCTGCTTTCCTGGTGTTCACTCTCCTGAAGGCTCTGTTCACGTCATGCTCAGAGATGATGAACGCGTTTCCAGTGTTGGCATTGTCTTCCTGTCTGCAGCTGTTAGCGCTTACCGCTACCTTGCGTAGGCATTAACTACACATTTAGCCTTCATGCTTGCACCAGGCAAAGAGACGGATGACGCTGTGAGAAGCAAAACACAAATCAGTTAAATCCATATTACCATAAAGATTAAAATATCGGGAACTTTATTTCTGACAGTACCTTTTTCGTCATGCAACTACCTAATAAGCAATGAAATGTTAATAAATGTTAAGGGCATGTCTGAAATAGGAAATTGTTTTATAAAATGTGATCAATTTAAAGAGCTATAGAGGAATCTATGTATATTAATACTATGATCATTACAGCACTCCAGTTCTCCCAGTATATTGCAGGCAGTGTTTGCCAAATTAGTATGTGGTGTATGCTTTTATTTATACTGTTGTTTTGTATTTATTGTTTGTTTATGTCATGCTCTATTGTGGGGAGAAGGAGATGCTTTTAATAACGAGGGCGTCCTTGTCATAAGGCGGGGCCCTAGGTGACCGCCTGCATTGTCTGTTGGACGGGCTGGCAATGTTTGAACCTAACCAACTTAGGTTCTAACTTATCTGCTATGATTGACTTTTTTATGTGGTAGAGAACATTCTTGTAGATCATGTATCATGATCCAAATCCATTATTAAGCAGAATACCGTTTTGTATTACATCCTTTAATACAAACTTAGCACTGTTTGCATTTTTGTACTGTTGTATAAATGTAATTAATTTAGAAAAGCAATTATTTATTTTTTTTATAAATTATTATTTAGAATATCCAAAGTAGCTTGAGAATTAATATGCTGTCTTTCCTTTTGGGAAGTCAGTATGCAGAGCATACTGCATTCAAGTCTAGTATTTTTTTCCATCATGCTAGGTATTCATGTTATTGCGTGGCAGTGAAACTTGGGATATATTAATGATCATATCGGGGAAGGAGACCAGTGTAAAATAAAACAAAGTAATAAATATATCTAAATAAACTAATGCAAAGTGACATATAAAATTCATATTGTTTCCTACAATGATTCATACTGCAGATCTGGGAAATACAGATAAAACTAAAAATAGTACAAATCAACAACTACTTAAACTATTATCACAACATTGTCCTTGATAAACCTTCTGGCTGGGACTGCTTTTCTAGCAGAACAATTTATGCAAAGCATTGTAAGTACAATACAAAGCTACGCAAAATAAAACTTAGTAAGAATGTGATGAACGTTTCAAAAGTGGTGAATTTGTATATTTGTCTAATTTACAATGCATATTTAGGTAATTATTATAATATGTATTGCATATCAATTTTTTACTGATTTTCACATTAACATTTTCGAGTAAACATTTACACTGATCTGATATAATCTTTGTGATTGAAAAATCTCCTCCATCTGATGAATCCCATAGAACATCTTATATAATGGATTGAGGAATTTAGACGTTTGTCTGGGGTGCGCAGTGTGTGCAGAAATGTCAGAAAATGTTCAGTTTATTTTATTAAGTAAAACAGTATTTTTTCAGGTGTGGATGGCTACATTCTTCCATAAACATCTTTGGTGTATTAGGTGTACTAGTTAATCCTATTTTAATTTTGTTCCACTCCATCAAATATTAGACAAGAAAAAAATTGGGAATCTTATAGAAATTAAGTTACGTATTAAATGTCTAATTGTTTCCTCTCACTACCCTTATGGAGGAACAATTCATCTAATCAGGAACTTCATGCATGTAATTCATTCACAACATAGTTCTAGATGTTAAGCTACCACACCCCAGACTCAGATGATGGAATGGTGATAGTTGGTTAATGACTGTGACTTTGTCCTGAGTTGTATTTAAAGAAGACACTCTGTTCTACAGGGTGAGTTGTGTTGGATTACAAATGTATAAAATGTTGAATCTATGTACATTGGGTTTTACATTTTGAGGTAAAGATGATGACATTCTAAGAAGATCAAGTCTGGCAGCGCGTCTGAGACATTAACCTTTTGTCTTTACCATCGGGCAGGGTCCCAAGTTAAATGTGAATGCTAATCTCAAGGCCAGGCTGTGCCTTTGTTCCTGTGATAATGTGAAGGTCTGGGCGATACTGTCAGGCTGATTGAATTAGCACCTATGCATTTGAAAGACACTGTTGTGCTGATGAGATCAGGGCTGGGGACATTCCATTATTGGGCTGATTCCTGTACTGCATTTGCATGATTTGTTTAGATCGTCTCGACCTCTTTGTATCCCCCCCCCTTGAAAAGTATAAACTCTACAGTGCTGAGCTATAGTCAGACTTGAATGACTACAGCGACGCACAGTGAGTTCTCAATAAAAAGTAACTTCTGCTGGAAAGATGTCCCAATGTCTCCTGGTCTCTGCTTAGACGAGGAAAAGGTTTCCGACAGTTGCTACATTCATTGAGAAGTCTATGAACCTACTAGAATTTTAGGAAGACCACTTTAACCTTGTAAGTTTTTTCTTTCTATTTTTCAAATCTATACACCATGTGTGTGTCCAAAGTTGAGAATATACATGGAAAGAATATCTCTCCATTAATGTTGAGCTAGTAGTAAGCAGAAATGAATATATGATAAGTTAAGCATAATGTTTTGAGACATATGAGAAGGGTATCTATCTATGATGCAATTAAATTGAGTCTTTCTAAGTTTTTTTTTTTTTTTTGTGTGTGTGTGTGTGCCCTATGACAGAGAGAAACACTTGTAACCAGGAATCTGTGCAAAAATGGGCAAGGAAAAAAACTGATATGTGCACACAGTGTGTGAAGAATGTTGCTTCTCAACATGATGTCAAAAGACCCCAGCGCATTCATACAGGAGAGAAACCATATTCCTGCTCACAATGTGGAAAGAGTTTTACCCAGCAGGGTGCTCTCAAAATCCATGAGCGAATTCACACAGGAGAGAAACCTTATTCCTGCTCACTGTGTGGAAAATGTTTTACACACCGGAATAATTTCAACACACACCAACGTTTTCACACAGGAGAAAAGCAACACTACTGCGCACAGTGTGGGAAGAATTTTGCTTATTTAGTATATATTTAGTGCTTTGGAATTTTACATTTTAACAACCTTCTTCTGTCTGACGTAAGACTTGTGAAATGTGTATGGATGACCAATTGGACCATGTTTCTTTGTAATGGGTTATTGTAAGTAACCCATACTTCGTTTTAATTTAATCTATTACATCGAAAAGAAAACTTTAAAGTGGATTATTTACTATGAATTAGATTTTTGTCATAAACAGTTGTAATACTTCATTATTTTGGGACTTGTTATATAAACATAATAAAACATTTTCCTAGTATGCATCTCCAGCTCCAGAAATGCATCTGTCTTTTTTGAACACTTATATTTCATTAGCACATAATTCACGTTTTAAAGACCAAGACCAAAATGTAGAGATTTGCAAAGCAAGAAATTACAGTTTTATGAAAAAATTAATGGGACTTTGACATGGTTAATATATTGTGATTGAGAGTCTCAGCAGCAATTAAAATATTTACAAAAACATGAAGTTATGGATTAGTATATAATAATAATAATAATAATAATAATAATAATAATAATAATAATAATAATAATAATAATATTTTTTACAGTACAGAAGTGCAAATCATCTTTCCCGTATATGTGTATGTTTTTCCCTTGTAAATGTATGCTTTTTCCTTTAAAAAATGCCTGTCCTGTCTCCCTCCAAGATCATCACGCCACTCCATTGGAAACTGGAGACGAGGGTCCGCCAGGCGCAAGCCACGGAGACAGAGCCGGCAGACGTTCCAAGGACCGTCAAAGCCGACGTCATTAAATGGGGCCATTCTTCACCGCTGTCGGGGCACCCAGGCACACAACGCACCCTTCAATATATCCAGCGCGCCTTCTGGTGGCCCTCCATGGCCAAGGACGTCGAGGAGTTTGTTCGGGCGTGCCCAGTGTGCGCCAGGGCCAAGACCTCTAACCAACGGACACCAGGGGAACTCCAACCACTCCCAGTTCCCCGTCGACCCAGGGCGCACATTGCTGCTGACTTCATCACTGGCCTGCCGGTATCCGAAGGGAAGAGCATCATCATGACGATAATAGATCGGTTCTCCAAAGCTGTGCACCTGGTGGCCCTTCCCGGACTTCCGTCAACCAAAGGGACAGGCGATATGATTTTAGAGCACGTAGCCCGTCTGCATGGGTTCCCAAAGGACATCGTCTCGGACAGGGGGCCCCAGTTCACTGAGTCCACAAAACTCTCGCCTAGATTCATCGGTCCATATCGCATCACCCTCCGTGTAAACCCTGTCACCTATCGGCTCCAGCTGCCTGCGGCGCTCCGGATTCACCCAGTATTCCACACCTCTCAGCTCAAACCCTTCATCACGTCACCAATGATGTGTGTTGCTAGAACGCGGGTTTATTTGTGTAGATCCTTGCTCTTTTTGTAAGAGAGTTTTTTCTAAGAGTAAACGCGTGGTTATCCTGCCTGCTCGCGCTGCTTCCGCGTTTGGGTTTACCGTCCACGCAACACGGGCTAACTGCTAAGGCTGCTGTGTTCGTCCCTCGGTTGCTCGTGACAATAATAGGCTGCTAATAAAATGAATTCATTACTTTAGTCACAAATTATTCAGTCACAAGTAAAGTCACTCATTTCACTCAACTCTTGTGACAATTGTTTATGATAAAAAATAAAACTTATCACTTATTATTACTTATAAGTGTCAAATTTACTGCACAACAAATAAGATTAAATTAAGAAAATACTTATAAAATAATTGACTTATTTATAATATAGTTTGGGTTAGTTACAATAAAGTGTTACTGGGCAATGTGTATGGATGACTAATTTGATAACCACTGTTGTTTTCTGAAGGTCTAGACTTCTTCACGACAAAAGAAAGTTGTTAAAATGTAAAATTCCCAGAACCAGACACTAAATAAATGGGAAAAGAAGAATGGAAGAACATAAAAAATGAAACGTCTTTTAGACTGTCAATAGCCTTTTAGTCTGTAGCAGAACATTCTATCTGTAGCAGTGACGGTCTGATTGACCATCTTAAAAAGTATGTTCCTCTGTATTATGAATAACCAGCTAAATATGTGAAATTCTTCCCATAGTGTGAGCAGTTCTATGGTTTCTCTCCTGTATGAATGCTCTGGTGAATTGTTAAAAATAAAAGCTGTATATATAAAACTCTTCCCACACTCGAGCAGCAATAAGGCTTCTCTTCTGTGTGGATGCGCTCATGCTTTTTGAGATTACCACTAAGGAAAAACATTTTTTACACTCTGAGCACTGATATGGCTTCTCTCCTGTGTGAGCGCGTTGGTGCACTTTTACAGCACCTGAATTTGTAACACCCTTTCCACAGACTGAGCACTGATACGGCTTCCCTCCTGTGTGATGGTGCTGGTGTGTGATGAAATTACTTTGTTGGGTAAAACTCTTCCCAAACTGGTCTTCTTTAAATTCTAGTAGGTTCACAGCAGACTTCTGAATGGAAATTAGTTAGATTAGATGAAATGTTCCTCCATTGCAGTAGAGGGAGCAAACAATTAGATATCTAATGAGTATTTAAACAAATTTTTCCTAATTTCTATTATTTGGTGAAATTGAACAAGATTATAGCAGGATTAGCTAGTACACTAGTATGTTACATTCTTTATGGAAAAGTGAGAAAATACTGTATTATTTAATAAAAAATAAGTGAGCATCTTCTGACATTGCTGAACACACTGCAAAACACAGACAAATGTGTGAATATATTAATCCAATTTACAATCAATATTTGAGGTAATTTAATAATTCAGATTATTTTTTACTTATTATCACATTAACATTTTCTAGTAAATATTTACTTTGATCGAATATAACCAGATCTCCTCCATCTGTGCCAATGAATTGACACATCTGTGGTTTGCAGTGTGTGTCAGAAAATGTTTACTTTAAAAAAATTAAATAATACAGTATTTTCTCTGCTGTGGTTGGCTGCATTCTTCCATAAACATGTGCGACTTATAAGGCATTCTAGTTAATCCTATTATAATCTTGTTCTATTCCACTGTGAATCTTATAGAAATAAAGTGATGTATTAGATATCTAATTGTTTGCTCCCCCTACTCTAATGGTGGAGCAATCCACCTAATCAGACACTACTTTGCATGTAATTAATTCATAATATAGTCCTAGATGTTGGGCTACCACACCCCAGACTCAGGTGATGGGGTGGTAATAGCTGGCTAATGAATGTGAAATGTCCTATTGTTGGATGGTCATGTGATTTTGTCCTGGGGTGTATTTAAAGAAGACACTCTGCTCTTCAAGTTTAGTTGCTACGTTCATTCAGTAGTCTGCTGTGAACCTACTAGAATTTTAAGAAGACCACTTCAACCTTGTAAGTTTTTTCTCTTTCTATTTCATAAAATATGTACACTGTGTGTGTAAAGTTGAGAATATATACTGAAACAAATGATATCTCGCCATTAATGTTGGGGTAGTAGTCAAGAAAGGTGTTTATGTGATAAGTTAGCCATAATGATTTGAGACATACGAAAAGTCTATCTATCTACAATGCAATTCATATGAGTCTTTCTAAGATTTTTTATTTTGTCTGTACAGAGTGAAACACCATCACTAAATATCACCACAGAGGAATATGTGCAGAAATGGGGAGTGATGGTGTTCACATGTGCTCACAGTGTGGGAGGAATTTTGCTTCACAAAATAATCTCAAAATCCACCAGCGCATTCACACAGGAGAGAAACCATATTCCTGCTCACAATGTGGAAAGCGTTTTACCCAGCAGGGTGATCTCAAAATCCACCAGCGCATTCACACAGGAGAGAAACCATACACCTGCACACAATGTGGAAAGAGGTTCACCCAGCAGGGTGCTCTCAAAATCCATGAGCGAATTCACACAGGAGAGAAACCTTATTCCTGCTCACTGTGTGGAAAGAGTTTTACCCAGCAGGGTGCTCTCAAAATCCATGAGCGAATTCATACAGGAGAGAAACCTTATTCCTGCCCACTGTGTGGAAAATGTTTTACACACCAGTGGAATTTCAACACACACCAACGTTTTCATACAGGAGAAAATCAACACCACTGCTCACAGTGTGGGAAGAATTTTTCTTCGCAAGGATATCTCAAAGACCACCAGCGCGTTCACACAGGACTGAAGCCGTATCAGTGCTCAGTCTGTGACAAGGGTTTTATAAATTCAGGTGCTTTAAATTTGCACCAACGCACTCACACAGGTGACAAGCCATATCAGTGCTCAGAGTGTAAAAAAAGTTTTTCTCAGAGTGGTAATCTCAAAACGCATGAGCGCATCCACACAGGAGAGAAGCCTTATTGCTGCTGCGAGTGTGGGAAGAGTTTTACAGATTCATATGTTTTAAAGATTCACCAGCGCATTCACACAGGAGAGAAGCCATATAACTGCTCACATTGTGGAAAGGGTTTTACCCAGCAGGGTGCTCTCAACATACACCAGCGTTTTCACACAGGAGAACAGCCATATAACTGCTCACACTGTGGGAAGAATTTTACACATTTAGGTGGTTTGAAAAGACACCAGGTTATTCACAATAAAGAGGAACATATTTCTGCAGGTGTAAACAAGTTAAAAGTAAAAATGCAAAAACATACATACTAAAAGACATTTGGTTTTTCCTCTTTTTTCCATTTATGCTTTTTTTCCACATATTTAGTGCTTTGGAATTTTACATTTTAACGACCTTCTTCTGTCTGACGTAAGACTTGTGAAATCTGTATGGATGACCAATTGGACCATGTTTGTTTGTAATAGGTTATTGCAAGTCACCCATATTTGGTTTTAAATTAATCTATTACTTCGAAAAGAAAATTTTAAAGGGGATTATTTACTATGAATTAGATTTTTGTCATGAACAGTTGTAGTACTTCATTATTTTGGGACCTGTTATATAAACATAATAAAACATTTTCATAGTATGCATCTCCAGCTCCAGAAATGCATCTGTCTTTTTTGAACACTTATATTTCATTAGCACATAATTCATGTTTTAAAGACCAAGACCAAAATGTAGAGATTTGCAAAGCAAGAAATGAGCAACAAAACAAAAGGCACATAATGACAGTTTTATGAATGATTACAACTGGTTACAACACAACTTTTAATCTTAAAATACCAAATAATAAAATACATTGGGTTAGAAAGTGAACCAAGCATTTGATAAGATGGGAAAAATTATTCAGAAAGACATTCTTGATATTTTCTTCAAATTCTTGATATGATGTATAACTATAGCATTGTGCAAACGTCTTGAGTCACCTGTTATTTATTCATTTAAAATTATATTAAATTATGTAGATTAAATTAAGTATTTGGGAGATTAGGCATAGGAAATATATACTGGACTGAAAAATGAGAGCCGAAAAGGTCCTTCAGGAAGCCTGGAAAACTATTCCTGAACCTAGAAGCACCTAGAAGTGCTTTATACACTTCTTCAACTTAATAATGTAAATACAGAATTAAGTATAAAGTGCCATAATAATGTTTTTATTTTTTGTTGTTGTTGTTTAAGTTATGGCATAAGAAGTAACCATGCATCAATGTTTACTGTTAAGATCATTTCAATTAAAAAAATCACCAAAATCTGTTATTTATCAAGGGGTGCCTAAACCTTTGCATAAGACTGTAAGTAGTATTACAGACCCAGAAGTATTCTTGAAATAACAATATCCACATGGTGATGGACCATCAAGAAAAAAAGCTTTAGAGGCAAGCAGAGACAAAAAGAAACTTTATACAAATACATTTACAAAAATACATTTATTATATATTTAAAAAATTAATGGGACTTTGACATGGTTAATATATTGTGATTGAGAGTCTCAGCAGCAATTAAAATATTTACAAAAACATGAAGTTATGGATTAGTATAGATAATAATAATAATAATAATAATAATAATAATAATAATAATAATAATAATAATAATAATAATTTTTACAGTACAGAAGGGCAAATCATCTTTCCCGTATATGTGTATGTTTTTCCCTTGTAAATGTATGCTTTGTCCTTTAAAAAATGCCTGTCCTGTCTCCCTCCAAGATCATCACGCCACTCCATTGGAAACTGGAGACGAGGGTCCGCCAGGCGCAAGCCACGGAGACAGAGCCGGCAGACGTTCCAAGGACCGTCAAAGCCGACGTCATTAAATGGGGCCATTCTTCACCGCTGTCGGGGCACCCAGGCACACAACGCACCCTTCAATATATCCAGCGCGCCTTCTGGTGGCCCTCCATGGCCAAGGACGTCGAGGAGTTTGTTCGGGCGTGCCCAGTGTGCGCCAGGGCCAAGACCTCTAACCAACGGACACCAGGGGAACTCCAACCACTCCCAGTTCCCCGTCGACCCAGGACGCACATTGCCGTTGACTTCATCACTGGCCTGCCGGTATCCGAAGGGAAGAGCATCATCATGACGATAATAGATCGGTTCTCCAAAGCTGTGCACCTGGTGGCCCTTCCCGGACTTCCGTCAACCAAAGGGACAGCCGATATGATTTTAGAGCACGTAGCCCGTCTGCATGGGTTCCCAAAGGACATCGTCTCGGACAGGGGGCCCCAGTTCACTGAGTCCACAAAACTCTCGCCTAGATTCATCGGTCCATATCGCATCACCCTCCGTGTAAACCCTGTCACCTATCGGCTCCAGCTGCCTGCGGCGCTCCGGATTCACCCAGTATTCCACACCTCTCAGCTCAAACCCTTCATCACGTCACCAATGATGTGTGTTGCTAGAACGCGGGTTTATTTGTGTAGATCCTTGCTCTTTTTGTAAGAGAGTTTTTTCTAAGAGTAAACGCGTGGTTATCCTGCCTGCTCGCGCTGCTTCCGCGTTTGGGTTTTAGCGTCCACGCAACACGGGCTATCTGCTAAGGCTGCTGTGTTCGTCCCTCGGTTGCTCGTGACAATAATAGGCTGCTAATAAAATGAATTCATTACTTTAGTCACAAATTATTCAGTCACAAGTAAAGTCACTCATTTCACTCAACTCTTGTGACAATTGTTTATGATAAAAAATAAAACTTATCACTTATTATTACTTATAAGTGTCAAATTTACTGCACAACAAATAAGATTAAATTAAGAAAATACTTATAAAATAATTGACTTATTTATAATATAGTTTGGGTTAGTTACAATAAAGTGTTACTGGGCAATGTGTATGGATGACTAATTTGATAACCACTGTTGTTTTCTGAAGGTCTAGACTTCTTCACGACAGAAGAAAGTTGTTAAAATGTAAAATTCCCAGAACCAGACACTAAGTAAATGGGAAAAGAAGAATGGAAGAACATAAAAAATGAAACGTCTTTTAGACTGTCAATAGCCTTTTAGTCTGTAGCAGAACATTCTATCTGTAGCAGTGACGGTCTGATTGACCATCTTAAAAAATATGTTCCTCTGTATTATGAATAACCAGCTAAATATGTGAAATTCTTCCCATAGTGTGAGCAGTTCTATGGTTTCTCTCCTGTATGAATGCTCTGGTGAATTGTTAAAAAAAAAAAGCTGTATATATAAAACTCTTCCCACACTCGAGCAGCAATAAGGCTTCTCTTCTGTGTGGATGCGCTCGTGCTTTTTGAGATTACCACTAAGGAAAAACATTTTTTACACTCTGAGCACTGATATGGCTTCTCTCCTGTGTGAGCGCGTTGGTGCACTTTTACCGCACCTGAATTTGTAACACCCTTTCCACAGACTGAGCACTGATACGGCTTCCCTCCTGTGTGATGGTGCTGGTGTGTGATGAAATTACTTTGTTGGGTAAAACTCTTCCCAAACTCTTCCCAAACTGGTCTTCTTTAAATTCTAGTAGGTTCACAGCAGACTTCTGAATGGAAATGAGTGTATCAACTAAACCTAAACCAAGTGTCTACATCTCAGGACAAAGTCACATGGTCATCCAACAATAAGACATTTCACAGTCATTAGCCAACTATTACCACCCCATCATCTGAGTCTAGAGTGTGGTAGCTCAACATCTAGAACTATCCTGTGAATGAATGATGTGCAAAGTAGTCACTGATTAGATGAAATGTTCCTCCATTGCAGTAGAGGGAGCAAACAATTAGATATCTAATGAGTATTTAGACAAATTTTTCCTAATTTCTATTATTTGGTGAAATTGAACAAGATTATAGCAGGATTAGCTAGTACACTAGTATGTTACATTCTTTATGGAAAAGTGAGAAAATACTGTATTATTTAATAAAAAGTAAGTGAGCATCTTCTGACATTGCTGAACACACTGCAAAACACAGACAAATGTGTGAATATATTAATCCATTACGTAAGATGTAGGAGATTACTTGGACAATTTATAAGATCAACTGAAATATTTACTAGAAAATGTTATTGTGATAAACATTTAAGTGAATATGCAATTTTTTTGCAAATTTATGCCAATTATTATAAATAACAATTTAAATATATCTAAAATATTGATTGTAAATTGGGTTTGTACTGTAAATTCATCACAAAGAACAACACTTCTTTGAAACCTCTCAATAAGCTTTAATATTTAGTAATACATTTTTAATTACAATGCGTTTTGCTTTACTAGAGAAGCAGTTCCAGCCAGAAACTTTATCAAGATAAATGTTGTCATAATGGTTGTGATAAAGATGCACTTTTGTGATAAAGTATTTAATGATTGGAACAATTTTTTGTTTAATCTCTTTTCCTGGGTCGGCTCCTGCAGTATTGTGCAGCAGCACTTTTTTTTTTTTTGCATATTCTCGTGTAATGGGGAACAATATGTATTTTATCTGTCACTTTGCTTTAGAAATACTTCATATTTTTTATATTTATTATTTTTATATTTGAATGAAATATACAACTAGACAACAATGTGCATATAGGGTGATTCTCAATATGATCATGAATACATTAATAATTATATAATGAATAATAAATAATGCTTTTCCTTTATGCACTTGTATTTTACATATGTTTACCATGCCCTGATATGATCATAAATATTCCACAAGCTTCACTGCAATACTCAATAACAGAAATATCTAGTATAGTAAAAAAAAAAAAAAAAACAGAGTTCTTCTTGATTCTGCCCAAATAAAAAAGATGCTCTGCAGACTGACTTGCCAACAGGAACAAAAAAACACCTACAGTCAAAAGACAAGATCGTCATTTCCCAGTTACTTTGGATAGTGGAAAAATAAATGATTACTTCATACATTTGTTTATTTTGTAAGTCAGATTCTGTAATGCACCTCAACAATAATGTGATTATATCCATTCACAGGAAAGGAACCCTGATTAGGAATGTAAGTGCATCATGCTATATGATCTGCAAGAATGTTCTCTATCACTGAAGAAACCTTTTATATCCCCCTAAGTTAATATTTAACATTTAGTTCAGTTTCTGGTGCAAACCACAATATAGAAAGATTTCGATTACCTACTTAGTATGTGGACACACCAGGTTGATCATATATATACTGTCACCAGTTTAAGCTCCCAAAGAGAATGGGTTCATTCAAACAGATGGATGTCATATATACAGTATTGGGTGCAACACATTACATTTTAAATGCATGTAATTTGATAACGCCTACGCAGGGAGCGAAGAGCAATAACAGAGGAGCTCACCACAGGAGCACGCCGTGACAGATGTTTTCAAAGTAAATTAAAAGTAACGCGTAATCTGATTACTGTTTGCATGTAATAATCAGTAATGTAATCAAAATTAAAATTTTAATAGCAATTAGTCATTTGTAGTAGATGACTTTTTTGAGTAACTTACCCAACACTATAATTATTCTTTGTCTAGATCATTTATTTTCATTCATCTATTTACAGAAAGTATGTCAAAATGAACTATTCTTAAATTTTATTAAATATTATAATATCATTGAATTGTGAGACTTTTCATTGGTTGTATTCTGACTTTCACAATTTGTTTCTTCATAGAAAGGAAATTCTACAGTTAAACTAGTTGCTTTTTGGCTTTTAAATTAGGATGTTTAACAATTTTAGAGGAAATCTTGAAACATTCAAATAAGAATGATTAAATAATTCCATCCACTTACAGACTTCTTTGCATGTCCTTAATTAACCGAAAGATTCCAGACTGTAAACAACAGACTGAGATGATAAGGTGCTAAAGGATGGTAATTACTATCAAACACCCTGTTGAGTATTCTGTGTCTTAACTTTCTCTGTGTTTTTGCTATAGATTTAAATGTAATTGTCTGGTTCTCTTGATTGTAAAAACAATTGCAGAAGGCTTAATACAGAAACTTGGACGAGTAGAATTCAATACTGCTTACTGTGTGTGAAGAGTTTTCAGCCAAAACACTCTTAACAGGCACAAACAGCTTCAGAAAAAGAAGGACAAGTGTAGGGCAATTTCACCAAGCAAAAACCACCAGTGCCTTCACACATGAGAGAAACCATATTGTTCCTTACAGGTGTATGAAATGCTTTACAAATCAGTGCAGTTTCAGAAAACATCAGCTCTTTCACACAAAAGCCGTATTACTGCTCACAGTGTGGGAAGAAAAAGATTTACTTGAAAAAGTCTTAAAACCTTAAAATACAACTGCTTATTCACACAAGAAATACATTTCACTAGTATTAAAACATATCAGGGCAGCCACTCAGATGGGAAGCCATATTTCACACAAGAGAAACTGCTGCTTCTCTATATTGTGGTATGATCCTAACTAACTTAAGAGAATATCTGCAATAAATGGCTTCTTCTGTGGTGGAGAACATTCTTCCAGATCATGCATCATGATCCAAATCCAATATTAAGCAGGATACCTTTGTGTATTACTGCTGGAATACAAACTTAGTATTTTTTTGGTATTTTTTATTTTGTACAAATGTATAATTATAATGAAAAGTCATAAATTATTTTTCAATATCCAAAGTACCTTACAAATGAAGATGTTGTCTTTTGACTGTAGTTGCTCTTGTTTGTTCCTGTTGGCAAATCAGTATGCAGAGCATACCGCATACAAATCTAGTATTTTTAATCATGATAGGTATTCATGTTATTGAGAATTGCAGTGAAACTCAGGAGATATTGATGATCACATCAGGGCAAGGAGACCTATTTTTTATTGACTTCTGTAGTAAAAATGCAATGTAGTAAAATGCAAATAAACACACACATAAATATGGAGAGTCACCATCTGAACATTTTGGTCTAGCTATATATGTGAATAAAATTGCAAGAAAAAGTGATAAAAATATCTAAATAAAATGGGTTCTTTGGCAAAGTGACAGATAAATTTCATGTTGTTCCCATTACATGAGAATATGCATTTGATTTAAAACTCTGCAATGATCCATACTACAGAGGCCAATCTGCGAAATAAAGATCATCATTTACTACTTAAACTATTATCACAAATTTATCATCGATAAAGTTTATGCCTGGGACTGCAAGGCATTTTAAGTAAAAACGTAAAGAAAGTTTAGTAAGAATGTGTGAATGTTTCAAAAAGGATGAAGTTGTACATTTGTCCAATTTACAATCAATATTTGAGGTAATTTAATAATTCAGATTATTCTTTACTTATTATCACATTAACATTTTCTAGTAAATATTTACTTTGATCGAATATAACCAGATCTCCTCCATCTGTGCCAATGAATTGACACATCTGTGGTTTGCAGTGTGTGTCAGAAAATGTTTACTTTTAAAAAAAATTAAATAATACAGTATTTTCTCTGCTGTGGTTGGCTGCATTCTTCCATAAACATGTGCGACTTATAAGGCATTCTAGTTAATCCTATTATAATCTTGTTCTATTCCACTGTGAATCTTATAGAAATAAAGTTATTCAATTTTTTTTATTTCTATAGCGCTTTTAACAATGGTCATTGTCATTGTCTCAAAGCAATGAGTTATGTATTAGATATCTAATTGTTTGCTTTCCCTACTCTAATGGTGGAGCAATCCACCTAATCAGAGACTACTTTGCATGTAATTAATTCATAATATAGTCCTAGATGTTGGGCTACCACACCCCAGACTCAGGTGATGGGGTGGTAATAGCTGGCTAATGAATGTGAAATGTCCTATTGTTGGATGGTCATGTGATTTTGTCCTGGGGTGTATTTAAAGAAGACACCCTGCTCTTCAAGTTTAGTTGCTACGTTCATTCAGTAGTCTGCTGTGAACCTACTAGAATTTTAAGAAGACCACTTCAATCTTGTAAGTTTTTTCTCTTTCTATTTCATAAAATATGTAAACTGTGTGTGTAAAGTTGAGAATATATACTGAAACAAATGATATCTCGCCATTAATGTTGGGGTAGTAGTCAAGAAAGGTGTTTATGTGATAAGTTAGCCATAATGATTTGAGACATACAAAAAGTCTATCTATCTACAATGCAATTCCTATGAGTCTTTCTAAGATTTTTTATTTTGTCTGTACTGTTACAGAGTGAAACACCATCACTAAATATCACCAGAGAGGAATATGTGCAGAAATGGGGAAGGATGGTGTTCACATGTGCTCACAGTGTGGGAGGAATTTTGCTTCACAAAATAATCTCAAAATCCACCAGCGCATTCACACAGGAGAGAAACCATACACCTGCACACAATGTGGAAAGAGGTTCACCCAGCAGGGTGCTCTCAAAATCCATGAGCGAATTCACACAGGAGAGAAACCTTATTCCTGCTCACTGTGTGGAAAACATTTTACACACTGGAGTACTTTCAACACACACCAGCGTTTTCATACAGGAGAAAATCAACACCACTGCTCACAGTGTGGGAAGAATTTTGCTTCGCAAGGATATCTCAAAGACCACCAGCGCGTTCATACAGGAGTGAAGCCGTATCAGTGCTCAGTCTGTGACAAGGGTTTTATAAATTCAGGTGCTTTAAAAGTGCACCAACGCACTCACACAGGTGACAAGCCATATCAGTGCTCAGAGTGTAAAAAAAGTTTTTCTCAAAGCGGTAACCTCAAAATGCATGAGCGCATCCACACAGGAGAGAAGCTTTATTGCTGCTGCGAGTGTGGGAAGAGTTTTACAGATTCAGCTGTTTTAAAGATTCACCAGCGCATTCACACAGGAGAGAAGCCATATAACTGCTCACATTGTGGGAAGAATTTTGCTTCGCAACATAATCTCAAAAAACACCAGCGCATTCATACAGGAGAGAAACCATATTCCTGCTCACAATGTGGAAAGAGTTTTACCCAGCAGGGTGCTCTCAAAATCCATGAGCGAATTCACACAGGAGAGAAACCTTATTCCTGCTCACTGTGTGGAAAAAGTTTTACACACCGGAGTACTTTCAACATACACCAGCGTTTTCACACAGGAGAACAGCCATATAACTGCTCACACTGTGGGAAGAATTTTACACATTTAGGTGGTTTGAAAAGACACCAGGTTATTCACAATAAAGAGGAACATATTTCTGCAGGTGTAAACAAGTTACAAGTAAAAATGCAAAAACATACATACTAAAAGACATTTGGTTTTTCCTCTTTTTTCCATTTATGCTTTTTTTCCACATATTTAGTGCTTTGGTTTTTTTTTTACATTTTAACAACCTTCTTCTGTCTGACGTAAGACTTGTGAAATGTGTATGGATGACCAATTGGACCATGTTTCTTTGTAATGGGTTATTGTAAGTAACCCATACTAGCTTTTAAATTAGTCTATTACTTCAAAAAGAAAACTTTAAAGTGATTTATTTACTATGAATTAGATTTTTGTCATAAACAGTTGTAGTACTTCATTATTTTGGGACCTGTTATGTAAACATAATAAAATGTTTTCCTAGTATGCATCTCCACCTCCAGAAATGCATCTGTCTTTTTTGAACACTTATATTTCAGTAGCACACAATTAACGTTTTAAAGACCAAGACCAAAATGTAGAGATTTGCAAAGCAAGAAATGAGCAACAAAACAAAAGGCACATAATGACAGTTTTATGAATGATTACAACTGGTTACAACACAACTTTTAATTTTAAAATACCAAATAATAAAATACATTGGGTTAGAAAGTGAACCAAGCATTTGATCAGATGGGAAAAGTTATTCAGAAAGACATTCTTGATATTTTCTTCAAATTCTTGATATGATGTATAACTATAGCATTGTGCAAAAGTCTTGAGTCACCTGTTATTTATTCATTTAAAATTATATTAAATTATGTAGATTAAATTAAGTATTTGGGAGATTAGGCATAGGAAATATATACTGGACTGAAAAATGAGAGCCGAAAAGGTCCTTCAGGAAGCCTGGAAAACTATTCCTCAAGACTACATTAAATTCTAAGAAAACCTGGCTCTTTGGAAGCAAAATATTAAGAAATTAGGGGTGCCACAATACTTTTGCACAGTTTTGGACATTGCACAGGACATTGTTTCTGGCAAGTCAAAAACCTAGAAGTGAACTTTATACTTAATTCTGTATTTAAAATTAAATTATATAAAAACTTTTGCACAGTGCCATAATACTGTTTTTGCACAGACCATATTAGGCTGCTAATAAAATGAATTCACTACTTTAGTCACAGATTATTATATATATATATTATTATATTATTATTATATTTAGTCACAAGTAAAGTCACTCATTTCATTAATTCACTCTTGTGAGTAGACCATGTCTTCCTATTCACTATCAGACAGTATAAAGACTTCACCATAATGTACATAACTGTTTTATTAATATGCTGAAATGAATAAATATAAATTAATAATATACTTAAATGAATAAATATATAAATAGGAATATATTTATTCATATACTGTGAATATTAGGGTTTTAACATGTTATTCAATGTGTATTGCTGGAAAATATCAGAAAACGCCCATCTGTAAGCTCATGCACAATCAATGAAAACCCTTTTTTTCTGCAGAAAGACATGTATTTTGGTGAGTTGGCGTTGCATATCATGACAACATTATATTAATCATTTTCTACATAAGAAATGCCAAATTCTGTACAACTGTTTATGATAAAAACTAAAACTTATATAAGTGTCAAATTTACTGCACAACAAATAAGATTAAATTAAGAAAAGACATATAAAATAATTGACTTATTAAAAGTATAGTTTGGGTTATTTACAAAAAAGTGTTACTGTGCAATGTGTATGGATGACTAATTTGATAACCATTGTTGTTTTCTGAAGCTCTTGAGAAAGTTGTCAAAATGTAAAATTCCCAGGAACCAGACACTAAATACATGGGAAAAGAAGAATGGAAGAACATAAAAAACACTCAAAGAAAACATAACCGCATCCACACAGGAGAGAAACCTTATTGCTGCTCTGAGTGTGGGAAGAGTTTTACATGTACAGCTTTTTTTAAAATTCTTTTAAAAATTCTAAGAAAAGCTTTTTCTCAAAAAATGCGCTAAGGATCTTTTTTTAGATTACTTTGCATAGAAAAAGTCTTCCTACACTGTGAGCACATGTGAATTCTCTTCTTCTCCATTTCTGCAAAAAATTCTTTTTTGTAATGTTTAGTGAATGTTTTTCACGCTGTAACAGAACAGTAAATGTTTTAGAAAGCCCCTTATCAATTCATTTTAGATAAATGGCCATTTCATATGTCTTAAAGCATCATGACCAACTGACCTTATAATCAAATTTCTCTACTACTAGCACAACATTAATGAAGACTAATTAATTAATTAAGTATATTTACTCAATTTTACATACACACAAGGTACATATTTAAAATATTGGGAGAAATAAAACTTTTTTTGGAAGAAGTGTGTTTTTTTGGAAGGAGTGTGTATGTGTGGTTCGCTCATAGGAGCAGGAGTGTGTGTGTGTGTGTGTGTGTGTGTGTGTGTGTGTGTGTGTGTGTGGTTCGCTCATAGGAGCAGGAGTGTGTGTGTGTGTGTGTGTGTGTGTGTGTGTGTGTGTGTGTGTGTGTGTGTGTGTGTGTGTGTGTGTGTGTGTGTGGTTCGCTCATAGGAGCAGGAGTGTGTGTGCGTGTGTGTGTGTGTGTGTGAGCGTGTGTGTGTGTGTGTGTGGTTCGCTCATAGGAGCGTGAGGTTAAGAGTTTGACATGGACCATCTAGCAGGTTATGCTTAGAAGAACCTGTTTGTCTGTAAAGTATATAGAGCCTGTGTGCATGTGTTAGGTTTAGGGAATTCTGTGTCAGTTCTATTTAAAGAGCCTATGTGTTTTTGTTTGAAGAGCCTGTGTTTTGTTTTAGTCTGGTTTGTTTTGTGTTAAACAAAGAACATTTTACGTTTAAAAACATCTCCTCTGCGTCTATGTCTGCCCTCTTGAGCCCACGGCAAGAACAACAGCCCGAACTATCAGTAGTACACCCAAGTTCGTGACACTTATTTAATGCCCTATACAGTTAGGCAAAATGTACATAGGGTTATTCTCAATAGGATAATTAATAAATGAATAATTATTTAATGATGATTTTCAAATCTTCATGCACTTGTGTTTTACATATGTTTACCTTGCTCTGATGTGGTCATCAACCCCCAAGTTTCATTGCAATGCTTAATAACATGAATATCTACTATAGTTTAACTTGTTATTGTTTGACTTATTCTTGATTCAGCCCAAATATCAAGGATGCTCTGCATACTGACTTGCCAACAGGAATAAAAAAGCAACTATAGTCAAAAGAGTTGCTTTTAGTGGCTTTTACATAATATATATAGTATGTGTACGTTGTCCAACAGTTTTAGAGAAAATCTTGTCTATTTAAATAAGAGTGAATAAAAAATTCCATCCACTTACAGACTTCTTTGCAGATCCTTAATTAACCAAAGATTCCAGACTGTAAACAACGGATAGGGTGCTAATGGATGGTACTTACTATCAAACACCCTGTTGTTGGAGTATTATGTGTCTTAACGCATTCTCTGCATTTTGCTATAGATTTAAATGTAAGTAACTGGTTCTCTTGATTGTAAAAACAATTGCAGAAGGATTAATGCAGAAACTGGTACTAGTAGAATTCACTTCAGCTTACTGTGTGCAAAGAGTTTTCAACAACTCCATGACATCCTTGGTACACAATCAGATTCATATAAAGGAAGAACAAGATCAGTTTATGGCAATTTTGCCCAACTTTGAAAAACCACCAGTGCATTCACACATGAGAGAAACCATATTGGTCCTCAAAGTGCATGAAATGTTTTACAAATCAGTGCAGTTTCAGAAAACTGTAAGAAACATCAGCTCATTCACCCGTAAGCTGTATTACTGCTTATGGTGTGGGAAGAAAAAAGTTTTACTTGAAAAAGCCATCTTAAAATACATCAAAAAATGCCATCTCAGTAGTATTAAAACACATCAGGACAGTTACACAGATATTTCTGCATATTTCAGATATGTTATTTTTGTAGTGGATTACAGAATCTGATCTAGAGACTCCAGATATGTACCTTGCAAGCACTTTTATTCACCAATTGCTTGCTCATTGAACAGCCTTTAAAACAAATTTAGTAATGTTTGCAGTTTTACTGCTGTACAAATGCATAAAACAATTATTATAGAAGTAATAATTAACAGACTGTAGCTGCTGTTAATGTTTTTTCCTGTTGGCAAGTATTTTCAATATGCAGAGCATCTGTGATATTTGTGCAAAATCAAGAACCAGTTGATCTATTTATACTTCAAAATCACACTAGTTATTCATGCTATTGACTATTGAAACTATATATATATAAAATATTTTTCCAGATGTCTTTTTATCACCCAGGATGCATTTCAATACATAAAACAAATGCATCAAACCCAGAATTATACTTGAAATTCCAATATCCACATGGTGACGTCTATCAAGAACAAACCTTTAGAGGCAAGCAGAGACAAAAAAGAAAGAAAGAAAAAAATAGCATAAAAAATCATGAAAAAAAAATCAGTAGTTTGATATGTTTAATATTTTGTGAATAAGAGTCTCAGCAGCAATTAAACTACTTACAAAAAGATGAAGGCATGAAAAAAAATGACATTGGTATTATATACACAGATGCATTTTGGAGTGTTGGGGTTGCATACCATGACAACATTTTATTAGTCATTTTCTACTGAACAGATCCCAAATTCTGAAGTAGTACAATTGTTTATGAAGAAAAAAAATATTCACAGTAAATAAACATCATACAAGTGTCAAATTTGAAATTTACTGAACAACAAATAATATAAAATTAACAAAAGACTTATGGAATAATTGACTTGTTTATAGTATGGGTTAGTTACAATAAAGTAAAACTCCCATTAACCAGCAGAAGAAAAAAAAATAGAATGGAAGAACGGAAAAAATGAAACGTCCTTTAGTATGCTGTAGCAGAAATCTGTAGCAGGTAACAGTGTTGTTTACCATCTGCAAAAATATGTTACTCTAATATGTTACAAATATGTATTGTGAATAACCTGGTGCCTTTTCAAACTATCTAAATATGTGAAATTCCTCCCACAGTATGAGCAGTCATAAGGCTTCTCTCCTGTGTGGATGCGCTCATGCTTTTTGAGATTACCACTCTGAGAAAAATTTTTTTTACACTCTGAGCACTGATATGGCTTCTCTCCTGTGTGAGCACGTTGATGCACTTTTAAAGCACTTGAATTGGTAAAACACTTGCCACAGACTGAGCACCGATACGGCTTCACTCCTGTGTGAATGCGCTCATACTTTTCTAAATCGCCTTGTTCTGCAAAACTCCTCCCACAGTCTGTGCAGCAGTACGGCTTCTCTCCTCTGTGACTGCGCTCATGCCTTCTGAGATTAGCAATCTGAGTAAAACCCTTTTCACACGCTGAGCACTGATACAACCTTAATCCCAAGTGAATGCGCTGGTGTCTTATTAAAGTCTCTATTGCTGTAAAACTCTTCCCACAATCTGAACAGTGATGTGGCTTTTCTCCTGTGTGAATGCGCATGTGGGCTTGGAGAACACGCTTGTGTGCAAAATTCTTCCCACACTGTGAGCAGTGGTGTGGCTTTTCTCCTGTGTGAAAATGCTGGTGTGTGTTGAAAGCACTCCGCTGTGTAAAACTCTTTCCACACAGTGTGCAGGAAAACGGTTTCTCTCCTGTGTGAATGCGCTGGTGGTTTTTGAAAGTAGACTGCTGGGTGAAACTCTTCCCACATTGTGAGCAGGAATACGGTTTCTCTCCTGTATGAATGCGCTGGTGTTTTTTGAGATTACTTTGCGTGGAAAAAGTCTTCCCACACTGTGAGCACACGTGAATTCTCCCCTTCCCCATTTCTGCACAAATTCCCTTTTTGTGATGTTTAGTGAAGGTGTTTCACTCTGTAACAGAACAGTAGACAAAATAAAAAACATAGAAAGCCTATTATGAATGAAATGTGGATAGATGGACTTTTCATATGTCTCAAAGCATCATGGCTAACTGATCTTATAATCACATTTCTTGACTACTAGCACAACATTAATCAGGAGAGGTCATTTTACTCAGTATATTTACTCAGCTTTACACACACAGTCGACAAATTAAAAAGATTGGAAGATAGAAAACTCACAAAGTTGAAGAGGTCTTCTTTAAATTATAGTAGGTTCACAGCAGACATCCGAGTGAGTGTAACAACTAAACCTGCAGGGCTGAGTGGCTTCTTTAAATACACCTCAGGACAAAGTCACATGATCATCCATAATAGGGCATTTCATAGTCATTAGCCAACTATTACCACCCCATCATCTGAGTCTAGAGTGTGGTAGCACAACATCTAGAACTATCTTGTGAATGAATGATGTGCAAAGTAGTCTCTGATTAGATGGATTGTTCCTCCATTAGGGTAGGGCGAGCAAACTATATCTATTTCTATAAGATCCATACAAATTCAGCTTTTTTAATATATATATTTTATGAAATGGAGCAAGATTATTACATAATTAATTAGCACATTAGTACTTTACAAATCTTTATTGAAAAATGCAGCCAATGTCATTATGCTGTATTATTAAAAAAGAAGGTAAAAGGTAAGGTCTTCTGACTTTGTTGCACACACTGCAAACCACAGACAAATGTGTAAATATATTAATCCATTACATAAAATGTTCATCACTTTGAGGAGATTACTTGGACAATTATATAAGAACAACTTAAATATTTACATGAAAATGTTATTGTGAAAACAGTTAGGGAAATCTGAAATATACTGTATACAGTATATACAGTATAAAGAAAAATTTAAATATACCTAAAATAGTCATTTTAATATTGTAAATGTAAATTTACCACAAAGACCACCACTTCACCACATTCTCACTAAGCTTTAAGTAAGTTTTTAATTACAATGCTTTTTGCTCTGCTAGAGAAGCAGTTCCAGCCAGAAACCTTATCAAGAGCAATTTTGTGATAGTGGCTGTGATAAAGATGCAATTTTGTGAAAAAGTAGTTGATGATTATAACAATTTTTGGGCCTCCGAGTGGCGCAGTGGTTAAAGCGCTCGCCCTATCATCCGGAGATCGCTAGTTCGAATCCCGGGTGGTGCTGTAACCTCTTGCAGCCGGAGGTCTAGAGAGAGCTGATTGGCCGAGCTCTCTCAGAGGGGAGGGATGAGAGGTACTTAGTGCTCCCACATCAATCACGGCTCTACAGCCAGTCAGGGGCGTCTGTGAGCTCGCGCAACGGAGGGAGCGGATAGCGCTGTCCTCCGAGTGTGTTACGCCGCCCCCAACGGTGCGCGAGCGAGCAGTTCGAAAAGGTGCGGTCGGCTGGCGTCACGTGGTTCGGAGGAATCACGTGATAGTCTTCGGCCCTCCCGGCTGAGTGGTAGTAGTAGCCTTAATGTGGGAGCCCCCTAGTGACGGGGAGGAATCGGACACGACTAGATTAGGGAGAAAATCGGGGAAAAATCCAAAAAAAAATAATAAATTTTTAGTGTCATCTCTTTTCCTGAGTTGGCTCATACAGTATTCCTTGTAGGGTTTTACATCAAAGTGCATATTTTCGTGTAATGGAGAACAATACGAATTTGATATGTTACTTTGCTTTATAACTAACTCATATATATTTTATATTTATTATTTTTATATTTTAATGACATATATAGCTAGACAAAAATGTGTATAGGGTGATTCTCAATATGAATACATTAATAATTATTTAATGAGTAATAAATAATGATTTTCAAATCTTGCATTTGTATTTGTATGTTACATATGTTTACCATGCCCTGATATCATAATAAATATCCTCCACGTTTCACTGCAATACTTAATAACATGAATATCTTGTATAGTTTAAAAAAACCTAGACTTGTTCTTTATTCTGCCCAAATATCGAGTATGCCCTGCATACTGACTTTCCAACAGGAACAAAACAAGATCTTATTTATAATTATATGATTATAAGATTGGTTAGGCATAATGCTTTGAGACAAATGAAAAGGCGATCTGTCTAAAATGCATTCATATGAGGCTTTTATTAGGCTTTGTCACATCAAGCCACTGCCCTGCTATGATCACCTGAGCACTCCCGTTCCATGTTCCCAACCATTCTTTTCATCTCACTGCCTCACTCTTCGCACACCTGTGCGCTATCACTGATTACCTTTCATGCCAATTTAAACCACCCTCTGACACCACCACCATGTCGCCAGATTACTGTGGGCCTTACTAGCTCAATATTCCAGCGTTTTTCTCCTCACAACCTGTGAGATATTAACCACGTTTTGTTCCTCTGACTACGCCATCTGTTATGTGCTAAAATGCCCCCCTGCCACAGATTGCGCCCCCCATACATACATTGTAATCTCTATCAAATATTATATTTAAATATAAATTCATAGGTTCATGATTTACATAATACAAATTACACCAAATGAATTTGATTATAAAATAAGCAATATAAAAAAGACATGTTGTGTATGAAAAAAAATAAAATAAAATATATATAAATATATATATATATATATATATATATATATATATATATATATATATATATATATATATAACAGCTCAGCCGGGTTGCCATTGTTGGGCCCTTGAGCAAGGCCCTTAACCCTAACTGCACCATGACTGACCCTGCGCTCTGACCCCAGTTACACTGGGATATGCGAAGAAGGAATTTCACTGTGCTGTAATGTATTACATCTTACTTTAAGAAACACAAGCTTGATTTACAGGAGGTAGCGCGCTAAACGCTCATAACGATATCTCTTTTTTGCCCACCTTGGCCGTGACTTTTGCATGGTAGCACGAGCACTTAGTTAACAAAAGTTGGATGAAAATCCTGAAGTATTTAACAGTTAAGGAGTAGGGCCGCTTCAATACTCTGTAAAACATGTTAGCACATTTACGGAGATGGGAAGCCAGGTTTCTGCTTAGAGTGAGGGAACATTTATACATGACTGAGTACTCTTAAAGTGCTTCAGCACATTCATGCAGAAGCGGAGCCATGTTGCTTTCCGTGTGAGAAGTGATTTGTGCAACAAAAGACTCTTAACATTTCACTGCTCATAGTGTGAACAATTTCACTTGAAAAAATAATGCCACTTGAATATACATATGTTCAAAAGGCTTCTGTATATTCTTGCTTACTCTGCTAGAAAAGCTTAACACCATAGTAATTATATAATGCACCAGTACACGCACAGTATGGAAAACCTTAAGTTAACCTGAGCCTCCAATAAAGATTTGACATATAATGTTTGTTGTCTGAAGCGTAGTAACAAGACATGGCTGAGACATATCAAAACTTGGTAAATTTGTGTTTCTTATTTGATTAGCTACAAATTAGCTTTAATGCCTAGTACTATTTATACTGACATGTGCAAATGGACAAAAGAAATATTGCACCATCATTACGCAGAAGAGCAAGTGGGAGATGAACATCAGTTATTTTCTCAACAAAAATAACAGACATTGCAGTTCCTCTAGCAACTAAAGAAGTTAAATCTGCCACCATCGATGACCATGCAGTTCTACAACACCATCATTGACTCCATGTCACGCAGCGGGGTGGAACGAATCCAAGTGCAGCTGGGTGATCGCAACGGTAAATGGGAGCGTGGTCGGAATGCGAAAGCAAGGGTCAAATGCCAGAGAATCAATCAGCGTAGCGCCTAAGCCAAAACACGAAACAAGGGCTGTATTCAAAATAGAAAGCATTAGATCGGTAATTGGGAAATCAAGCAGCGAGATGACTATTCAAAAAATGTTAAACAAAAGCCGTAGTCAATCTCCTGGTTTGCAGTCCAACACCTTAATTACTGAACCATCCTTACCCCCTTTACTCTGATACATCTAACCAAAATCCAGTTGAACCAATTGGCTTCAGAAGTCACCTAATTACTAAATAGAGTCCATCTGTGCACAAATGTCAAAGTTCAAGAGGCATGAATAACTGTACAGGACACAATGATGTACACAGTGATTTGTATAACAGTTGTGCCAGGGTCCGGGTTCGATCCCCGGCCAGGCTCGATTCCCGTCTCTGTGTGCATGGAGTTTGCATGTTCTCCCCATGCTTGGTGGGTTTCCTCCAGGTACTCCGGTTTCCTCCCACAGTCCAAAGACATGTTAGGTTGATTGGCGTTCCCAAATTGTCCGTAGTGTGTGAATGAGTGAGTGTATGTGTGTGTGTCTGTGCCCTGCGATGGATTGGCACCCTGTCCAGGGTGTACCCTGTCATGTGCCCCAAGTCTCCTGGATACAGGATTAAGCGGTATAGATGATGAGTGAGAGAGTGAGAGTGAGTGTATTTGTTGGACTAGTGGGAGGATCATGATCATGTCATTTATTATGTGTCATTGTCAATGATTTGTAACAGTCATAGGTTAGGAGTGTTATCAGAAACTGTTTCACGGACATCCCAGAACCCAACATATTTTATTTAGTACACTCTAAAAAATGCTGGGTTAAAAACAACCCAAACTGGGTTGTTTTTAACCCAGCTGCTGGATAAATATTGGACCAACTACATGCTGGGTTAATTTAACCCAGCAAAATGGGTCAAATATTCAATCCAAATTCTAGGTCATATTTAACTATAATGCTGAGTTAATTTTACCTCAAAAATAGGTTATTATTATTTTTATGTTTTACATGTCTATGGGTAAAACAGTTTAATTACTTTGATATACTGGTCTATTACAAAAGAAAACACTAAGTTTTGCAAACCATACATATATGCAATAAACAACACCCAATTAATTGTACAAAACATAGGAAAATATTTATTTTTCAAAAGCACAAGATCAGATAATACAAAACACGTTCAACAGCGACATCATTACGATACTATTACTGAGAAGCACTAATGCCTGAGAGCAGTGCTGGTCATTATCTCCCAACATCAGGGTGTAGGTGTACGGCCTCGACTGACAGATATTCCACGGTGTTGGTTCCAACCTTAGAAAGAAAGAAAGTAAAAGTTTATGGAAAAATTCGAGAGGGTTGGCTAGTATGCATATTTGTAAGAAGATTAATGTTTTGTAACACCTCAGCTATTTTATGTGTTTGCTAACGCTAGCAACCTAGCTAAATGCTAGCGTCATGCTGGCACTACAGTTAACAGTTTAGCTTTCATTCATCACTTCACCACCTTCATACACCCTGCAAGCATTCTACAAAGAAAGCTAAAAAAGCTCAGACATTTTTGCAGTTTCTTTCATACACAGGTGGGGTTCTTTGGTTTGGCTAGCTAGCAGCCATTGTCAGATAAACTAGCATGCTATAGCACAGAACAGGCTGAAAGTTTGAGTGTAACACGGTAACAGTAATAAATGTTACATACAGTGAACAAATTCAGTCATAGGTGAGTGAAAGTGTGTATACAGACCTTATATTGAACGTTTACATTTCCTCTTAAATGCGTGAGGAGGAAGAAAAAAAGACGAAGCCGACACAGCCACTGAATACACCGGTGAACTTCGGGGGAGGGCCGGTCTGATCTGTGATGTTAGCTGTCGCTAGCTAACCCAACTCCAACCCAGCAAGCTGGGTTAAACAAAAAGTACCCAACTCCCTGTAAATAACCCAGAAATATTACCCAACAGAGGCAACCCAGCGTTTGGGTAGTAAAAACAACCCAGCATTTTTTAGTGTGTATGTATTAGTATGGTGGAGTGTTTGTATGGTACTTTTTTATCAACTATAAAGGGCTAAAAATATGATGAGTTATTTTTTTATTACATTAACAAATTAGCTGTTCGCAAATTGCTATGGTGGACACTGCTGAGTAAAATTATGTGGCAATAAAATTAAGTCAACTGATGTCCTGAATGTACTGGATGACCAGGTTTTCATCTTTCCTGATGGCACAGGAATATTCCAGGACTCAAATTGTGTGAGGGTCTAAATAAGTGTGTAAGTAAAAATTGCTTACTTTGGACGCATGATAATTTATTTGATTTTATTTTAGTTTTTTGGGTGTATTCCACTGTATTTTCTTTGTTCTTCCCCCTTTTTGGTCCTTCATATCTGAATTAAAAACAAATGTGTGATCACTCTCATGCAATTAGGCTTGCAAATTGATAACAGTTCATTTGACTCAGTTTGTATGAAAAATGACAAAGTTAGTTTCGGGTTTATTCAGAGTTTGAGTTAGTGGATTTATTTAAATGACTTTGCACGAAATCCAATTACAGCATGCTGCATTCGATTTTGCTGGTTTAATGATACATTGACTGACATTTCTGGAGAAAAACTAAATTTATTAATTTATTCAGGCGGATTTGGTGTGTATAAATTTCTGCTCCTTGAGCCTAAAAGCAGACAGCTATGTGCAGATCTGACACGCTTGCTTGGTCAGAAATCTAATGCAATTAGAGGCAGTTTGACAGGTAGGCCTTTCTGCTATTAGCCCTTTACCCTGCTTTTATTCCTTGGTCAGAATATTTAAAAGGGCTTCTGAGCTCAGAGAGTCTACATCAAAGGCATTAGATGAATGTGAAATGTGTTGTATTATAATGAAGACACAGAAGAACTATTGATTTTCTAGTTTGTAATTCAAGTTTTTAAATTAAGAGGATGAAATGAAAATAAAAGTACATGACAGAGACTAATTTTTACCAACAATGCAGTAAAGAAAGGAGCTTATTGGGTCAGACGTAATCCCTACATTGTATCAGACTTATCTTTCTAATACCCACTCTAGTGGTGCAGTATATGAGAAGCGAAATTTGTTTTTCTCATGTCATATTTTCATGTTGCTGTCTCTTGTTTTGTTGCCATTATGCAGGATTGGCTGTAACAGTTAATTCTTGTATCCATTTCATGTATATTCTAGTGGCAAACAGAGCATGTAATCTTAATTGTAAGTTCTGTTTTACTGTTATGAAATGATAAACTTTTTCAAAGTATTTTTAACGAGGATACAGTGTTAAAACCTACAATAGCAACAAAGATACAAATTTACACAGGATTGGATTACACACTCACTGCCATCCTATCGGTAGGAAGGCTCTTTTAGCTGACTTCTCTCAATTCTTTTCTTAATCCACTGTAATTATGTCATATCCAAGGAGATGAAGAATGTTGTCTTCACACTCAATTTGGCTACAAAGTGATAACAGGAATAGAGCTGGTGAAATTGCAAATATTCTTGGTGTCTAAGCAGAGAGAGAGGAGGGAATGATAATGCATGCGTCAAAAAGGTAATGATAGCATGCATCCACACAACAAATTCCAATCTCTTGTATAGTGTAGTTTGGATGACTTTATGGAAAGGAAAATACATTCTGTTGAGTCTTGTAATTCTTTCTATTGTTTTCCATCACAATGTTAATTTCATTATGACACAACTGCAGAAATTGAATAGTGACCATATTATATTCTGGAAAAAAAACAGTATTCCCATCCATTTATATTTGTATTTTAACTGAAATAAATTTGATAGGTTCCCCAGTACTGGCAACAATTTACACAGAATTACATTTTTATTTAAGTTGTTGAAGTAAAAGGAGGGAACTAACATTATAACTGATGACTAATGTGTAAAGCACTTTTTTTTTATAGCAGGGCAGTAACACAGACACAGACAGCATTTTAGTGCTTAAACAGGTGCAAGTTTATTTATACACATGGGTGTGTATAAATCTTAATTCTTAAGTCTTAATTGCAAGAATAGTGTATGAGAGTGCAGGAGAGTGGAGCCTGGAAAAGGAGAACAACACAGGTGTCTGAAATACATTTACTCTATTACATTTATTAAGTAACTTTTTGAAAAAATAAATACTGCACCATACTTTTTACTTTTACTTGAGTAGATTTGCGAAGAAGAATCGCTACTTGTATGTTACCTACAGTAGGTATTTGTTTCAAAAGCTTTATGTTGTGAAAAAAATGAGATTAGGGAATCTGGGTTTCTTGTTCTTTTTCTTGCTTGCTATTTTGTAAAGATATTTGTTTTTATTAGTTTCTTTTATTACATTTATTTCATTTGTAAATGTCAGAATTTGTCAATTATTTCATAATTTTGTCTGGCTGCTTACATAATTTCTAAAAAAAAAAAAAAAGACAGTAAAACCTTTGTTCATATTTTTGTTCATTTAATTTACATCTTTTAATTTAATCTTAAGAAATGAAGGATGGCAGAATGTTTTTGCTAAGGACTAAATATTGATAGTCCTTCTAGAGCCTCTTATGTTTTGTATCATATTTTTAAAACATCTATGCAGTTTTAGAGTAAGATTTAGTTCTTGAATCTTGAATCAAGGGCTTTCATAAAAATAATAAAAATACAGAATTTACCATTTAAGAATTGTAGCACTTTCTACAGGGTCACTCACGTTATGAGACCATGTTTGACACATGAAATTGTGACTATGATTTTAAACATGTGCCATCCACATTTAATAATTTTAGCACAAAATAATCTTGAATCTAGAACTGGGCAGGCTTTATTTATAGCTGTCTTTTTTTTTTCTTTTCTTTTTTAACAAAATCTGATCTG
The DNA here is from genome assembly GCA_030347435.1 of Clarias fuscus. Classification (NCBI taxonomy): domain Eukaryota; kingdom Metazoa; phylum Chordata; class Actinopteri; order Siluriformes; family Clariidae; genus Clarias; species Clarias fuscus. The sequence continues at coordinate 4,676,366 of CM059211.1, read as the reverse complement.
ACTTTTCTGTTCTTGAGTGTTATTCAAGTGGTTTGTGTCTCGAGGCAAACCTTCTGTATTTACGTTCATGATGACATTTTTTTTATTGTAGACTTTGACAATGATACACCTACTGTTCCCTTTCAAAAGCTACACTCAATGCTGCGTGAAAACGCTATGGGAACATCTCTTTGTTGCCCGGTTGTGAAGCCTGTGCATGTCAGACCCGCCGAATACCTTCGGCTTATAACCTCTGCCAGGCATGACGTCACTGAATAAGGTGCACCTGAAGGTTATAAATAGGAGTGAACCGGAAACATACTCAGATCTTTTTGTCTTCAGGACCGCTTTGTGTTTGCGTGTGCATGTACAAGCCGCAACGAAAGCGAAATAAAAAAAACAGCATTAACTCACCGATATGGCGGAGTTGCCTAAGAGATGCGTGCCTCCGTGCGATAGATCTCTTTCGGAGGGCGATCTTCACGAGTTTTGTCTCGAGTGCTTGGGGAAGAAAACGCTCGCCTCGGGCTTCAGGGAGAATGTGAGTACTGTGATCTTCTCCCTATTAAGGTGCTTCGCGCGCGGCTCGCTTTCTTTAAAGAAAAACCGCGAGCTGCGGCACATTCCTGGGGCTCGCGTGCTGATCTGGCAGACGCGCACGAGATGGAATTTCCCCTTTCTCTCGCGCTCTCTCCGGATCAGGAAGTTTTAGCTTCCGCTTCGCAAGCTTGTGAAGGAGCGGAAGAATCTTCCTCTCTCGCTTCCATGGAAGTAGCCTCCTCACAACGCTCCTCCAGTGCTGACAGAGCTTATGAGGAATTATTAGAGGTTATAACGCGTGCGGTCGAGCGATTGTATATCGACTGGCCGCAGCAGCGAGATTCCCCCAAGCGTTCGAGATTGAACGACAGGTGTCTGTCGGGTGGCCGGGGGGAGGAGCCTCAACGTCTCTCCCTCCCCTTCTTTGGTGACATCCATGATGAATTAACTCTTTCATGGAGCAAGCCGTATTCATCGCGTGTTTTTGTACCATCGACTTCGACTTATTTGAATATCATTGATGCGAAAGCACGCGGTTATATGATGATGCCCAGATAGAAGAGACGCTTGCGGGCTATCTCTCTCCTGGGACATCATCCTCCCTGAAAAAAAAAAAAAAAAAAGCCTATTCTCCCCTCCAAGCCGTGCAGATTGACATCTGCTTTGATGGGTAAAGCTTTCAGGCAGCAGGACAGGCTGGTGCTTCACTGCACACCATGGCGGTTTTGCAGGTTACCAGGCTGACCTGCTGAAGGACCTGAGCAGCGGCGGGGCTATTGATGACAGGGCGTTTGCAGAGCTGCGCCGAGCCACAGACCTGTCTCTCCGTGCCACCAAGCGGACGGCCCGTGCTGTGGGCCGTTCCATGGCTGCCATGGTGTCCACGAAGAGGCATCTGTGGGTGAACCTCACGGGCATCAAGGATAAGGATCGTGTTGCCCTCCTCGATGCCCCCATCTCGCCTTCCGGCCTTTTTGGCGACGCTGTTAATTCCGCCACCACTAGGTTTCGGGAGGCAAAGCTATACGAACAGGCCTTTGGGAGGTTCCTTCCCCGCCGTGCTCAAGAACCGGGACCGTCGGCCACCTGGCCCCGGCCAGGTCTGGCCCCTATCAGGCGTGAGGTGCAGAAGGAGAGCGTGACCAGCCGCGCACCCCCCCGTAAAGACTGGGGTGGGGCTCGCTGCTCTTCTCAAAAATCTGCTTCGAAAAGACCGGATCTGAGGAGCTTCCTCTCTTCAAAGAAGAAGCCCTGAGTTCGTGTGCCTGGGGCTGTGGGGGTGTCTCCCCCCGGGGAGGGGCGCCTGGATTTTCATCACAAAACAGGGCCTCCTCCCTGGCACTCCCGGGAGGCCGGTGTTCAATCCCCGCCACCACTGGTGTTCGGTGAGCGCCGGTCTCCAAAGAACTTCCTCCAGCAGTTGAGAGGCTACCATGTCCTAGTGCGGGTGGACAGCACTGCGGTAGTCTCGTACATAAATCGCCAGGGTGGACTGTGCTCGCGCCGCTTGAACAAGCTAGCGCACCAGGTTCTGCTTGGGGCACAGGACAAGTTCCTGTCCCTCAGGGCGATTTACATTCCAGGGCATATGAATGTAGGAGCAGACTTGCTATCCAGAAAAGCTGCAAAACATGGGGAATGGAAACTCCACCCCGAAGTAGTCAGTCAATCTGGGAAAGATTTTACGTAGCAGAGGTGGACCTCTTTGTCCCCCCTTTACTACTCTCTGACTCCTCCACCTCCCCTGGGTCTGGACGCAATGGCCCACACGTGGCCCAGGTTATGCCTTTATGCGTTTCCACCTATAGTTCTGCTCCCGGGAGTCCTGGCGAGGGTCCGTCAACAAGGGTTGCGCCTCTTATTGATAGCGCCCCATTGGCCGACCAGAGTGTGGTTCTCGGATCTAATATCTCTCCTCGACGGCTCACCCTGGGTGATTCCAGTGAGGAGGGATCTTCAGTCTCAGGCGCAGGGGACAATACTTCATCCCCGGCCCGAGCTCTGGAACCTTAACGTTTGGTCCCTGAACGGGACCAACTGAGACAGGCTGGGCGTTCAGCCAGCGTAATTGAAACCATTTTAAGTGCCAGGGCTCCCTCCACTAGAAGAACTTAGGCCCTCAAATGGAGTATGTTGAAAATTGGTGCATGGCAAGACACATAGACCCAGTTCACTGCCAGATTGTTTCAGTGCTGGAGTTTCTGCAAGAAAAGTTGTCCTCGGGCTTATGCCCTAGTACGCTCAGAACGTACGTAGCTGCTATTTCGGCCTGTCACGCTCTGAACGACGGGGTTTCTGTGGGCAAGCACCATTTAGTTGCCCGTTTTATTCGTGGAGCTAAACGGTTGAAGCCGCCCACTAGAGCTACGGTCCCTTCATGGGACTTAAATATCATACTCAAAGGCCTGGCCGACACCCCGTTTGAACCACTAGAGTCAGCCCCTGTCAAGCCTCTGTCTCTTAAGATGGTTTTTCTGATGGCTATTACTTCTTTGAAGAGGATTGGGGATCTGCAGGCTCTGTCAGTCTCCCCATCCTGCCTAGACTTTGCCCCTGGGCTAGTCAAAGCTATTCTGCATCCTCACCCGAACTATCTTCCCAAGGTTCCATTCTCGACCATGCACCCAGTTGTTCTCGAAGCCTTCTGTCCTCCGCCTGTCACAGCTCCGGAGCAGGAAAGACTTCACTTACTGTGTCCAGTACGTGCTCTTCGGATCTACGTCCACCGCACTAGCCAGTGGCGTAAGTCAGAGCAGCTCTTTATTTGCCATGGAGGTCGCAACCGGGGGGCGGCTGCCACTAGACAGACTCTGTCACACTGGGTGAGAGATGCCATTGCCCTAGCCTATGAGGCGCGTGGTCACACTTCGCCTCTGGGAATCAGGGCTCACTCAACCAGGGGGGATTGCCTCATCGATTGCCTTGGCAAGAGGCGTCCCCCTGCAGCAGGTGTGTGATGCGGCGGGCTGGTCCTCTCCACACACGTTTGTTAGATTTTATAGTCTGGATGTCAATGCTACTCCGGGTTCACGGATCCTTCAGTCAGCATCCCAGAGCTAGGTCTGAGACCTCCTCGGCTTGTGCGCACACGCTACACAACCTGGGGGTACAGACACTGCAGTGCGGCGGCGTTGGTATTCTCGTTCCCATAGCGTTTTCACGCAGCATTGAGTGTAGCTTTTGAAAGGGAACGTCTCGGGTTACTTGACTGTAACCCTGTTCCCTGATAAAGTGGGAACGAGATGCTGCGTTCCGATGCCGCACTGCTGGTGTGCCTGGACGTCCTTCAGACAAAATTGACCTGAGTATGTTTCCGGTTCACTCCTATTTATAACCTGCACGTGCACCTTATTCGGTGACGTCATGCCTGACACAGGTTATAAGCCGAAGGTATTCGGCGGGTCTGACATGCACAGGCTTCACAACCGGGCAACAAAGAGATGTTCCCATAACGTTTTCACGCAGCATCTCGTTCCCGCTTTATCAGGGAACAGGGTTACAGTCAAGTAACCCGAGACGTGCCTCCTCCTGAGTGTTCTTGACTTGACTAGGTGTTATGAAGGGGGCTTTCTCCACCATGAAAATGAATCACAAATGGCAATTACATTACTTATTAGTTCATCAGTTATCTAATTACTTTTAAGTCTGTGAAAATGGAATGACTGTTAAAATACCTGCAATTCCTAAATGGTTAATGTGTGTAATATTGCAAAAGCACTTGAATGAAATCTGTTATTCTACATTTATGTCTCAGCTTGATCGCTTAATTTCAAATCCACCAAGCAGGTGTACGGAGGCAAACCCCCCAAATAACGGTGCAAATCAGTATGAACACACATTTAAAGTTATTTGAATAATCGACTACATTCAAAATAGTTGTTACTGGTGTAAAATAATTGTAGGGGATTGAGAAAGTGGGTATAACACTGACAAAGATTTAACACCTGCAAGATGGAGAGCCTTAAAAATGTCATGCACATTTTGTATGTAATAAGCTGTTCCAAATCAACTGTAGTCGTTCACCTTTGTTAGGGATCATGAAGGAGGAGAAGCATACAGATGTGAATAAACAGGATATGTAATTACAAATACAAGCCAGACAAATCCAATACAGTAAACCAAAGACAAAGTCAAAAACAGTCAGGGTCAAGCAATTTATGTCCTTCTAAGGATACAGCATGAAGAGCAACATAATATCTGGGGTCAAACTATTAAGGTGCTTGTGTTAATCTTTTGGTTTGCTTGTGAAACCTTACACAGGGTTGTCTGAAAAATTTTCTTCATGTCCAAGACCACTGTGTTCCTGTTCACCAGGGAGGTTGTGATGTTTTCCTGCATCACCATAGCAACACCATTAGGCTTCCACCAACAGAAGTGTCAGGTTGAGCAACCGTAGTGCTTTCCAGATTACTTTTGGAGCAATAGATTACTCTGTGTTGCTGCAAGCTGTCTGTGACCACACTGCCAGATGTATAGATGCCTTTTGTGGTTATCCTGGGATGACGAATTCCGCTCTGCAGTTCGTTTTTCAGGTCTGCAGCATATCCACATGCTCGCTATTTTTCTCTTTGGTGATGGAGGATATCTTTGCATTGACAAGGCCATTGCCATCATCACAACATGCAGGGAGACACTCCAGGGCCCAATCCAAGCAGCTTGAACGGCCACCCTACAACGGCAAGGTGTATCACAGAGACCACTTTGGCAGGATGAAGGCCCACTGGAGGCAATCTTCCCTCAGAATTTGCCAGTTGATTGTCCCCAAGGTGGTCAATGCTTGTATAATGCTTCACAATATTTGTTTGGGAGATGGACATATTTTAAATGAAGCTGTGTTTAAACCCTCCAGAAGAAATGGACAGGGGGGAAAAGGATTGCGATAAGCACAGAGGGATGCAGTTTTTAGGCTTTGTTTTATTTTGCTGTAAAGTATGTAATAAGCAGTATGTATTTTTTAAATTGTATTTGTTTGTTTTTTTTTTCTCCAAAAAAACCCCAACTGTTCATAACATGTTTAATTGACTAAATGTTAAGCAGACATATATTTATATAACTAATATACATTTGAAATTACACATCTATCTCTATATCACATAAATAATTAATAATGATGGAAAACTAAAAACGAATACAGTGGAACCTTGGATTATGAGCATAATTCATTCCAGAAGTGGGCTCATATTCCAAAACACTCATAACCCAAATTTAATTTTCTGAGTAACATAATGTGCTGCTTTTTTCCCCAGCGTCTATGGCCTATTCTAACCCGTCTAACCCGTCCTGGAGTCCTGCTTCTGGTTGGAGATCTCGTCGCATGGATGCCCCGTGTGGTCTGCCTGGATTCGTATGGTGGCTGGGGATGGTTTCCATTAAGACTGTCCTATCATCGATTGATGCTCTGGGGACCTGTGACTTCAGTTGTTCGATAGCTCAGGATTGGAATCTCCTACAGTCTACCTGAACCTTCAGGAACAAACTGGACTCCTTTTAATTTTTAATTTTAACACATCTCCTGTTACACTGAACTTTCAGTCCCTGCTATCCGTTATCACCCAGATGAGGATGGGTTCCCTGTTGTGTCTGGTTCCTCTCAAGGTTTTTTCCTATTACCATCTCAGGGAGTTTTTCCTTGCCACCGTCGCCCTCGGCTTGCTCATCAGGGACAATCTTATCATTTTGATTCATACACATTGCATACAAACTTACTTCTTTTTATTGTGTAAAGCTGCTTTGCGACAATGTCAATTGTTAAAAGCGCTATATAAATAAAATTGACTTGACTTGACTTGACTATTCTACACAGGTACACATCACAAATGTTAACACTCACGCACACACATACCCATACATCCACATCACAAATGTGGATTTGTGGACACACTTTCAAATAAACACACACGGACGCACAAATACACTCATATATCACACAGATACACACACACATGTTAACACTCACATCTCTCTCTCACACACACAGTGCCTATCCCAGGAGACTTGGGGCACAAGGCAGGGTACACTCTTGACAGGGTGCCAATCCATCGCAAGTGACATACACACTCATTCACACACTACGGCCAATTTGGGAATGCCGATTAACCTAACCTACATGTCTTTGGACTAAGGAAACCCACCAAGCAAGGGGAGAACATGCAAACTCCATGCACACAGAAGGGGATCGAACCTGGCTGGGAATCGAACCCGGACCTGGAGGTGCAAGGCGACAGTGCTAACGACTAAACCACCGTAATTTCGTTGTACCCTGTGCAATGACAATAAAGAATCTATTGCATCTCTATTTAGCTATAGAGGACCTGGAATCTAATTACCATTTAAAAGTATAATGTTGCTTGTAGTTGCTGCTCTTCATACTGTGCTACCAATATTTGTGTGGCTTTTAATGTACAAGCAATTAAATACAAAGAATTTTAGCAGACACGTTCATAATAACCTTGGGGCAGTAGTAGCTCAAAGGGCTATGGGTTACTGATCAGAAGTTTTGGGGTTCAAGTCCCAGCATTTCCAGCACTGTTGAGCCCTTGAGCAAGGCTCGGGTACAGAACGGAACAGATCGTTACCAGTGTGAAAACGCCCTAAGAGCGCCCTGATCCTAGCTTCCTAACTGGGATATGCAAAAAAATATTGTACATCTGACAAATAAATGAATCTTATCTTATGTTGTCAATCATACAGGCGGTGCATTTGATTACTCTCTGGCTCTGACTTTATGCTGCTTCAAACGTGGGACTTATAGCACAATTCAGCTTTACTCTGTCATATGTGAGTAGATTAACAGAAAAGCAGTGAAGCAGCGGGAAGCCTTCAGCAGTTTTTTTTTATTCAGGCATCTGTTATTGATCCAACCCAGAAATGATCTGTGTGTTTATAAAGCTTTTCCGCATTAAGTGTGATTAATCTAGACTGATGTACAGATGTTTATTTTTCCTAAATCAAATAAATTGGAAATGTAATTACTGCTTGGACATTTTTGTCCTAGTTTTTTCATTTCCCTGAAAATGAAATATAGCTCATATATCTCACATGGGATACTAGTACTAGGCAAGAACAATGCATCTGAGACATGGCATATTGTCTTGCTGTCAAGAAAAAATACGTTTATCATGCCATGCACACTTATTCTGTCCATCATTATCTTAACACTTACTGTGCGGAGGGATGCAGGGTCCCTGAAGTCTATGCCAGGGGAAAGTAGGGCACAAGGCAGGGTACGCACTGAATAAGTGACAACATTGTCTAAACCTTCTGGATGATCACTTATTATCTGTTCTACAGTGCTCATAGGGCAGTGTATCACTAATGATCTGGTTATTATCACTAAGAAAATCTAGATTAAATTTAGGTTTCATTGTATGGATCTTATACTGTGGTTCTGAAATAGATATACAGTGATTTATTTACAAGAAATAAAGGAATGTTCCAGAAGAAAAAAAAAACTATCTAACTAAAAATAAACGTGGAAACAAATGAATGAATAAATGATTCAATATTTTAAGGGAACAACTATACAGACAGAATTATTTCTGCTCTACCAAATATTGTAGTTGTATTCAGAGATACCAATATAGGAAACAAATTGAACAAAAGGCATTGAATTGCACTGTTTGATGTATGAAAAGAAATTCTGAGGAATCAAATAAAGGCCTTTGTAGTGCTTTATATGATTATTATTCATCACTGTATGAAAATCTGACGTCTTATGTTTCTATCAAGAGTTTAACAATGATGAAAAGCAACCAATCTCACCAATGTCTAGAACAGAGCAGAATGGGTCACCAAGAAAATAAATGATACTGTACAGTGCTTTGTAATGTAATAATTTAGAAAGTGAACACTAACTTTGGACGTGATGGTAAGAATAATGAAATGCATCGATTTTCAAAGACTAAGCAGCAGGAGCACCCATTAACCAAAACAGTAGACAGGCTGCATGCAGTTTTCTACAGTTAAATATTGGAAAACATGATATATCAGAGTGTCTCTGATTTTGACAGAAATTCACATAACTACTCCAGCAGCTAACCGGTATAAACTGCTGAATACAAAGTACAAAATACAGAGATTTCTGCCCGTCTCCTTCCTAAGTTAGGACGAAAAGCAATAGTTTAAGTATGGATAAATAAAAAAAACCATTATTTTATCATGGTATCAAGTTGAATTGTTTAATTCTTGATTCAGATTATTTAGGAGGTGCCTCTGGAAAATCAAGTCTTAAAAAATCAATATCAACATTAAGCATCTGTATATAATTCAGTCAACACTAGTGGCATTGATTTTTGATGCTTTCTCATTTTGTTTGTGGTAGTTTGTGGAGTTTTAGTGTTACTTCTGATGAAATTGCTGAAATTGTAAATAATCTGTAAATCTCACCTTGTATATATTCACTGGTAGTAAGTGTGTGATTGTCATTTTCTTTGGAAGTGTTTTTTGCGTGTTTGTTGCTTTTGCCTGGGTCCACCTTGAAGTCACTTGTGTATATATTATATATCTTTTACAATGTTTACATTTCTGATATACCTAGGACAATATGTAAATATTCCCCCTGTAACCACGCAGGACACGCGAGGGGCAGAGCCGCGCATAAAGCATGGTCAGAACAGGTAGATCCACAGGCTGCTAACACGCGGAGTTCTGAACAGGCGGCCATTCATACACACAGGCTGCCGTCAGGCAATCAGCCTGAATGAGCCGCACCTGGCAGCACATTTATATAAAAGGTCCTGATACCGCCGCACTTCGTGTGATCATTTAGATAGCACCGGTATGGTATCAGTGCCAAAGAAAGAAAGAAAAGCGCTCAGAAAGTAAAGAGATAGAGGCAAAGCCCCAGTGTCACAGTCGGGCCAGACTCCGAACCAAATCAGACACAACGCCCTCCATCGCCGGAATACTAATCACCACCACCTGATGCCAATCTACATGCAACTATAAAGACACGCTCTTCACAGCACTCAGCGTCCGGGCTCGTACGCGAGAAAGTAGATGGACTCCCCGAGTTTTCACGTAAGACGTGTGTACATTCAAGCTAACTTGCCTATGCTCCTTGTCTCTTCCAGTAGTGACTTCCTGGGCGAATCGTTCCTCAGCTCCAGATCTCCGTGCCGTGTCTCCTGGATCGACTCTTCACCGCCTTACGGTGAACGAAGGGAAACATCAGCATCCGGTCCTCACTCTGTCGCAGTGACCCATAGTGAAAAGTCTCATCAGAATTGCAGTGCCATCCTTAAGTATAATACCGTTGGTTAACCATTCTGTGAATAAATGCTACTCATCTTGACACTTACCTACTTGTGAGTCCGCTTTTGTTACAGAAGCCCGGACCGAAAAGAGACAACTATAAGGATGAGTGAGTCGGATCCTATCCGCGCGCTGGTGGAAGAATTATGCCGGGTAGTTACACAAACGCCGCCGCCATTGCAGAACGCTTCCACTTCTTCTTCGGCGCTGCCGGTGTCTAGCCCCTTGGCGTCACCAGCGCCCTTCTTTGGTTCGGCGGTGAACTGCAAGGGGTTTTTGTTACAATGCTCCCTTACTTTCGCCATGCAGCTTTCCAGGTACCCTACTGATACTGCAAAAATAGCATATATAATCTCCCTTCTGTCTGGTCAGGCATTGCAGTGGGCAGAGTCGATCTGGTCGCAGGAAGGACCACTAACATCTTCCTATGAGCTATTTGTGGCACATTTTCGAGAGGTGTTTGAACGGACAGACAGTGAGGGATCAGCTGGAGAGCAACTCTACCATCTGGAACAGGGAACCCAATCCATACAAGAGTATGCACTCCATTTCCGTACTCTCGCTACAGCCAGCGTATGGAATGAGCAGGCCCTCCTTACCACATACCGTCAGGGACTGGAACCAAACCTACGACTCATGCTGGCGACCCAGGACGACTCACTTGGACTAGAACAATTCATCCAACTTTCCATTCGCAGTGCGGCACGTCTCTCGTCCTGCCACCGAACACACAGAACCCGAAAACCCGCATCCACAGACAACCGCAGGCATCTGGGGGTTCCGAACCAGAAGTGGAGCCCATGAAGCTCGACAGGAGTAGGATCTCGGCGGCTGAACGACAGAGAAGACTGACCCAGAGTCTTTGCCTGTACTGTGGTAGTTCGAGACACACGTTCGGGCCCCATCCGCCCACCTCGTCACCTGGTGAGTGCAATGTCCAGTCACTTAGAAAAATTACAGCCTCTCACCACAAATGTACGCCTTAATGCTTCCTATGTTACGGTTACAGTGGCAGCCCTCCTCGACTCCGGATCAGCCGGAAACTTCATCTGGGGAAACCTGTGTCGACACCTCAAAATCAACACCACCCCGACAGAAAAATTATTCCAGATACAATCAATAGCTGGGAAACCCCTGTCCAAAAAATCCGTTCATCTGTACGCCGGACCAGTGAAACTGCAGATAGGCCTATTTCACCAAGAGGAAATCACCTTCTTAGTTCTACAGGAATCCACCTCTGACGTCATATCAACATATCTCTCCACTCTTATAGAAAATAACAAAAACAAAATGAGATTTTTATTTAATACCGTAGCTAAATTAACTAAAAACAAGATCACTGCAGAAATCTCCACAACAACATCATGCAGTAGTGAGGATTTCATGAACTTTTTCAATAACAAAATCATAAATATTAGGCAAAAAATTCAGGCTTTGAAACCAGACAATTTAAATAATTCAGATGAACTAACCACATCACATCAGAACTTAGAATACTTTACTCCCCTTGAAGCGTGGGAACTAATTTCACTCATCTCTTCTTCAAAATCGTCAACCTGTATATTAGATCCTATACCGACACATTTTCTCAAACAGATAGTACCAGCAATAATAGAACCCCTGTTGAAAGTAATTAACTGTTCACTCAATAGTGGGTATGTCCCCAAATCCTTTAAATTAGCCGTTATTAAATCGCTAATCAAGAAACCTGACCTTGACCCCAGTCTGCTTTCTAATTACAGGCTGATATCAAACCTTCTCTTTATCTCCAAGATTTTGGAAAAGGTAGTATCACAGCAGCTATGTTCACATCTACACAGAAATAGCATAAATGAACTGTATCAGTCAGGATTTAGGCCTCATCACAGCACAGAGACAGCACTTGTTAAAGTAGTAGACGACCTCCTATGGACCTCTGATCAGGGTTGTGTCACTATACTGGACCTCAGTGCAGCTTTTGACACCATTGATCATAGTATTCTCCTTCACAGATTAGTAAAGGTAGTAGGAATTAAGGGAACTGCCTCTTGTGGCTCAGATCCTATTTGACTGATCGTTATCAGTTTGTAGATTTAGATAGTAACCATTCCTCATGTTCTCAAGTGGAGTTTGGTGTTCCACAGGGTTCAGTTTTAGCCCACTGCTTTTTTCCCTTTACATGCTTCCTCTGGGCAACATAATTCGTAAACATGGTATTAGTTTTCATTGTTTTGCTGATGACACACAATTATATGTCTCAGCAAAACCAGATGAGAAAAAACAGTTTGCTAAAATTGAGCAATGTGTGCAGGACATAAGAGATTGGATGTTAATTAATTTTCTTCTGCTTAATCCTGATAAGACAAAAGTTCTGGTCATAGGACCACAAGTAGCTAGAAGTAAGCTTTCTGATCACACTGTAACTTTAGATGGCCTTTCTGTTCCATCTAATGCAACAGTAAAAGACCTTGGTGTGATTATAGATTCCATCCTTTCGTTTGAAGCACATGTAGATAATATTACCAGGATAGCTTTTCTTTATTTTGTCACTAAATGATGGAGAAAAACTAGTTCATGCATTTATCACCTCTAGGTTGGACTATTGTAACGCCTTCCTGTCTGGTTGTTCAACTAGGTGTATAAACAAGCTTCAGTTAGTACAGAATGCAGCAGCGAGAGTCCTCACTAAAACCAGAAGATACGAGCACATCACCCCTATCTTATCTACACTGCATTGGCTCCCTGTGAAATTTCGCATCGATTTTAAGATACTACTTTTGACATTTAAAGCACTAAATGGTCTCGCGCAACAGTATTTGAGTGAACTGCTAGTGTCTTACGATCCGCCACACCTACATCGATCAAAGAATGCAGGCTGCCTGTCAGTACCACATATTATTAAAACTACAGCAGGGGGCGGAGCTTTTTCTTACAAAGCCCCAAAGTTATGGAATAGTCTTCCTATTAATGTTCGGGACTCAGACACAGTCTCAGTGTTTAAGTCTAGGCTAAAAACATATTTATTTAGCCAAGCATTTTTGTAAATAGATTAGCCTTAGGTAAAGGTGCAGATCTGGGGGACTCATGGACGTAGAGTATTCTGGTGAACTGGTATGTTTAGATGCTGTCCTCCCCACTCTCATTGATCACTCAGGTTTGTTGACGGTGAGGTGATTGGTTGCTTTACATCACAGGGAGCCCTCATGTCTGTGTTTCCTTCTGGCTCTCACTTTTAGTTATGCTTTTATAGTTAGGTCTGCCGGAGTCCCTGTTTGCACTCTGCACTAAATATACATTAACCTTATACCTGTTGACTGTGACCAGAACTAACTGCCATCTCTACTTATTTTCTGTTCTCTCCTCTTCTGCTCTCTCCTCTCTCTCTCTCCCTCTCTCTTCTCCCTCTCCCTTCTCCCTCTCCTTGTCTCTCTGTCGTGCTATAAATGTTGCTCCTGAGTTGCCAGTGATCCAGACCCCTCTGCCCTCTGGACCCGTCTAACCCGTCCTGGAGTCCTGCTTCTGGTTGGAGATCTCGTCGCATGGATGCCCCGTGTGGTCTGCCTGGATTCGTGTGATGGCTGGGGATGATTTCCACGAAGACTGTCCTGTCCTCGATTGATGCTGACAGCTGTTCTCTGGGGACCTGTGACTTCAGTTGTTCGATAGCTCAGGACTGGAATCTCCTACAGCCTACCTGAGCCTCCAGAAACAAACTGGACTCCTTTTAATTTAAATGTAAATTTTAACACATCTCCTTTTATACTGAACTTCCAGTCTTACACAGTATTATGCTGATCAATCCCTGCTATCCGTTATCACTCAGGTGAGGATGGGTTCCCTGTTGAGTCTGATTCCTCTCAAGGTTTCTTCCTATTACCATCTCAGGGAGTTTTTCCTTGCCACCGTTGCCCTCGGCTTGCTCATCAGGGACAATCTTATCATTTTGATTCATACACATTGCATACAAACTTAATCTTTTTATTGTGTAAAGCTGCTTTGCGACAATGTCAATTGTTAAAAGCGCTAGATAAATAAAATTGACTTGACTTGACTCTTATTAGGACGTCCATGGCTGATCAAACATGATCCAACCATTTCTTGGATGACAGGAGAAATACTCAAGTGGGTTAAGACCTGCTCACCCAACTGTTTTCCTCAGCTACCACAAAAATCATACATATTAAACGTGCAGTCAACATCGATTGAAAGTCCATTGGAGAGACAATCCATGGAGGTTCCCCCTCTATACTCCACCTTCTCTGACGTGTTCTGTCCAAAACGAGCAACGCAATTACCCCCACATCGACCAGGGGACTGTGCGATTAACTTGGTTCCCGGCGAGCCGCTAGCTAACGGACGTATTTACCCTCTCTCGATCCCTGAAAGGAAGGCCATGGAGGAATACATTGCTGAAGCTCTACATCATGGCTATATCCGTCCGTCAACTTCCCCGCCGCCTCCAGCTTTTTTTTTGTGGATAAAAAAGATGGCCGATTAAGGCCTTGCATGGATTACCGAACTCTAAATAAAGCCACGATAAAGTTCCAGTATCCACTACCCCTAGTACCAGCAGCCCTGGAATGTCTCCGTGAAGCTACCATCTTTACCAAACTGGATCTCCGCAGTGCATACAACCTGATTCGCATCAGAAGGGGAGATGAATGGAAAAAGCCTTTCGTATCACCTACGGGGCATTACGAATACCTAGTGATGCCCTATGGCCTGGTCAACGCCCCCGCCATTTTCCAAAATTTCATGCATGAGACCTTCAGAGACTTCCTGTATCAATTTGTAATTATCTATATAGATGACATTCTAATATTCTCCAACTCCGAGGCCGAACACAGACAATATGTCACAACAGTACTCCATTGACTACGGGAATCCAAGCTCTTCCTCAAAGCTGAAAAGTGTTCATTCCACCAGTCATCAGTCAAGTTCCTGGGATTCATCATTAACAAGGATGGAGTCAAGATGGATGAGGATAAGGTTTCCACTATTTCTATGCTATGCTACACTATGCTACCACCATCAAGGATCTACAACGATTTCTGGGCTTTTCTAACTTTTACAGAAGGTTCATAGCGAATTACAGCAGAATTGCATGCCCTTTGACTTCCCTGCTTCGTGGCAAGCCCAGGTCATTGAAATGGAATCCAGAAGCTGCTGCTGCATTTCAACAGCTCAAACACACCTTCATTTCTGCACCAGTCCTAGTTCACCCTGATCCAGAACTCCCATTCGTGGTGGAGGTGGATGCCTCAACAACCAGGGTGGGAGCCATGCTCTCCCAACACAAGGGGAAACCGCCTAAACTCCATCCCTGTGCTTTCTTTTCACGGAAATTCAACCAAACAGAAAGAGTTGTTGGCCATCAAAATGGCCCTGGATGAATGGAGACATTGGTTGGAGGGAGCTACCCACCAATTCCAGGTCCTGACCAATCATAAAAATCTGCAATATCTAAAGAAAGCAAAAAGACTCAATCCAAGACAGGCAAGGTGGGCATTATTCTTCTCTCGTTTTGATTTTAGAATTTTGCCCGGGATCAAGAAATACCAAAGCAGATCCTTTCTCATGACTACACACAACCAATAACTCCAGTGAAGAACCAGTACCCATTCTGCCAGAGAAGATTTTTGTCAACCCCATCCTCTGGGAACACCCATCAGTCGTAGCGGAACCTGCTCCTATTACTCCACCAAACTGCCCACAAGATCGCAGGTTTGTTTTAACAGGAGATCGCAATGCACTCATCCACTCCGTTCACACGTCATTGGGCATTGGACACCCGGGTTTCAACAGCACGCTCTCGCTGCTACAGGATCACTTCTGGTGGCCCAACATAGAAAGGGATGTGCGAAGGTACGTCAGTGGATGTGCAGAATGTGCGATGTCAAAGAGCCCCTGACAGCTACTCGCCGGAAAGATCGTACCACTGCCAATTCCTCAACGCCCATGGTCTCATCTAGGTATCGACTTTCTCACTGACCTGCCCAATTCGGAAGGACATACTTGTATAATCATCATAGTGGACAGATGTTCCAAGGGATGTCGATTGATACCTCTTCGGGGCTTACCAACAGCGATGGAGACAGCAGAAACTCTCTTCAACTAGGTCTTCCGCTACTTTGGCATCCTGGAGGATATCGTCTCAGATCGGGGTCCACAATTTATATCTTGAGTCTGGCGGGGTTTCTTCCGACTCCTAGGTGTGACCGTGAGCCTGTCTTCAGGATATCACCCTCAGACAAACGGGCAGACAGAGAGAAAGATCCAGGAAATCGCACGTTTCCTTCGTCCTTTCTTCCATGACCACCAGAACTCCTGGAACCAGTTCTTAGGCTGGGCTGAGTACGCACAAAATTCTTTACGCCAACCAATTATAGGTCTCACCCCTTTCCAATGCATCCTTGGTTACCAGCCTCCATTATTCCCTTGGAACGGCGAACCTTCCGATCTCCCCGCAGTCGACAGCTGGTTCCAGGAGAGTGAGATAGTCTGGGAGGAAGCCCATCACCACCTGCAAGGAGCTGTATGTAAACACAAGGGCAACGCTGATCGACGACGATCCATCGCTCCGAATTTCCAACCAGGAGATAAGGTATGGCTCTCGACTCGAGAGATGCGCCTACGTCAGCCCTGCAGGAAACTCAATCCGAGGTATGTTGGTCCCTTCACAATTCTGGAATGGATAAACCCGGTAACTTATAAATTACAATTGCCTACACACTATAGAATTCACCCCACTTTCCATGTCTCACTCCTGAAAAGATATGTAAATCCTGTAATTTCCCCCACAGAGCCTGGCTCAGTGTCACGGCACGCCAGGTCACACCCACATCTCAAGTAAGGTCATGAACACCTGCACACTCCTGCTCCATGTTCCATCCCACTCCTTGCTTTTCACTGCCTCATTCATCTCTCCAAACACACCTGTTCTAAATCCTAGATCATCACAGCTCTCTATTTAACACTCCTCCAGACAACAGCTCTCTGCCAGATTATTGTGTGCTATCTATGCCCAGTATTCCAGCGTTTCGTTCTGCTTTGACCTTTCGGATCTCGACCACGTTTTGTTTCCACGACCACGACTCTGCCTCACGTTACGGATTTCCTGACTTCCCGGATTTACTGTTGAAGACATTCGGATTTGTTTTTCGACCATAAGTTTTGATTACGGACATTCCTCGACTCACGACTACTGACCTCTGCCGGTTCTTCATCCACGAGCCACTTCTCGCCAACTCCACGCTTCTGAATTTCTGCCGCAGAGACCATTCAGAGAAACAGCAAGCGCTCACTCACCACTTCCGCATTCCCGGATCCCATTGATTAAAAGCGCTGGACTCACTCTCTACAAACGCTCGTTCTGCACTTGGATCCTCCACCGCCACACCCCCGTGACACTCAGAAGAGGAAACATCCCCTCCTCCGATCATAGTAGATGAAGGTACCATCTATCAGGTCCGAGACATCCTGAATTCTCGCCGCCGTGGTGGTCGCCTAGAATATCTGGTGGATTGGGAAGGTTATGGTTCAGAAGAAAGATCCTGGGTACCTCGTGATGACATCCTTGACCCACCCTACTAGAGGTTTCACCACGTTCATCCTGATCATCCTGCACCTTGAGGACGAGGTAGGCCACCACGACGGCAGAGAGGTCGACCCTCAGGAGCGGGTCGTGGAGGGGAGGGTAATGTCACAGTCGGGCCAGGCTCCGAAACAAATCAGACACAACGCCCCCCATCGCCGGAATACTAATCACCACCACCTGATGCCATTCTACATGCAACTATAAAGACACGCTCTTTACAGCACTTACGCGAGAAAGTAGATGGACTCCCCAAGTTTTCACGTAAGACGTGTGTACATTCAAGCTAACTTACCTATGCTCCTTGTCTCTTCCAGTAGTGACTTCCTGGGCGAATTGTTCCTCAGCTCCAGATCTCCGTGCCGTGTCTCCTGGATCGACTCTTCACCGCCTCGCGGTTCCAACGGAGGGAAACATCAGCATCCGCTCCTCACTCTGTCGCAGTGACCCATAGTGAAAAGTCTCATCAGAATTGCAGTGCCATCCTTAAGTATAATACTGTTGGTTAACCATTCTGTGAATAAACGCTACTCATCTTGACACTTACCTACTTGTGAGTCCGTCTTTGTTACACCCAGCCTCTGCCTTTTCCCTAAGATGCTGGCGAAAGCGTGAGAGAGTGAAAGAGAGAGTGGCACGCAGCAGTTTAGCGTGCACTCTCAGGTTAAATTGCACAAAGCACAATCTCTCCCTCTCTTCTAAAATAAGTCCTCGGTAAGGGCATAAGCCACAAGAGGATAAAAGTTTTTGTTTTAGTTTCAAGATGGTGGAAACTAAGATGGTGGGAATGGGACCAGGTAGATGGTTGGAATGGGACAAGGATAAGCCCCCGATTCTGGGATCCCTCGATTAGGGAACAATAATAAACAGAGCCCCATACGTTCTCGCATAGACGGTGGAGCTCTGTTTATTTTTGTTTCATTTAAGTTAAGATCAGTGTCTTCAATTCAACAATTAAAAAGAGACTCGGCAAAAATAGCATCCATGGAAGATGTCACAAACAAACGGAGACGGACCAGAAGACTAGCAGTTAGCCCTGTAGCGTAGATGGTAAACCCAAACGCGGAAGTAGCGCGAGTAGGCAGGATAACCACGCTGTTTTTTTTTAGAACTCTCTCGGAACGAGAGCAAGAGCTTACACAAATAAACCCGCGTTCTAATAACACACACTCAATCAAAAGCGAAACCCAAGAAAGTGAGTACTCACGATTAGACGGACAGAGCGTCAGCGATAGCATGGGCAACTCAATGACTGAGCAATGTGTGGAGCCATCTTGTCTCCTTTTATGCTTCCTGAATAACGACCGTACTACTTCCAGGTCCTAGTGCCGGTCGTGTTAGGAGTGCGCATGACAGAAGAGTTCTAAAGTTGAAAGCCACTGCTGAACAAAAAGAACAAAAAGGCTCATTTCACATTTTTCAAAAGCATTTTGATTATACATATGTGGACTGATAAGACAAAAGTTGAAATTTTTGGAGGGTGTGCATCTTATCACATTTGTCATAAAACTAACAGCAGTTCATAAAAAGAACATCATATGAACATGGTGGTGATAGTGTGATGGTCTGGGGCTTCTTGGCAGCTTCAGGACCTGGACAAATTGGCATTATTTATGGAACCATGACTTCTGCACACTACCAAAATTTCCTGAAGGAGAATGCCCGACTAACAGTTCCTGAGGTCAAGCCCATGCACACCTGGGTGGCTATTTATTTAAAGTATTACATCGCTTCAAAGTTGTACTGTCTTTGGTATTTAAAAAAAAAAAAAAGTGTTACCGTAAATCAAAAATTTCCTGCATTATCTTTTTTACTTGGGTTAAAAAAAAATAGTTTTTAGCTTTTCTTATTTACTAAGAGTCTCAGAGTGGAAAATCACTCCTATGTGGCCAAAAATTCTCAGAGTGACAAAATTTTTCTTCAATTTTGGAAATACTGTACATTTAGGAACAGGAGTAAGAGCAATTTATCATTCTTAAAACAGAAATCACACCTATTTCCACTAAAACTTTGTGGAGCTCGGGAGGTGTCGTAACTGGTTAGGAGTTGTGAGGAAATCATCATGAGAGACACATGCAGAGTCTGGACAAATATTTTATAGTTTTTGTTTTAGGTATACATTTTTGACAGCGTACAATATTTTTTTATTCCCTGTTAAAGGCAGCACTTCATCACTTTAATTATTATATCATTAATGTGGTGTACCCCTTTTTTACACTTCTCAGTGGTATGTGTGGCAAATTAACAGGTGGCATTAATGGTTTAAAATTTTCCATCCACTCACCTTTTAGGTAAGAGTATTGCAGAATCTTCCTTTAATTATTTCTTTACATTTTACTATATCCTCTGCAATCAAAATGGTCTAATCTTCTCTCTAGTTTCGCTATCTTTTCAAATTCATTTTGATCAGATTATGACAGTCCTACACAGTACACAGCTCTATGATAGAGGCTTGAAACAGTTGAGATTGGAACAGTCTGATAACGTAGGATGACGCACCTGAGCAATGCATCTGTAAGTTTCATCTATGTGCATAAAGCTTTTACGTATCTGGTGCTGATTTCACCATTTTGACACATTTAAAAAATAAAAAATAAACTGTCAAAAGTATGAGTAGGAAGCTTCATAAATAACTGTTATGTCCTCCTCTGAGGTAGGAGTATTTTTAGTCCTAAACTAACTTTGATAATGATTCCTAGGAAACATACTTTGAGTGCAATGTTAAAGGATAAAATCTATATTTATGTATCAGATAAAATGTTCTGGAACATTTTGACTTGAATGTTCATACTGTAGCTTTACAGGATTTGGGAAGTCTTACTGTACGTCAGCGTACTAAGCAGATTGAGATTAGTGTATTGAAGTCCTCGTGTCTTGTGCAAGCAGACAACACATTAAGCCTTACATCTAATTAACTATCCATTATATTAAGACATCAGAATATAAAAGGACATTTGAATAATGGATTTTTAGTATTTCAGTTTGCAATCATTTAATAAACAAATTGCTTTCTCGGTGAGAATAGATGATGGTAGTTTAATCACTACTCATGAGGCAGGATGAGATTCCAGATGAAGGCTTTTTTCATGTCATTAAAAGTGACAAATTTATTTTAGTTCAAGTTCATTGAGGCAAAAAATGTTTTCATATACACTGTTACATATAATTGCATTCATTTTGAAATGTAACATTTCTGTGATTTCACCATTAACGTATACAATACATAATCTACATTTTATACATTTCTATAGTCTTTTAAGCCTTTTTATTTGCTTAGAGCGTACTTACAGTATTCTGGTTTTTCACCCAGGCCAAAAAGTTGTGCAATGTGTGATCATAGTTTCAATCATCTACAAATATGGACAGGGAAATTAAGAATATGGATATGGAGACAAAAAAAAAAACAACATATGACACTCTTGCTACACACTAACACTGAAGCCGGAAATATCTCCACAAAAGTATTCTAAATGTTTCTTTATATTTATTTTATCCATCTCACATCTAATATTGTGTCTAGCTATGCAACATCATTTTGCTATTGGTCAATGATCATACATTTTTCATCTCCAGACAGGGAAAAAATATATATTTTATTTGGTTTAGGAAAATGACATACATTAGTCGCAACACGATACATGATTAGGTTTGCATCATAAAAGAGAACCAGTGATTTACATTTGGTCAGTTGATGATGTAAGAATGGATGTGAAATGATGCCTACCTATATGATATCTAGGGAGCTGTTGTCAAGTAGTGAAGCAAAACTACAACAGATAGAATAGGAGGCTACCAATGCTGTAAACTCACTATTATCACTGTTTTGATAAGCTTATACAATGTCACAACATTTATTTCCGTAAAGAGTTGCATTATTCAATACAAGATCTTGTTGATGATGGCAAAGTGCTATTGCTGCAGAAAGCCTTATCTGGCACATCCCAAACATCTTGATGGGGTTCAGACAGGGTCTGGGCCTGCATTTACTACTGTAAGTGTTTACTAAGCGTCTCAGAGTAGGAAAATGCTCCTAAATGGCCAAAAATCCTCAGAATGATGCCACGTTCAGGATTAGGAATAAGAGATACTTAAGAAGATTTTTTAAAAGATTTTTTAAATCTCTCCTATCTCCACCAAAACCAAGACGCGTGCAGAGGAGAGACGCTTTTGTAACATTGAGTGACACAGAGCTCATAAAAGATATGTTTGGACAAAAATGGAATATACATATATTACGGAAATAAATATTTTTTTTACTTTGCATGTGGTATGTAACTAGTCCAATAATGAACATTCCATATGTATACAAGCTTCATTCATGGACTTGTGGGCATCAATCATGGCAGACACATTAGAATCTTCTTCTTTGTGTTTCGGCTGTTTCCATTTAGGGGTCGCCACAGCATATCATCTGCCTTCATCTAACCTTTTACTCCGTATCCTCTTCTCACACCAAGTAGCTTCATGTCCTTTGTCACTGCATCCATAAATCCCCTCTTTGGTTTTCCTCTGGACCGCTTGCCTGGCAGTCCCAACCTCAGCATCCCTCTACCAATATACTCACAATCTCTCCTCCAAACATATCCAAACCACCTCACTCTGGCCTCTCTGACTTTATCTCCAAAACATCTAACATGGGTTGTTCCTCTGATAAACTCATTCTTGATCCTATCCATCCTTGTCACTGCCAAAGAGAACATCAACATTTCATCTCTGCCACCGTCTCTAAGCCATAGAGCATCACTAGTCTCACCACTGTCTTCTAAACCTTTTCTTTCGTTCTCGCTAATACTCTTTTATCACATAACACACCTGATACTTTCCTTTACCTGTTTCAACCTGCCTGTACACGCTTCTTCACCTTCTTTCCAGACTCTCTGTTTCTCTGGATGGTTGACCCCCAAGTACTTCTTTATCCCTGCTCCCTGTAGCTTCACTGTTCCAGTTGGGTTCTTCTCATTCACACACATGTATTCTGTCTTGCTACAGCTAACCTTAATTTCCAGAGCATACCTCCATCTCTCTAGATTTTTCTTAACCTGTTCCGTGCTCTCACTACAAAGCACAATGTCATCTGCAAACACCATAGTCCATGGAGACTCCAGTCTAACCTCATCTGTCATTCTGTCCATTACCATGACAAACAAGAAGGGGCTTAGAGCTTATCCTTGATGCAGACTCACCTCCACCTTAAACTCTAGTATTACACACATAGCGCATCTTACCACTGTCTTACAGTTCTCATACATGTCCTGCAACTTCTCTGCCACTCCAGACTTCCCCATACAATACCACAGCTCTCTTGGGACCCCGTCATACACTTTCTCTAAATCTACAAAGACAAAGACTCCCTATTACCTTCTATGTACTTCTCCATCAGCATCCTCAAAAGAAATACTGCATCTGTTGTACTCTTTCTAGGCATAAAACCATATTGCTGCTCACAAATGCTCACCTCCGCCCTTACCCTAACTTCCACCTCTTTTTACCACAGCTTCATTGCACATCTCACATGTTCTTAAAGATTGGCACCAATACATTTCTCCTCTATTCTTCAGGGACTCTCTCACTCATCAAGATCTTGTTAAACAGACTACTCAGGAACTCTACTGCCACCTCTCCTAACCACTTCCACACTTTCACAGGAATGTCATCAGGACCAACTGACTTTCCACTCTTCATCCTCTTCATTGCCCTCCTCACCTCACTCCTACTGATTTTTGCTACCTTCTGCTCAACAGGCACCTCTCCTAATCTATGTTCTTTTATATTTTTTTTATTACAACTCTTTAAAGTACTCCTTTCATCTTGCCATTACCCTCCTGCCACCTCCACGTACATTTCCATCCCTATCTTTAATCACTCTTTTCTATCTTTTCCGTCTCTATCTCTCTGCCTTGCCATCCTGTACAGATCCACCTCTCCCTTCTGTTCAACCTAGCATACAAGTCCTCATATGCACTTTGTATTGCCTTTGCCACCTTGCCACTTTGTGAACACCCATAGCCTGTCTCAACCCGTCCCTAAAAACTACACAGCTTCCTTATTCAGCTTCCACCACTTTGTCCTCTGCTCTGCCTTTGTCCTCTTCACCTTCCTCACCACCAGGGTCATTTTACACATCACCATCATGTGTTGTCTGGCTACAATCTCCCCTACCAATACTTTGCAGTCACTAATCTCTTTCAGATTGCAACGTCGACACAAGATGTAGTCCACCTGAGTGCTTCTGTCTCCGCATGTCACCTTATATTCCTGCCTCGTCTGGAATAAAGTATTTACTACTTTCAATTCCATCCTCTTTGCAAAGTCCACCACCATCTGTTCTTCTGCATTCCTATCCTGGAAACCAAACCTGCCCATCATATTCTCATAATCTCTGTTCCCTTCCCCAGCATGTCTATTAAAATCTGCACCAATCACCACTCTGGGGATGCTCTGCATTACTTCATCTAACTCACCTCATCCAGACTATGTAACAGTTTTTACCCGCAAGCCATCCGTTTCCTCAACACAAAAGGACTGGACTGATAAACATCCACACAAATATTTGCACAATATTTATCTCAACTCTGCTATTTACACAAAAAATATTTTTGACACAATGTAACTTTCCAATGTAAGTTTCCTATCCATACCATGGTAAAACATCTTGAAAACAATTACTTGTGATCTAAGATTCCTTACCAAGGATTTATAAGAGAAAGAGTTTTTTTTTTTTTTTACACTTTAAACTGAGGGCACACGTTAAACTGATGAGTGTTGCTCTTTCTCACTTTCTCTCTCTCGCCGGTGTCATAGGGAGGCAGAGGCTGGGTCTTTGCCTCTGTCTCTCAACTTTCTGCATGCTTCTCTTTCCCTCTTTTCACTTTCTTTCTTTCTTTCCTTTTGTCTTTGGCCCTGATACCTTACTGGTGCTACCTAAATGATCACTCGAAGTGCCAAGGTATCATGACCCTTAAATAGACACGCTGACAGGGGTCTCATGCCCAATCTTATGGTGACGTTGCCTGGCAACCGCAAGTCTATGTGGCCACGTCTCTGCCTGTTCAGAACTTCGCGGGGTAGCAGTCTGTGGATCTGCCTTTTCTGAACGGTCCAGAGTATTTATTCGCAGTTCTTCGCATTTATTCGTGAGACCCGCATTGTTACACTAGCGTGCGTTTTCGATTGTTTATTTCACAATAACTGCTACTGTGGCACTGATATAACTTCAATGTCAGAACTGCGTATCCGACTGTGTGTCAGAATTATGTACATCTATGAGCATTTACTTCTTAGAATCACCCCTCTCGAGCAATGAGTTCTTCGATGAATTGTTCAGTAACTGGTTTCTGACTAACTAAACAGTCTGCATCATTTGCTGCCTATAAAGTAGTTTGTTGTACATGGGTTTTTTTTGTGACAAAAAAAAAAATCTATTTATAATGAATTTAGCAGTAGGTGAATTTTTTTCATAATGAAAGGTCAGCTCTGCCTTTTATGTTTTGTGAAAAACTATCAACAATTTTGGATGGCAAAATGTCATCAGTAATTAACTTTTCAAGATAGGGTTTTTTCCATTAGCATTTTTTAATTATTAGTAGAAATAATTGGTTAAATTTTTTGCCAAGATACTTTCAATGGTATGCAATTAAAGAATATTTATTTCTCACTGCATTGCTGAATTAAAAAATAAATAAATAAAACTTTCATGCATCTAGTTGACCCACCCATAGCATTCTCTCATCAGATTCAAAAGGTAGTTCAATCTACCTGGAATAGTGTCCAATCTTGCCTTGTAAAGATTTAATTTGTGACATTTCTTGCCTTCTTAATGTGCAATAAACCATCAGTTGTGAGCAAGAGTGTGTGCAGAGTCCTAGAGTCCTATAAGTGCCACAACTACTGCACAAATCCCTATCATGGCAAAAAAGCATTCAATTAAGTAAAGAGAAAAGACAGTCCATCATAACTTCAAGAAACAATGGTCATTCAATCTGAAAAAATCGCAAAAAATGTAAATGTATCCCCATGTGCAGTCACCAAAAACATTAAAAAATAAATGATGAAACTGACCTCAGATTAGAACCTCAGATTAGAAGCCAAATAAATGCTTCTGCCCATAAATGGCAGACATATTTTAACATCTGCTGTTCAGAGGAGACTGAGAAACACTCATGGTTGAATTGCAGCAATGAAACCATTACTTTGGAAGAACAATAAGCAGAAGAGATTTGCTGGGCAAAGAAACACAAAGTATGGACTTTTGATCAGTACTTTGGAATAATGAGTCTAATGAAGACCAGGCCTACACAATCACCTGATCTAAATTTAATTGACAGTGGGAAAAGCAGCCAACAAGTACTTAACACCTCTGGGAAGTCCTTTAAGACTGTTGGAAAACTATTGGTGACTATCTAATGAGATCTGTAGAATTTTGATTTTAGAAGTTGAAAACGTTTAACAACAGATTTCTTTAATGTGTATGGTTTACTTTTGTGATTGTTGCCAAATGTGATTGTTTTTTTTTTTGGGGGGGGGGGGGGGGGGGGCGTTGTGTTTTCCATGCATGATGCAGGGATATTGGGTTGTTCTAAAGTTTCAAGGACACTTCAAGATACTCTACTTCTCAACAAAAGGCTTTCTGTTCTGTCTTAGCCCATTTTCCTGACCATCAGGGGGGCTATAAAAATTTCATTAGCATCATGAGTCATATTATGGAAATCAGCAGTTGATTCACTTTAAAAGGCTTTAGTCATTAATCAGTCACTGCTGCAGAAATGACTTCATTTCTTCTATCGTTACAGGAGTACTGACATTTTAGCTGATTGACACCACACTATCTCGACAAGAAGAAGCTTGTGCAGCAACTGAGAGAAGTTTAATGTGCTTATGTGAAGAGTAAGTGTTAGAAGTGAGAAACGGTCAATAGAAATGAGCATACTGGCACTAATTGATGTCCTGTATGCCAAGATTGAGACAATGGAGGTCATAGTCATCAATAATACTTATATAAGCCTGTGACAAACAGAATTGTCTGTTCACTAAATTGCATTCAGTGTTATGGAAATGATAGCAAACACAGAAGTTGTGACTATGGTACATTCTCAAACAACATGTTTCTTCATTTTCTTTACATCAGGAAAACTATGTAAAGAGATACAATAGTGTTTTGTTTATTATTATAATTTTATTTTTTTTATTTTTTTTAACAAGTTTATAATTTTAATATCATCCAGGTGAAAAAACCTTATCAATCTTTTTTTTTTATTTTTTAAAAAAGGTCTTAAAAGAATGTGTCACATTGAAGGGTGCGAGGCATAAATGCAGAGGTCCCGTTGTTTCAAATGAATTATGTTTTTATTAA
This sequence comes from Clarias fuscus, assembly GCA_030347435.1. NCBI lineage: Eukaryota > Metazoa > Chordata > Actinopteri > Siluriformes > Clariidae > Clarias > Clarias fuscus. Next base: position 4,649,673 of record CM059211.1, on the reverse strand, counting down.
AGAAAACAGGGAAATCCAATAAACAAATAAAACTTATGATAAAACAAACCAAAACACGAATCATTAACGGGAAAAAAAACCACGAACTAAACTTACAGATATTTACTAGGTTAAATAAACAGTTGCTAGACAAAAACTGAAACTCAAACAACCCATTTATAAAGAAACTAATAACTAACTCGGTTCAGGTGAGCGCCCATGTCACCTGACCGACCTGCATGCAGGGAAATGAAGTGAAACTAAACGAACTACAAACACAAAAGTCTCAGGGCGCTTTGGCGCCCTCTAGGAGTTATCCCTGACATAATCCCCCCTCAAAGGGCGCAACTCCGGGGTGCCACAGGAGGTCCCAGGCATCCCCCCAGGGTACAATGTCTGCCCCTCTCATCCAGAGGCTGGCTCCTATGTCCTGTGGGCCAGGTGGCCTGATGCCCCGTTGAAGCGGGGCGGTGGAGACAGAGGAAGCGGAGGCAGAGGAAGCTCACCTTCCACCTCGTTGCAGGGCGGCGGAGGCAGCGGAAGCTCGCCGTCCTTTCTGCTGCTGTCCTCGTTGATGTAGGGCGGCGAATGCAGAGGATGCTCGCCGTCCTCTTTGACGCAGGGCGGCGCAGGCAGAGGAAGCGGAGGCAGAGGAAGCTCACCTTCCACCTCGTTGCAGGGTGTCCTGTTGAAAGCAAGTCCGTTTGGGGAAGAAAAACTAAATGTTAAGCTTTTTTATCTGTTTAAATTTTTCTACAGTGATATCTGGTGGGTTTCCCAAAGTGCCAAACATATCAGTTGTTGTTTGAACACATTTACCATATTCGCCACAGCTGTATGATGAAAGATCGCTTGAAAACAGATGAGCCTCAGTTTGCCTCTGGGGGAGTTCACTGAAGCTGCATATTTTCCATCTGGTGAAAGACCATGTTCATGTTGTACCTGGTGAAATGTAGCAACACTAATGAGGCCTGGAAGCAGATGGTGTGTAACTGGACAGAGGATAAGACTACAAAGGGGCCAAATAGGCTTCATGGCTGATGGGCTGCATAAGGTCAAATCAAAGGACTTTTTTTTAGGTTTAGGTTAGGTTAGGTGTTTTATTTTATTTTAATGAACGTGCAAACATGAGCCAGTTTGTTTGTATGTTTGTAATTTCTTTTCACTAGGTTTTTGTGATACTAGTCACATAAACACATAAAGGTTATAGATCACTGACCTTAACTGAGGCAAGTGAAGCCTGCAGTTCTTTAGATATTGTTATGGGTTCTTTTATGAGCTCCTGGATGAGTAATCATAGTGCTCTTGGAGTAGGCCGGTCACTCCTGGAAAAGTTCACCACTGTTCCAAGTGTTCCAATTACGTTGTAATTGAATCTGTTCTTGAATTTCTGTAGACTGTGAAGCTTTTTTTTTTTTTTTAAGCATGCTTAAAGCTTAAATTTTAAGCTCTTTAAGCATGCTTCACTTTGTCAGACATTTTCTATTCTTTTTTAATCAACAGGTCTGGCAGTAATTAGGCCTGGATGTGGCAAGTGAAACTTAACTTAGTTTTCCAAAAGTCACAGTTCATTTAATATTTTGCAAAGGGTGGAGAGGGCCAGGTAGGTTTGGGCAGCTTTTTTCCGACATAATAAGTGAAATCATTATTTATACACTGCATTTAGTATTTAATCAGGTTATCTCTGTTTACCATTCAAATTTGATTGATGGTCTCAATAATTAAACAGGTAACATATGCAAAAAAAAAAAAAAAAAGTAGAAAAACAAAATCATGATTTTCATGGGAGCCTCTTTGGAATATTCAGAAAAAATAGCCAGAAATCTAAGCTGCTAAATACTGTGCTGGTTGGTGTGAATGTGCCAGCCGGACAGACACTTTGTCAGATAAAAACACATCAATTTTGATATAATATAATAATTTGTCTGGGATTAAATGATTTGCTGTCAACAATACTGAAGGAACACGAGTTTTTGTGAAACCAAGTGCAACAGCACCACCAACAGTTGAAAAATAATAGAGAACAGAAAAATACACAGAAAGGGAGGTGGACTTTTTATTTTTTGGCCTTCTTTATTCCACACTGAAAAATGCAGTGCACATGTATCATCCTTTTCCTTATAATTACTACATTTAGCTGGAGAGAAACATATTCTGTTAGACAAGCCATGTTGTATAATACCCCCTGTCTCTCGCGCTCTCTCCCTCTGCGCATGCGCTGGGTGTGAGGGTGCGTGCGTAAGGCTGTTTTGCGTCCTGCCAAGTTTTCTGGAGACTGTCTATTTATTTATTATTATTTCATTTTTTCTTTAATCAGTAAATGTTATAATTTAAAAAAAAAAAAAAAAGATAAATTTTAATGTGATAGAGAGTGGGCGGGGCACCTCAGTGGGTGTGGAGACTCTGTCTCTCTGTGGGTGGTCATATCCCAAGTGCCTCCGTTTATAAAGGACAAGGCGATAATGAAGGAGCTAGCCCGTTTCGGGAAGTTCGTCGGCCCCATGAGGGCTATCCCGCTCGGGTGCAAAAGCTCCAGCATACGGCACATCCTGTCTTTCTGCCAGCAAGTTCTAATGGTTTTAAACAACAAAGAACAGACATTAAATATTAATTTCAAATGTGAAGAGGGAGAAAGAGGCTACACCATCTTCGCCACCACGGAGCCGCGGAGGTGTTTTGAGTGTGTGACGTGGGACGCAAAATGGTGAGCTGTCCACACAGAGCTGGGGAGCTTGGAAAACAACACAGACACTACTGTCATATTCCTACAGGCCTATGCTTCCAGAAGCTTACACCAATTTTAGTACCAATACGCATTAAGAAATATGAATAATTTGCATTCTAAATGATTATTGTTCCAAGTGAGACAGTATAATGTTGAAAAATGGGCACATTTAAAATGATTTCTCTAAAAACGCAAGATAAGCAACAACAAATCCATTCTAAACTGCTAACACATTTTTTTGGGCGCTGCTGTAACTTTAAAACTCTTTAGAAGCCAAACATTTTGCTTTGTTTGTATTGTTTGTTCTATTATTTGTATAATTTTTTTTGTTCTTTTTGTTTTGTAAAGTACAAATATGTAAGAACTTATACTTACATTTAGAACTTATACTTATACTTATGGTAGGTTGCAACTTTTCATATCCAACAACTATTTTAAAAGGCAGTTGTAGAAATTTAGAACACGTTCAGAAACAGGCTACGCTTTGGTTAAACTTTGATTTAAACACCTTTTAACTCCATAAGCACGATAGACGAAGCATGTTGTCAGTGTCACACTATGTCACAGTGTCACAGGGATCTCCAGGACTACAGAGAGACAGAACAGCGTTTAATTCTGCAGGGATTCATGTGGATCAGTGTGTTATTAGTTTAGAATGATAGAGAGTGGTTGGGAGCTCAGGAAATTAAATTTCCTGCTTTTTGTTTCACTGGGAAGAGCGTGCAAGCTGATACAGTTGAACACCAGCATAAAGAGAAAGATTTGAATAGCTAGATGACAAGAAACTTCTTCTTATTATAATAATAATAATAATAATAATAATAATAATAATGAATACTTCTGCTGCAACCTGCTTAAAAGAAGAATAAACAATGATCAAATAAAGAACGTGAAGGCCAGTATGCAGGGTCACTGGGGACAGAATCAGCTGTTCAACGATGTTTACACATTTTAAAAATAACTGTTTGGTTGCATTTACATTACATATTACATGGGATTCTGTGCCAGATGCAGAACTTATATTGACCTCAGAAAAAGTCAGTCTTATGTTTAACAGAAATTCACAGCATGTGTGTGTATGTGAACAGCCAGAATAAAATATGACTGGCAAAAATCTTTGCATGCTAACAGAGCCATTCCTTCACAGGGGAAATTTGTATCCAATCCACCTACTTGCATGTATTTTGGTAGTGGGAGGAAACCAGATGATCATAAACTATGAGGGGTGTTTAAGTCAAAGTGGAGCTTTGTTTCTCTATATAATCCCCTCCTACATTAATGCACATATCCCAGCATTTCACTAGTGCTTGGATGCCATCAAGGTAGAAAAATCTTTCACTATGCCGGAAGAGACTGAATTCACTTCAAGTCTGAATTGCTGGCCTTCCAGGAACTCCTTTAATAAACACGTGGAAATGGTTAGAAGCGAGGCCAGGACTGTATAGAGGATGTGGTTGTTGTAATGTTCAAGTGGTATTAGTGAGTGAATGTTTGTGAACCGATAGTTGTGTCTGTTCTGCAATTTAGTGACAAGTTAGCCATCAGTTTTCCAGGATTAGGTGCTCCACTCACTCAACTGATGACTGCAGTGGACTCCATACTGCCATGCATAGCCACCTCAGCCAGGATTGTCGTTCATGGACATATGGGCCTTCTTTAAAGCGTTGGCACCATTCGAATGTTTTACTGCCGCTAATAGTCTGATCACTGTACTGTGCTTGAAAAGTTTCATAAGTGGGCATAAAGCCATGAATGAAAGCATAAAGTGGTTTTATGCCTTCAATTACCAGAAATTTAATCACAAGTCCCTTTTGATTTGAACAGCCTTCATATGATGTTCATGAAAAAGTAAGTAAAATTAAGGATATATTAGTATGTAGTAAAAATTCAAAGTGTGTATTTTCTTAAGTAGTGACACTCTATGCATGGCAGTATGGATGAATACAGTAATAAAATAGGTAGAAGTCCAGCCTCTGGTTTATACAGATGACTCCCACTCGTACCACTCTCAGCACAGATAGTGCCAAACAAAAAATATTCTGCTCTAGGGTTTTGATACAGGAAAAAAAAAATACTCGGAAGAGTGGAGAGCAAAGAAAATCCTCAGACTGTCCTTATTAACCATCTTTAGATCCTGAAGTATTTTATTTTTATTATTATTAAAGAATCTTACTTCTTCAACTCGCTTAGCTTCGAGGTGAAAAGCATCTGGGGTTCGGGTGCATAAAACGCAGCTTTCTAATCATTACAAAGTACTTTATTGCTCTCCACTCTTCAGACAGCTGCTGTATGGAACACTCAGGGCCAATCACCAAATTAAGTGTTTTCTAAGATAGTTAGGCAAATTGTGTGGAAGGTTTTTTTTTTTATGAGCAGTGAACTCATTTACTTTCTCTACTTTATAACAAAGTTCTTTAGCATGATTTTTATTCGCTTCTTTTCATGACAATGGCTTACTGGACTGGACACTGGGAAATCATCAACGAACTGGTATTGACAGCCTATATAACTTGTTAAACCCACCTAAATTCATATTAGATGCTATTGTTTTCAGGTATCATGGGCATGCACATGGAAGAGCAGGGTTCATTATTATTGACACCAGTAGGGCATGCAAAACCAGAAGAATCTGTTATGAGTGGGGGAACACGAATGTTAAAGCACCAGCAAGTTCAATGCATTATGTATGAGCCTGGTGCAGGGCTTAGGAGGGGAAGAGGTGTGGCAGTAGACTGTAGGAGTGATTGTGGACAATTTTGTGAAGACTCTTCCCATTCAGAAATAAGGTGGGCTTATTCAGGGTGGTCTTGTCTCAAAGAAAAGAAATAAATACAGTACAGACCAAAAGTTTGGACACACCTTCTCATTCAGCGAGTTTTCTTTATTGTGTTCTTTATTGTGTTCTTTAGCCCAAACGCGTCTCTTCTGCTTGTTGCCTGTCCTTAGCAGTGGTTTCCTAGCAGACATTCTGCCATGAAGGCCTGATTCACACAGTCTCCTCTTAACAGTTGTTCTAGAGATGTGTCTGCTGCTAGAACTCTGTGTGGCATTGACCTGCTCTCTGATCTGAGCTGCTGTTAACCTGCGATTTCTGAGGCCGGTGACTCGGATGAACTTATCCTCCGCAGCAGAGGCGACTCTCGGTCTTCCTTTCCCGGGGCGGTCCGCATGTGAGCCAGTTTCTTTGTAGCCCTTGATGGTTTTTGTGACTGCACTCGGGGACACTTTCAAAGTTTTCCCAATTTTTCGGACTGACTGACCTTCATTTCTTAAAGTAATGATGGCCACTTGTTTTTTTCTTCACTTAGCTGCTTTTTTCTTGCCATAATACAAATTCAACCCCTTTGAATGAGAAGGTGTGTCCAAACTTTTGGTCTGTACTGTATATTAGAAAACCAACACAAAAAATTATTTTCTTTATCAGCATGAACTTTCCTTTTTTGTCTTTTCTAATTTCTTTTCTTTTGTCTTTTTTTTCATATACCAGAAATCTGCGTGAATCTGCTCTCATACTTGGTGTGAGCTAATGTTCTAGCTCACACCAAGTAGTCTAGGGAGCCTATATAGGCATGCTCCCAGGTGTTATGTACTGTATATCCGCTGTTGCCTTGTCACTGAGCAACCATGCATGAAGGTGGCTGTTCATCTGTCTGTCCAGAAATCTGTGGTGCCCGTGACCACAGATTTGCCTGTCTAGAGACCCACTGCGTTACAGAATAAAATCGTTCTCAACATTTCCAATTGATTTCTCACCTCAAAATAAAAGCTTTTTCAATCATTTTGGTATTTATATGTAGCTTTTATAATAAGCTAATTCACTGATTTGGGTGAGTAAGGGGCAATAGTGGCTGGAGTGCTAGTTGGATGTTCAGGGTTACCACTGTTGGGCTGTGCTCTGACCCCAGCTTCTTAACTGGGATATGCGACAAAAATATCATTCTGTGTTGTAAGGTACATGTGACAAACAATTGAATCTTGTGGCAGGAGTAGGTTTGTGGTTAAGGCATTGTACCACCGATCGGAAGGTCCCAAGTTCAAAGGCCCGTAACCCTATGCCCATACATAATATCCAGCCACTGGAGATGCAAGGCAACCCCTTGCCAGTCCCAGGTCTAAAGAAATTTGAGGCTTGTGCAGGAAGGGCCACCAGCCTAAAACCTTTGTCAATAACTTACAGATCAATTGACCTTATTAAAGTTAAAATTAAAAGGCAGCAGTCAAGTGCAAGAAAACTAAGTTACAAAGAATATATGTAGATAGACAAATAGATTACATTTATTCTGCTATGGCAGAAACAAGATTTGTAATGCCTCCAGTTAGATCTGGTATTTATCTGGTTTCATTCATTTTCCTTCATTCATTCATTCATTCATTCATTCATTCATTCATTCATTCATATCTATCTGGTTAAGGGTTAGTTTGCAATGGGGTTTGAACCTTCCAATCAGAGGCTTTAAGCACTGTTCTACCCCTGCCATAAGATTAAATGGTTTTACACTTGTATCGTGCAACACAGCCAAATTATTTTTTCACATATACAGTACCCGTTAAGAAACTGGGGGTCACAGCGCATGTTCAGACTGGATGGGACTTGCTCAAGGACTCAACAGTGGCACCTTGGCAATGCTGGGGCTTAAACGCCTGACCTTCCAGCCAGTAAGCCAGAGACTTAACCGACTGCTTACTTAATGTGCAAAAGTTGATGAAAGAAGTAACTTTCAAATCAAATGATCGTCATTACTACAACTTATTTGTAGCTTCTAGCTGTACCCTCCTAAACGTTTAATTGCTCCTGTGCATTAATGATTTAGACAGTGATGAACTGTAAATATAATACAAGAAAATAAAAACAATTGAAATACATTTTCAGTATACTTTGAGAACATCGTAATAAAAAGAAAATGTAGATCGCAACCAAAAAGCTTCTTTCTGTGTTCAGATTGTCCTCATTATCCCTCTGTCTATCCTGAAGTCTTTCACTATTAAATAAACTCATTACTCCAACTCATTTAGCTTCGAGCTGGCCAGCATCTGGGATCTGGGTGCTTAAAACGCCGCTTTCTAATCATTACAATGTACTTTATGGCTCTCTATTCTTCAGTCCTTGAGTCGAAATGCCCTTTTAGCACAAAGACAGCTGCTGTATGGAACACTCAGGGCCAATAACACACTTAAGTGTTTTCTAAGATAGTTAGGCAAATTGTGTGGAAGTTTATAGTGAGCAGTGAACCCATTCACTTTCTCCACTTTATAACAAAGTTCTTTAGCATTTTCTCCAGACCGGTTCTTAAATGTTTTGGCAATGATGATTTTTTTCACCCCTGTACATCAGCATAATTGATTTGAAATCTCACTCACTCACTCACTCATCATCAGCGCTTAATCCTGTATTCAGGGTCACAGGGAGCCTGGAGCCTATACCAGGAGACTTAGTGCACAAGGCAGGATACACCCTGGACAGGGTGCCAATCCACACAGGGCACACAGACATACACACACTCACACGCAATTTGGGAACTCCAATTAACCTAACCTACATGTCTTTGGAATGTGGGAGGAAACCAGAGTACCCGGAGGAAACCCACCAAGCACGGGGAGAACATGCAAACTCCATGCACACAGTGACAGGAATCGAGCCTGGCCGGGGATCGAACCCGGACCCTGGAGGTGCAAGGAGACAGTGCTAACCACTACACCACCGTGCAGGCAATGACTGCCGGAAGTTTCTTCCCTTAAGCTGCTTTCCAAGACCTTCATTGCAGTCTTTCATGTGCTGCCTGTTTTTTGTTCACACTACAGGCAATTTTGTGGACAGTAAAGTATCATTTAAATTGAACCTAAAATTTCTCTCTCCAGCTGTTTCTGCTGAGTTTGAGGTCTGGACAGGGATGCACGCCTCAATATTTCTCCACATAGGAACATCCTTTTAGTACAGACAACCTAGGGCTCCCATGGATCTGACTTGTGTGTTCAGCACATCCAATGATGCTTAGAGATTAAGATCCAGGAAATTTTGAGGCCATGTCAAACATATATTGAAACAAATATCAAACTGTTTGGTGATAATAATCATTGATATGTAATGAGAGAAAAGGATGAGGCTTTTAACAGCATGATTCTTAGAGACCACAATTCATTAAGCATAGGAAAGGACGTTAAAAAAATATATATTTAGGCAGAATGGTGAACTAACCACATGCTAAATGATGGAAAATATTAATCTTTGATGAAAACAACATTATCAGGTATTTGCAATGCAGATACAACATTGGAAATCTGATTACTACCTTCTGTCAGCTTGCCACTTCATTTTTTAATGCTTTGAGATTGGTAAATGGCACCTCAAAAATGACTGCAACATTTTCAGCATCTCTAAAACAGGCTTCCATGACTTTCATGTTGTATATGGATTGTTGTAATGAAATGATTAATTGCGCAGAAATAATAATAATAATAATAATAATAATAATAATAATAATTGAATTGTTAATTGAAGCAATTACCCTCTGCCATCTTGAATCGAACTATGAGAAAGGGAATAATGTAGGATTTTAAACTGTAAAAAAAAAAAACTACTGAATCCCAACATGCTGGATAATTTAAGTAGATAAGCAGTGACACAGTACCCTATTAAATAGGGTACAAAACCTCAGGGTTAGATGACCTTGGGTAAACAGCAGTTAGACCATACTAGACTTATCATATGATCTCAAAATTCCATCAATCCATTTAGGAACCTCGGTAATCCAACTAGGGACCGTGGAGGCTAATAGTGACCATTGTATTTATTCTCATTTTTATGACTGCGGTAGGACCTCTGGTTAACATTCACACATGCGTTCACAAAGTACAAAGTATGAGAAATTTGAGAACACCAGTTAGGCTAATCTGCATGTCTTTGGATGATGGGAGGAAACTGGAGTACCTGCAGGAAATCTTTCAGGAATCAAGCCCTGACCCTGGAGGTGCAAAGTGACAGTGATAACCACTAAGCCACCTATCATTAAATTAAGCCATGCCACCTATCATTAAATTAAGTAAACATTATATTGTGGGTCAGGAAAGGAATGTATGCAAGATGAAAAATGTACTCCTGGTCAGGATTATGGTGAAACTATAGCCTATTCTGGTTAACTCTGGGCTCAAGGCAGGATACCACTGGATTGGGATACCAGTCCATTGCAGAGCATCACACACACACACTTAATGGTAAGCTTTCTGGACTTATGATTAGAATCATAAAGATCATGGGTCTGAATGAAATAAGCATCAGCCAAGGAATTAAATGTTCTCACAATCACACACCCGTTCACACACCAAGTAACATTTATTGTATAGTACTGTATCAACCTGCCAGCTAGGAGGTCAGAGAATACTTGGGAATAAATAGTGAGAGATGATGAAAACTTTAACCAACACAGTTCAACCCAAACCAAGAATCTTTTAGCTGTGAGGAAGCTATGCTACCCACTTTGTTACCCTTTCACCTCGGTGCATGAAGATAACAGTGTTAATGATAACTTGTCATTCTAGTCAAATCAGTGCAGAAGTTCAGACAAACTACAGTATACTGTATGCCAAGAACCAGTGAGAAGAGCCTCAATTTTGTCTGAATGAAATTGTGGAAACATGGGCCATCTTTTAAAAAAAAAAAAAAAATTCTTATATGACAAATAATTTTGTAATTATTTGAATGACACATTGTCCCTGTGGATAAAGACTTTGTCAAAGTGAAGAGGGTGTATACTTTTGTAAACTTCAGGGTTATATCACTAGAATAGTGTTTCCTTACCATGGTCTTGTATTTAGAAAAGACCATTAATTAGCTGATTAATTAAACTTAAATATACAGGGAAGATAGCTCCTAGTTGGCCTACACTTGATAAACAGATTTGAAGAATGAATCTCAAATCTCCCAGAGAAGGTACAAAAAAGACAAAGCATAACATGTACAGATTAGGGTTACTGGGACCCACCACTGGATCTAGGCTTGAAGGTGGATTCACAAATACAATGTCCAGCCAAAACCGTCACACACTCTAATTTTGCTTTGCATTTGCCATATCGTGATTTGAATAAGCGTATGCAATATCACAGCACGTATTTCTGTCCAGAGTCAGAGAATCATAGTATGATGATGGGAGAATCTGAAGCTGTGTAAAGTCTTCTCTAGCACATCCCAAAGATCCTCACTGGAGTTAAGGTCAGGACTCTTTGGTGGACAATCCATCAGTCCAAATGATGTCTCATGTTCCCTTAACCACTCCTTCACTATTTGAGCCCAATGAATTCTCACATTGGCATTTTGGAATACGCATGCTATCAAGGTAGAAAAAAAAAACAAAAAACTTTTTATTCATTATATTTATGTCATCAGCTGACCTCATTTTTGTGTACACATTATAAGATTGCTGAACGTAGCCCTGGCCAACAGAAGCAACTCCAGATTTTTATCATCGTCTCCCCCTTCCATTAGTCATGATGGGTGCATCATTCATCTGCCTCTCTTCTTACCCTGATGCATCACTCTGAAACAAGGTAAATCTAGATTAATCAGACACATGACCTTTTTACAATGCTCCACAGTCCATTCCTTATGCTTCCAAACATAATGAACCTTTTTCCAACTAGCCACACTGCTAAGGATAATTTTTCTTAAGGCTACGGAGTTGTTTAGTTCCAATCCCTTGAGTTAATTCACATAGTGTGTATGTAAATGCTCTTGCATTTATTATTAAACATGGCCATAAGTTCCACTGGGTTTTTTTTTTTTTTTCAAACTGTTTCCACCAAACATTGAACTGATCTCCCATCACGATCCTTCCTGATTCTTTTTCATTCACATTTCTTCCTTGAAGATGATTGTTCACCACTATCCTTTCAGGTTTTAATATGTTGGGCATTTCTTGACCCATTTTTAGTAGTTTCAGCAATCTCTTTAGTTATTTTCTTTGGTTGATGGAGGACAATAATTTGTAATTATGTAATTTTACTTTTACTTTACTTAAGTATGTTTTGTTTGAAGTATTGTAATTCACTAGATTTTAAATCATATGCGCTACTGAGTAAAACAAATGAATGAAAATGCAAAAAATATTCTGCTTTGTATAAATGCTTCGTTGCGCTCGCGTGTGTGTATCGTGTCCTGGTCGCGCGCCGCTCCAGATTCCACTCCAGGTTTTCTGACTGTCCCCTCATCGGCATCTACCTGACCTTCCGCCCTGAGAGTGATGTCATCAACCTGCGCGACCATATATAAACCGGAGAGAGACGCGGGAAAGAGGAAAGAGATTGTGACTTTTGCCTCCCACTGACTTTGATTATTGCTTTGGTTGGTCTTTGTATATATTTGTAGATAATTTCACTGTTTGTTTGTGCACTCACCAGTAGTAGGGGCGTGGCTGCCATTTATTTTGGGAAGAGGGAATTTATTCTCTGTTTTTGGTTTAGGGAGTCAGGGAAGGTACCTGTATTTTTGTTTGTGTTGTTTTTTTTTTTTTTTGCATGTAATCTAGCTACTAAATATAAATACCATTTAGTTTATTATTTTGGCCTGGGTCCACCCTGAATCTGATCCTTAAAATAAAAAATTACTCATAACGTTTACTCTGAGTAAAATTTTTAGGAGCTACTTTTTACTTTTACTTGAGTACATTTTTATAATGGTAAATTTACTTGTACTTCAGTAAAATTTCACTGAAGTAACAGTACTTTTACTTGAGTACAAAATTTTTGTACTCTTTCCACCTCTGAATATATGTCTTCTGACATGGTTGTTTAAGAAATGAGAAGCTACTCACTGCATCATTGCATTATTTATATAGGGATAAATAACTTGTCGCTTGAACCATATTAATCATTGCAGTAATTATCCAATGGATACCTTGACTTTTTTCCTGCAGGCAGTATATTTGTGCTCAGTACTCCACTACATTTCCGCATGCCGCTGCATTACATAACCAGAGTGATGCATAGGTTTTGAAGTGGTAATATCGCTACCTGCAGGTTATTATGCATAATTGTCTTCCCTAATCATGTAGCTAGCATGAGTTTGAAATCAAAAGTTGAGATGCTTGCAGATAGGGATGAAACAGAATATTCACAATTTGGAAACATAGAGAGAGAGACTTTAAAGCTACTGTAGACTAATACAAACTCACTACTTATTCAAGTACAAGACTTTGCCCACCTCTATATTATGAAATTATAATGATAATATTATCTATTTTTCCAGCATCTCCTCATCATTTGTGCTTATCAGATAGCAGAATTCAGTATTTCAAATTGTTATTTTTTCTGAATATGTTTTGTAAATAAAGTCCCCCATTAGAGAGTGTAACTAATTGGGTGGCAACTATGCACACCCAAATGTTAATGGACAAATTTCGTACACAAACATCATTAACTAGTAGCTATAAACATCACTATCCGGAATTTGGCACTAATGTCAAATGCTATAAATTGTGAGGACAGTACAAGTTGGAAACTGAAATCTGCCCTTTAATGATGTCAACATAGCCTCTGATAACATTGCACATGCAGTACTAAAATGCTTGAGTAAATTGTTAGGTTCTTACAGTAGCCTAAGTGGTTTCACATAAAAAGTAAGGATCCTATGGGGGCAATTGGCTGCTTGATAAATTGCATTGTATTGGCAAAGCACGTGCCAAGGAAGGTTTTGTGCCAATATGTGCAGAGCTCCGGGGAAGAGCTTCTTTTATTTTAAATTTGCACTTCCAGATGCACCACCCAGTTAATAATCACTACAGAAATACAAAATGTTAAAACATTAACAATTGCATATAATAATAATAATAATAATAATAATAATAATAATAATAATAATAATAGCAGCAATGGATAATCCAACATTAATCATCTATCATCTATCTGCTTTCTTTCTGGGTGCTGCATGGCTGAAAAGACACAAAAAGTTGAAATAAACCAGCAAAAAAACGGTTTAGATGGGATTCTGTACATGTTGGATCAGTAGGATGTTCCCTATAACAAGCTTAGACACATACAGAGTAAAGTGATTTAAGAGTCACCTCAGGTTCAAGGTTGGAGAGATGAAGTGATTAGTCATTGTCTTCCAATGGGATTAGGATTCAATTTAATCAGCTGCATTTGGAGTAAAAGGCATTAGCTTTGTGTTTTGCAGAACAGCAGGAACTTTGAGAGCTTTCTTTAATTGTTTCACATGAACACTGCATAAGGAAGCTATACAGAAAAGATCAAATCGGCTGGATATCCCATTACACTTGGTGACTTTTCTTAATAATTTGTATCAACAGCGTTCATACTTAACAGTAGTTTTTGAGAACTGTTACATGAAAAATAGTTTATCATGCAGCATTTGTGTTCCTCCTGTATGGGGCTGTGACATTTAAATTCACTGCTAATTAAGAACCCAACGCGGTTCCAAAATATAAACTAACTCACGTTGAAGTCACCTGCTTTCTGTTAACCTTCATTTATCTCTGAGGATTTATATCCGTTATCTTTGTGAAATTTTACTATTCCACTCGTGGTGGTGCATTCTCTGCTAATTATTCCTGGTTTTGTGTTTTCTTTTTTTTTTTTTTTTGGTCCTGTTCTTCATTTTGAGTTTGATAGCCTCCTCAGTGTTCAGCTCTATATACTGGGTAATTGGGACTTGATAATTGCTGACTATGTTCATGGCTGTGATAGTCTGCTGAGCAAATGTGATGCAGTTTAGCATCTGATTAGCATTCAGCTGCTGCTGTTGTCTTAGTGAAGCATAAAGAAGTTAATGCAGAATGGAGTTTCAGTCCATATAGAGGTAAAAGCAGTTCAAAGGATATCTTAAATGGTGAAATATGTGTATTACTGCAGTTTGAAGTTCCTAAAGCAATAGTGGGCATGCAGACCTAACAAGAAGAAATATGACAAGTATTATCCTCCCTGGCATTTAACAATTCAGATCATTTGAAGGGCTTGTAGAGAGCATTTCAGAAAAAGAAAGAAAACCCCATTTAATTGTATGAATAAATCTGATGTATATCATGGTAAGACCAGGGTGCCATTTCCAAGGGCTTATATAATTAAATACCTCATTATGTTGGAATTAAACATTTTAGGACATAACTATCTTTAATAAGGTAATTTAATGACAAGGTATTGTGCTGTGACTGAAATGAATGTGTGGTTACTGTTATGACCACAGTGCTGATTGTGCAATGTTAATTTCTCTCTCTCTCTCTCTCTCTCTCTCTCTCTCTCTCTCTCTCTCTCACTCACTCACTCACACACAGTATACATACTTTTTGTGTATACTTTTTTGTCATTATGATAGGTGTTGGTTGCAGCCAGACAACCTAGTTTTTCTTCTTTATGTAATGCTCATGTATTTGAATGTGTAAAATGCTGTTTGACATGTATTGAAAAATATTTAATTGGTGCTCAAGTGTAAAATCTGTAGAAATGTATCCATGTAAAGTGAACACAAAAGAGATTTAAGCAAATACGTATGCATTAATTCACGTCAATTACGTCTTATTTATATAGTGATTTTAACAATGGTCATTGTCTCAAAGCACTCTTTCACTCACTCATCGTCATTACCGCTTAATATTGGATTCAGGGTCGCGGGAAGCCTGGAGCCTATCCCAGGAGACTTGGGGCACGAGGCAGGATACACCCTGGACAGGGTTCCAATCCATCGCAGGGCACACAGACATACACACACACACTCACTTACACACTACGGGCAATTTGGGAATACCAATTAACCTAACTTGCATGTCTTAGGAATGTTGGAGGAAACCCACCAAGCACGGGGAGAACATGCAAACTCCATGCACACAGAGACGGGATTCGAACCCGGACCCTGGAGGTGCAAGGCAACAGTGCTCACCACTACACCACCGTGCCGCCCTGTCCCAAAGCAGTTTCACAAAATTAAAAGAAAATGACGGTAATGAGTGAGAAAAATGTGTAAAATCATAATGCTCAGATAGTTCCATATGAGCAAGCCGAGAGAACCCATCAACAGGGAACCCATCCTCATTTGGGTGCCATCATGAAGCAAAATCCATCATGAAACAAAATCCAGCTGGAGCTGGTCCTTCATTTCAGAGTGACACTGTGTGCAGTGTGTTGAATTTTTGTGTTTTGGTATCACATTTGCTTGTTTTGGATACATTTTTAGACAAAATAAACAATTGATTCTTAATAATGTCGCTACAGGCACGTGAGGATGCAAACTGAGTTTTTATTAAAACCATGAAAATCAAACACGGTTAAGTCAGAAACAGAGTGAGGTCACAAGCTAAGGCCAGTTGATCAGCAAACAGACTAGAGAAGAGTAAGCAAGAACACAAACCCAACTAATTAAAGCGAGGTTCATAGACAAGGATGCAAACAATGACTTGGTATAGTCTGGAGTGAACTCACAAGAGCATACAATTCACAACCTGTAGCTTTTAACCATCTTTTATATACCAGGGGAGATTAAAATCATGGCTGTTGATTAAATGTCAAATGTTCCACCCCTCTCTGTACTGTATTTGTGCCCACCAACCAAAGTGCTTGCTTTATAACCAAACAAAGTACAGTACTTGCTTTATAAGTTCACGTGCAGCAGTAATATATTAGAATGGGTGCATTAATAGAAACCTGTGATTTTTCTTATATCTAGAATTGCTGAGGAATTGAGAATCACAAATTCAACAGACCTATGATTTGACCACATGACCTTACAAAAGCTCTAATATGTTGCCACTCAGCAAGACACACTATTTCAGATTTAGTTTCTCTTTAAGGTTAATAGTCTACAAAATGTCATGGCAAACATTTGCACAATCAAGCAATATACATATACAATGTAAATGAGACAGCAGATATCCTGGATCACAATGGCAGATTATTTATTTATTTTTTTTTTAATGAAATGTACACACAGCACAAAACAAAAACAATGTAGCTCTAGTGGGGACAGAGTCTTCTGAAAAACAAACTTAATGAAGTCCCAGTGGATAACCTAAGTCAAATATAGACACTTTACACAGAATAAACAGGACTTAGGACTTTGTCCTTGCTTTTAATAATTCATGTGAGCTTTTTTTGGTCATAGATTTTCTCTTTGTTTGTTTATGACAAATCTACAGTGAAAAGTAAAAGTAAAATAATTTTAGAGTAACCTGAGTGAAGAAGATGCTAATAATAGCTAATAATAAACACTGCCCGACCAAACCCTAATAGTCACAAACCCTAATATTTCATTAGACCTTCTGCTTTGATTATGGCAAACTCAATATAGTTTATTTTACTCAATATAAGTTTATGCAATAACACAACTTTCGAACCACTCTGTCACTGTTTGAGCCTGATGAATCCTGGCCTTGTCATCTTGGAATACGAGGCGGTATCAAAAAGTTTAAATTTAGTTTTGTAACACGCCATCAAATGTCAGCACAAGGCTGAACACAAAGGCACAGAAAGCACTAATATTCATATTCATATTCAGTGTGCCAAATAACATTGTTCTGTGTATAGTAGACCGGGAGCTGTGCACCTGGTGCTATTCTAACCACGTGCATTACTACGTTTGCAATTTTATAATTGACAGCAAGTTAGAACAATGAACAAACATGAGATTTTTCGTGTAACTGGGCAAATCTTGCACAGAGATGTTTGACGTGATTCGGCAAGCTTTCCACAATACTGCAATGAGTCAGTCAAGATGTTTTGAGGGGCACACGCTTTAAGTAAGAAAGATTATCGCTGGAAGATGATGAGAGAACGATCAACAACATTGCTGTCATTGTTGTTGTGTCATACAGAACAGTCCAACCAATCCTTACGTCTGATTTAAACATGTGTTGCTGCCAGCACCAATGGAGATTACTTGCTATTCTTATCACAGCTGTTTAACCACATAGATTTAAATACTGTACAAACTACATACCAATGTACATTCCCCAACCAGAGACAAGAATATACTGGGTCAAGTGTCCACCAATATCACAGGAGCTTATAAAGCTTCCCCATCACCACAGCTTGGCCTATCTGACAACATCTCCGTCGAAATGGTTCCATCCTACAGATCTCTCATCGGAAGAACACACCTGTTAAACCTGCCCAAGTTTGGAGTGAAGCATCAACTTCACGGCTACGGCTCCGGGACAGCAGACCAGGCGGAATGCAGCAAAACTGTTTTGGCCTACATAGCCTTCTGCACTGACACTGTGTTAACCACAAAGACCAGCAAGATGTTCCCAAACCAAAAGCCATGAGTTGACAGCAATGTGTCTCTGCTCAGGGCGAGAAACACTGCCTACAGGTCAGGGAACATGTTGGCTTACAGGAAAGCTTAAATAGAATTGAGGCAGCTCATAGAGGGCTACTTAAAAAATAACAATCCCCACAGCATGTGGAGAGATAGTAAAGCCATGGCGGACTACAAGAGCAGCACCTCACTGACCAGCCATGATGCCACACTTCCTGATGCACTCAATCAGTTCTTTGCATTCTTTGACAATCACACCAGCGGAGTGGAAACTCAGACAGTACCATGTCCCAGGCAGGAATCTGTTCTCGTCCTTTTGTGCCATAAGGTGAGATCAACTCTTCATGTCCCAATGACTATCACCCAGTTGTCCTGACAGCAATTATTATAAAGTGCTTTGAGAGGATATCCTCTCCCACATCAAAGACAACATCCCCACTGATCTGGACAGCCACTAGTTTGCCTAACATGGTTAAAGATCAACAGAGGATACAATCTCAGTCACACTTCATGCAATCCTGTCCCATCTGGAGCATCTCAACACATATTTAAGATGTTATCTGTTGATTGTAGTTTCGTGTTTAATGTGATAGTCCCCCAAACTGGTGAATAAGCTGAGCAACCTGGGATTAACTACCACACTGTGCTCATGGATTTTGGACTTTCACACTAACTGACCACAGAATGTCAGGGTGGGCGACCACTCATAATCCACTCTCACCCTGAATACAGGGGTACTGCAGTCCAACCCTTTTCACCCTATTCACATATGAATGTACGCCCATTCGCACATCTAATACTACAGTGACGTTTGACAACACTACAATAGTGGGATTGATATCAGACAATGAGAAGACACACTCAATGTCTGCTCAAGTGGTGTTCGGATAGTGATCTGGTTCTGAATACCACTAAAACAAAAGAGATCATTGTGGACTACAACAGAACCAGAAAAACGACACCACCCCTCTCCACATGAATAGTGAGGAGGTCGAGAGGGTTAACAATATCAAATTCCACTTTGATTAACACTTCCGAACTTAGTGAAAAAAGTTCAGCAGAGGCATTTCTTCACGAGAAAGCTCAATAAAGTCTTAGCTCTTAGTGAATTTCTACTAAGAGCTCATTTCTACACTCTGTCACAGTGTGGTACCCCAGCTGCACTGCAGAGAACCGGAGACACCTGGCTCGGAGTTATGACTGTGAAGAGGACTGTAACTGGAAACAAGCTCTCCAATCTGGACATAGTTTATGGTAGCCATCTACACAAGAGAACTAGAAGCATCATCAAGGATTCAACCCATCCAGGTCACAGACTGTTCGTACCCCTCCCATCGGGCAAAAGAAGACACAGGACAATCAAGATACACACTGATAGGCTGAGGAACAGCTTCTTCCTCAGAGCTGTAACCTGTATTGCACACCCCAGGTTGCACTGTTTGCGCCACGATCCAAGTCCCACTGCACATATATTCCATTATACAGTATATATTGGTACATTTATATTTAAGTGCAGTTATCTTTAGTTTATTCTTTTGTTTATTCATACTTTTTCTCTGCGAGCTACCAAACAAATTCTGTTTTATCACTACAATGACACTAAAGTTTCTCTTTTATGTTCTCTTTTTTTCCTCTTATTCTTTTTAATCTTTTTATCTTATCTTTTCCTTAATCAAACTCATCTTTCAGGCATCTCTCCGCTTGTCAGGGCTTTGACAGTGTAATGATAAAGCCTGGATGTTCTTACAACATCATAGAGAGTCCATGCAACAGATAAAGTACACTGTGGTGTACTTTTTCTTTAAAAATGAAAGGAAAGAGCATATAAAACGGAGCAGCAGCTTCATCGTGTTGGTTGTGCGAAAATGGCCAGTGATTGCATCAGTGCTCTAGACAACAACAACATCCACAACAGCAAGCATACAGTACATGTACTGATGGTTTAAGACCCAATCTCCTGTGGCCAGTGGGTGATAAATCCCTTGATCTGTCCCAGCTGGCAGCTCATGTAGAGAAATATAAAAGAGCTGCATGTAAATGCGGCGAAAAGATGCTGAAAGGATTGTTGTGCATTTATATCATACAATAGCATTGCTCCCTCTGTCTGACCTACAGGTTAAATCTGATGTTTTGAATTCCAACACACACACACACACACACACACACACACACACACACACACACACACACACACACACACACACACACACACACACACACACACACACACACACAAAAAAAAAAAACCTTCAAGACTTCTTTCCTTGCATTATACATGACACTTCATTTCTTAGACTTCTTAAAATAATGAGTTATTTTTAATAAAAAAATATGAATAGTAAATTGTGTTCTTTTAAACCATTGTTTAATTAATACCTCAAAAGGTTCAAGTTTAAAGGTTAAAGTCACAGGGGCCTAGATACTATCCTAGGAAAGGTGGGATCCACCACAGTCAACACTTTGGTGCCGATCTATCACACACACTCAAGCAATTTTGGAAATGCTAATTTAACCTACTCTCTTTATCTGCATGTCTTTAAACTGCTTATCTACCTGTCCTTGGACTGCGGGAATTACGAAACGAATTTGCAAATTTTGCACACAGGCCACACAGATTCGAGGCAGGTATTGAACCCACACCCACTGTTTGTTTGTGACCGCTAAGTAGCCTTATAGCACTGTGGTCTCGCATCTCTTGGGTCATGGTTCGAGTCCTGCTTTCAGGTCTGTGTGTGTGTGTGGAGTTTGTATGTTTTTCCCATACTTGGTCGAATCTGCCATTTTTTTTTTTTAGATATCTTCGGCCTGCATTTAATACCTAGTTCAATATTTTACTTTTCAGCATGCAGGGTTTTTAATCTGATCTTTTTCTCAGTCACCTTTAAATGTTTGTATCTCAGAGCAGCTCATTTATTCTTGTCTAAATGTGCACAGAATTGAACGATCCATCACCAGAACTGCAACAGCTTTTGCTTTCAGAACAAATCTCTCTTTTATGGATCACTGGCAAGACACTTAATAAAAGCAAGTATAAGAAAAATGGTTTATGCCCGTGTTTACGTTTCCCAAGAGAACACAGGAATGGCAGAAAACATTTATTTATTACTTATCTATCAGGATCTGAGTGACCTGCTCTAATAAAACATACACAATTCAGAGAGATGAGGCTCTCTAACACAACAATAGAATCTGTCCCATGAGGCATCGCAGTCCTAAACACAAGTAGAATTAAATTTCAGCTAATTATATAAAGTTTTCCCAAAATGTACTCTCTGAATGCTGTACATGTTCCAAGGAAAACACTATTTCAACTCTTCATCTTGTTCTAGCAAACTGAAGAATGCCTGCATTTGCATTCTGCCTCTTCTCCATACTTTATCCATCACATTATATTGACCTTATTGACCCAGACCCAGACTGCCCAATATTCATTTACGGCATTTTGGTAGTGACTTACATTTTACCTTGCTATACATCTGAGCAGTTGAGGGTTTAGGGCCTTACTCATGGGCCTAACACTGGCAATTTGGTGCGGCTGGGATTTGAACTTTCTGATCATTATTTCAACACTTAACCTCTGAGCTACACCTGCTGTATACTTACCCTACACAGGCTGATTATGCAAGCCCACACCTCCTTCTCATCTCAGTGTGTGTGTCAATGTTTACGATTTCTCTTAGAGAATGTAGTGGATGGTCTCACACACACACACACACACATACACACACACACACACACACACATACACGCACACACGCACACACACACACACACGCACACACACACACACACACACACACACACACACACACACACACACACACACACACACACACACACACACACACACACACACACACACACACACACACACACACACACACACCATGAGACTGAACTGAGGGAATGTCTATCAGGTCAGCTTTTATTCTTGCCTCCGTGAGTTTGATGTCAGCAATAACAGTAAGGTTAGGTTGTTGTGATGGCTAGTACTGTATATTCTCTCTAATCTGCCTGTTTTGCTAATCTGCATGGCCTGAGCTTTGTTGCACCGAAATGTCCAAAATAAACTGATGCCTTCCAGAGGCTACCTCTGTGGAGACCAGTCCAGACAATATATGTGTGTGATGGCACTCCTTATAGGGGTCGGAATATTTTTTTCCTGAAATGTCTGTTGTCTGAATTTCCGATTGTTGCCCAGATTTCTTATCTATCTACTATATTTATCTACCTATTTACCTATCTATCTATTTTGGATTTTAGCTGTCACTGAAGCAGAATAAATTACACATAGTGTCTTTGGTCCTGATCTTTTATTTTCCTCCCAACAGCCATAAAAACAATGTGGATTTAATAACTTATGAAACACTCTCTTATATTTCATATCATAGTAAGTGATCCATGTGAGTGGTTTGTGCTCATTATCTCAGATGTGTCGCCTTCATCTTCAAAACCCTCTTGTCCGTATGTGATTACACACCCCTGAGGTTTAACAGCATGGAGTGGCTGCGCTGTGTAATATTAAGTCAGGAGCTGTGTTTTTAATCAGAAAACAACCCGTAAGTTTTCTCCAGCAGCTGCGGGTTCATCTTCAGATTTCATCTCCCATTTCATACAGGGCGCAATTCTACTTCACTATGAATAGGTATCAGCAAAAAGACAAGACCTCATTCAAAATCAATTGCTTTAGTGTGCTGTATGCTCAGAATACAAATCATTCCTGATGCAGTGAAATTCTTATGGAGTGCAACACAAAGCAATAACAAGGAAAGCAGGATTGGACATATGAGGCAATGAAAATAAATGTACAAGGAAAAGCAAATATACTCGCAATTACAGTGTTACAGGTAGTGTAAGGGTTGGTTTCATGTAAAGAAAAAAAGGTAGTATATTACTCAATATTACAACTTGAAGTCCATAATACAACACTCTATAACCAAACGCAATTTGCAAGATATCAGTTGAACCGTAGTGTAAAAGTGAATACCTCCTCTTTTAATTCTTTGTTTTCGTATAATAACATAATGGAAATCATCTGTTCGCAGAGGGTCTTTAAACCTCAGACAAACAACATGCAATTTTTTTTCATCATGCCATTATTTATTTAACAAAAATGAAGCCAAAAATAAATAAGTACCCTCATAATAAGTTATCTTTTTTTCATATGACTTAATCACTCTTTCACATGATTTTGGTCCATTTTTCTTTGTACCATTGCTACGGCTCATTGAGTTTTTTGGATATTCAGTTATGCACTGCCCTCCTAAGGTCACACTCCAGCATTTCAGTTGGGTTGAGGTGGACTTTGACAAGACCATTCCAAATCCTTGATTCTTTTATTTCGAGCCGTTCTTTTTACTGGTGTGCTTTGGATCATTGTTCTGTTGCATGATTGAATTTCAACCAAGCTTTAGCTGTCGAACAGATGGCCTCGCATTTTGCCTCTAGAATATTCTGGTATACAGATGAGCTCATGGTCGAGAAGCGATGATGTTCTGGAGTTCAGGTCCTGTGGCTGCAAGAACAAGTCCAAATCATCACCCTTCCACCATCGTGCTTGATAGTTTTTAAGGTGTTTCTGCTGAAATGCTGTTTGGTTTCCACCTAATATGGCCACTTGTCTATCCATACGTCATTGTTCCAGGAGTCTTGTTTGTATATATGCAGTTTTGCAAACCTCAGTCAAATTCAAATTCGTCACATACTGTACACCGTATGATATGCTTATACGACTACTGATGACCTCAAGGTTTCAAAAAGAAAGTTACAGTTTATATATGATGTTGTGATTGAGATTCCTTATAACCTGCAGGAAGAAGCTCCTCCTCAGTCTCGCTGTGTTGGCTTTCAGGGAGAGGAAGCGCTTTCCTGACCGCAACAGAGAGAACCGACCATTGCCGGAGTGGCCAAGGTCTTTTACGATCTTTTACGGCCTTGGTCCAGCACTGCTTGTTGTAGATCGTTTGAAGGTCAGGGAGCTTGGTGCGGGTGATGCGCTCAACTGATCTTACCACTCTCTGAAGAGCTCGTCTGTCCTGCATGGTGCTGTTCCCGAATCAGGTTCAGATGTTTCTCATCAGGATACTCTCTATGGTGCAGGAGTAGAAGTTCCTAAGCACCTTAAAGGACAGTCTAAAGTCTCTCAAGCATCTGAGGTGGTAGAGACACTGCCGGGCCTTTTTCACCATGGTCTTGATATGACAGAACCATGACAGGTCCTATGTGATGTGAACACAGGGGTATTTGAAACTATGATAGTTCTGATAGTTCCTCTCCTGCTTAGTTCACTATCAGCTACTTCATCTTGTTGATGTTCAGGAGGAGGTTGTTCCTCTGGCACCAATTCTTCAGATTCCTAATTTCCTCCATGTAAGCCATCTCATCTTTTTCGGCAATCAGGCCCACAACGACGGTGGCATCAGCAAACTTGTCACACGCAGTCGCAGGTGTCCAATGAGTACAGCAGGGGGACATGGTCTGACCTTGGAGTGAATGTTCTGGGATGTCCACTCCGGGGAAGATTGGCAACTGTCTTGAATGCCTTCCACATGTGAATAATCTGTCTCACTGTACAAAATTTAAATCTAAAATGTTTGAAATTATTTTTGATTGAAATGACTGATGCTCATTGGTATTATATTTACATAAAATTGACTGAAAATCTGATGTTGAAATAACTCCTGCAGCTCTCTTCAATTCTAACCCAAGCTGGATTTTCAAGCATTTTAATGATTTTTCAGATAATAATAATAATAATAATAATAATAATAATAATAATAATAATAATCATTCAACTTGAGTTTTAAAGGCCATAAAACTCTCTTCCGTCTTCTATTTCTAAAACACTACAACATAATCACACTTAGCGCTTCATCCATAGACAACATAAGCTTTCAAAACTGATGAGTAAAAGAAAGTGGATTGATTTCCTGCTAAAAGGCTTTTCCACAGTCTGCATAATTATCTTACACAGCACTTGATTTGGTTTTTGGCCTTGAGCATTTTGTACATCAGCTTTCTTTGAGCTAAAAGGATTTTGAGCAGCAAGGACTCAAGAGCCGAAAGCGATAAACTACATTGCAGTGATTAGAAAGCTGCATATTAGGCGTCTGAATCTCAGATGCTGGTCAGCTTGAAGCCAAGCGAGCTGGGGCAATGAGAACAGATAGAAGGCTAATAAGGAGAGTTTGAGCACAGCTCGCTTAAATGTGCTGGAAAGAAGCTTTTTGGCTGTCATTCACATTTGCTCTTTAATAAGATTTTCCAGGAGCAAATTGGAATCTGCTCAAAATCTCTAAGCGTGTCAGTTAGGGCAACTGTTTTTTGTTTTTTTCACACTCCTCCATCTGTACATCATTAGCTGTAGAAATCATGCAGCTAGAAGTTATAAACGCAACATGATAAAGATGAGATGATTAAAAAGTGAATCAAGAAAACTGGCTTTCTTTTACCATGTAAACGTATATATATATATATATATATATATATATATATATATATATATATATATATATATATATATATATATATATATATATATATATACGTTGCACACATAAAAAAGTTAAAGGCACATTTATTTAAACGTATTTAAACGTATATATATATATATATACGTTTAAATAAATGTGCCTTTAACTTTTTTATGTGTGCAATTTTTTGGTAAAAATATTTATTTATATTATATTATTTATTTATAAAAATTCTTATTTATATCATGACCTTCATTTCCAACAATTCTTGAAATTTTGACCTTTTAGATTTTCAAGCATTTCAAGTTGTTCCCTTTATAGGCGACACCATATATAACTCATATATAATAAAGTTGTTCCCTTTATAGGAAGCAGTATAGTTATAATAGGAATATAGTATTAGAATTTATGATATGGATAAGAATAACTTATTACTTGTAACTTTTAAAAACTTTCTGAACATTAATCATGGAGTTTTCCAGAATACATCATGCAGCCTATATAATAAACAATTACAAATACCCATGCAAGTTCCTAGTTTATAAGCAGACATTTAATATACTAAAATAATAAATGTTCCTCTTAATAGCCAGTTCATTGTCATGGTTTTAATAGATTGTGGTGTTTTATATGTTTGTTTCTTTAGCGATAAGGTGAAAAATCAGAACAGTTCTAATTTCCTGTGAACAAGTTGACCCATATTAACCCATGATATTGGGTTTAAAATTATTTATCAAATGCAGCATAATTACCATCATGTGAAAAACTGTATAACACACGCACACACACACACACACACACACACACACACACACACACACACACACACACACACACACACACACACACACACACACACACACACACACACACACACACACACACACACACACACACACACACACACTTCTGTCATAAATCTGCAGGGAATGAATCCCATTCTTTCATCCATCTTCCCTGATACTCAAGTCTCCCAGCTGCCCAAAGCTCATTTCATTAGAACACATAAATATCACTTGAGCCAAAGGAGTTTAATGACGATGGTTTTATTATGTAGAAAGCCATCTACCTGAAATTATGCCACTCATTTTTGAAAAATGTAAAATAAGGGATGTAATGTAGACTAGTGGGAGGGGGGGGGGGGTGCTTAAAGAAGGTTGAGGCTTGATTTTTCTTACAGACTCTTACAGACTCTTCTACTGTAATCACAACAGGGGCAATGATTCACTTCTTATTGATGTTGCATACACTTTCAACATAGCAATAACAACACAGCATAATGTAATTCTTTATTAGATAAAAGGAGGATTAAGAAGAATCACCATACAAGTCATATAGTCTACACTATATTGCCAAAAATATTTGCTTGCTTGCCTTTACATGCATATGAACTTGAGTAACATCTGATTATTAATACATAGGGTTTAATGTGATGTTGGCACCGCTCTCTTTGCAGCTATATCAGGTTGAGGTCAGGCCTCTGTGCAGGACAGTCATGTTCTTTCACACCAAACTCACTCATCCATGTCTTTATGGACCTCGCTTTGTGTAATGGTGCGCAGTCATGTTGGAACAGGAAGGGGTCTTCCCACAACGTTGGGAGCATGAAATTGTCCAAAATGTCTTGGTATGCTGGAGAGTTCCTTTCACCGGAGGTACGGGGCTGAGCGCAGTGACTGAAAATCAACCCCACACCACTTTCAACATGGCCGCCGCGCATGTGAAGAGGAAGATGCGACATATCAGACCCAACATGCTGCAGCAGAAGAGCTGAAGGTTGCTATCATAGCAACCTGGTCTTCCATTGTTGCAGTAATTCATGCCAAGGGAGCCCAGACCAAGTATTGAGTGCTGTACATGTTTATACTTTTCAGTAGTCCAACATTTCTGTGTTAAAAAAATCTTTTGTTAATGTGCGTGTAATGAATCTACAGATATTACTCAACCAGAATTGGACTTCCGGCACCTGGCGGCGGCATTAGGGTTTTGCGTTTGCCAGCTTTACGTCGCTAATGGCGCTATAACCATAGACTGAGGCATCAGGCCTTAGTTCATGCTCTCTTCCTTGGGATTTGCATATGACAGCAAAAAAAGATCATGTTAAACACTGTAATTAAACGAATGCATAATCACAGTATACCTGTTCTAAAATTACAGTACAAATTTAGAATTATAATTAAATGCAGGAGGTTTTTTATTTGCATCGAATTGAATCAAAGTGAACGTTATCACAGTGAGCCATTAGATTTTATCAGGTGAAAAGCTACGTATGAGTGTCAAAGGGGTTTTGCGTCATATACTTTGTGTTTTTTTTTTATTTGCAGTAGAATTATTAACTGAAATAATTTAAACTAAATGTAAATTCAAACATCGTCAGGACTTGCTACAACTTGCTTGTGGTGTAATTTTTTCTGGGTTGCTACAATATAGTTTCTTTTACCCCAAAGGGTTAAATGAAGCATGCATTGCCGCGCTTGGAAGTTTACTTGTGAGCAGGGGCAGCAGAAAACGAAATACTGTATAGCCTGCAGTGACTGGAGTAAGCCTTACGCGGGAAGGGGGAATTTTGTATTTGCATTTGAATGTGGTCAGACATTATGAGAGCACACAGTATTAAAAAAAACAACAACAACAGTCGAGAAACTTACTGATTCTGCTTGGAGTAAAACCAATGAAATTATTATTATGATTAATATGATTACCAAATGTAAAGACAATTTATTTTGGCTCAGTGCCAGCCAACGTGTGAACGAATAACGAATTAACAAAGCCCCAATTATACAGTACGACATAAATATTATTTAGTACAACAAAATAATGACGTGGTCCAGTACGCATTCCGTGACAGACAGACCGTTAACAGCTGTTTTATGTGGTAATATAAGGGACCAGGCACATCTAAACGCTCGCCTATCATAAAATCTCTTAAATATGGCTAATCATCTGAAACAGGCCACTTTACATGGCCACTTGCTCTATGCTTGCTTTATGCCAAGTGTCAAAGCTGAATAGTAGTGCGCGCTCACTGCATTACAGGTGTGACAACAAAACGTTATGATTTTGTAAAATAAGGAAAACAAACAGGGTGCGCCATTCTCAACTGGTTTCTGTGAAACCCTCAGTATATTTGCCTCACAGACTTGAAAAATATATACTTATAGAACGCGAAATGTCTGCTTTTACATAAACTAATGGACAACAAATGATGTGACAATGTAATTCATATCCTCTACAGCGGATATTTCCGCTGTTTTGCAAAATGTCCCTTTGCGCCACCTGGCGGTCATTTCAGGAATTACTTTAAAAGGCAAAATATTTAAATTCCTGTCGCAGCGGTAAGTGTGATTGTAAAGCACATCACTTTTTGAATTGAATTACTTAAATAAAATACATTTTTCGATGATATTCTGATTTACTGAGATGCACTTGTATATGCAAACCATATAACTTGACTTTGATGCATGACCAGTCACTTTGATGCAAACCGTCACCTGTTTTTTTTTTCCTTTCATAAACAGGTTTATGGTAAATAATTATAAATAAGTTCTTCTGTGGGGCGGCATGGTGGTGTAGTGGTTAGCACTGTTGCCTTGCACCTCCAGGGTCCAGGTTCGATTCCTCTGCTCCTTGTGGTTGGTGGGTTTCCTCCGGGTACTCCGGTTTCCTCCAACAGTCCAAAGACATGTAGATTAGGCTAATTGGCCTTCCCAAATTGCCCACAGTGTGTGTGTGTGTGTGTGTGTGTGTGTGTGTGTGTGTGTGTGTGTGTGTGTGTGTGTGTGTGTGTGTGTGTCCTGCGATGGATTGGCACCCTGTCCAGGGTGTACCCCACCTTGTGCCCTAAGTCTCCTGGGATAGGCTCCAGGCCCCCCACGACCTTGAATACAGGATACAGTGGTATAGAACGTGAGTGAGTGAGTGAGTGAGTGAAGTCCTCCTGTATTCAGCACCTTGGACAGTTGATTATATTGTCTGTTCTAAAGCCAAGCCCTGCACAAAATACACCACAGAGCCTTTGTAAAAAAAACAAATAAAACAAACAAAAATACAAAAATGAGTGAAGACAGCACATGCATTTTCTAACCTGAACGTCTTGACTGGATTGATTACATTTTCCGTGCAGTGATCAGGTGACTAACTGAATTTGTATAGAGATTGCATTCAGCAGCCTGAGCTCCACAGACTTATAGCTAAAAACAGTGCATACAGATGTACTTTCAGCTGTTGCATAATCTATGTTAATTACAGTATTCATACCACAGAGACATGGTCTTTTCACTCTGAAGATCTGAAAATAATTACATTACTAACATGATAATTATATTACCCTCCTGCCTTATTATACATTACTTAAAAAGAGATTAAATACTTGTGTATAGTAATACAAATATAAAACCCTGAGGTTAAACCCTGTATATTTTCAGGTTAAACTGTACCTTTGTCACTGATGACTGGTAAATGACAGATAATATGGGCACAAGCACACACACACACACACACACACACACACACACACACACACACACACACACACACACACACACACACACACACACACACACACACACATTCGCTCAATCACATGATACAGGGGATTGGGAAACACCAGATACAGTGGAACCTTGGATTACGAGCATAATTCGTTCTGGAAGTGGGCTTGTATTCCAAAACACTCGTAAACCAAATCATCATTTCCCATAAGAAATAATGAAAACTCAAATTATTCGTTCCACAGCCCCAAAAAATAAATACATAAAAATAATTAATACAATCTATAAAATGAAAATAAAACAAATTAATCTGCACTTTACCTTTAAAAAAAAGTACAGATAAATCCTGACAGATACGTGTTTCCGTTGGTGTGTGCAGGCGCCGTGTGTGTGTGTGTGTGTGTGTGTGTGTGTGTGTGTGTGTGTGTGTGTGTGTGTGTGTGTGTGTGTGGAATTAGCCCCTTCCCTCGCCTTGTTTTACACAGTAACACTCCTCCTCCCTCTCCCCACCTTACTTTTTAAGATTCACAACAAACACACACACACAACGGAAACACCGTTTTAACAGGAAAAAAAGAAATCTCGCTGAGACTGGCATGAGCATATATTAACAGACTCACTTTTTAAGTTTCACAACAAACACATAAACACAGCGAAAACACCATTTTAACGGAAAAAAGCGAGACGGGCATGAGCGCATACTAACAGAATCACTTAAGCTTCACAACAAACGGACACACACTTAAACACAGAAACACCGTTTTGACAGGGAAAAAAGAAATCTCTCTGGCCTGGCGTAAGCGCATACTAAGGAAATCACTGCTGTAAAGAAAAAAAAAATGAACCAGCACCTTACCTTTGAAAAGAATCGCGACAGAGCAGAGTTTCTGTGTGTTTGTGAAGCCGGGGAAGGGGTGAAAATG
Organism: Clarias fuscus; assembly: GCA_030347435.1. Taxonomy (NCBI): domain Eukaryota; kingdom Metazoa; phylum Chordata; class Actinopteri; order Siluriformes; family Clariidae; genus Clarias; species Clarias fuscus. The sequence goes on along the minus strand of CM059211.1, from coordinate 4,618,834 downwards.
CGAGAGAGCGTCTGTGCGTGTGTGTCAGTGTCAAATTGCGCGCTCACACTCATAAGAGACAAGCAGAGTTTCTGCGTGTTTGCGAAACCATGGGGGGAGGGGGGGAGGGGTGTAAGGTGAGAGAGTGACGCTCGGTGTCAAAATAAGAGTCGCATGTGTGATGCATGATACTCGGCGCTCGTAAACTAATACTTGCTCGGTTTCCGAATAAAAAATTATTAAAAATCTTTGCTCAGTTTGCAAAACACTCGTAAACCACATTACTCGCAATCCGAGGTTCCACTGTATCTTAATTTTTATGTCTTTAGACTATGGGAGGAATACCTGAAGGAAAACCACCAAGCAATTGGACTACACGGAAAATCTACACAATTGGACTACACGGAAACACGCACACATACCCGAGGCGAGACTCGAACCATCTACCCTGGAAGTGCAAGGCCACTGTAGTGCTAACCACTACACTGCATCACTCCTGTATAACAATTTCATTACATAAAATAGCACATTATTCTTATTCTTTTGATTTTCATTGTTTAACCTCTAAAATTGAGAATGTCATTAAAACATTGAATTTCAGTTTTGTCTAAATAATTTTGGCCAGCACTGTACGCACACACACTCACTCACAGTCAGAGAATCTAAAAACCAGCAGGTCTTGTGGGGTGTTCCTGGCATTTACTAGTTCATAGGTTTAAGAATCATGTTAAAGTGCTTAGTGTTTTGACTTGGCCTTCATATTCTACTGATCTCAATCTGATTGGGCATTTGTATGATGTGAACAACTTTTACCTCTGTACCATTGACAGCATCCTCACAAACGCCAATTGCACTGCTTTGGACCACAAAGGCCTTCAGACACTGGTGAAAACTGCCCAGCAAAGGGTGAGAGGCATTGTCAAAGATACTTCTTAACCCAATTATGGACTACCCTTGTACCAACCGGCAGGCCTTAGCACCTGCAAAAAAAGACAAATATAATTTTTTTTACATGTATATTTTACACAATGATGATAAAGTTGAATCTAATCTAATCTAATCTAAATGTATTCTTTCAGGGGGAAAACTGAGAATGATTAGTTAGAACATGTGAAAGATATTTCTTCACCATGTATTTCAAGCTTTTTATCATTTCCTACATATGTTTTTCAAACTTGTTAAAAAAAAAAAAGGTCAGGTGCCAATTGAATAAATTGCTTTCTGTAGCACTGCATCTGATTAAATGCGATCTTAATTTCATTACAACAAGATTGGTACTGTGAAAAAAATGTTTACTCTGTACATGTGTCTGTTATAGAGAGAAATACAGCATACAAAATGCATTTGTATAATAAATATTTTTAATTAAGTTAAGCCAAACCTTTATTCATCACATGTAAATTTTTTTTTTTTTGTAGGAGGATGGGGTCAGCATTATGGTACCTCTTGAGTAGTAAGGTGTTTTTAAATCAGTACAATTTGATGATGCACTACATCAATACTCATGAGCAGAGAGACAGACAGACACAAATCTCAGATATTTATCTGCATGCATTTGATGTTTAATCTGAAAATGCAATTTTTTAAATGTCCATTCAGCTTTAATGGGAAAATAAAATGAATATGTATTGACAATTCAAACTTTTGGATGGATAAAATTATTTACACACAGCCCATATGTCATATGGGGTCTATGATAGTTCAAATCACTACTTTGTTTATTCAACAACCGCATAAAGGACTCGCGAAAGTGGAAAAAATACTCGACCCTGCTCAGCCCAGTGAGCATGGATCACAACTGGCTGCACCAAGTGATACAGATATTTGTTTTTAAAAAATCTATAAATGTAAGGCTTCCCAACTTGGAAAAGACATGTGGACAGATGAAGTTCCATGTTCCATTCTCTTGGTATGCATGCTGCATTTTTGGGTTATTAACTTTAAGAAAAAAGAAAAAAAAAAAAACAGGCTGGTGAATGAATAACTGTAGCATTGTGTGTTGTAATCCTGGATAGTAAGAAACAAAGTATAGGCATCCTAAAGTTCTATTGGTGGTGGCTAGTGCATGCTGTAATTGAAGAAAAAAAAGACAAACTACTATGGAACTCTGAAATTATTATTATTATTATTATTATTATTATTATTATTATTATTATTATTGTTATTATTATTGTTATTATTATTATTATTATTATTATTATTATTATTATTATACTTTTCACTCATGTTGTTTTTAGTGACATACTTTTATTGAAACTTGTATTTAAAGCAAAATTAAAACAGAAGTCACTAGTGGGGTTATCAGACTCCAACACATTTTCAACACACATCCACTAGCCTGAAGTCCAACCTTGGGATGTTTCCTGTTGTTTGACATTAACATTCCCACTTATTTTGAGCAGTAAGAAGTTGTACTGTAAGAGTATAGGGGTGTTTTCATTCTTGGATGGAAATATTCCTCAGCTTCGTTATCTCGACTTCAAACTTTGCATCATCAATAACCCAAGGTGTCAAGCTGTCCATGTTGAGAATCAGAAAGTTCAGGGATGAAATATTCATCTGCTTTGCCTCTCACCTCTGACTTTGTCTCTTATGGATGACTCAGATTCCCTCTCTCACTTATGCATAGAAATATTAATATGATTGAAACCACAGAGTCTCAATTTTGTCGAGTGTCAGAGCATTAACCTTTCAGTTCAGCACAGCATCATTTTCAAGAACTCCAGTGAAGCTCTAAAAGAATGTTATACAGAATGGCAGTCTCACTGTTTTAACTGCATTAATATTTTATGTTGTATGCTTATGTGACTTAACTTTGCTTGAAATATAGTCTCCAAGTACAACATGTGCTGTTCACTCACTCTGTCTTTGTCAGTAATACTTTATCCTATATACACGTTTGCGGGTGGCCTGGAACCAATCCCAGGGGACTTAGGGTTCACCCTGGATGAGGTGCCAATCTATCAGAGGGCACACAAACATACACACACTCACACGTTCATTCACATACTACAGGCACTTTTGGGAACACCAATTAGCCTAATCTGCATGTCTCTGAACTGTGTGCACCCAGAGGAAACCCACCAAGCATGAGGAGAACTTGCAAGCCCCATGCACACAGACCAGTGGCAAGACCCTGGAGGTGCAGTTTTATAAAGAAATTAGCTGCTTAGTTTTATTGAACATCCTGCAGAACCAGCGACAGTCATTCATTCTGTCACGCACATGCCTTATTTTGTCTTGAAGCAAAATCCAGAAGCTTTGTCTCTATTTATTTATTAATTTTTGGCTAAAAAGTGGTCTTTCAGCTAATATGCTGATTTTGTTATTGACCTACAGATATGTTCCTGTAGGATTTTTTTTTTTCCTGGAACACTGTTGTTCAGAAAAAGTTGTTTTTCTTTCTTTTGTTTGTGTGTGTGGGTGAAGACCTTCAGGGGGACACAGAAATAACCTCCTGAGTAAAGTTAAAGTCAGCTTCCCAGTTAGGGGAGATAAGGATAAGGGCCCTTGGCACTCATTGTAGATTTCAGATATCACATATTATCTCCATGAGAAAATCCTCCAATGAACTTAAGCAGAGGAAAATCATTAGACCGTCAAAACAGAGATAGACTACAGCTTTAGATAAATCCAGTCAAAGACAAAGAAGTACTTTAAAAGTTCAGGTACGTTTTTTTTTTTTTTTTTTTGTCTTCTCATTTAATCTTTATGGTTTATTTTCCTAAAATGACACATGGATCATTATTTATTATTTCAGTCTAATGCAACATGTAATCCAGAAACTCACTTACTGTCATGAATCGTGGTGCGAGGCATAAACGCAGAGGTCCAGGTGTTAAAGGAAACAATGTTTTTTATTATAAAGAAAACAGGGAAATCAAACAAACAATTACACTTTAATAATAAACAAACTAAAACACGAATAAAGGAAACGGGAGACACAAACTAAACTTTACGGACATTTACGGGGTTAAATCAACAGATGCAAGACAAGAAACTCAAAGAAACCAAACTATTTATAATAAAACTAATGACCAACTCGGTTCAGGTGAGCGCCCATGTCACCTGACCGAGTTGCGACATGGGAAATGAAGTTAAAACGAAACGAAAAACACAAAAAATCTCAGGGCGCTTTGGCGCCCTCTAGGGGTTATCCCCGACATATCTGTCATGAATCGTGGTGCGAGGCATAAACGCAGAGGTCCAGGTGTTAAAGGAAACGATGTTTTTTATTATAAAGAAAACAGGGAAATCAAACAAACAATTAAACTTTAATAATAAACAAACTAAAACATGAATAAAGGAAACGGGAGACACAAACTAAACTTTACGGACATTTACGGGGTTAAATCAACAGATGCAAGACAAGAAACTCAAAGAAACCAAAATTTTATAATAAAACTAATGACCAACTCGGTTCAGGTGAGCGCCCATGTCACCTGACCGAGTTGCAACATGGGAAATGAAGTTAAAACGAAACGAAAAACACAAAAAGTCTCAGGGCGCTTTGGCGCCCTCTAGGGGTTATCCCTGACACTTACTCACTTTAACATACAATATCTTTTAATGGTAAATATATTCGTGCTTCTGTTAATTTGGTTATACAGTATATGATTTTCTTTATTCATCTAGTGGTCTGAGCATTCTTTTTTTAGCCCTCAAAGAAGAATTTGTGGCATTTGTGACAGTAAATCTGCTAATCTTAAACAATACAACTAATCAAGGAAACTACTTCAGAGTGCTCCAAGGATGATCCAGGACATCTCCGCCAAAATATGTGTTGGTTCCTCTGAAGCTGTGGTTTTAACACAATGCCTGTGGGCAGCGTGTGACTTGGGAATTACCTAGGGCTCAGGCTGACACTTGACATGGTAAGTGACCACTTGACATGGGCCAGAAACATGCCAGTTGTTGAAAAAGGCAAGAACTCAGGATCAGCTTGATGTCCTTAAAGCTAATAGGTGGCACCAGCATGATGCCTTTGAAGTTTGGATATGAAGCAAGCATGCCATCATCAAAGCTAGGTATGGAGCAGGCACAGTGGCAACAAAGCTAGGGTGCAAAACAAGCACGATGAGCTAGGGTGCAGACGACACGTGCTATCATGAAAGCTGAAGTGCACTAAAGGAATGGAATCCTGGCAGAGCACCCACATGTCTGCAAAGCTTGGGTGTTAAACACATGTGAATTTACCTACCTGCAAGCATAACATCCTCTAAACCAGGGTGCACTGCAGGCACAATGTCCTTAAACCTAGCAATACATTCTTTGTGCCAAAGGTGGCTGCTGGGCTGGGCTGATATGGTGCTGGCTGGGTTAAAATGGTGCCAAGCCTGTCTTACCAGGGCATAGCTCTGAGCTATCAAGGCTAACAAGATGAACAAAGCTTAGCTCCTTTCCGCTGCAACTTCTGAAGACACTGATCAGTGTCATGTCCCAGAAGCATGGCTTAGCAAATATCCAGCTGCAGTGCTTGCTGCTGCCTGCCATGCAGCTGTTCTTGACAAGAATATACAGTAGATTGTCCTCATCCTGGACACTGTTGCAATTTTTTCTTTTTTCTTTTTACAATCGAGCCTTTGTCGACACACGGTACGGGAAGCATCTTCACCCTGAACACCTTTGCCGTCTTTGCCATTAGTCTTTAATACCTTTGTAGTAGGGGGAGCTACTTCACCTCATACACTTTTTGTGCTCTTTGCCACCAATCTCTCCTTGAAGCACCATGTGGTATCTTGCATCCAGTTGTCCCATATATACTCCACATGTGCACAGGCCATGCAGATTCTGGAGACATAACTCCCCCTAGAAAAATATTAACAAACAGCCTATAACCCTGTTATTATTGCACTCCATGATGTGAAAAAAAAAGGAAAGACACAGCATAAATGCAAACTAGACATTATTACAGATACCAGACAAAGACTACTGTGAACCCATGAAGCTTAAAAATACAACTTATCAAGGCGCCCATGAGAAAGGACAGAATTATGAATAAAGAAACAACAAGATTCAATGTCAAAATAAAGTTCCAAACACACACACACACACACACACACACACACACACACACACACACACACACACACACACACACACACACACACACACACACACACACACACACACACACAAAGTGCCATTAGCATGCAGTGCCCTAAAGAGGACAGCCATGAACTCTCTCCATGACAGTCACCCACAAATTCCTGTTGACAGTAACTTTCTATTCCATAAATTCTCTACTATTGAATACTTTCATACTTCATTCAAACTGAAGAAAAAAACACACATACAAAGCCTTACAGATCATTAAAAAAAAAAAAAAAACCCTAAGGTTTAAGAAGCAATTTATTGTAATTTTCTGATTTAGAGGACGTCTGACCATCCACATATAAATATTACAATAATGGAAACCTGTAATGTGATAAATCCATTTTCATTGCCCATAAACATAATTCCTATTCTCAGTAATATGGTATAAATAGACTATATTTCAACAACCAGCTGTATTTTTCATAATATGGGAAACATTGTGAGGAGTGAAAATGCAGTATTTATTCATTCAAATCCTGCTTGAGTTTGAATATTGTATATTTATGAGGCTGAGTTTCAACTCAACAAGAACTCCCTTGTTCTTCTTCTTCTCCCAGTTCTCTTTAATATGCCGCTGCAGTTAGCTGAAGCACGGCATGTCTGAGCCAAAAAGCGGCATTAAACTCACTTGCCCTTACAAACTAAAGAAATGATATAAGTCAATTTTTAACCTGTTCTTTAAAATGTTACATCAGAAACATTGTCCACACTCGAGCATCAGTTTGGCTTGTATTAGCACGAAAAAGGCAGCTTGAAAAGCCTTTTACTCACACAGATTAACCAACATGACAGGAGGCATTAAAGCCCATTACTCAAAGCCGGTGACTCAATTATTAATGAGAGTCATCTATCAAGTCAGTGTTTAGCTCAGCAGTAGCCCCCTCTGTGCACAACAGATCTATTGCTTCTTTACAGAAACTCATACTGAACCGATGAAGGTTTTCACATATCAGATTTAAATGCCACAAAAAACTTCTCACGGGACTTTATAACTTTGATCAAAAGAAAAACAAATGTGTGAAAATGGATGAAGAATGTCAGAAGGATATTAATTTGCATAAGTTTGATTTGCTATCATAGCACGATTACCTCAGTCCCTATACAAAGGTATTGTATAGGGACTGATTGTACGTATATGTATTCCTCTTGGATTTGGTGGCGTCTGCTAGCATTAGTTCATTCGATGCTACTGCATTCCATTTTGCAATTGAGACCTTTTTGCACCTTTTTCTACCCCTATGTGCCAATGTTTGTCATCTTCACAGCATTTGTGAAATCAGAGTCATGCCATATTGGAGTGTCCTCAGTTAGCTGGAGTAATGGACTCATTCATTCATTCATTCATAATAAGGTCTTTGTTGAAAGCAGCTCTATTAGTCTCCTCAGACTTCAGCACGGAAGCAAAAAGAGGGTTTTTATTTTATTATTTATTACGTGTGCTAAAGCTGCTCACGTCTCATTTAGATTTGCCTCTTTTTGGTGGGTTTCATAACTAGCTGTATCACAGAAATATGTGGTGTCATTAAGCCTCAGAAGCATTTGTGTAGAGGGAACAGGTCCTGGCAGTGTAAATCCTCTAGATGAATAATACATGGAGATGTGTTATAATTACTATGAATTATAATGTTTTTTCGTTTTTTTATAATAAATTAAAACGACACTAGACAGAATATTTCCATAAATCTTGGGTATGTTATGTTCAATAGTGTGAAATATCAGACTTATACTGGAATGTCACCATTGTTTTAAAGTGATATTTAAAATGAGAAGAACTGAAAAAAATTTCAGTACCAGTAGTCATAGTATATTTTCAGCTACTAAAACAACCTACTGGCAGGGACATTTTAACCCATACAGAGAATACACTCCTAAAGGATTACACTTGGACAAGCTTTTTTGCAGCCTCTTGATCTCTTTCTTTCTGTTCAGTAGACTGCACTGTGCTGAAGCAAGATGTCACCAGCACACACACACCTACTGGATTATGGCTCCAGACTGAAATTCAGAAATTTAAAGAGACTTGTGCAGCCTTTAGTCACTCTGTGGTCTAGCGGGACTTTATTGCACTTGATTTGTACCTGGTTATAGTTTGGTATAGAGTGGCTAATAAGAAAGCACGCCAACCTATAATGTTTAGTAGCACAGATTCTATTTGAGCTGGTATCAAGCCCAGTAATAATGTTTCTGTAGCAACCAAAGACACTAAACAGAATTAAATTGCAAATTAAACGAGATGTGACATTTGACATGAGATGTGATTTGAGGCAGGCTGTAATACACATGTTCATCACATACTCATTCTCCCTGAATTAATCATTTCTCTCGGGATTTGCTCAGAACTCAAATCTAATTACCAGACTCGGTTGAATAACACCATGAGACAGCATTGGTTTTATTGTTATTATTATTTGCCATTTGGGAGATTAATTAAAATTCCAATTAATACAAATAAATATTGCAGTCACTGCACAGCACAAACACAGCAGTGCAATTGCTTGGAAAGGTTTCGACACAATTAGTAGCTGACCTGTTGACACTTGTTAATATTCCATCACATCAAGGAAAGTGTGTTGTAAAAACCTCTATCAGAAGCATAGCGAGACAGCAGGAAAGGATAGCACATGTGAATGGTTTCATGGCAAAATGAGATAAATACCATTTTATCGCATTCCTTTTCTTAGGAACAAATTTGTCTATAACCAAACAATTTCTTCTTCTTCTTCTTCTTATTATTATTATTGTTGTTGTTGGTTGTTGTAGTAAATTGTAATATGTCCTTCTTTAACAAACCTTATTATATGAATTTATATAATATTTTTGACAAAAACACCACAGTGAACAACCACATTTCCAAAACATGCAAGACATTAGTTTGATATATTTTATGAAATGAAAAAAAACATATTATGGCTTCTAAGTTAGATATTTTCTTTGCCACATACATATCAAAACTATAGCATATGGTTTTATCTGATTTATCTCATTGTTTAGCAGACTAAGGTTTTTGAGAATGCTTCCGATTGCTAGACTGCCACTGTGTAGCCCTTTTGCAAGGTCTTCTACCCATATATAGTACCTAGCGCTGAAAGTGCCAGCTCCAAGCCTCAAGACATGGTGGGTTGCTGCAGCAAGGGCATCCAAGATAAAACCTCTGCCAATAATTTGCAGATCAAACGATTAAAGCAACTCTTCCATGCCAAATGTTTTTATGGAAATAAATGAATAAAAAATATATATTTTAAAAGGACATATGTTACATCACTTTGAGGATAAGAAGTTATCTAAGTCTGAGTTAACTTAGTCTTAAGTTACTCATCAATATGTCATTAATACTTTAGTGTAAGTCAATTTTTAGATATAATATGCAATCTGAACAACATTCTCTATAAATGGGGAAACATCTTGTTGCCCCACCCCATACTAATTGAATCCAGTATAGGATGGTACTTAAAAATAATGACTGAAATTATCAGCTCACTTACACATTCGTTGTATTAGTGGGAATATTTTTCCTGTTAATTAAAATGAATACTAAATGCCATATTTCAATTTGGGTATTTCTGTAAGGCTGCAAATGCTGGAAGCAAATTTACTTTTTATTTTTATATGGCTTCAACCTCATTCTCATTGAGGAAGCAAAGCCCTTAAGTTCAATCATTATTTCTGAGTACCATCCATAATGGCTGCTTTCACACTCCCACATTCTGGCAGCTCTCTCCCTGCTGACATGTCACTCATTTTCTCCAGGACAGTAATGGCTTTGTATTGAGCAGCAGCACAAATTGCTCTAAATGGAGGATCGTTCCTAGTTTTGCTTTAGAGCTGATAAATGGTGATGAAGTTCACTGCTGAAGAGACTAGCTAAATTGTTTGGGTGGTTTGTATTGTGTAAGAACTTTCCCTTGGAGCGCTGAGGTTGAAAAAAAAAAAAAAATAGCAGCGATATAATCACAATGCCTTTCCACTCAATTGACTGGTCTTTGTGATTAGAGAGTTGTTCTTTAATTCAGCCCTGATTAGCGTTATCTGCTGGAGAACTGCTGGGTTTCACAATACAATGCTCAGAGAAGTGTTTAGCAGCACCAGCTATCTCTTATCGGAAAATCGTCTCTTTCTAAATAAAGTACAGATTCCAGTAATGACTATACCACGAAACTGAGTAGAAGTTCATAGGAGTGTTATTTCTGGACATGAACGACTCCTTAGTGCCAGTGGGAAGATTTCGATTGACACACGACATCTAGCCATCAATATTCACAAAGGTACAATAGGTAACAGACACCACGGAGCCTCTTTTTGTACATCCAGTATGGGGTCTGTCTGTTAAAAGGAGTCATGTGCACCAGTAATGATTGGATAATGTCTGAGCTTTTTTAAAGGAAATCACTGCTGATCTCCATAATAGGAGTCGTGATGCTGCTGAAATTTTTATGGCCCCCCCTGATGGTCAAGAAAATGGGCTACCATAGAGACAGGAAAGTCTGTGTTGAGAAGTAGATTGTCTTCATTTTAAACAAATGTCCTTGAAAACTTTCCAGCAGAGAATGGTCTTTTCATATAATGTTCTCAATTTGAAATCAGTCAATGTTCATTAGAGCACTGAATTATTATGGTCTTATGATAATCTGAAATCTGACCACATTTTTATGAAAAATTTAGGATGGCCCAGTTACATGAATAACGGTATGAAGATGGTGAATTAAGCAGCATATTACATCCTTCTGCAGGCAGAACTTCATCCATCTTGTACTGTACTCTAACCCCTAACAGAGATGGTAAAGTCCGCTCTGCAAATGGTTTTAGGAAACACTTGTTAATTAAACAACAGCCCTTATAAACCAGATGGCATTAGTTATTTAGCATTGCAAAATTTTCAGGAAATCCAGCTCTGAGTTGCAGTGCAAGGCTTTCACACAGAATGAAAGAAGAATCTCATTTAGCACATGCTGTAGCTAGACTTAGGCTTCAGTACCAGTGGTAGAAAGTAACAAACTACATTTACTTTATGCACTTAAGTACAATTTACTGGGTAGCTTTATCCCTGGACACTTTTGATTTTTGCTCCACTATATTCTACCGCACATACATTTCTCTACTTTCTAGTCCACTACATTTCCGCATGGTATTGGAATTATATTAATATAATAATTAAGATTTAAACACCTTTCAAGGCTACAATAAGCCAATACAAGCTTATTATGATTTGATACTTAAGTACATTTAAAGGCAAGTACTTTTTTACTTCTACTTCTGCTTTTATTGGATGAATATTATACTTAGGGTAGCCCTACTTTCGCTACAGTAAGTACAGGATTTGTGTACTTTGTTCACCACTGTTCAGTATACTGAAATAATAATGGTAAAGTAATAGCAGTAATGTAAATGAAAGTTTAAACCAGGCAAGAGTTATTAGTTTGTTTATTTATTTATATGTTTGTTTTGAACTCCAGTTGGTATATTTCAATGATAGCAATCACAAAATTAGTACCCTGTATATTTTAATCAATCAATAATGCCATGCTTTTAAGCTACTAGACTCCCTAATTGGTTAATAATGAAATACATTAGCTACATCCGTTAGTTAACTTAAAAAAAGTTTACATACCACAGCAAGTAAAGTATTCCATAAGGGTTTAAGGGTATAAGAACATACCAGGTAAGGCGGCACTCTTAAGTCACCTAGCATTGTCTGTAATGTTGCCAAGCAACCAAATATCGGTTTACATATTGATGCCTCTCTGGAAGACTGATGGAAATTGAATGGGGTGATGGGCTGAATACCATGCCAACTAAGTTCAAAATATAAAATAAGGGGATTTTATTCTGTGCAATGTTATTATAGTTACTACAATAAGTGGTTTTGTAGCACATTTTGGTTTGATGAAATAAATAAATTAACAGGATAAAGAGTTTAAAAAGCCTTGTCACTCCCCCTATTCAGATAAAGCTCTCATAAACCTGTGCCTTAATTCACTTTAAACAAAGATTGAAGAGGCAGATGAAGCAACGTTTTACAGCTCATGCCAGTCCCTAATTCACCACCCTGACAAAGCTGAGACACGGCCCGTTATTTACAGCCTGCACACAGAACTATAAAATGAGCAGCTCTTTAAATACAGCTCTGTATTGTACTAACATAAAATATTCACTCACTTATTGTCTACAGCACTTTATCCTGTATAGAGGATCACGGGGGACCTGAAGTCTATCCCTGGAGACCTACTGCTCAAGAAGGGGTACAATCCATTGCAGAGCACACGCTCATCATACACACTCATCAGCTCATTCACACACCATGGGCAATTGGAACCGTCAGTTAGCCTAATCTGCATGTCTTCGAACTGTGGGAGGATACCGGAGTACCCGGAGGAAACCCACCATGCACAAGGAGAACATGCAAACTCCATGTACAGAGATCCGTTAGGATGTGTTTTTGTGTAAATTAGGTGAAGGCATAGAGCAGAAACAGAAAGCGATACGGTTTGATAGTGCTACAGTGTAAAATACATCTGAGGGGGGAAAAAATATTTGCATGGCAACGTGAAGAAAGAATTCACAGCATTAAACTGCAAAGAAACTTTGACTCATGGACTGCACAGCGTTTTAAAACATAATTGAGTTCTGCACAGTTCAGGTGTAATCAATGTTCTGTGTGGTCTGCTTTCATGAAAAATGACTACAATTATGGCAATTCATGCATTATGAGTAGAGCAATTTTAGTCCTAACCTTTTTATGGCAAATAAGTGAAAATGTTTTACATGAAGGCAGATAAAGTGTTCCCTGAATATGGTTCTTTTATTTATTTTTAAGGGCATTTTATCATGGTCACAGTTTTGACTTAGAAAATGTGTTTTTAAACATACAGCTGTGTAAGTCTCTGCATTTCAAAACCACCTCACTAAAGACAAAAGTAGGACTGAACCTTTTCCCGATCGGTTTTTTACCGTTTTCGGCTCAACTGTTAACATTTAATTTGAACCATGTCAAATAAACCTTGTCATGGCATGGACATAGCCATCGTGTCATGCTAGACTTTAACATTGTTTCATGCTTGATATCATGGTTATGTTTATCTCCTTTAAAATATGATGGGTGTCATATACAAGTTATACAAATTTTCATAAAAGGTCATGCTAGAAACATTAACTTATTTTATGACAACTCTAAGGATGTAACAATGTCAAATTATCAACATGCTCTCAACAAATGTCATCAGAGCCTTTTAATATTAAAATATCACATGGTGTAACATTTTGCTGGGATGATTGAGTCATGCGTTTTTGGACACTGGTGACTTTTAAATTGACGTGGGTACTTTTTGATGTTTCTTTGTTCGCACTTTTTTCACAGGTGTTCTGGTTTAGTTCCTAATCAGTATTATTGGTTTTATATTATTGGTTAAGTCCCGGTGTCTTTGGGTGCATTTCGATCAGCCTGCAGTTCTGACCGAGGTGTACTGCACAGGGTCTTATGTGCGATTTCAAACCGCAGTGTGATGAGAAACTGCTCAGCTCAGTGTAGGGAACAATTGAACAATGGGTCCTCACTTCACTCGAAGTAGGGATGAAAAATGTCCCATCAGTCATTGCACCTCGCTTGAGCATAAAAAAATAGAGCTTAGAAAATGGTTAATATTTATCATCACTATTATCAAGGATAACATAATATTAATGGGAATCTATCAAGAAATCCTTAGTATCATGTAGGCTAGGAATCTGTAAATAAAATCATTTATTTACAAGTTGTACACATTTAAATAGTACATGTTTTATAATTATCAGCATATTGATCATTATAAAGGTTGTGCTGAAAAAAGGATATATCAATCTGTACTACACAATCCAGAGCCCTGTATGTGTTTATAAAAACAAAACAAAAAAACAACAACAACAACTGCAAAACAAAAAATGGCTAAAATTATCTAGGCTGTAAGGGGTATATTAATTGTCTATTTAGCATTCTAAGATTTTTTATAACATTGGTTTATTTTGATGATAATTGCTTGTTTATGTACCATCCTCAGCAGCGACCTCATTCCCCCTCTCATCTGTTCCAACCACTCAGCATTCAGCATCAGCAGAATACTAATCAACGGTCTGATCATCTGTCATCATCTGCACCTGTTTCTCACTGGGTCTTACTTTACGTTAGATGTTTTTTTTTTTTAATGCTTAAATGATTCATAAGTCACAGTGTAGCTTAACAAACAAAGAAAAAAAATTTAAAATCATTTATCTTTATCATGAAATATGTATAAAGCTCAAAAATATAAAACAACAGCAACAACAACAACAATAATAACAACAACAACAACAACAACAACAACAACAACAACAACAATAATAATAAAGTGTTCTTGAGGACTGGATTTCTGGATAGTGTTGACTATCTTCATTAGACACTGATTTCCATGATAATACGATCGTTCTTCTCATCATGTTAATTTTGATTGATTTTTAATATACAAAAAATTCCATCTAAGGAAACTTAATAAAAGTGTCCTATTGATGCTTGTCAATTCAAGAGACGTTAATCAAAAATATTAAACATTACCTACAGAGTTCAGCTATCTGAAATGATATGATCATATTTCAGATGGGATCTGTGCTGCATTACTAATGAAATCATTCTGTCAATAATCTACCTATTTTTCTCTCTCTTCTTCTGTCCTCAACCAGAAAACATGAATCATAGCTCATAGTTATTTACTTGTTCTGTACTTTTATATATGTCCATTTAAAGCTCTGTAGATAAAAGAATACCGTAAATGAATATACCAGTACCAGTCTAAACCATGAAATTGCACATACGGAATTATGTAATCAAGTAACATCCACAACAACAGCAACAACGATAACAGTCAATAATATTAATAATAATAATAATAATAATAATAATAATAATAATAATAATAATAATACTGTAGTTATAATTAATATACAGTACACCTCCTTCTCCTCCTCTTTCTTCTACCACTACATCTACCACTTCTACTACTACTAATAATAAGCTTCTTCCAAAAGGATTGAAAGATATTTAATTGAAGGGGTACATTCTGTAATTTACTGCTGAAAAAAAAAAAAAAAAAAACCTGTAGCATCATTAAATGTAACATTATCAAACTACAATGTATCAATAACGCACCGGTAACATGTGATCTGGGATTACATTATCCATTTCATTGCATTTTATTTCAATTTCATAATGAATTGCAAATGTATTTTTGCTGTGAGGAAATTAGCTTTTAGACTTTCATTTGGAGCCAGTGTATAACAGGTTTGATTAGATGTTATTTAAACCATATATTTACTTTCTCTATTTTTAGCACTTTGTTAAATTGGTATGTTTCCGCCAGGTGTTTTGCCAACGACGGGGTTTTTCTTTCTTTTTTCTTTTTTCTTTTGAGTAACTTTGAAATAGATTCAAAACATTATTGAGGTCAACAGCTCCAGGATCTGTGAGATCATTACTGAGAAATCGTGCTCTGGGAAACAACTCAAGAGCCCGCCAGAAAATAATTGGTTTGACCGAGAGGTAATTTCTCTCTTAGAGAAGCACAATTTACTTTCACTGTGTTATTTATGAAGGCCAATCATTTCTGTCCTGCAGTTTTGTCACAGCCCAAGGGTTCGTCTCTCAGTAGAGATGCTGTGTTCCTATCTAACTCATAAAACCAAGGTCACAGAGTCACATCAGCTGAAAATATTTCATCACCTGCCCACCAGGGCATTAGGAGTAACTATAGTGTAAGGTCTAGACTGTTCACTTTCACTGTCCTCTGCTTTCTCTAATGTAATAAAGCAGAAAATTATGTCAGTATAATTAAATGTTTATTTACAGTCAATACAACTTTTCCACTGTTCTGTTCTGGTATCCTAATAGCTATTACCATGTATTGAATTATTCCATTACCGAAGTGCCATTTTTGTCCTCCTGATATAATTTCAGTGTGTGTGTATGGGTAAGGGTAAAGGACTTTGCAAACACAGGTCAAGTACCCTTTGCAGCAACATGCATGATGCATTGCTTAATAAACATTACTAAAACCTCTAAAGAACAACCTTTGCCTAACCTACTGTAGCCTACTTTATATTAAACTGCAGTTACATTTCTCCAGAAATATTATTCTGCCTTACTGTGTAAATGAATTGACTGAAATATAATTGAAGTGTCCTTTTCCTTGAATTATCCATTCCTAGTTAAGAAAAACGTATCAACATTTTAGTTCCACAACATCATTCTATTCTGTTACCTGAATAAAATCTCCCTATGGATCAATTATAATATTATAATTTGCCTAACAGAATTCTGAACTTTTCTTCCAGACATTTCTTCCACAAAGTTGAAGTCTTTACAAGTTCTAATAATGTGTTAACCAATTTCCAGTCATTTCAAATCTCCATAGTTGTTGGCTTTGATTGATGCACCCCAATAAATTTGACCCATCTAAAACTACTTCTTTTTTTTTTTGGCCAGGCAGAATATAGTGAGTCAGTATTTTATTCAAATAATCAATTTGTCCTTATTTCATAACTGTGAAAGTTTTTGTTAATATGGTATTTTCCATCTATCTATCCATCTATCTATCTATTTATCTATATGTCTATCTGCATATGACTTACGTTATTTTAGTTCGACTACAAAAAGATACAAGAGTTTTCAGGTGTTGTCATGTTTTGGGGTGCGAGGCATAATTGCAGAGGTCCAGGTGTTAAAGGAAACGATGTTTTATTTATAAAGAAAAACAGGGAAATCAAATAAACAGAATACTTTAAATGAAACTGAAACTAAAACACGAATAAAGACACAGACAGACACGAACTAAACATGCAGACATTAACGGGTGTAAATCAACAGATGCAAGACGCGGAACTCAAAGAAACCAAACTATTTATAATCAAACTAATGACCAACTCGGTTCAGGTGAGCGCCCATGTCACCTGACCGAGTTGCGACATGGGAAATGAAGTTTAAACAAAACAAACTACAACACAAAGGGGTTACCCGTGACAAGTGTGAATGTATCATTTTATCCACTTCACTGTCAGGAATGATGTGGAGGAGGATGCACGTGCAGGTAAAAGGCAAGAAAATAACCAAAACAAAGGTAAGCAGAAATTCATAGTCAACAAACAGGCAAGGGTCAGTTGATCGGCAAAACTCATAAACTAGGGTAGACAAGGAATCGGCAACCAGTAAACGGATCAAGGTCATACGCAATACGGCTATCACAATTAATCAAGGCTTGATTACATCCGGAAAACTCATGAGAGCGTATATACTTTGCTGAGTCTCTTTGTTGCTGAGTCTTATTAAAGCCCTTGGTTAATTGGATGTACTACTAGAATTCAGGTGACTTGGGACGTGACGGTTGTGAATTGTAGTTTTTTCCCGCCATTTTTGTAGGCGGATATGGTTTTGTTGGATCTGCCGCTTTACCTGGCTTGACTCTGATTTTACTGGCAGCAAACAGGAACAAAGAAAGAGTGCTGCAATTTGTTGCCCACAAAACATTTTTATTACAACAATTATTGAAGATAAAGAAAAGCAAAATACGTCATCAGCCTCCTTGTCTACAAAGTCTTTCATTTTTACCTCTGTAGTTAATGACAGCTCCTATACACAACACATTATAGGTATGCACCATACAAAGGTCACCCATGCATCATTCACCCGCATATACTGTACAGTATGTCTGCGGTCCCATAGGGTCATAGCAAAGATCAGAAATCCCAGTGGAGGACAGGATGGAGTGAATGTAACCAGACCTGGTTAATGGAACAGTTTCGTGAACACAACAGAAGTATCTTATATCTTTCGTACAGAACGTGTGACTGTGCATTTCCTGAGGATTGCAGTGTTTCCTCTCTGCTTAATGTTCTTTAGAAAATATTTCCAGGAAGTGCATTGTGGTGCCCAAATGCTAAAAGGCCAGTGCTAGTGATAATTCCAAAGTTCTAAGAGGGAAATATAATGCAACTTTCTGAAAGAAAATAACATTTATCATGCTTTGCCGTTGGCGTGGGTTCTCCATGAGGACACGTTGAAGAATACTATTTGAATAAGCTTACAGCAGGAGGAAATCGGATGAATTAAAACATTAAGTATTATCCAGAGGGACAAAACACACACAAAACTTAACAGAACACTAAAATTCCTGAATGCTAAAATACGTGATGTCTGTCTTTTTTTCCAGAATACAAAAGTGACGTATACAGGTTTACAGGTTTTCTTATCATGTTATAATGAAACTTAATTGAAATAGTACACTGTAACCAACTTTGTATTTCAGCTTTAATAAACAACCAACAAACCGAAATCTGAAAAAGTCATTTCCTCTTCTGTAGAAAAAAAAGAAAGAAAGAAAGCACACTAACACTACTGCATATGCAGACCTTCTGCTGTTTTGATTAATGAAAGCTTCAGCTGCAAGGTTTTGGAATATCGATGCTTCTTGTCATCTTTTCAGGGATGTCCGAGGTTTTTGTTCTTTTCTAAATGACTACGTTACAAAGCACTGTTCAATTTCATGGATTTTCCTGGTGATCCATTCTGCTCTAGACGTGTGTGAGATTGCTTTTGCTTCCATTATTGTGAAACTTGTGATAGAAATGGAATTGGATTGAATTACATACAGGGAATAATAATCATAGTGAAGCACTACACTGATTCTTCTTTTTTCGCTTCTTATTGTTATTATTTCTCGGTGTTACCCGTGGCTCCGCCCACATGGATAAGATTTACCCATAAATTTATCCATAAGAAATTCAATTGTTGAGAAAATGTTTCATGTGCTATAAATGCACCATGCAATGCAATTAAAAAAACATTTCAGGGTGACATTTTGTGCTTAGCCTGTATCCTGAATACAACCTTGCAATGATCCTGAATATACTGTAAGCAAATATAATAGGTGTGTACCAGGTGCTTTGATGTGTTCCATCAGAAAAGACATCTCATGACATCTCACTGCTTGACGATAAATATGGAATTGCACGTACACAGTGTGGTGTCTAAAATACAATATTGTAAAATGCATACTATATGTAGGCATTTTGAGCTCTAATCATGTGATGTTTTTTATTTATTTATTTATTTATTTTTTTTTTTTTACTAATAGTGGTGACAAAATGCATCACTTTGATTTGGGGATAATTATATGTAAAATTGTAAAAATTTAAGAAACAAATTTATTTCCATGGGCACTTGCTAGATTGCAGAGACCTCGGCAACCCATTGACAGCTGATTAAGTATTAGCACCAGACGATGTGCCTCCCCATTCCCAAACCCGCCCCCCCCCCCCCCCCCCCACACACACACACCTCATGTCCTAAGTCTACTGGGATAGGAAAGTTCTATTTCATAACATTATGGTTGAAAGTTTCTTACATGTTTATTTGGTATTGTACATTGCTGACTTGAAATGCACTCACTCACTCATCGTCTATATCGCTTAATCCTGTATGCAGGGGCGCGGAGGGCCTGGAGCCTATCCCAGGAAACTTGGGCCATGAGGCAGGGTACACCCTGGACAGGGTGCAATAGAAGATAGAAGATAGCCTTTACAACCAAATAAATCTGAAATCACTATCAAATTTACTAATTCAACTTTTTAAATATCTGATTTATATCCTTGGGGATAAAACTGACACAGTATAAAACTGACATAGTATGAGACTCGCTCTCAATCGATCTCAATTCAGTTATAAGGTGAAGTATAAACAAAGGGTGATGTGATTACTTTAGAAACCCTCAAGTCTAAGCAATCAATTA
The DNA here is from genome assembly GCA_030347435.1 of Clarias fuscus. Lineage (NCBI taxonomy): Eukaryota > Metazoa > Chordata > Actinopteri > Siluriformes > Clariidae > Clarias > Clarias fuscus. The sequence continues at coordinate 4,598,984 of CM059211.1, read as the reverse complement.
ATTACAGAGACACACGTTTAATGGTGAGAGACAGACATTTCCCCTGTAGTGTTAAAAACTGACCAGAGATCATCTCAACAATATTAACCCCTCTTCATGTGATATTGCTTCTCAGTCTCTATTATCTTGTGTAGGGTCAGGGGAGGACCGGAGTACTGTATATCCAAGGGGATTCGGGGCCCAAGGTGGGTTACACTGTGGATGGGGTGCCAGTCCATCGCAGGGCACATCAGCACACAATTACTATGAGCAATTTGGAAAAGCCAATTAGCCTACCCTGCATGTCCTTGGACTGTGGAGGAGAACATGCAAATTCCACACACAGACCCGAGGTGGGACTTGAACCCTCGACCCTAGACCCTGCCAGCACTAATCATCTCATAATGGCAGAGAAATAATAATTTAAAAAAAATACAAATGAAATTCCAAGTAACTGAACAATAATTGAATATCATGATATATACATATATGTATTAATTAAAATTACTCTATGTGGTGTGAAATGTGGTGCAAAGTAATTCCGGTGACAGTATAAAACAACTACAGAATCTGAAAATATTTTCAGTACATAATTATTCTGCGTCCATTGATCATGTCATTTTAATGGTAATACAGAAAATTATAATTCACCTGCAGATTCTACCTGCAGTATAGACGATTTAAAAGGCAGAAACAATCAAACAAGCAAAAGGTCTACACTTTTAACACATCACTGTGAACTTACATCAGTTAAATTAAGATTTGTGTCATGAAAATTTTACCTGGATTGTATTTCCATAACTCTGTACATAAAGAGGAGAGAAAGCATAAAACCGAATAGGGTCTGCTGTCCTTGAATATCAATGTCAGTCAAAACATTTGTCAATTTATGCCAGCATGTATCTGCATCGTTCTGAATAAGTAACAAGATCAGTAATGCCAAGTTGCTTTGTGTTTTTTTTTTTTCTTTTCTGCATACGTTTTATGGCTTTATATATATATATATATATATATATATATATATATATATATATATATATATATATATGTGTGTGTGTGTGCATGTAAGTCCTCCTGGTCAATTGTAGGCTTGATTGGACAATGGGACAATGGGTTTTGTTTGTTTGATGAGGCAGAGATAAAGTGCTTTTTTTTTATCATCTTTGACTTCTACATAACACTCCATACTGTCTTTTACACGATGGTGTTCATCTCATCCTGTTAGTTAAATTAATTGTCTTCTCTATAAAGGCACTTAGTCTACCGCTTCTATTGTTGTTGCATTCCAGCCAAGATATGCATGGTGGTGTAGTGGTTAGCCCTGTACTCTTGTACCTCCAGGGTCGGGGTCGATTCCCACCTTGTGTTTTTTGTGTGATGTTTACATATAGAGTAACCTAATAAAACATCAACTCAGTTGGTATTTTTAACTATTTTTCATTTTTAATAGAATAGATTTTGGGATGTTGGTTCACATAAGTATGCTAAGGCCAGAAACATGTCTCCTTTTTATTTATATGCAGGAAAACTCATTTCTCCATCACCTATTATGATAACTCGTCAGTGGCTGAACATCCCATTTATTCACCAAATAGAGGTTTACTGCAAATGTCACAGTGAACCGGAGTTCTTGCTTTTAGCAATATTAAATTCCTTATGACAAGAACTTCAAAAACATTCACGAAATTGATTTTCCCCATCTCTTTAATTTAATCCGGCTCTCTGCTACACAACAGATTACTCACCCTCACAGTCGGATGTGGGGATTGTGGATGAGTTTAAATGATCTGATACGCTCTCATTGTCAGTTTGACTCATGCATTACCATAACACGTCTCTCTGCCTTGACACGGAGGGGAAGAACAATCGCTGCATCTCTATTCCTCTTGTCATTTTGCACACAAATCGAGGACGTAGATAACATTTCTCATTTCCTTGGTATGACACAATCACGGGTGGATTTACACAGGATTTGAGCGAACAGACAGAGCTAGAGGTTGGCTATGCTCCTCCTTTCTGCTATACTCTCAATATCATCCCGCTATCTGGCAGTAAAAAGCAGGCCTGCATGTTGAATTACTCGGATGGGATGAAGCCGTGTGGCTAGTGAAGCATCTCTGTGTGAAAAATGCTATCAAGTTTCCTACTGCTGATTTTAATCGTTGTCTCTCGTTAAATGAAACATGAATACATAATGAATCATCAAGGGCTTACAATCATATTTTTTCCCTTTCATAATGGTGACACAGGTGATTCTTCATTCGCACCAAAGGATCAATTTAGTCAATTTTACCTGCATGGTTCTTGACTTTGGAAGGAAAGACTGGCAACACTACCCAGAAAATCTGAAAATCTGAGTTATAAAGTCTCTGTGTAAACCTTGCAAAAAGAAAGCTATGCATGTCTGAAAGAAAGTAGTTTCTATGTTTCATCTATGGAAGCCCTGAGCATAAAGTAAACGGTATCCATGAAAGACAAGAGAAGCATGTGACTTAGCGGTCGGTGTTTTTGGAAGCTCATTTCAGTAGCAAGACCTGTTAGCTATCAAACATCAAAGCTTACGAAGGCCTGTTGAGCTGAACATTTTTATAGTGCTTATTAAAAAGTACATTTTTCTACTTTTATATCAGTCACTTTCCCTCCTACAAGGTCAGTCTTGTCCTCAGCGTGTGATGTGTAGAGTTTGTGTTTGAGCAGAAACTTGAATCAGATTTGTATCTTAGCAGTAAAACACAATAATTGGTTGCCATGAAAAGTGAGTCAATATGTAACTTTAAACTCGCTCTCTCTCTCACACACACACACACTTTTACTGTGCTAGAGGTGAAATTGAGACAAACATTGCTGATATAACATTTCCATTGCTATATACAGTTATATAAATATATACAGTATATATACTGTACATATATAGATATATACATAGATATGAATGTGGTACTTTTTACTGCATTAATTTATCATAAGTAGCTGAGTGTCCCAGCCAACGTACTAAATATTAACAGGAGTATATTTTAACTTATTGTAACTATTTCATAAATCATACTTAATTAAACTTATCATTGCCTTTGTTTATATATGTGGGTGCTTTAAATAAAAATTTATATAAGCTCACAAATGTAATATGGACAGTTTGACTGCAAAATGAGAAATCTCTGTTCTGTCTGAGAAAATTATATACGAATTCGAATTTTTCGAATTGGTTTCTTTTAATCACAAGGGTCTCAAAATACCTCAGCATAAGAATTTAATTCATTCTGGATGCGAGTCCTTATGGTGAAAATTCCTATTATGAAATGCATTTTCCCATAGGAAATAGTGTAAATACAGATAATCCGTTCCAGCCACCCAAAGATTTGATCAATATCACCAATTTCCAACACTATAATCATATTTTTTTGCATATAAAAACAACTAAAACATTTAAAAAGAGATGTAAATGAACTAAGGTGGCTTAGTGGTTAACACTGTCTCCTTGCACCTCCAGGGTCTCGGTTTGATTCCCGCCTCTGTGTTCATGGAGTTTGCATGTTCTCCCCATGCTTTGTGGGTTTCCCATTGTGTAAAGACATGCAGATTAGGCTAAGTGGTGTTTCCCAAATTGCCTGTAGGGTGTGTGGGCCCAGTCATGGGTTGGTAAAATATGAAATAAACAAAAATGAAACCTCACTCAATCTTAATTTTCCTCTTGGCACTGGGTACTTTAAAAACTAAACTGAAAGCAGTTCCCCTTTTTCTTGCTGCTTACAACAACAACAACAAAAAAAAACACAAAAAATATGTAAACTATATCGCTTCACTTGGCTTTCCACTGATGCAAACAGGTTTTTAATGGCACCTGGACGGGCTTCGCATGCTGAGGCAAATTTCTTGCAATTCTTAAAGTTGCCCTTTCATACTGTATGCCAAGATACCACTGTAGTGTGTGTAATTAATGTGTAATGTGTAATTTCTAAATTAAAAAGGTTGTTGAAGGTCATGAGAAATTAAAAACAATACAAACTTAGTTTACAATGCATCATCAGCCTCATCCTCTAATAGTTTCCATTTTTGTGTTTGTTTGAACAGAAACCAAACATGTATGCATCTTTTGTCCCATAAGAGTATAATAAAGTTCAGAAAACTTAACTGGAGGAAAGGAGATTCAAGAAGTAGTAGAAGCAAACAGCACTTATATTGCATGTCTCCTGTGCAGACAGTTTACACATCTTTAGTAAATATCACCAGGAAGTGCAGCATGGCTCCCAAATGCATCAGAGCTATTAATAGTTTGAAAAATTCTAAAATAGCAATTTGAAGCAACAACAACAACAACAGAAAAGCTTTCTTGACAAGAACAATTATTTACCTAAATGAGCAATATCCTATTTTGATAATTACGTTTTTTTCGAGCCATTAAATGATTATGGTGCATGCTAAAAGGTTATGATAATCTAATAACAAGGCTTAAAAAACCTTTTAGAGTGTATAAGAACGTATCTACAAATGTAGATAAATCGTGATCAGACATATCTCACATAAACACAAGACACAAGGAACCTTTAAAATGGCTCCAATTTTTGCCTGAAAACGAATATGGATGAATAACTAAATGTCTGGCACGATTTTTCTTGCAGTGAAAGTGCTGCCTCTGGGCATTCTCTTTACTTCATGCTCTGCTCAACCTTTTCAAAGGTGGGAAATCCATTGAACTCCAATTTCACCTTTTGTAAGGAACGAACAGCCAAGGGGTAAAATGTTTGACACAAGTACATTCCTGAAGTGAAATTATGTTCATTCAGTTCAGACGTTTAAATTAAGATACTTCCAAATAACACTCAGATATAAAGTGTTCTATCTCATATATTAAAGGCCTAGCAGAATTTGAAAATTAAACATATAAATTGTACTTACAGGCTTATTTTGAAATACATGTTAAGGGTGTGTCTGCATGCGAGTGTGTCTTAACCCAGGTCTGTACATTAGGTCACGTTTTAAACCTCTTCTCAATTGTCTGGTTTGTGTGCAGATGTGTATTGTCATGGTATTTTTGGTATTTTGGTCTATCTATGTGACATCCAGCACATCAGGCGATGGATAGTCCCACCCCAGAGATGTATTCATTGTTTCTGGGGAAGTTGCTTAAGTGGCCTCAACACCTGATTCACTCCTTGAATAGAGACCAGAAGTACAAAACTTACTACTTTAACCAGCACTTTTTCATTACTGATATGAAGACCTGAACCATGAATGAAGGATATCGTGTATGATCTTCTCATGCCACTAAGAGCTCCATGGTGTTTACGGCACACTTGAATGGACACCATTTTGTCTCGGAGCTGTTTTGGACTGTAAACTTTGTCTTGTTGAGGATTGGATTTTCCAAAATTAGGATCAAAGTAATCACCATTGGGACAGCTTAACAGGACAGATATTTTCTATCATCAAGCTCCCAAGCTGATTCTTTGAAATTGGTGATGCCAAATCATCTCGCACCACCCACGCACACACATACAATATAAGGAACGTTGGATATTTTATACATTCACTTACACAATGAAATAAAAAGTATGAAAATATTGTAGATAATTGTAAATATTATCTGTTGCACTCCAGTGTCTATTTTTTGCACAATACACATTTGTTCGCATCTATGAATGTTTGTAGATCCGCGATCCGTTCGTATCTGTGAAAATTCATAGCTTGAATATTCATAAGTCCGAGATTACTGTATGTGAAAACTGTAAAGAAGCAAATGCACTTAGTTACCTTCCACCTCTGGTCCAACATATTCTAAAGATACACGTAATTACTGGGACCATAAAGATGACTTTGGAGTGTGAATGATAGAAATAGTCTTGCCATGATTTTGTACTGAAGCACTGAAACCGCCATGAACAGTTTAATACCCAAATCCTCAGGAGTAAACAGGAGGTAACCTCAACAATGTGGCATTCATGTTAACAAAATGCCTTTTCCTGTTATACAATTGCTTTTCTGACCATAAAGCAATATGCAGTTTGCTTTGCCATTTTCAATGGAATAGAATTACCTTAGTAGGACTGCAGTAGGCAGCACAATGCTTTAGTGGATAACACTGTCGCCTCACACCTCCAGGGTCCAGGTTTGCTTTCTGCCTCGGGTCCGTGTGCATGGAGTTTGCATGTTCTGCTTGGTTGGTTTCCTCCGGGTACTGCGGTGCCTTCCCACAGTCCGAAGAAATGCAGATTAAGATAATTCACGTTACCAAATTGCCCATAGTGTATGAACAAGCTTGTAAGTGTGTGTAAATGTGTGTGTCCTCCTGGTATAGGCTCCAGGGCCCCGTGACCCTGTATACGGGACAAAGAAGTATAGTGAGTGTGTGAGTGAGTTAGTGAGGAGTGCAGTATAATGACGTGAAAATATGGTAAAGACTGTCAAAAAAGGGCTGTGAACCATTGTTCTTTAGAGCTGTATGTCTGTACAGTAACTTGTTACACTGTTGATCTTACAATTACAAGTATATGATGTGCGTGATTGATGATCAGCCACTGCCTCACAAGTGATCCGGGAGAGCTGTGGCTGTGTAAATCACCCTGACAGGTAGCGCTGTGAAAAGTCAGACCACATGTTATTACAGCTAATTAAACTCTGTGAGTCAGATGAAAATGTTTCATCTACAGTTAGTCATTAAATCAAAAGAGAAACTGCTATGCATAGATCACCATCCAGTGACTCATTAAAGCTGTCATTCTGCTTTCATTGCTGTAAAACACCACTGTTAGTGTAGAGCAGGTAAAGTGGTTTACAGTACAAATGAGACTCAAAGTGGAATTTCCTGGGACTGAAAAGAAGCTGTATGGAATGGAGTTACAGTTCATATAAAATAATATATACCCTTGGGTACTGTTGTGTAGACTGATTGGTGAACAGAAATTTGAAATGCATGACCAACCATGAATAATTTACCATTAGCACATACTGTATTATCTTATATAATCTAATAGCAGACTGACATCTGAAGTTGCCACTTATTATTATTTCATTTAGTCATAAAACAAATGACCATTAAACTCTACAGTATAGTATTTCATTCATGTGTCTATCCAACTCACTCACATATCGTAATGTGACGTTTTTTTTTTTTCCCCTGTTGAAGATCTTGATTTCAGCTATGTATTCTGCTTGAAGTAACTAACTGCATGAGATGAGAAATTGCTGCGTACGTTTTACGACACCAACAGCACAGTTTCAAATCCTGAAAGGCGAAGCCGTGCCCTAACAAGTACACCGGGCTCAATGTGAACGTTTTTATGACTGCATGGGGGAATGATCTGTTCAAACACATTTAAAGACTTAGAGTCAAGTATCGATTCTAACTCGGGTCACATTTTCAGTATTGAGAAACACATGAAGTTTTTCCTGTTGTGAGAGACAGAAGTTCTGCTCACCCCCGTTAAGAAAATCTCATAGTCTAGTATCTTCCTTCCTAACTCGTTTGCTCCTCTTCCCAATGTGCTATTCTTCCTTCATTTTATTCTCCAACAATGTTACCAACTGTAGATATTACCACCAGTTCTAGTCTATCCATATCATTCTCTTATGTCCTCGGCCCTACAAATCTGAAGTGCTAGAGTAAAAGATCGAACGATGATGATGATGATGATGATGATGATGATGATGATGATGATTCAGTGACTCAGTGAAAAGGAAGTTCATTGCTTCTTACATTCATAACTCTCAGAACTGAAGAGTAAACATCCAAGGATGCTGACTTTTTTTTTTCATATTGCACAGTTATTCCTGAATACACACTCGGTTTCCCTCTGCACTCTCTGTCATTGGCTCATACAGAAACACACACTTGCACATTATCTTCACAAGTCAACATTCATACAAAGAAAAGACAAGGATAGAAGCTGCCTGAGGCAAGGTGAGAGACGAGCAAGGAGCAGGATTCAGTCTACTTGCAACCCTCATCACAAAGGATAAAACTTTTAATTTATAAACTGCCACATAAACAAAACACACTGCATCACTGCATCCCTTCTTTCCCTCATGTGATTTTCTCCACACATTGCTAACCTTACTCGCTCCTGTCGATTTCTTCATTACAACGTCAGAGGAATTTTTGATTGTCCCTATTGCAGAGAAGTAACCTGGTTCCCTATATCAGTTAAGCTTATTTGATTTCAGTTTATTTTGATAAATTGTGCTGAATATAACTCAAAGATTATGATTTGAGATGCAGCTCATGTCAACTGGTTTCTTTAAAATGCTAGTCAGAAAGAAAAAACACTAATTTCTGTTTGTTTGGTTTTGTTCTTTTAAGACCATTTTCACTTGTGTCTAAGGGTTATATATTTGTGTGTACCGTGTATTCACTATGTATTTTGTGTTTTATATCTCTTTCGTATGATAGTGTATATGGGCCATAGCAAGTTTTTAAAGAGAGCTGGAAGGACCTGGAGAATTTTAAAATTCATAATGTTCCGTTTCAAAGGTGCAAATTTATGAGACAAAAAAAGTCATTTTTTACACAATCCATAACTTGCAGTACCAATTTTAGTCATTTGACGGTGTAAACATACCTGACACACCTTGTTCCCATTGCACCTGCTCACTAACCTATGCGTTAGTGTGTGTAGCACCCTGATGGTACTTATACACTTTCAATCTTGTGTAAAGATACGTTTTCTTACTTGATAGAAAAAAAAAGTTTTTAGTTTTAAGTTCAAGTAAGAAAACAAGTGAGCAGGTGCAACAGGAACATCAGGTTTGTTTACATAGACAAATGACTGAAGTTGGTAGGTCATGGATTGTGTAAAGTTGTTTTTGAAAGTTTTAAACCCAAAAAGTATGTAGCTTTTTTTTTTTATTAAAATATTTTCCATTTTATTCCCCATAAATGTGTGGCTTTGAACTTGAAAAGTCTGTTTTAAACTCAGAAATATAATGACCCTATAATGACCCTATTAAATGTTTTTATGAACTTCAACAGAAACAACTGGTTTCATTGCAAGGGCAATTTTAGATGATGGAGGACATCATGGGCACAGACATTTAAATAGCTCGATATAACCCAGAGGGAGTGCGCAGAGGTCTTTATTCTGTTATGAAGTGCTGCTGGGCGTGTAATTTATTGTGCGGTTTGGACGAGAGCAGGATTCAGTCGGTCAGAGCTGACCCAGATTATGTGAAAAATATGAATTTACAAAAGACAGACTAGACTCTTGGTTAGAATTCACTTTGTTCTGTGGTGGGTGGATTCACTACTTACAATGCAATTAAATAATGAAATGAAGGAGCAATTTCAAGACATGGTCAGCTCTTATTTGCAAGTATTGCTTACTTGGTGTTTACTCATAAACATAGTTATGCCAAATATTTGGTGAGAAACCACACAGTATTCCTTGTCATTCCAAAGCAGAGTTGACGCAGCTGTAACTTGGCAAGATGTTTGCAGAAAAGATGGTTGTGTTATGGTGCTAATTATTGCAAATACTGGCTAATATACAGTATCACTTTCAGACTTTGTTAAAGGAAGAAAAAAAACGGAAAGGTATCTAAGTCCCCACCCATTGTGATCATTGTAATGTGACACATTAAGGCAAATCTGATAGCAATGAACTGGAAGATAAAAAAACTAAATCTTAATGGATACTACGATGTAAATCATTCTCCAAATAGCTCATTCTGAAATTCACCTTCAAGAACACCTTGTTGCTGAAGGATACTTAAAGGAATGGACTGACATTGAGACATCAATTCACGCATCAACTTTCCACTCAAGACGCACCTAATACAGTGATTTCAAATGCATTCCCCTTTCATCTTTCAGTACTCCTTAAGCTTTATATAGAAAAAAAAATATATTTTTCAATGGAAAGTTTGGCTAGCACTAGCAAATGTTTATTATTGAAAATTGAAATATTTAATCCATCTCTATTTGTTTTGACACTTTGCAAATAAAGTAGTGGGCGAAGATACCGTTCCTCGTTTCTCTTGTATGATATTGTATAATTAGATGTGGATTTGTTACATAATTGTTGTCACCTGCCAGTGAAGGACAGGCCTGGCTGTTGATTTAATCAGGCGGGATACTGTTAATGTGCCTGACTATTGGTTTACGGATGATTTATACTTCTATGAGCACACATCCATTGTCCAGCCGGTCAGAATGTCATATAGGTGGACACGTGGATATATCATGTGCACCCCTCAAGCAGGCACTGTTACATGAATCACAGCTTAATTTACTCCGTGTTTCACCGGAGAAATAATAAAAAGAAGATAAGATTTATATAATTTTGTGCTGAAATGTGCTAGGAAGAAAAAAATATATAAATAAAAAATTCTCCTTGAAAATTAATGAAAGTAAGTGTTTGTGTCTGGCAATGTGAGTAGCTTTAAGCCCTTCAGTTAAATTAGTGTTTAATTTAACAATTCTATCAATTACAGAATGCCAATGCTTTATTTGTTGACTTTTTTGTTGTTGTTGCTGTAATTAACAAGACCTACACCATGTGTTGATTGGGAGTTTTTGTAGGAAAAAGGAGAGAGAAAGTAAAGTGTTTTACTTTTCTCTTTAAATTGGAGTATAATTATTTTCTTGTCAGAATTAAATGTGGAATTATCACATGTGCCTATTGAAAGATGTGTCTACTCCATTCCAAAAAGAAGGAAACAAATAGTAGTCATAATATCGCAAACAAGAGACTAGATGCAAAAAGCAGCTTAGCATTTTAATAAGGTTCAACAGGGAGAAATCAACAGGTGTTCAAGGTGCCAAATAGCAAAACAGGCAACATTGTCAAATGATCTGCAAACATCAGCTATGGGACTACACAATATTCGTAATCGCAGGAAGCAAACAAATTCAAAAAACCAGACCAGTCATACAAAGGTAGAAGACGTGATGAAGTCAGGTAAAGTGCACATTAAGCATTTGCTTCACAAAATGGATATGAGGGAGAATTCCTTATAGACCTCTCTTGGCATTACAAAAAAAAAAAAAAAAACATTGATGTTTTTGTGAGCAGAGTCCAGTTGGAGAAAGAAACGTTAACTAACCCTGGCTCGTCAGTTTTGCTGGCTTGTATTTTAGCACCAACTGAATAAAATACAAATGTATATGTTGGGTCACTCACTCTTGTAAATTCTCCTGTTACTGAAAACATTAGGACCAGTTAATTCCCAACCCATATAACTCACTTGGTACCTGGGTGATGTGACAGGACTGCCTGCTGTGGAATGGCCCAACGTTTACAATATCAAAAAGTTTCCAGACTAGTTTTGTAAAACGGCAACCGATGGCAGCACAAGGCTGCACACACAGTCACAGGAAGCATCGACCTTCATAAGTCAATGTGCCAAAAGGCATCATCCTGTACACATCTGGAGCTGTGCAAATTGTGCTATAGCAATAATAGCATCACAGCAATAAGGAAATCTGCAATGAGATGTTTTGAAATGCATGCATGCTTTAAGAGCTTTACTGGAAGGCGATGAGAGATCAGGACTGTCGAAATCATTCAGAACGTCATACATGATGTTGATAAATATCACTGTTCAGGCAAAGTAATGAGGGAAATCATCTAATCGAATAGCTCCTAGCTCCCCAATTTCTGATTAACATTAGATTGGTATGACAAAACCTTATAAGCACATCCATGCCTCCAGCACACAATATTTTATTTAACCTTACCTGGTATGAAGCAGGCACTATAGGCACAAGCAATTTTGATCAATGCCTCAGTCCAAATATATTTCATCTTATCACATTTAATTAACCAAAGTTGTTTTAATATTATTAGATGGCAGTGGCAGCTGGTATATGAAATAACTTTATGTAATAATTAAACCTTTTGCCTCACAACTACATAGATATTAGTGTCTGCTTAGTTTTTTTTTCTCCAGTTAATACAATGACAAACACAGAGGGAGTTAGTAACCGATTATTGGGACAGTGCTAATTAGTTAAGCTGTCGATTTTCTTTACAGAGATACGATAAAAGGAAGGGATTTTTCTTTCTGGTTGCAAACTTCAATTCTAGTTGAGGCAGGAAATGTGCGATGGAAGTGGCATGATTGGAAGTCTGATTCTAGACACTCCTTTTTTTTTCCTGTACTGTGGCTGATAATGATTTTCCCTATACCTTTATTCAGGCAGCATTTTTATAATATGAAAACTATTGAAGATTTTTTGCCCCTTGATTTCATTATAGACCAAGACTTTTTACATTTAGATAACGCCATTAATGAAGTACCTTTGATCTATAAAGTCCTTTTGAAAGTTTCAACCAGAGAATAACAGCAGGGTAAAGGGCTAATAGCGTTAAGGCCTACCTGTCAAACTGCTTCTAATTCCATTAGAATTCTTCCTAGGTCAGTGCGTCAGATCAATTAGATTAATTTTTACTAAATATTCAGAATACAGGAGGTGCTCAGCCTCAGCAGCAGAAAGGTCAAATCTCTTCACAAGGAGCTCTGCAATTTCTTTTCCTTTGCCATCTCCAAAACATACCAGCTTCAGAATGGACCATGTCAAAACCACACACATTATCCAAACCACAGCATCTGCAAAATACCCTATTTTTAAACCACAGTCTCCATGCCACAGCAACTTTAAATAACACCACCTTCAAACTACTAACTCACTTTTTAACCACACACATTACCAATCCACACTGCCTTCAAACCCAATTTTAAATGAACAATAACTCCTACAACAGCTGCCAGTTACAGGTTTGAATCCCAACAATGCCACATTCATCCATACATGAGAGTCCAAAAACGCAAAATTGTCCATGCTCTCTGTGTGGGCGGGTTGGTGATTTCTCTTCCCTACAGCATAGTATAGAATAAAGTGTAGTGTAGGATGGCATAGATGGGATAGTGTGCAGCAGTTCAAAAAGATGTGTTTGGTTAGCTTGACATGTCTTCCAACTAGCCTCCAACAATCACATTCTCTTACATTTCATACACATTTCCATAATTTTCTTTTAATTATGTAAAGCTGCTTTGTGACAATGATCAACTCCCAAATATTGCTCTTCTTCTGTTGCTTTATTTATTTCAGGTATTTGTGCACACAAATAAATAAAAAATATCTATTGAAAGATAATTTTGCTAGAATTTAGGAATGTATTTCTTCAAAGAAGCTAAATTATCTGCCAAACATTTTTCATTTGCAAGTTTAGTAATATTTGACTAGAAATAAGCTTAACAATAATTTATAATTTATAATTTATAATTTATAATTGGTTTGTTGTGATCTTATTTTAAGAATTATAAATAGGTTTGCCTAGATTCAAGATTTATATATATTTTTTGCTTGACAATAACTACAAAAAATTATATCTTAGAAAGTGAACTATTCTTGAATTTAGGCAAACCTACTCATCACTTGATCAAATAAAATTTGCACCAAACCAAATATAAGATCATTAAGCCTAGTTTTAGTCAAATGGCAACTTTTGGTTCCAGACTCCATTTCCCATCATACACTTCACCACAGCCATGTTGTCATTGTACTCAACTGCATATTATTTGGTTTTATTAGCCTGTATACATTCCAGGGTGTGTCCCACCTAGGCCTTCCGTGATCCTGTACAGGATAAGTGTTATAGACAATGTGTGAGTGTTCAATTCAATTCAATTCAATTCAATTCAATTCAATTCAATTCAATTTATTTGTATAGCGCTTTTAACAATTGTCATCATAGCAAAGCAGCTTTACACAAAAGGATTAATTAAGTTTGTTTGAAATGTGAATGTGTATGAATCAAAAAGGCCAGATAGTCCCTGATGAGCAAGCCGAGGGCGACAGAGTCAAGGAAAAACTCCCTGAGATGGCAGTAGGAAGAAACCTTGAGAGGAACCAGACTCAACAGGGACCCCATCCTCATTTGGGTGAAACGGAAAGCAGGAATTGATCTGCATTCATACTGTGTTAGGTGGCAGGCAGTTCAGTATAACAGCTGTTAACAGATGTTAATGGATCTTAATATGGAGTCCAGGTGTGTATTGCATCTACACATTCTGTTTGAACCAAACAGACTATACACTGCATATGTGAAAGCCATGTATATACCCTCCACAGCCTATTAACTTGTCCATTTTCTTACACTTTATTACTTTGTACAATACCGTTATTGATGTTTACTAAATCATCAATGTTTTTCAACTTATCCCTAATCCTAGCAAAAATTCAAACTCTATTAAACTTGCAGATTATTTGTGTACATTAGATTGGCTGCAATAAATTGTTTAATAAGTCATTTTAAAATAGCTTGCAATGATTTATTTTGAAAACCTTTAAAATAAGCATAGATTTGAATGGATGGTCTGTCTGTTGTGAAACTTCTGTTTCAACCGTAGAACACTCTGTACACATTAAATCAGTTAATGGTAGAAAAGTGTCTAAGTAAAACTTATTAGTGAGAAAATCAATAGCAAGACCCTGTTAGCTATTATAAATCCTCTGAAAGCAGTGTAAAGTTGTCAATGCTTTTTATAGTGCATAAATTACCTACTTTTATTCATTTTTATTGCACACCAGCCTCTCTGTGTGATGCAGTGGTTTACTCATCAATCTACACTATTAAATACTATCTAGAAAAACTGCAGTGCAGAAAAATCTGTTTAAAGATGATCTAATTTTATCTATATATTTATTTGGCGAATCTTTTTATTCTAGTTGCCTTACAAATATGTACTGCTACATTTTGGCATTCAATTTTCCTGGTGCTCAAAACACTATAATTTTTGTCTGTAGGTATGATTTTGTAATGAAAGAGTTGTAGAGCTTTGCATCAGTGGTTATGTCATAATATACTGTTTATCTGAATATCATTTAAGGATGTGTGAGGGAGGAAAAAATATTACGGTGCTCTCTTTAGAATATGAATATGAATACTGTGCATAAGCTCCTATAATACATTGCATTGAGAGCCTATACATTATTCATATCCCCAGCACTGTGTGCAGGAGCAGCTAAAGGATGATAGAAAAATCACTCACAGAAATACAAGAAGCATGATGTTGCGCTGAAAATAGATAGGGATGAAGAATAAAACCATGACCATATAACCATACGTTAGTATTTTTAGGTCTTATCTGGATTTTTTTTTTTTTTTTTTTTTTGGTCATAATGCTTCAACCATATTAAACCTTTTCACTAGTGGATCTTTTTCCTTTATTTGCTTCCTAATTGGTCTTGGCCAATTCCAACCCATCTGCCAGCTCAGCCTTATGACATGAAAACTATAAACCAAGGAGTGTGAAGGTTAATGCGTGTCCTTTGAGATAAGTGAAAACCACATCTTTTTTAAACTGCTGCTCAGGCTGCACCACAGAGCAGCTTAACACATTTGGAGGAAAATGCTAAATGCTAAAATGGTCAATTTTATATATATATATATATATATATATATATATATATATAAAATGGACCATTCAAAATTATGTTTCTGTTTGTATTCCCTTTATAATAATCTCAGAATTACATGTATTTACAGTGTATTTTTTATTTCTTATTATTATTCTGTATGAATGCCAAAACTTTCATACTCCCTTACCCAGCTACAGTGTAACTTTATAATACTGAGGTCACAAATGTCTGACAGCTCTTTTACTTAGTTCACTCTGAACATCTTCTCTACTCTATGCTCTGTTCGACATGAATAAAAATATCAAAGGTGAGAAATCCATTAAATTTCAGTTTCCCCGTCTGTGTAGAATGAGCGCTCTAAAGGTAGAGGAGCTGACACAAGCATATTTCTTTATCAAACTGAAACAGGAGACACCTCCGGAAATATTCTAAGGAATGAACATTATATATGGGAGAGCTGTTGCATGTCTAATAGAGCAAGAACATTGTGGAATTTAAATGTAGTCAGTTTGTGGTCTGATCCCACAGAAAACCCAGTGGAGTAGAACTTTCCAAAAAAACAAACAAAAAAAGTAAATACTGGACACAATAGAAAGGCATCAAAACATCCAGTGCATCACAGATTGCCACTTAAAGGGCCCAGCAGGTGAAGAGCCCAAGGCAGCTGACTCAGGCTCCATACTCACTCACATACTATCTATGTTGTTTAATTCTGTATTCAGGGTCACAGGAGGCCTGGAGTCTGTACCATGAGACTTAGGGCACGAGGCGGGAGACACCCCGGTCAGGGGTGCCAATCCATCGCAGTGTACACACATACAGTACACCCACTCACTCATTCACACATTACAGGCAATTTGGGAATGCTAATAGGCCTAACCTGCATGCTTTTGGAGGAACCAAGAGTACCCGGAGGAAACCCACCAAAAATGCGGAGAGTATGCAAACTCTATGCACACAGAGGCAGGAATCAAACCTGGACCCTGGAGGTGCAAGGCAACGGTGCTAACCACTAAGCCATTGTGCCGCCTCGCCTCCATACTCCCAGATTCCAATCTGATCGAACACCCTTTGAATGCACCAGACCAACGAGTCCAATTCACAGAGGCTCACACCACAATCCAGAGCACCCAAAGGATCTGCTGCCAATACAACCTGACAACACCACAGCACACCCCCAGAGGTCTTGTGGAGTCATGCCTCTTATCACCAGAGCCGCCATGGGGGCACGAGAGGAAGCTACACAGTACTGACCTCACATTTGTTTCCAATACCAACACTCCCTTTTGTTTTTATTCAATTATGAAAGGACTCTACAACGTCAGCATTTGTATAACTAAAAGATAAAACTGTGCTGTAGTTTAAGGGTTTCTGACATGGGAAGGCCCTCGAGACAAATGAGTTTATGGTTTCTCAAACGGACAAGCTTTATTTTTTCATATGTAATCCAAGCGAGTGGAAAAAAGACCAAATTCCTCACGAATGCTATAATGTGATACTTGCAATAATAAACATAATTATAAAACGTTAGTTCTGACTGGGTAATCTGATTGGACGAGAGGCTTTGCACAAGTGGTGATAATAGATGAGATGTTTAACTATATATGTATTACTCTGCATCAACTGTCAGTCAGCAGCATGGGTCAAGGTTCGCACGGTTCACAGTACTGAGGAGAGAGCAGCAGCCTGCTAAAACTCACGTTCACAACCAGTTACAGAAGCACTTTTAGCATGAAAACTTATCTGATAATGTTGTCATCTTAAACAACGCATTGTTACCTTACTAATTAAGAAATGCCTCTGAACCACCTGTATTGTTTTTTCTTTTTTTACCTAAGATGAGGTACAAACTAGCTTCTGAACAAGGCTTTGTTCACAATTACAAATTCCTCTCTACTCCCTGATCGAGAGCATTACTTGGTGTGTGGAACACAACAAGCAACCTCCGGTTCTAAAAAATGAAGCCAACACAGAAGTGCCAAAACGTGCATGTCGACTAGGGCTCCAAAAGTGAGTCGATCCGGTTTGGAATTTGGGATTCAACCACAGAACCAAGCAGTTAATGTGCTGTAGCTGATATTCCAAAGTGGAATAAATGAAAATATAACGATACACTTACTATACTGTCCTCTAAATGGTTTATATGGTCATGGTTTATTCTCCTAACCTTTTGGCTGCATAGTACTAGTAAGAAGCCGGTTGTTGTTCGCTAGTTCTGCCAGCTGAGAAAGGATAAGTGTTGACAAAGCAAAATAACTTGGTTAAATAAACAAAACAAATCGGAATCTGTTGCTAATAAATGTTTTTTTCAATATCATATTCAAGATTGTGCTGTTGTACTTGATATCTGCATGGCTGTGATATCTTCAGTACCTGCGCTGCACCCACATGACAGCCATACTGATAACCAGCACATCAGCACTGACTTTCGTATGATGTAGCTTAATTGTAAACAGAAAAAAAATGTGAATGTTTACTTAAAAAAAAAAACATATAAAATGCAGTTGCATATGAGGAATAAAACACTTTGGAATATGCTGTTATAGGAGGCCTCATATTCGGTTTTGTCATACCATCACATTATTGATTATTTTCCTGTAACAGCACGTCCCAAACTGTTTATTTTTTTTATTCTATTTCTTTTTTAAGAGATATGATCAGGCCAGAATGCAAGTACAGACATATTTACTAAATAATATTATACATTGCACAAACATGGACACTGCATACACACACACACACACACACACACAAACAAACAAATAGGCACTCATCACTATTATTATTATTATTATTATTATTATGTACAGTACATATACACTCACCTAAAGGATTATTAGGAACATCATACTAATACAGTGTTTGACCCCCTTTCGCCTTCAGAACTGCTTTAATTCCACGTGGCATTGATTCAACAAGGTGCTGAAAGCATTCTTTAGAAAAGTTGGCCCATATTGATAGGATAGCATCTTGCGGTTGATGGAGATTTGTGGGATGCACATCCAGGGCACGAAGCTCCCGTTCCACCGCATCCCAAAGATGCTCTATTGGGGTGAGATCTGGTGACTGTGGGGGCCATTTTAGTACAGTGAACTCATTGTCATGTTCAAGAAACCAATTTGAAATGATTCGAGCTTTGTGACATGGTGCATTATCCTGCTGGAAGTAGCCATCGGAGGATGGGTACGTGGTGGTCATAAAGGGATGGACATGGTCAGAAACAATGCTCAGGTAGGCCGTGGCATTTAAACGATGCCCAATTAGCACTAAGGGGCCTAAAGTGTGCCAAGAAAAGATCCCCCACACCACCTACACCAACACCACCAGCCTGCACAGTGGTAACAAGGCATGATGGATCCATGTTCTCATTCTGTTTACACCAAATTCTGACTCTACCATTTGAATGTCTCAACAGAAATCGAGACTCATCAGACCAGGCAACATTTTTCCAGTCTTCAACTGTCCAATTTTGGTGAGTTCAGTGCAAATTGTAGCCTCTTTTTCCTATTTGTAGTGGAGATGAGTGGTACCCGGTGGGGTCTTCTGCTGTTGTAGCCCATCCGCCTCAAGGTTGTTCGTGTTGTCGCTTCACAAATGCTTTTCTGCATACCTCGGAACTTCTATCAGCTTGAATCAGTCGGCCCATTCTCCTCTGACCTCTAGCATCAACAAGGCATTTTCGCCCACAGGACTGCCGCATACTGGATGTTTTTCCCTTTTCACACCATTCTTTGTAAACCCTAGAAATGGTTGTGTGTGAAAATCCCAGTAACTGAGCAGATTGTGAAATACTCAGACCGGCCCGTCTGGCACCAACAACCATGCCACGCTCGAAATTGCTTAAATCACCTTTCTTTCCCATTCTGACATTCAGTTTGGAGTTACCTTGACCAGGACCACACCCCTAAATGCATTGAAGCAACTGCCATGTGATTGGTTGATTAGATAATTGCATTAATGAGAAATTGAACAGGTGTTCCTAATAATCCTTTAGGTGAGTGTGTGTATATATACTTTTTCCCCTTTTTTAAACGTTCATGAGAGTCACTTTATATTTCACTAAATGTCTGTACTCTTTTATTTTATATACTGTACATTTATTTATTTATTATTACTCTTTCTATACTGTTTTTTTTTACTATCTATCCTTTTGAATATTGAGCGTGAAACCAAAACATAAACAGCTCCTAAATGCTCACCAGAATACAAACAATTCTATAGACAAAGAAACCAAGAGATTCAATAACCCTGACAGTTTTATTCCTCTTATTCCAATTGAAACACAAAATTCTTTAATCTTCATGATGTTTCATTGCTGTGGACTCCTGAATGCTCAATCTACTGAAAGTCACCACAGCAAAATGACATCGTTTACTGTATATTGCAGCACACTCATCTGTGACACTCTTATCCTAATTATTGTGCATATGAATGAACAACATTTAAATCATTAACACTGAACAGCACCAGCCTCAGGACCCTCAAGAGAGTCATGGCCACGCAAATGAACTGGACAAAGTGTTCTGTGAAAGGTTAGATCATGATTACAAAGTCATAATGAGATATAGAAATGTACATCCAGTAGTTAAATGAGGCTAATTGGCACCTGGTAATTCACTGCATGAATAAATGTTATAATGAACCGCTGTCATATGCTACTATTTAGTATAGAGTAGGTTCACAGTTTTACCAAAGAGACATAACCACACGCAGGATACAGAATGTGGATTAAATGTGATGTGTTAAAAAAAAAAAAAAAAGGAATTATACAATAGAATTCAACGAGACAAAATATATCCTTTCCTCTGATGTAAAAAAAAAAAAAAGCTTAAAAATGAAGTAAAGGAACATAAAGGATTTTTTTTTTAAATAGAAAGATGGTACGGTTGTATCAGGGATGAATCCTGAAGGACACTCTGCACCCATGAACTCTGTGTGTGAGATTTATTTATTTATTTATTTTACTTTGCATGTTTGGAACATTTTAAGTTATGTCTCTCTGTCTTGCGTTTTCTGTTGATGTTCAAAAGTGTCCTTACTGGGATTACTATTTAAGATCCGGAGTCTTGTCCTCATCTTGAATCTGTTGTTTTTTTGTTCTGTTCTGTTCAGCTGCATTTACAAATGTTGTCATTATCTTGTTTCTGTTGAAACCCTGATTATGATCCTGTTTTTCTTTCTGTTTACACATCTGTGCTTATGTTGTGCATGCTGCAATATAATTATGTGACAGAATGTGACATAAGCTCCTGAAAAAATGCGTGCCCGTTAAGACGTACAGTAGCATAAAGATGTTCAGAGCCCGTCAATGTCAAGGATGAGCAGAACACTCTTACCTCCTGGCAGAGATGTTCAGATGACATGGAACAACTACAGAGACTGAACGGCATTTCTGCAACGAGCTGAAGACATCATGAAGAGGAGATGGAGAGGAAAAGCAACATTTTGTGGCGATAAAAGGAAGCCAGAGGACGACCTGAATGTTTTGAATTGTCAGGTTATCCACCACACTGCACACCATAATTAAGGAATATACACACAGTGTCAGCCAAAACTACAGGACGTATACACATTCCAGGGGGAAAAAAACTTGTATAAACATTTAAATTCAAAATCTATTGCTATGCGTATAAATTGTTTTATTTATATCATAATATTATGATAAAAATCTGACAATATTATGATAAAAAATATGATATTATATTAATAATACATACATCCTACTACTTATTTCCTGAAGTGTAGGGTACAATATATAAGGTTCATTTAACCATATTTCATGCAGGAACTCAACGTGTGCATACAGTAAATATGTGTGATGTGATCATTTCGCTTATAGTCCACTATGGCTAAAAGCACCATTCTGGTAACAAAATCATATAAAATCATGAAAAATGCCTTGACATACAGATATATTGTGTAGGAAAACATAAGACACCAAGTAAAACATTATGCAAGACAGTAACAGACAGTACGGCCTTGCACATCAGTAGTTGCTGCTTCTGATGCAAATAGTGCAGCGCCAACATGTCAAGTCAATTTATTTATATAGCGCTTTTAACAATTGACATTGTCGCAAAGCAGCTTTACACAATCAAAAGAAGTAAGTTTGTATGAATCAAAATGATAAGATTGTCCCTGATGAGCAAGCCGAGGGCGACGGTGGCAAGGAAAAACTCCCTGAGATGGTAATAGGAAGAAACCTTGAGAGGAACCAGACTCAACAGGGAACCCATCCTCATCTGGGTGATAACGGATAGCAGGAATTGCTCAGCATAATAATGTGTAAGACTGGAAGTTCAGTATAACAGGAGATGTTTTAAAATTAAAAGGAGTCCAGTTTGTTCCCGGAGGCTCAGGTAGACTGTAGGGGATTCCGGTCCTGAGTTATCGAACAACTGAAGTCACAGGTCCCCAGAGCATCACTCGATGACAGGAGAGTCTTCATGGAAACCATCCCCAGCCACCATACGAATCCAGGCAGACCACACGGGGCATCCATGCGACGAGATCTCCAACCAGAAGCAGGACTCCAGGATGGGTTAGACGGCTCCAGAGGGCAGAGGGGTCTGGATCACGAGGGGTCGCCCTCGGCTTGCTCATCGGGGACAATCTTGTCATTTTGATTCATATACATTGCATAAAAACTTACTTCTTTTTATTGTGTAAAGCTGCTTTGCGACAATGTCAATTGTTAAAAGCGCTATATAAATAAAATTGACTTGACTTGACTTGAAATACTGTGGCGCGAGACCAGTTAGTGCTTTAAATGTCAAAAGTAGTATCTTAAAATCGATGCGAAATTTCACAGGGAGCCAATGCAGTGTAGATAAGATAGGGGTGATGTGCTCGTATCTTCTGGTTCTAGTGAGGACTCTCGCTGCTGCATTCTGTACTAACTGAAGCTTGTTTATACACCTAGTTGAACAACCAGACAGTAAGGTGTTACAATAGTACAACCTAGACGTGATAAAAGCATGAACTAGTTTTTCTGCATCATTTAGTGACAATATGTTTCTTATCTTGGCAATATTTCTAAGGTGAAAGAAAGCTATCCTGGTGATATTATCTACATGAGCTTCAAACGAAAGGCTGGAATCTATAATCACACCGAGGTCTTTTACTGTTGCACTTGATGGAACAGAAAGGCCATCTAAAGTTACAGTGTGATCAGAAAGCTTACTTCTAGCTACTTGTGGTCCGATGACCAGAACTTCTGTCTTATCAGGATTAAGCAGAACAAAATTAATTAACATCCAATCTCTTATGTCCTGCACACACTGCTCGATTTTAGCAAACTGTTTTTTCTCATCTGGTTTTGCTGAGACATATAATTGTGTGTCATCAGCATAACAATGAAAACTAATACCATGTTTACGAATTATGTTGCCCAGAGGAAGCATGTAAAGGGAAAAAAGCAGTGGGCCTAAAACTGAGCCCTGTGGAACACCAAACTCCACTTGAGAACATGAGGAATGGTCACTATCTAAATCTACAAACTGATAACGATCAGTCAAATAGGATCTGAGCCACAAGAGGGCAGTTCCCTTAATTCCTACTACCTTTTCTAATCTGTGAAGGAGAATACTATGATCAATGGTGTCAAAAGCTGCACTGAGGTCCAGTAACACAAGTATAGTGACGCCACCCTGATCAAAGGCCCATAGGAGGTCGTTTACTACTTTAACAAGTGCTGTCTCTGTGCTGTGATGAGGCCTAAATCCTGACTGATACAGTTCATTTATGCTATTTCTGTGTAGATGTGAACATAGCTGCTGTGATACTACCTTTTCCAAAATCTTGGAGATAAAGAGAAGGTTTGATATCGGCCTGTAATTGGAAAGCTGACTGGGGTCAAGGTCAGGTTTCTTGATTAGCGGTTTAATAACGGCTAATTTAAAGGGTTTGGGGACATACCCACTACTGAGTGAACAGTTAATTACTTTCAACAGGGGTTCTATTATTGCTGGTACTATGTGTTTGAGAAAATGGATCTAATAACATTAGACGATTTTGAAGAAGAGATGAGTGAAATTAGTTCCCTCGCTTCAAGGGGAGTAAAACACGATTTGACGTTGCCCAGGGCTGCTGGTGAACCTGATTCGTACACAAACAAACATGTGGAGATGCTGGGATGTGAGGTGCAGAGCTTGAGCTTGTTATCTCTAGCTGAGAGCAGACTCTCATGCAGGCCTTGTCATCAGGATCAAGAAGAGGTGAAATTTGTCCCGCTGTGGTGACAAATATTCTGCTCTGCCTTCTCCCTACAGTTCAAGCTTCCCCTCTTTAGCTTCTTTTCTCATTTTACATTCCTAACTCATCTGCTCCTGTTATCCGTTTTGTTTTCTTTTTACTTGAGCTGCTCTTCCTGCACCTCTTGTACTGTCTTAGCTTTTTCATTTGTATCTCTAGATCCCTATTCCCCCTTTGCTCAGGGCCTTTCTGTTATGTTGCTCACAGCAAAATTTCTTTCCCTGTAAGCTTTTCGGATCTGAGCCCAAGATGTGACAAGACGCTAAAAGGACGAGTCTTTGTCTTGCTGTCCTGTCTGACTTACTCAGTGTTTCACCTCAGTCTTCAGTAAATAGAGTGTCTGGTGATAAAACTTGCTGCCATTCAAATGATCAGCATGTCAAGAGAAGCAGCTGATGTGTGCATCCAAGCAAACAGGGGACAAATCAGAGAGAGACAGAGAAAGACGAAATAGAGAGGATTCGCTGCTCTGATGGTGAAATGACAGGGCAAGATGGAAACCGATGCTGCTCAGTTTCAGAATTCTCAAGAGAGATGAAAAGAAGAAAAAACACACCCACACACACACACACACACACACACACACACACACACACTTGTTTACTCCAATCCCCTCTCTCCCCATGTCAGCAAGAGTGAGAAGGAGGAGAAGGGTAAGAGTCGCTTGCAGCAAGGTGAGACAGGAGCACTGGGCTTGGTGTGTGTGTGTGTGTGTGTGTGTGTGTGTGTGTGTGTGTGTGTGTGTGTGTGTGTGTGTGTGTGCGCGTGTGTGTGTTTATATTTTATACCATATATCTGCCAGCTTTAACCTTGTGAGTGCATTCATCCCTACAAGGAAAGCTGCTTAAAAACTGCCTACTACTTTTTATAAAACGTTTGATGCTGTTGTTTAATTAAATGACCATTTAACTGTTGGCGAATTGCTATAGTGTAAGAAGAAAAAAATTAATTGGAATGTACTATCACAGGAAAATAATACACAGTGGGAGGGTAACACTAACTCTGAGGTGTTTTTATAGCTTTTTAAATTTAGCACATCAACTTCAAGACTATTATCTTATCTGTCACCCTCACAGTACCATCAGTGTTTGTTTGTTTGTTTAACACAACATTTTCCATAAATTGTAATGTGGACTTTTCACTTCTAGTGTGTTTTTATATAAGCTTTTTTTTTTTTTTTTTTTAATTAACGATTAATTCATTTTCACACTTTAAACTATTGATATTGGTGCTGATTTTATTCTATTTTTTTTTTATGTTATACATATAATACAGTAAAAAAAAAAAGAAGCTACTTCTGAAGTTTATGCGACATGGAAGTGACCAATCTGGCTTCCTTAAAAATTTTTAGTTGCTAACTTTCTAACCATTAAGGAGAGATGATTTTATATGTGCCCGAAAACTTGGCATTTTTCAGCTTTATACGGACTTAATTCAAACAATGATCATTTTAAATGGGATTTTATACATATTTCTCAATTAATACTGAAATTGATGTAGGCAATTGTATTTTTTCATAAAGGCTTAAAAAACTCAAAATCTGTAGTGTCCATAACCATGTCAATTTCATGCTGCAATATCTTAACAATTTATCATTTAAGTATAATACACTTGTTTAGATTTGTGGCTTCTCATGTGAAATCGAAATTGGCCAAGTTTCATCTGATTGACAGTTAAGATCATTGAAAGATTTGAATTTTAAAAAGTTACAGACACTACACAAAAGGGCATGAAATTGTATTTAGCAAAAGTCTTTCTTTTTATTTAATAAAAATATATATGTGTCAAAGCATGGATCATGAGATAAGAAGCATAAAGTATTATGAAAATTCTTGTTACATGATCCTGACTGAAAATTTACTTTTACATGTACAGTAGATGAGACACTTTTTAGCTCCAATACCATGTTTTGGCCGTAAGCTTAATACAATTCCAGATTACGTAAAAGCCATTATCCAAATAATCCAAATAATATTTGATATACCCAGAGATATATTTCTACACTGTCATTTACTTATCTATCCTCTAACATTGCAGTGCTGAAACACAGTTAAACGCAGCAGGACGTCCAGATGAGTCTGCTCTAAACATCAGCAGTTCATATTTCCTCATTTAAATTCTTGTTCCTGCTGTCCACTCCAACTGTTCCAAATCACTCCTGCATAATGTAAAATCGCATAAACCAGCAGATGTGTAATGAAGCTGCGTCCAGCTGTTAGCACAAGTCTTGCAGCTGAGGCTTAAACAAAGACAAAATAAGTAATTATGTATTCAGCAATTAGACCTCATGTTGATCCTAATCTATTTTGGTTCGTTGAAACAATTTGAAATAGCATTCAGATTAAAATTTTATTTGTCACATACACATCCATACACAGTATGACATTCAGGCAAATGCTTATACAAATGTCCGTGATCTAAAGTAGGAAAATTACTCTGAAAAAAAAAAAAGAAATAGAATTACAAGATAAGTGAAAAATGTTTGCTATAAAATACAATTAATCCAAAGGTTAAATCAGCATCAGTAGCAGTGTGATTGTCCAGAGCAAGTGATTCTAACCAAATATTGTGTTTTTAGTACAGTACAGAGGTGGAAAGTGTACTAAAATTTTTGTACTCAAGTAAAAGTACTGTTAGAAATTGTACTGAAGTACAAGTAAAGTTACCATTATAAAAATCTACTCAAGTAAAAGTAAAAAGTAGCTCATAAACAATTTATTCAGAGTAAACGTTACTGAGTAACTTTTTTTTTTTTTTAACAGCGAGGGTGGGATGATCAGATGAGCAGATATAAATCTCAAACTAGGTGTTTTTAACTGAAGGAACACCTTTGCCTAGTAAAGCTGTTGTCTTTCTTGTGCTTGAAAATCAAAGTTGTCACTTAAATATGGCGTTACGTCCCCGTCTACTGGTGAGTGCACAAACATACAGTGAAATTATCTACAAATGTATACAAAGACCAAGCAAAGCAATAATTAATGGGAGGCAAAAAGTCAAAACCAAATATCAAAACGCCAAAATCACAATCTCTTTCCTCTTTCCCTCGTCTCTCTCCGGTTTATACATGGTCGCGCTGGGTGATGACGTCACTATCAGGGCGGAAGCGACCGTGTGGAAGGTCAGGTAGATGCCGATGTGGGGACATTCAGAAAACCTGGAGTGGAGTCTGGAGCGGCGCGCGACCAGGACACGATACACATACGCGAGCGCAACCAAGCATTTATACAAAGCAGAATATTTTTTGCATTTTCTTTCATTTGTTTTACTCAGTAGCGCAAATGATTTAAAATGTAGCGAATTACAATACTTCAAACAAAACATACAGTACAGTGAAACCTTGGATTACAAGCATAATTCCTTCTGGAAGCGAGCTTGTATTCCAAAACACTTGTAAACCAAATATATCTAATATTTTCTTTTATTTCCCATAAGAAATAACGAAAACTCAAATAATTCGTTCCACCTTTAAAAAAAGTTAAAATAAAACCCAACAGATAAGTGTTTCCATTTGTGCGCACAGGCGCCATGTATTTGTGTGTGTATGTGTGTGTGTGCGCGTGTGTGTGTGTGTGTGGAATTAGCCCCTTCCCTTGCTTCGTCTTACACAGTAAAACTCCTCCTCCCTCCCCCCACCTCGCTTTTTAAGTTTCACAACAAACACACACTCAATGGAAACACTGTTTTAACAGGAAAAAAAGAAATCTCTCTAATGACACTCGTGTGAGCACAGACTAACGGAATCACTGCTGTAAAGTAAAAAAAATAAATAAAATGAACCAGCATCTTACCTTTGCAAAGAATCGCGACAGAACAGAGTTTCCATTGTAGAGCAGAGTGTGTGTGTCTGTGTGAAGCCAGGAAGGGGGGTGTAAAGGCGAGAGAGTGTGTGTGTGTCGGTGTGTGTGTGTGTCGGTGTCAAAAAACTCATAAACCAAGACATGCTCATTTTTCAACTCAAAATTTATTCAAATAAAGGAACACTCATAAACCGAGTTACCACTGTACTTAAGTAAAAGTAAATTTACAGATTTTAAAAAATACTTTAAAAAGTAGAAGTACACAAAAAAAACTACTCAATTACAGTAATGCGAGTAAATGTAATTTGTTACTTTCCACATCTGGTACAGTATAAATTAACTGCATAATTAAGCAGAAAGCAGGGTGGAGGTGTGTCATCTCATGAATATATACTGTAAGAGGAAAAATTAGCTAGGTTCACATTACCAGCCTGAAGTAGCTCAAATCCATTTTTTTTTACTCTAATGGGCTGTCTAAATGCAAACATCTGGTGTTTTTCAGATTAGATCTGAATCACTTTCATATGTGGTCCTATATTGGATACATACTGTATTTTATACATGGTCATAAACGTTGAATGAGAACAGGCAGATCGAAATCAACTTGATTTTTATGCGAATGTGAGGGGTGCCCATTGATGTTAGTCGGCACCAGCAGTGAGGGGATTTCATAACATTGTTAGCAATAGCTGCTAAAACAGCTAACAAGAGGTTGTCTGGCTTGCCTCTTTCTTCTGGTCATCATCAAATACTGCAGACTAACTGCTTGCCATCCTGTCCAGTTAAATTTCAAGCACTTCTATTGTTTGAACAAGTGAACAAGTGGTTGCATGATCTCATCAACCAGGATGGTGAGAGCTAAGACGTATCGATGCACTGAAAATGTGAACCGTTATGAACAAAAAATTCAGAATTGAGCAATGTAAACGTATCCACAAAAAAATTAAGCAAGTATGTTTTTTTGCTGATCAAAACTGCTTACTGGATTTTGCTAAAAGTTCACTTGCTTAGTTTCTAGTCAACTTTAATTTAAAATGAATCATTAAAGATTAAAATTCAATAATTTGTCAGATTTGTACCTCACAGCACAGTGAAATTACTTTTGCACATATTGTACTGTATATGAGTTAAGAAGCTGGTGTAGGAGCAAAGGGTACAGCTATTCTGGAACAAAATAGGGTCAAGGGTCTTACTCAAGGGCACAACAGTGGCAGCTTGGTGGTTATGGGGTTTGAACCCCCAACTTTCTGGTCAGTAACCCAGAGCCTTAACCAACCTGAGCCACAACTGGCCCTACATTTACAAGTTTATCAACTTGCCTTCCAGGCCTAATAATCACATAAAATACTAATTGACACATAGGGCAGTTTAAAGTACCCAATCCACTCACTGGCATATTTATGTAATGAGAGGAAAACAAAGACGCCCAGATGATAAATAAACAATGAAATAAATGCATGAATAAACAAATGTAATATTTTTTTTATAAGTTTGGATTCCCTAATGTGTCTGGTATCCAGTCTTCAAGGTTGATGAACACTTTATGCACCATATGCAGACTGAGACACATCAGGATCATTGCTGGGAACCCGAGGCATGCTGTAGACTACAACATGGTCTAGCTTGTCATGTGGATGTTTCATAAGGTTAAGTGTTAATATAATTAAATAATACAATTATGGTGGTGTTCATTAAGAAATGTAAAATATTTTTTTCACTGGTTAATTGCTAGGAGGAATAATATGCTTGGAAATGGTCTGTTCTAGGACAAGATTTGGGGTACTGTATACCTGAGAATTTCCAAAAGTGGTCCATTTCCTCCAGCCATTATACACAGAGAGGTGAAGAAATTGCAAGGAGAGAATGTACTGCTTTTTGCAGGGTGAAAACATTTTAACAAAAAAGAGACACCACCAAACACACAAGAACATTCACATCACACAGAGAGATCTCCTATGTCCTGTAACATTAATATGGGAGAGAAGTCACACAAGTGCTCATGATTTTGAATTGATATCATCATAATGTCAGAAGACATCAGTTTATTCACACAGGAGATTGAAGAAGTTTTAGTGATAAATGTCAACTAAATATTTACACATATATTTCAATGAGTAATTTACTGCTGACAATCTGAGGAATGTTTATGTTAATCACTCACTCATCATCTATACTCCTTTATCCCTATATACAGGGTCACGGGGGACCTGGAGAGGAGACTCAGGGCATAAGGCGGGATATTCTTTGGACTTCTTTGGGTTCCCAATCTATTGCAGGACACACACACACACTACATTTGGGAATGCCAATTAGCCTATTGAAACCCACCAAGCACAAGGAGAACGTCTCGGGTTACTTGGCTGTAAGCCTGTGCATGCCAAAACCGCCGAATACCTTCGGCTTATAACCTCTGCCAGGCATGACGTCACCGAATAAGGTGCACCTGCGGGTTATAAATAGGAGTTAAACCGGAAACATCCTCAGGTCAATTTTGTCTGAAGGACGTCCAGGCACGCCAGCAGTGCGGCATCGGAACGCAGCATCTCGTTCCCGCTTTATCAGGGAACAGGGTTACAGCCAAGTAACCCGAGACGTTCCCTTTCAAAAGCTACACCCGATGCTGCATGAAAACGCTATGGGAACGAGAATACCAACGCCGCCGCACTGCAAGTGTCTGGAACCCCCAGGTTGTGTAGCGTGTGCGCACAAGCCGAGGAGGTCTCAGACCTAGCTCTGGGATGCTGACTCAAGGATCCACGAACCCGGAGTAGCATTGACATCCAGACTATAAAATCTAACAAACGTGTGTGGAGAGGACCAGCCCGCCGCATCACACACCTGCTGCAGGGGAACGCCTCTTGCCAAGGCAATCGATGAGGCAATCCCCCTGGTTGAGTGAGCCCTGATTCCCAGAGGCGAAGTGTGACATCGCGCCTCATAGGCTAGGGCAATGGCATCTCTCACCCAGTGTGACAGAGTCTGTCTAGTGGCAGACCCCCATGGCAAATAAAGAACTGCTCTGACTTACGCCACTGGCTAGTGCGGTGGACGTAGATCCGAAGAGCACGTACTGGACACAGTAAGTGAAGTCTTTCCTGCTCCGGAGCTGTGAAGGCGGAGGACAGAAGGCCTCGAGAACAACTGGGTGCATGGTCGATAATCGAACCTAGGGAAGATAGTTTGGGTGAGGATGCCGAATAGCTTTAGAAGTAATAGCCATAAGAAAAACCATCTTAAGAGACGGAAGCCTGACAGGCGCTGACTCTAGTGGTTCGAAGGGGTGCCGGCCAGGCCTTCGAGTACGAAAGTTAAGTCCCATGAAGGGACCGTCGCTCTCGTGGGCGGGTTCAACCGTTTAGCTCCACGAATAAAACGGGCAACTAAATGATGCTTGCCCACAGAAACCCCATCATTCAGAGCGTGACAAGCCGAAATAGCGGCTACGTACGTTCTGAGCGTACTAGGGCATAAGCCCGAGGACAACTTTTCTTGCAGAAACTCCAGCACTGAAACAATCTGGCAGTGAACTGGGTCTACATGTCTTGCCATGCACCAATTTTCAAATACACTCCATTTGAGGGCATAAGTTCTTCTAGTGGAGGGAGCCCTGGCACTTAAAATGGTTTCAATTACGCTGGCTGAAAGCCCAGCATGTCTTAGTTGGTCCCGTTCAGGGGCCAAACGTGAAGGTTCTAGAGCTCGGGCCGGGGATGAAGTATTGTCCCATGTGCCTGAGACAGACGATCCCTCCTCACTGGAATCACCCAGGGTGAGCCGTCGAGGAGAGATATTAGATCCAAGAACCACACTCTGCTCGGCCAATGGGGCGCTATCAATAAGAGGCGCAAGCCCTGTTGACGGACCCTCGCAGGACTCCTGGGAGCAGAACTATAGGTGGAAACGCATAAAGGCGTAATCTGGGCCACATGTGGGCCATTGCGTCCAGACCCAGGGGAGCTGGATTGACTTCCTACTTCGGGGTGGAGTTTCCATTCCCCATGTTTTACAGCTTGTCTGGATAGCAAGTCTGCTCCTACATTCATATGCCCTGGAATGTAAATCGCCCTGAGGGACAGGAACTTGTCCTGTGCCCAAAGCAGAACCTGGTGCGCTAGCTTGTTCAAGCGGCGCGAGCACAGTCCACCCTGGCGATTTATGTACGAGACTACCGCAGTGCTGTCCACCCGCACTAGGACATGGTAGCCTCTCAACTGCTGGAGGAAGTGTTTCAGGGCCAGAAACAGAGCCATCATTTCGAGGCAATTGATGTGCCACGCGAGAAGATGACCTCTCCAGCTCCCTTGTGCTGGATGGGCATCCAAGACCGCACCCCAGCCCGTGAGGGAAGCCAGTCAAGTCAAGTCAATTTTATTTATATAGCGCTTTTAACAATTGACATTGTCGCAAAGCAGCTTTACACAATAAAAAGAAGTAAGTTTTTATGCAATGTATATGAATCAAAATGACAAGATTGTCCCCGATGAGCAAGCTGAGGGCGACGGTGGCAAGGAAAAACTCCCTGAGATGGTAATAGGAAGAAACCTTGAGAGGAACCAGACTCAACAGGGAACCCATCCTCATCTGGGTGATAACGGATAGCAGGAATTGCTCAGCATAATAATGTGCAAGACTGGAAGTTCAGTGTAACAAGAGATGTTTTAAAATTAAAAGGAGTCCAGTTTGTTCCCGGAGGCTCAGGTAGACTGTAGGGGATTCCGGTCCTGAGTATCGAACAACTGAAGTCACAGGTCCCCAGAGCATCACTCGATGACAGGAGAGTCTTCATGGAAACCATCCCCAGCCACCATACGAATCCAGGCAGACCACACGGGGCATCCATGCGACGAGATCTCCAACCAGAAGCAGGACTCCAGGATGGGTTAGACGGCTCCAGAGGGCAGAGGGGTCTGGATCACTGGCAACTCAGGAGCGAAACATGTATAGCTCGACAGAGAGACAGAGAGAGGGAAAGAAGAGGGGGAGAGAGAGAGAGAAGAGAGCAGAAAAGGAGAGAACAGAAAATAAGGAGAGATGGCAGTTAGGTATGGTCACAGTCAGCATGTATAGGTGAATGTATATTTAGTGCAAAGTGCAAGCAGAGACTCCGGCAGGACTAACTATAACAGCATAACTAAAAGGGAGAGCCAGAAGGAAACACAAACATGAGGGCTCCCTGAGATGTAAAGCAACCAATCACCTCACCGTCAACAAACCTGAGTGAACAATGAGAGTGGGGAGGACAGCATCTAAACATACCAGTTCACCAGAATACTCTACGTCTATGAGTCCCCCAGATCTGCTCCTTTACCTAAGGTTAATCTATTTACAAAAATGCTTGGCTAAATAAATAGGTTTTTAGCCTAGACTTAAACACTGAGACTGTGTCTGAGTCCCGAACATTAATAGGAAGACTATTCCATAACTTTGGGGCTTTGTAAGAAAAAGCTCTGCCCCCTGCTGTAGTTTTAATAATACGTGGTACTGACAGGCAGCCTGCATTCTTTGATCGAAGTAGGCGTGGCGGATCGTAAGACACTAACAGTTCACTCAAATACTGTGGCGCGAGACCATTTAGTGCTTTAAATGTCAAAAGTAGTATCTTAAAATCGATGCAAAATTTCACAGGGAGCCAATGCAGTGTAGATAAGATAGGGGTGATGTGCTCGTATTTTCTGGTTTTAGTGAGGACTCTCGCTGCTGCATTCTGTACTAACTGAAGCTTGTTTATACACCTAATTGAACAACCAGACAGTAAGGCGTTACAATAGTCCAACCTAGACGTGATAAAAGCATGAACTAGTTTTTCTGCATCATTTAGTGACAATATGTTTCTTATCTTGGCAATATTTCTAAGGTGAAAGAAAGCTATCCTGGTGATATTATCTACATGAGCTTCAAACGAAAGGCTGGAATCTATAATCACACCGAGGTCTTTTACTGTTGCACTTGATGGAACAGAAAGGCCATCTAAAGTTACAGTGTGATCAGAAAGCTTAGTTCTAGCTACTTGTGGTCCTATGACCAGAACTTCTGTCTTATCAGGATTAAGCAGAAGAAAATTAATTAACATCCAATCTCGTATATCCTGCACACACTGCTCGATTTTAGCAAACTGGTTTTTCTCATCTGGTTTTGCTGAGACATATAATTGTGTGTCATCAGCATAACAATGAAAACTAATACCATGTTTACGAATTATGTTGCCCAGAGGAAGCATGTAAAGGGAAAAAAGCAGTGGGCCTAAAACTGAGCCCTGTGGAACACCAAACTCCACTTGAGAACATGAGGAATGGTCACCATCTAAATCTACAAACTGATAACGATCAGTCAAATAGGATCTGAGCCACAAGAGGGCAGTTCCCTTAATTCCTACTACCTTTTCTAATCTGTGAAGGAGAATACTATGATCAATGGTGTCAAAAGCTGCACTGAGGTCCAGTAACACAAGTATAGTGACGCAACCCTGATCAGAGGCCCATAGGAGGTCGTTTACTACTTTAACAAGTGCTGTCTCTGTGCTGTGATGAGGCCTAAATCCTGACTGATACAGTTCATTTATGCTATTTCTGTGTAGATGTGAACATAGCTGCTGTGATACTACCTTTTCCAAAATCTTGGAGATAAAGGGAAGGTTTGATATCGGCCTGTAATTAGAAAGCAGACAGGGGTCAAGGTCAGGTTTCTTGATTAGCGGTTTAATAACGGCTAATTTAAAGGATTTGGGGACATACCCACTACTGAGTGAACAGTTAATTACTTTCAACAGGGGTTCTATTATTGCTGGTACTATCTGTTTGAGAAAATGTGTCGGTATAGGATCTAATATACAGGTTGACGATTTTGAAGAAGAGATGAGTGAAATTAGTTCCCTCGCTTCAAGGGGAGTAAAGTGTTCTAAGTTCTGATGTGATGTGGTTAGATCATCTGAATTATTTAAATTGTCTGTTTTCAAAGCCTGAATTTTTTGCCTAATATTTATGATTTTATTATTGAAAAAGTTCATGAAATCCTCACTACTGCATGATGATGTTGTGGAGATTTCTGCAGTGGTCTTGTTTTTAGTTAAGTTAGCTACGGTATTAAATAAAAATCTCGGGTTGTTTTTGTTATTTTCTATAAGAGTGGAGAGATACGTTGATCTAGCATCACTGAGAGCTTTTTTATAGTTCAGGATGCTCTCCTTCCAAGCTATTTTGAATACTATCAATTTAGTTTGGCGCCATTTACGTTCGACTTTTCGAGTGGTTTGTTTTAAAGCACGTGTGTGGTCATTATACCAAGGAGCGAGTTTCTTATCTCTAATCATTTTCCTTTTAACTGGAGCTACATTATCTAAGCTATAACGAAGTGCTGACTCTAGATATTCATTCGCCTGTTCGAGTTCTGTGAAGTCAGATGGCGATCCAATCAAAGTTGATAATTCTGGAAGATTATTGATAAAGCTCTGTGCGGTATTTGATGTAAATGTACGTTTAAGGTGGAAGCGCGGTGCTGTGCTGCATACATTATTACTATAACACGCTTTAATCGAGACAAGGTAGTGATCTGAGATAACTTCAGACTGTGGAATTGTGATTATATTTCCTATACTTAATCCGAAGGATAATATTAAATCTAAAGTGTGACCTGCTTTATGAGTGGGTCCTACTACACACTGATTTACTCCTACTGAGTCCAGTAAGGACATAAATGCTGTTCTCAGAGGGTCTTCTGGATTCTCAAAATGAATATTAAAGTCTCCAGCAATTAACGCTTTGTCTACAGAAACAACAAGGTTTGAGAGGAAATCTGCAAATTCGCAGAGAAACTCCGAGTACGGCCCTGGGGGTCTGTAAATGATGATTAGCGGGATCGACTGAGCTGACTTTATGTTACTATAGAGAACTTCAAATGCATTAGATTTAAAACTGTGTTTTTGTACGAGAGACAGATTATCGTTATAAATAACTGCGACTCCTCCTCCTCTACCAGTTAGCCGAGGCTGGTGTATGTAGCTGTATCCAGGAGGACTAGCTGCATTTAGAGCTACATACTCGTCCTGTTTAATCCAGGTTTCTGTTAAACATAAGATATCAAACTCCTGATCTGTGATAATTTCATTAACAATAACTGCTTTAGATGCGAGAGATCTAATATTTAACAGTCCTAGCTTCAGATCAGAGTTGCCGGCTGCGCATTCAGTGTGATCTGAGTTTGTGGTACCTATGTTAATTAAATTACTAAAACAGACTTTGTGAGTCTTTCTAAATTTATGTTTAGCTCGGGGAACAGACACAGTCTCAATATGATGGACCCTGAGTGACGACTCTCTGCAGCTAGCAGACGGTTGGTTTAGCCTGTCTGTCTGCTCCCTGGCCTGGGCTCTGGATTGTCACCGATTAACTAGGCCTCTTCTGAGACTATGTGCTATACTGCAAGAAATGAGAGCAGCACCTTCCCGAGTGGGATGGACACCGTCCCGCCCTAACAGGCCAGTTTTGCCCTCAAAGGTCCTCCAATTGTCTATGAAGCCCACGTTGTTCTCGGAGCACCACCTGGACATCCAGCGGTTCAGCGACCATAACCTGCTGTAAGCTATGTCGCCACGTCTCATTGGGATGGGACCAGAGCAAACTACTTCATCGGACATCGCCTTCGCTATTTTAAACACCTCTGTAAAGTTACTCTTGCTAACCTCTGACTGACGAAGGCGTATATCGTTAGCTCCAGCATGTACCACTATCTTAGAGAACCTATGCTGACCTAGAGCCCTAAGATTACCTGCTATGTCCGGTGCTCTGGCTCCCGGGATACACCTGACCACTGCCGCTGGCGCCCCTAAAGGCCTCGCTAATTTCACATGTCTCAGTATAGAGTCTCCTATAACCAGAGCTCTTTCAGGTTTCTCAGCGGGTGCATCACTGAGGAGAGCGAACCTGTTGGACATGTGAAGCGCGGAAGAGGTGTGCTCCGGTGGGCTAGCCTTAGCGTTAGCTTTGGCTGAACGAGTATGCCGCCGAGTCGTCACCCACTCGACCCGCTGTGAGGGCTCTACTGCCGGAGTCGGGGGCTGATTATCTCCGCCTGCGGCACCCAAACTTTCCACTACAAGATTAACGCTGCTCTCGCGCTCTCTAACCCTCTCTAAAGTCTGGATGCGCTCCTCTAATGCTACTATCTTCTCCGTCAGGGTGCTAACTAACACACACCTATCACAAATAAAATTATCACTAATGACGGAGGAAGAATGTCTAAACATCCTGCACTCCACACACTGAGCGAGCTGAATGGTAGACATGATAACGTACCCTTTGTGCCGGAGTTGTGATTATTTGGTGATGGATTCGCTTGTTGTTGGTCAGATGATACGCGTGTTCTCCCAAAAAGCGCAAAAATCGGATAAAGTCCAGTAGTATTAAAGCGTAAAAACGGGAAAAATATATAATTATAAAAAACTAAACAAAATATAATCTAAAACGCTGTTCCAAACAGACGAGGAACTTTCGCGGGAACAATACGAAAAACAGGAAGCTACGTCATCAACAGGAAGCCAAACGTCATCAACTTTCCAAAAAGTAAACAGGAAGCGTCTGTCGGTAGCATCTTGCGACGACAAGACGGACCTAGAGTGGGACCCAAAGTCAGAAACCGGGGTCTGAACCACATAGAAAGGGTACGAAGCCCCCGGCGCGTAACCCTTATTAGCCTCTGGGGGTTGGCCCTTGAATGAAACCCCCTGGCTCTTAGCCACAGCTGAAACGCTCTCATGTGCAGAAGGCCCAAAGGTATCACCGTGGACGCAGCTGCCATGAGGCCTAAAGATTTCTGAAAGTGATGAATAGTGACCTTCTGGCCTAGCTTGATTTCCTTCAGGGTGTTGAGAATGGATTCGACACGAGCCGGAGACAACTGTGCCCGCATTGTGACCGAATCCCATGCGACACCCAATATGTTGTCCTCTGAACAGGAAGGAGAACGCTTTTTGTGGCGTTGAGTCTCAATCCTAAAGAATGAAGATGGGCTAGGACGACATCTCAATGTCGAAGCGCTAGCTCCTGAGACTGGGCCAGAATCAGCCAGTCGTTTATGTAATTCAAAATACGGATGCCCTGGAGTCATAAAGGAGCCAGAGCTGCATCCATGCATTTTGTATATGTGCGGGGTGACAGAGCTAGGCCAAATGGAAGGACCCAATACTGGTAAGCTTCGCCCCCAAAAGCAAACCTCAGGAACTTCCTGTGCTGTGGCAATATTTCTATATGGAAATATGCGTTCTTGAGATCGATTGTCACAAACCAATCCTCTAGTTGGATTTGAAAAACAATCATTTTGACAGTCAACATTTTGAATCTGGATTCCTGAGATAGCGGTTCAAGCTGCGAAGATCCAAGATTGGACTCAACCCTCCCCCTCTCTTGGGCACCAAAAAGTACCGACTGTAGTAACCCGACTCTCTGTCTGAGAGGGGAACATGTTCTATGGCCCCTTTGCCCAGCAGAGTCTGTAACTGCTGGGCCAGCAGATGTGCTCGATCCGGTTTCACGGAAGTGGAGACCACGCCGTTGAAACGTGGAGGACGATGTGCAAACTGAATCCTGTAGCCTGTGCCTACAGTCCTTTGTACCCAAGGAGATACACCTGGCAGTAGTTTCCACGCTGCCAGCTTCTCCGAAAGGGGCACGAGCTTTGACACTTCGGCTGGATGGGGGGGGGGGGGGGGTTGTTAGGTGTTGGGAGATGAAGTGTTGCAGGAGATGCCTGAACACCCAACTTTTCATTGGAGACCGGCGCTCCCCGAAACACCAGTGGTGGCGGGGATTGAACACCGGCCTCCCGGGAGTGCCAGGGAGGAGGCCCTGTTTTGTGATGAAAATCCAGGCACCCCTCCCCGGGGGGAGACACCCCCACGGCCCCAGTAGCACAAACTCAGGGCTTCTTCTTTGAAGAGAGGAAGCTCCTCAGATCCGGTCTTTTCGAAGCAGATTTTTGAGAAGAGCGGCGAGCCCCACCCCAGTCTTTACGGGGGGTGATCGGCTGGTCACGCTCTCCTTCTGCACCTCACGCCTGATAGGGGCCAGACCTGGCCGGGGCCGGGTGGCCGACGGTCCCGGTTCTTGAGCACGGCGGGGAAGGAACCTCCCAAAGGCCTGTTCATATAGCTTTGCCTCCCAAAACCTAGTGGCGGCGGAATTAACAGCGTCGCCAAAAAGGCTGGAAGGCGAGATGGGGGCATCGAGGAGGACAACACGATCCTTATCCTTGATGCCCGTGAGGTTCAGCCACAGATGCCTCTTCGTGGACACCATGGCAGCCATGGAACGGCCCACAGCACGGGTCGTCCGCTTGGTTGCACGGAGAGACAGGTCTGTGGCTCGGCGCAGCTCTGCAAACGCCCTGTCATCAATAGCCCCGCCGCTGCTCAGGTCCTTCAGCAGGTCAGCCTGGTAAACCTGCAAAACCGCCATGGTGTGCAGTGAAGCACCAGCCTGTCCTGCTGCCTGAAAAGCTTTACCCACCAAAGCAGATGTCAATCTACACGGCTTGGAGGGGAGAATAGGCTTTTTCAGGGAGGATGATGTCCCAGGAGAGAGAGAGAGCCCGCAAGCGTCTCTTCTATCTGGGCATCATCATATAACCGCGTGCTTTCGCATCAATTATATTAGAATAAGTCGAAGGCACAAAAACACGCGATGAATACGGCTTGCTCCATGAAAGAGTTAATTCATCATGGATGTCACCAAAGAAGGGGAGGGAGAGATGTTGAGGCTCCTCCCCCCGGCCACCCGACAGACACCTGTTGTCTAATCTCGAACGCTTGGGGGAATCTCGCTGCTGCGGCCAGTCGATATGCAATCGCTCGACCGCACGCGTTATAACCTCTAATAATTGCTCAAAAGCTCTGTCAGCACTGGAGGAGCGTTGTGAGGAGGCTACTTCCATGGAAGCGAGAGAGGAAGATTCTTCCACTAATGCTGTTATTTTTATTTCGCTTTCGTTACGGCTTGCATGCACACGTAAACACAAAGCGGTCTGAAGACAAAAAGATCTGAGGATGTTTCCGGTTCACTCCTATTTATAACCCGCAGGTGCACCTTATTCGGTGACGTCATGCCTGGCAGAGGTTATAAGCCGAAGGTATTCGGCGGTTTTGGCATGCACAGGCTTCACAACCGGGCAACAAAGAGATGTTCCCATAGCGTTTTCACGCAGCATCGAGTGTAGCTTTTGAAAGGGAACATTCATTTGAAACTATTACAAATCACAATGGTCAAAAGTTGATGGACACATAAGCATCACTAAGCTGTACACACTCATTTGTACAAAATGTAATTGTGTACTATTATTATAAGTTCCTTTCAATGTATCTTAGAGACCTAAGCTGTCTGTGCACAAAGTGAGCCCCATGCAAGACATACAGTAGTGAATGTTCCAAGGCAGACTTTGGCAGAAAAACTCAAGTGGCCTGCACAAAGCCCCATCTCAACTGACCTGAACACCTTTCAGATGACCAGGAGTGCTAACTTTAAGCAAGGTCTTATTTCCAGACATCAGCCTACTGTGTGCTCTTGTAGCTGAATGGAAACAAATCCCAACAGCCATACTCCATTATCTAGTGGAATCCTTCATAAAACAGTGGAGGCAGTTATGGCAGCAAAGGAGGATAGATTAACATGTGTATGCCCATGGTTTTGAAACGGGATATTCAGTGGTCAGCTGCCTGGATACTTTTGACCATATGGTGTAAATATTGGATTTTTCACCAAACAATATACAGTAGTGTAAGAGTTAATGGATTTACAGGTTTCCTTTGGCCAAATGTGTTGAGCTAAATAAATGTCATTTTGTTTCAGCAGTATGCTGACTGACTAACTGCTGGTATTTATAAAAATGCTTTTTCTGAAGCTTGTGTTGTGCCTCAAGTGGTTCATCACTAAAATTATATATATATATATTTTTTATATGTGACTCACTCCTACTGTACAGTGACATACTGTACAAAATACAACCTCAGTTAATCCTGTTGTACCTCCCACAACAAAGCCATGACCTTTTCTTAAAAAAAAAAAAAGAAAGAAAGAAAAAAAAAGAGATTTCATTCCAGTGTAGACGACCGAAGGGGAATGGAAATAAAATAGACTTGAAATTCCATTCCTTTAAGAAAAGTAATCAAAGCAGCATTTTCCTGAATAAAACATGCATTATTGAACAAAATGTTAAATATGAAGGCTTTAAAATTTAGTCAATCCAAGTCCTTCCATTGTTAATGGTGACAATGAAAGGACTTGGACCTTTCATTTGGACTTTAGTGCAGAGTAGACAAATTATAAATGATATTCAGCTGGAGCTCAGCAACTCAGTCTACAATTTGGGCTGTTGAAAAACAAAGGTGGATGTGTAAAAATCTTATTTTCTTATTGTCTAGTCAGTTCAAACCAATAAAATAATACTTCAAAATGTCTGCAAAGTTTGTCTTTGTTTTTAGGCACATTCCTCTACAGTATATTCACATTTCTGATTCCTCATTTACCAGAGAAGAGAACAAATAAAACATCATGTTGCATTCCAGGGATATTCTTTGGCAAAATGGTAAAAAAAAAAAAAAAAAAAAAATTGGCAGACGCTCTTATCCAGAGCAACTTACAGTACAGGGCGGGTTTTGGATGAGAAGGTCCAAATATTGACAAATAGTCAAACGCAGACTGAAATGTTCTTATATTCAATCGTGTTGTTCCATCTGAGCTGTGGTTTATTTAAAAACCTCCTAACAAATGTGTCTTAAAATCAGTATAAGGGATGTTCAAGTCAAAGCAGGAATTGGCTTTGGAGATTGGTCAGGACTGTACAGTCAATGTGGCAATAACTATTGCAATGCAGCTATTACGCTCATCACCATACTGTGCTTGAAGTCTTCTGTAAATGTCAAACAGTTTGATGCCTTCATTCTCCAGAAATATTATCACAAGTCTATTTTGACTTAAATACTCCTCATATTTGCAGATACAGTACATCTGCAGCAAACATTATCTTGTCTTGTTTTTACTTTATTTTAAGGTTAATGCAAAATGCCATGTGGAACGCCCAGGTTTGATTCCCAGCCAGTGTCCAAACCCCAGGCACTGCATGCAGTGCTGGTCTCAAGCCTGGATAAAATGTGAGGGTTGATTAAGGAATGGCATTCGGTGTGTGTGTGTATATATATATATATATATATATATATATATATATATATATATATATATATATATAGGGTGGGCCATTTATATGGATACACCTTAATAAAATGGGAATGGTTGGTGATATTAACGTCCTGTTTGTGGCACATTAGTATATGTAGGGGAGCAAACTTTTCAAGATGGGTGGTGACCATGGTGGCCATTTGGAAGTCGGCCATCTTGGATCCAACTTTTGTTTGTTCAATAGGAAGAGGTTCATGTGACACATCAAACTTATTGGGAATTTTACAAGAAAAACAATGGTGTGCTTGGTTTTAACGTAACTTTATTATTTTATGAGTTTCTTGTGAAATTCCCACAAACAGGACGTTAATATCACCAACCATTCCCATTTTATTTTGGTGTATCCATATAAATGGCCCACCCTGTATATATATATATATATATATATATATATATATATATATATATATATATATATATATATATTGAAATAACAGAACTCTCCTGTATCATCTGAGTCTCTTCATGCTAGCAAATCTGGCAAAAAATGCTCAAGTTGATAATTAATTCCTAACTATTTGTTGCAAATCATACACTTGAACTATGTGGAAAGCAACTGTATTACTGCTCGTAGTGTAGTAGTTATTTTTAAACAACATGGCCACACCAACTTATTCACCTTGGAGAAAAGTCATATCTTGGCTAACGACGTGAAATAGGATTTATATTTTTATGATGTTAATACCGTCAGCTCATCCACATGGGAAAGGAAGTGTGGAGTGTGGGAAGAGTTTAGGTACAGTGTGTAATCTCCAGCACCACTAATCTATTTACACTGAAGAAACTTCATATTGGTGCACACAATATGAAACACTTTGCATCAGTTAGTAACCTTAGAAAATCCTCTGCCAGTCTTACAGAAGAAAATTGTCATTTGCAATATTAAGTCGTACATATCAGCTCATCCACGCTGGAGAAAAGCTGTGTCAGTGTTTACAGTGTGGGAAGAGTTTTGCTTCCATTTTTTTTTTCTCACACCAACATATTCACTCAGGAGAAGAAAAAAAATGTGTTCATGGTGTACAAAAGATTTTACCCAATAGATTCATCTTAAAATACATCCGGTCCATTACATAAAGAGAAGCTGTTTCTTTGCTCACAGTGTGGGAAAGGTTTTCAACAAAAAAGGCTTATTAAAACACACACCAGTACATTCGCATGGGAGAGAAGCTAAGAATTTAACTTTTTCAAACTTGTTAAAGACACAGAAGTGCAGACATTAAATGTATAATTTAACATCCAATATGCTGTGAGGCATATGATAGAAAAGGAAAACACAGTACATTACCAGACCAAAAGAGACCCAACAGAGAAGCAAAACAAACACCTAAAAGAAAACTGTGTATGAATAAATAATGGGTTGTTAAATATACTATATAAAGCATATACAGTATAAAAAACTACAGTACCTGCAGAAAAGGATACAGTTGAAATTGTCTTAAGGTCTACACATAGGTGGGTATTTTTAAAAAAATGTACGTCTCTAACCACGGGCCAATCAAAAGGCAGAGTGACAAAACGTCATCACCGGTTCCGCCATGTAGAAGCTTGACCGGGTCTTGTCCAATACTGCCGCCGCTGTCTGTGTGGTCTGTGCAGCAGTGAGCTTCGTAGTACATTCCGGCATGTCTGCTCGTTAATGTAACGTGTGAATAACAGCGTGTGTATGTACACGCATGTAAAAAGTCTAGTAAGCAACGTTAACACAGTCACTAGTTTACTGTACCTAACACATAAGTCCGAAATTGCATAAAATACCGTATCCTCATAAACAAATCTGACGTCAAATCGAGAAAACTAGCACACAGAGACAATGACATCAGCAGCACACAAGGTGATGTTACAACAAGCCACAATCTCTGTTTCCCCGGTCCACAAACCAACAACTGAAAACTGTGATTTGTATCTTTGTAAAATCTTCACTTTGGAAGGAGTTTTCCAAAAGCTCCATTTTCAACGACCAAAACTGTGTTTGCATGTGGACGAAAGGTCAAAATGCAGAGAAAGAATTTCAGTTTTTAAAAAATACCTGGCTACGTGGAACCTGTATACACACTATATACTATGATCTGTGTGCACGCAGTAAGTAAAAATACAGTGTATACAGTACCATTGAGGTTTTACAAATTCAGGAAGAAAAAAAAATTAAGCCCATCACAATGTGTTTTGCATAACGGTGGCAGCTGAACACAGAGGTTAAGAACTTGGCCACCTTATCAATTTTAGCATTGAAGGAAAGGGCATGATCATACCGCTTAGAAACTGAATGAACCAAATAGCATTCTGACATGTAAGAAAGGCTGTGGCGGAAGGAATGACAATGTCAAGGACTTTCTTCCACATTCCATCTGTTGTGCTGGGAGCCGAAGAGCAGAACAGTTGTAAGTTGGTTATCATTAGACGTGCGGAAAATACAAGATAAAATAGCAGTGAGTGCATACATGATGGACACCACGGCTGAATAGTCTGCGAATTGTGTGCACAATCCC
The DNA here is from genome assembly GCA_030347435.1 of Clarias fuscus. Lineage (NCBI taxonomy): Eukaryota > Metazoa > Chordata > Actinopteri > Siluriformes > Clariidae > Clarias > Clarias fuscus. Next base: position 4,554,895 of record CM059211.1, on the reverse strand, counting down.
CTGGTGACCATCGTGAGGCAGTATAATGACAAGCTTGGCTTGTGACTGAATGTGACAACAACAAAAAAACAATCAGCAGTCTATTAATTGTTAGCTGTTATGTTCAGATAAATTCCCATGATACAGCTTACATACGCCATACCTTCTGGAGTTATTCCTCGGTTCTTGAGAACATTACAGATTTTATCCATGACTGTGCAATGGTCACATGTCTTGTCAAACTCGAAGGCATTCAAGAGGTTTCCCTTCTCATGCAGCCTACATTGTACAGTATGCGCTGCCGGACTACACAGTTTGCATTGCGATGTGATAGCAATATATATATGGTCAACAGAAGTCATGAGTAAGTCAATGAGTAACAAACACTAACACAAACAAACATTAAAATGGAAATAAAGTGCAAGAAAGGGAACAAAATTTAGCACGAGATGTTTTCAAAGGAAGCCAGGTACTGGTATTTGAAAAAGATGCAACTTGGAAATGGTTTGAATCCATGCGAGATTCCAACAGAGTGGACAGGTAACCTCCACTATAAACGGCCAGTGTCCTTTCTTATCTTGTGTGCAGTGTTAGTGCTTATTCAGTTGCGTAGTTGAGAAATAATAAATATATACATTTCACAAATGGCTGGGTACAGGATTTGTACATCTTCAAGCCCGCATCTTAATTTGTATGTGCGTTTGCATCTGTTGTCAAAGTCTAGTTCAGCTACACTGCACAACCATAGTTATGTAAAACAAAACACATACTGTAGCCTCCAACTTGGAGAATTTCACAGAATTTCAGCACAACCTAGACAATATGATGAACTGAATTGTATTTCATTTTAACCAAATATACAAAGATGACTGAGCAATAATAATAATAATAATAATAATAATAATAACAACAATACTTTGAGCAGTCTACTTTTTTGTATCATGGGACAATGGGAATATGGGACATCATTCGCATATACTGGTTGTGTTAAAATGTACATGTTATGAAATTAATAATAACGTTTGTTCTACCTGACATATCCGAAAACCGAAATATGTCAGTTACATTTACATTATTATATATAATGGTGTGCTTGGTTTTAGTTACGTTAAAACCAAGCACACCATTGTTTTTCTTGTGAAATTCCCAATAAGTTTGATGTGTCACATGACCCTCTTCCTATTGAAAAAAAAAACAAAAGTTGGATCCAAGATGGCCGACTTCCAAATGGCCACCATGGCCCACCCTGTACTGTGGATGGATGAATGGATGGATAGATAGATAGATAGATAGATTTTCTATTGCAATTCAATATTAATAAGATAAAATGAATAAATAAATCTTAAACAGGCAGGATTGTCAGTAAATATGTTGATGTGTACATCATGTTTGTCAGCAAAGCAAATAAAATATTTTGCCTCAGGGATCTGAAGTAGAGAGATCTATTTTTATACTATATTTAGTGTCTGTGGTAAAACTATAGTTCAAAATGGTTCATAATCTCTCCTGTAAAATCAAACCTCATGACGCCTTAATAAATTAGCTTTACCACATTGGACATTCTGTGCTGAGCCAAGTTGATATGACTGTATTAATACTTGTTGTGATTGCTCTGATGTTTTTGTAGCCAAAATGTAGAAGCAGTGTAACCCAGCATCTTTTGGCATGGGGCACCGTAAAGAGACTTAAAGTTAATGAAATAACGTTTCAAATGACTCCGGTCCGGGAAGCAGGGGGTTTGGGTTGATCTGTGACTGCAGGTAGATTCCTAACAGGTTGTTTTTTTTAAAGGTAAACATTTAGCAACAAAACAGAGTCACAAATCTGGAATGCAGTCATGACCTGATGGTAATAAAAAAGATAGGCTGTGATATTTATTTTATAAAAATGCTGGACTGGTACAAGATGTCTGATGAACATTATAGAGTTGTGAAAAACATGCTGGTCAAAAAACATACTTGATTCCATTACAAAGGAACCCTTGGACTACAATGCTTTCTCCACCAATTTTTGGAGGCCATCCAGCATGGGTGCTGCCGCAGCATTCTATACAGGGACATTAAAGATGCTAGCAGACATGCACATCAGAAAACTCTGGAGTAGAGTAAATGTAAAGTTGAAGGTTTCATGCTTACATTGGTCACCATCTAGTCACTATTAATAATTCTGTCCACACAACTTACATGTTAAAAATATCTTTGTCCACACGAAAATGCAAACGTGCCGTTAAGTGCTGTTAGGAGCCTCCCTAATCAACATGGGGCCAATCAGAAGCCTTGACAAAACGTCATTACCAGTTGCACTTTGTAGAAGTCCAACCGGGTCTCATCCAAAACCGCCGTCGCTGTCTGCCGGGTCTGTGTCATCAGAGTTTTGTATGTAGCAGCACTGAGCTTCGTAGTACACTTTCGGAACCTCTGTTCGTTAACGTTAAGTGTGAGTCACTGTGTATGTACACGCATGTAAAAGTCCAGTAAAGCAAGGTGATGTTACAATAAGCCAAAATCTCCATTTCCACTGTCTACACAACGTCACTGAAAAAGAAGTATTTGAAAATCTTCACTTCAAATGGAGTTTTCCAAAAGCTCCATTTTCAACGACCAAAACTGTGTTTGCATGTGAACGAAAGGCCAAAACCACAGCTAAAAGTCTCAGTTTTTAAAAATACCCGGTTACATGTGGACACGGCCTAGGGGCCATCAGCCAGAATAACCCTGAAGTAGATCTTTGAACATCCATGAATAAAAAGTTAGTTTTTTATTATTATTATTATTATTGTTATTTCTTTAAAAGTAAGTAAAAAGAAAAAATAGTGCACATGCTTCTTTAAATTTCAACCACATACATTCTCAACAGCATAGTAAGCTTTCACTATATATGCACCTCTTTAGTTGTTTCTCCTGATTCATTTCACAGCAGATTTCAATTGGATAGTCTGATTAATGTAGTAGAAAATGGCTGGAAGCTGCTGGGAACTGAAAACCTGTTCCAGTTCAACCAACTCTAGCCCTTATACTCGTGGACGAGTACATGCAACTCCATTTCATGCCTAATGATTATGACCATCAAGCCTGCTTGAATTATTTCTGTATTTTCTACATAGTATTGAAAATAATTTATTTTCATTATAATCTGGGTTATGAATGAATGAAAACTTCTGAATAAATGGCCTTCTGTCATTTTGACAATATATACTGTATATTTTTTCCCAAAACTATGAAATAACACATATGGCCTTACAGTAGGTAATTAAGAAACAACAACTACAGGCAGTTGTTATGTTAAGACACAAAGGTCAGCCTTTCTGAAACAGTTCTAGCACTGTTGGGCCCTTGAGCAAGGCCCTTAACCCACAATTGCTCAGATGTAATGAGATAAAAAAAATTTTAAAAAGTAAGTCGCTCTGGATAAGGGCGTCTGCCAAATGCCTAGATGTAGATGTAGTTCTTGCAAGAACAGTATTGTGAAGTGCCTTTGCAAAACCCATCAAGCACCATGATGAAACTGATCTTCCCAGCAAAGCAAGACCAAAACCTAGCTCTGCTGCAGAAGAGAAGTTCATTTAGAGTTTCCAGCCTTAGAAATCACCAATTAACAAACAACACGTAGCAGATACAGTACATCTCAATATCAACTGTTCAAAGGAGATTATTGTGTATTTTGGACACCTTCAGAATCGTTTTTTAGTGTATATACAATGGATATTAGGTAGTTGTTTTAATTTCAGGATGTCATTTCTGTCATAATTCCAGAAAATATCAAATTGGGGCAAAAACGAACTTAATGACATACTTTCATACTTTTTGATACCTTTTATTCTATAATCTGTCCAAAAGACATGGATTGTCTGTTGATGAAAATATAATTCGAAAGCTAAGATAAGATAAATCTTTCTTTGTTAATCCGAAGGTGAGATTGCAGCTCTGCACTGGCCACAGAATAACACAGTCACAGACAGTAGACAGAATGGGCATTGGTGGCTCAGCAGTAGGTGTCTCGTCTGCCATGTGGAAGGCTCGTGTTCAGTTCCCACCCAATGCCCAAACCCCATCCAGTCCCAAGCCTGGATAAAATGGGAGAGATCCGTCAGGAAGGGCATCTGGTGTAAAACGTGTGCCATGTTGTGTGCGGATCAAATGGGCGCAGCCAAAAGTCCAACAACGGTTAAAAACCAAAATAATTACCAGTGCTGAAGGGAAGCAACATTTTGAACAGCGTCATTAGGTAGCATGCCGAACAAATTGAAAGCCAAAGGGTTTCAGTGTCATAGATAAGTGTTATTTTTCATTTGCGGGTAGAAAAATTTAACGATTTTTTTCTAGGTCATCTGGTTATTTTTTTCTCACTCCCAGCACCTGGTCAGTACAAATGCAATCTCATGTCGTCAAAACCCAGTAACTGCGTTTGCCAAAATATCTCACAACTGCTATCATAAAAGTGGTCTTTTATTTTAAGAATGACAACACAGAAATCCAAGCTCAAATCAATCATGTTGCAGATATAGTTTGTGGTTTGTAAGGGTATAACAGCACAAAGTACGAACTGCTTTTAAGAGAATAAATAAATAACAATAGAAACACCAGGAATGTTGGTTAAAAAATCTCCAGTGTGGCCACTGAGCTCGTTGCCAAAAGCGCTGACTTTGCTTAAAGCTTTTTATTAAAGCCATGCAGTGTTGTTTGAATTGTTCTTCTATAAATTTTAATAGCATCCATTGCTATTTGTAGTAAGACCACATTTTGCAGTTTAATTTCTTAATTACACCATTTTGACATTTCAAAGATCCTGATTAGAAAAGCACAATACCATTTTAATAATAAAAACATGTTTATAATATAAAACCTAAATGGGTTCTTCCTCCTCATTCATGGTATAGGGAGTAACTGGCAACCTCATGAATCGTATTGTACAGTAATGGAAGAGCTTGTGCTAAAAATGTTTTATTCAATAACATGCATGGCTCAAGGACAGGGCTTTATTGATTTTGTATTTGCTCTGCTTTTCCACCATTTGCTTGTTTCCCCTCATTTCACCTGAACACAACCAGCCGCTCCTAATTAATGCATCAAAATTAATTCAAACTGTTCCAAAAAAAAAAAAAATGTTAATTAAAACTAATATAAGACGTCAGAGCAGAAATATAAGCGGATAATGAATTTGGCTTCGCTTTTGCTCCCAGTAATTGAGTTTCAATTTAAAATTACAGCACAGTTCCAATATTCTTTGTTCTTGTTTGTAAGGGACTTTCCTTTGCCAGACCTTTGCAGTGGCTTTGCAGTCATCTTGTGCTTGATGAATTCCGGACCGAAAAACTCTATTACTGAGGAGTGTAAACATAGGGTTTGTAATGAGTGTGTGTTCGAACGGAGTGTGTGTTCTCGGCGTTTGTAGTAATTATAGAGGAGCGTCTGAGCGATGGGGTCCTTTTGGGTTCCTCTGCACCAACAGAACATGGAAAAAATGAAAAGCAGTTATTCTCTGTCAGCAGATAGAGTTCTGGACCTGAAAATACACTGTAATCCAAATTTACTATTTATTTATTTGTTTTTATTTATTTATTTATATGTTTGGTTGTATGTTTTAGTGAAACAACTTGTTTTCAAAACCTTTAGTACAATGAAGTTCATTAACGTGAAATGTATTAGTATGCCTGACACCAAGGTATAAGGTCCAATCACTCTCAACTTACTCAACATTCGTGTAGCTGTTTTTGCTTTTTTTTTTTTTTTTTGCTTTTTCTTAGCATAACTTTCTTTAGGTTTTGATTTGCATAAAGTATGTCTGCATTTTAATCTCCCTCGAATTCATTACGGGAGATAAGGAGCTTATGTTATCGTTGGTGTGGAGCTACACCAATTCATTTTTAGTGCATTGCAGTGACTCATTACTGCTGATTATTACGGTATCAGTAGTGAGCGATTCATTAGTTTCTCCTATAATTTGACCACGAGATTCCACTATGTTCAGCTCTGTAGTTTGGGTAATTACTGCTAATTGCATGAGGACAGTAACTGCTGACTGAATTTATGGCTGAGATTCAATCTACCATGCAAATGCAACGGCATTTAGCATTTGATTAGCATTCGGCAATGGCGGTTGTCGTCAAAGCAGTTCAAAGGAAATTGCAAACAGGGTTATTACACTGCGGTTCAAGCGATAGTGCAGTTTCACAAAGCAAAGGCAATAACGCTAAGTATAGCATTCAGGATAGTGACAGGATCCGGTGGATAATCATTTTATGACAAATCATAACACACAAACAAACAAGGTAATAAATGTGTTACCTTAAACTAAATCAACAGGACAAAAAGGAAAACGAAGGCTATGGGTTATGTCTAAGTAAATGTGTCCAATGTCTCATAATTACAGGACTGACAATTCAAATAGTGTGATGTGCTTTACAGGTATTATATATTAAATAGGTCTACATTGCAAAACCCACTGAGAAAATCGCCCGATGTTAGATTCATACATTGGGTGTTGAATTAACATTAGCATTAACATTAGTGGTTTTAATCAACACTGGGGATTTTATTACATGCTCTGACCCAAATGACTAGATCCCCTTAGATTTACTTTTATTTATTTATTTATTTATTTATTTATTTATTTCAAACCCAAGATAACAAGATAGAGCCAAGAGTATTTGAAACTTGCAAAAATAAGATCAGACCTAATGTTTTTTTTTTCGTTGTTTTTTTTTTTTTTTTTACTTCAGTTCTGCAGTGAAGTCAGAGGCACCGCCCTGTAGACTTTTCCACTTCCCTGTAGTTCACTGAGCATGTAAACACCATCATGGGAAAGGTTTTACAAATGGCTCTCGTGAGATGTGCATTAAAATGCAAGAAAACCAGAAAACACTAGCTCTAATTTGTTGACGCTGCCCCCAAAACAACTGAAACACACTTGAGACCCACTAATTGTCCAAGATTTACTGTGGATTTAAGGTTAATTGGGCTACAATATTATAGACTTATAGTGTAACATATACCGTGTAAATGAGCTGTGAGGAGACAGCAGAAGTCCCTGAACACCACAAAGTTTATAAGAGTTTATATTTATAACAAATGAAGACGGAGAGAGAGAGAGAGAGAGAGAGACATCGGATACACAGATTTAATGAAGTCCCAATAGACTCTGCTGCTCTTATTGCAGCATTAATTTGGACCAAGTGCACATTCTGCATTAAAGAAAACAGGTGTTTGTCGTGGCTTTGATAATAAGGGTGGGAAAAGTTACATGGAAAATAGCTTTGCAATTTTTTAGAACGATCAGCTGCTGTGTGCAAACATTGCTGTGAGTTCTGATCCATCGATGGATAGGCTAATGAGGCAAATTAATATAATCATGATGAGATAATGAATTGTGTACTTATTTAAATTGATCAGGGGAAATACTAGTCTCTAGTTTTGGTCAAAGCAGAAAGAGAAAGCATTAAATCAAGATAGCAGCGATTACAGAGCCTAATCTTCTTTTTTCTGCTTTTTTGTTTTGTTTTTGAGAAATATGTACAGTATATCTCAGAGCAGCACATTTGTACTTGTCTGAAGATGCACAGAATTGAACAATCCATCACCAGAACTGCAACAGCATTTGCTTTCAAAACAAATTTCTCTTTTATGGCTCATTGGCATCATACTTACTAAAAGCAAGGACAAGAACAACAGTTTATGGCCATGTTTAAGTTTCCCAAGAGGCATAAAACAGTTATTTATTACTCCTCTATCAAGATCTGAGTGTCCTGGTCTAATAAAGCAAACACAACCCAAAGAGAGATGTGGCTCTGTAACACGACACACAAAATGGTTTTAGAGAAAAACTGTCCCGTGAGGCTGTGAAGTGGTAAAATCCTGTCCAATAAGGTTTCAGCTCTACATTCCCATTAGCTGGGAACATAAATGAGTTGCCATATATATATATATATATATATATATATGGCAACTCATTTATTATATATATATATGTAAAGGATTGTTATTAATGAAGACAAAATATATAAGTGAAAATATAATTAAAAGCAAATGAGGGACAGAAGATGCCCCAAAAATTAATGTAGGTTTTTGATGTCTTGGTGTTTATCTTATATCTCTGCTGTGTTCCGATGTACATAGGAGAGAATGAAAAAAAGATATAATTTAAAAATGAATGATGTGATCCAATGAAGGCTTACGAGAAATACAAGACAAGCTGAGCCCGTTTCAGTCCGAGTGACATTTCCGTTTGATTTCTGGAGCTCCATCGTTTTCGTGCTGACAGAGATGTGTTTGTTTAACTGGCACTGTGATATATCACACTGGAGAAAGTATGACAACATGACAGAATGAAATCAGTTATCTGCGTGTGTGCATGGGGGGGGGGGGGGGGGGGATCAGGTGTGATGGTATGGAAACAGACTGATGGAAGGTAAACACACAGATGGCAGGAAAAAGATGATGTCAAGATGCAGGAACAGATAAAAATGTGAGCTTTGGTGTGATTACTTTTTTTTTTTTTTTTATCTGTCAAGTCTGAGAGAGTTTTTTTGCAGTATAACTACTGAGAATTTCACTTCTGGTCTTTAAAATCACCTAGCATTCTAGCAGGAATTTTTGGTTGTCAAATGTTGTGATGATGTTAATTTGGCAATATTACAGACATTGGGACGACGATGGTAGTAGTAATGCCCCCAATACAATGTTGCAAAAATAACTTCAATGCAATATTAATACAAAGCTGATGGCCTTAAGGTGATTCAGCCTCTGGTCACTGCAGCGAGAGCACTGCATGCTTAATACTGGACCACTAGGGGGCATGCTGCTAGTGAATGCACAAAACAAGAAGTTTCACAAACACCATATTATACAGTACAGTAATTTGGAAGCTTAGAAGCACCTCATGATAATATTTTAGAAAGAAAATGAAATGGAGAGATAACATTGCTAAACAACACTAAGAGATTAGATTAGATTAGATTAGATTAGATTAGATTGACAGGTTTAGTCGAACAAACTGTGGTTTGTTGGTTGGAAAATCCAGGGTCCAGTTACTGTATGTAGGGGTGTACTGATGTCAAACGGTTTCAGCTAAAAGAATAGACTTGAAAGGGCTGGCTGTATTGAAAACTGAGCTATAATTGATCATGGCATGAGTGTTGTCCAGGTGAGTCAGGGCAGAATGGACTATTTCAATGGACTATTGAAATGGCATCCTCTGTTAACCTATTTGGCAAATTGTCAGGACCAGTCTTTTGAAGCACTTTGTGATAACAGGGGGTAATGTGTTGGAACGAACATCACAAACATTGCAGCTGCTTTGACACTGGTAGAATAGTAGCAGATTTAAAGCAGGTGGGGACAGTTGACTGGGCTAAGGGCAGATTAAAGATGATCATGAAAACCTCAGCCAGCTGCTTTGTGCATACTCTGAGTCTTCAGCCATGGACGCCACCAGGACCAGCTGATTTACGTCCGTTCACCCTGCCCACGGTAGCACACACTTCAGTGGTGGAGTGTGTGAGTGGCTTCTCACCAGGTAATACAATAGCTCTCCTTTTAGCATGGGCCCCATGTTACCCTTTTCCAAATCAGCATAGAAGGGGATGAGATTGTTGGGGTTTGAGGCAGTGCTGGTTGGCCTGAATCCCTTGCCACATGCATCGGGGTCAACAGAGGTGACATGCTTCTCAATCTTCTGTTTGTATACATGTTTGGCTTTGCAGATAGATTTTAGCTGCTCCAGACCTGAAGGCTGTCTTGCATGCTTTTAGGAGAAGGTTCATTCAGGGCGGTTCATTTTGGAACACTATGATTTTTCTTTGTGTGATCAAACACAAAGATTAAGGTGATGAGTTAATGTGATTTAGAACAGAGTTGGTGTAGTAGATGTTGATGTTGTCAGAGTCAGCTGTGGCCTAAGCAGCAAATACACTTGTGTGTGTTCTTGAACAGTCCTGATTATAGGTTTCACATATTTGATGACTAGAGAGTACTTGGGCAGAAGAAACAATGAAATCTGAACAGATTGTCCAAGATAGGGAAGGTGTGTAACTCTGTAAGCATCAGCCACACTTGTGTATCCTTTTTTGTGTCCCCTATTGAAGCAGTTAATACGGTGTTTGAATTTTGGCAGAACAGATTTTAAGCTGCAGTGATTAAAAAATCCCAAGCGGTGATAAAGGTTCATCAGGATGCATTGTCTGCAGATTGTTAATAGCAGCACTGAATTATTTTATGTCTGTGCTAGCCTGAGTATCCGGGAGGACATACACTGCTATCACAACAATGCATGTGACCTCATGTGGTAAATATGGCCTGCACTTAATAATCATATATTCAAGACCAGCAGAGTAGTGCAAAGAAACAGTGACACACAGTGCACCGGGTTTTCTTTACATACATAAATGCATAAGCCCCTCCCTCTTTTTTTTAACTAAGCATGCTCATTCTCTATCACCCCTGAAAATAGTGCATACCAGAAGCTCCAGCACACTGTTTGGGAGAAAACCATTATATTGCAGTCCGTAATCAGTCTCTGCTTGAGGGTCCAGATCCTGAGCTCATTCGGTTTATTTGCCAGGGACCACACATTAGCTAGAAAAATACTAGGAATCGTGTTTGTGTAGGTGTGATTGATATCCAAAGGTGACTGTCTGTCGTAGATTATATTTGCACAACTGAATTGCATGGCCATGCAGAAGAATAATGCGTAAATAAGCACAAATACTGCAAATTTGTAGAGACTCTGGGCCTTGCTGTGTGTATGCGGGCCATCTTGGTCTACTACAGTAGATGGGTGATATGATCAAAATCAGTTCGGAATCAATCCTGATCAGAATCAGGATGACATCTGATCAGAACTCTAGAAGCTTAAGGGACTGTGGATGTGTGAATGGATGTTAATCTACATACTGTAAATGCTCCTAATAGAGGTTACAATTTGTCAAAGTCATACTAATGTTGAAAAACATTATCCCGAATTGTTACAACCAACTTACAATGGTCATCCAAAGCATTCCTGAATCCAGGGTTTCCAGAAAAATTCCCAAGGTTTAGTGTTAATTTATAAACTAAATTATGATATTGTTAGGAACCTCCACTAGAGGTCACTGTTTGTTTGTCTGTTTGGAGTTTTTGTTGGTCGACTCAGTTTCCCAGAAGGCACCTCAGTCAGGTGATGAGTGCTCACCTGAACTGAGGTGGCTCATTAACGTTTCTATAAATAGCAGTTCTGGGAAACTGGGTCGAGCATTGTTTGTTTGTTGGTATGTTTTGTATTACCGTCATGTGGGCATTCCTTTTTGTTTGTTTCTTTGAGTTTATATTTTAGTTATATTGTTTTACCTTTGTTTTTCTAGAGGGCTCTATTGTTTGTTTTCTTGATGTTCCTTGTGTTTGTAGGATTCATGGAAGCTGTCCTGTTCAGTGTTTATCTAGGCTGTGTCTCCTCCTGTGTACAGTGTAAGTACTGTTCTGTGTCTTTTCCCAGTGTCAGTCTTCTTGTTTAGTTCTTTGTTTAAAGCTTCCCTTTCTGTTTAGATTTGTGTAGCCACATGAGGGCTTAGCCGCTAGCAGGGTTAGCCGCTAGTAGGCCTTGACTGCTAGTAGGGTTAGCCCCTAGTAGGGTTAGCCTCCAGTAGGCTAGCCTCTAGTGGGATTGACTGCTAGTGGTTCTGGTTGCTAGTAGGTTAGCCGCTAGTTTGGTATAGCCTCATGTGTGCCCTGCCTTTTGCGTTCAGTTTCCCCCTATTAGGACAGTACTAACCCGGTTAGCCACAAACTCCATTAGCTACTAACCCAGTTAGGCCAGCATCCAGCATATCCATATTCCATGTAGCTACTAACCACTAACCCATCTGGTCTCTAGTCCTAACCTCTGTGCTCCTGGTCCTGTCTTCAGTCCTGTCTTCAGTCTGTATCCCTGGTCCTGTATCTAGTCTCCAGTTCTGGCTCTCCAGTCCTGGCTCATCTCTAGTTCCCCTATGTGTCTTTAGTTAGCTCCAGCTCCATGTTTCCTCAGTGCTCAGTTCCCTGTGTCAATTCCAGTTCCCTGTCTCAGCGCTCAGTTCCTTGTCAGTTCCAGTTCCCTGTGTTAGCACTCAGTTCCCTGTGTTCAGCTCCTGGTTCCCTGTGTCAATCCAGTTCCCTATGTCTGTTTGAAGAGCCCTCGTTTTAGTTTGAGTTTGTTGTTTTGGTTCCTTTGTTTGTTTATGTTCTTTATATTTGGTTGTTTGTAAATAAAGACTCTGTTTCAACAACCCCTCTGCATTTATGCCTGCCTTATTTTGCCCACGGCAACATCAGCCGGTCTAGCCAGTACCACCACCTAGACCCATGACAGATCTGATATGATATGATTCTGTAGTATAATATAATTTATTAAGCTTCTGTTGCCCTGGAAATGGAAATGCTGTTCCTGTCAGCAGCTCATAATCAAGGGGATGCTGCAGCCTTTAGTCGTTTTAATGTTTGCATTCTAACAGCTTACAATTACAGGAAGTATGCTATAGGAAATTATAAACAGGAGTTTCCCGCAATTTGAGACGCGTCAATATTTCTGGTCTCTTAATATTTAATCAAACGTGTTGTAGCTGCTGTGCCTTTCACCCTGAGGTTTTTTTTTTTTTCTTCTAAATTTCAGCAGCAGCAAAAGAGAATTTTGTTTTAATGAATAAGTCTTAATTTGTCTCAGATGTACCTCACTTACCTTTGAAAAATTTAACTCCTCAGGCTGAACTTTTCTGCATAAAACACAAGAGATGTTTTGAAATCATGTTCTGCATTACTTAGACTGACCTCTTCTCTTTTCCTGAATTATCTTTGCTCTCGCTAAAAAAATATTGACATCCATCGCTGACAATCAGGTTCTGTCTGGATTTTTCCCAAAAACAAGCCATGTGTCAAAAGTTAGATTTTTTCCAAACCAGAAGGAGAGTGCCCTCGGGAAAGAGGATGAAGAGAAGAAAAAGCAGCAGCAAAGATTTCAGAGTGAAGATCAGAGAGACCATGGATGGTGATAAGAAGGACTTGCACACGAAATGCACATGAAGTGTGTAATAAGGCTTTGACTAGACCAGCTGCAAATCAGGGAAGGAAAGCTCTGAATGTTAACCTGTTTTATTTCCCCAAGGCCTAGCAATAGTCATCCTACTCATCCCTACTGCCTCTAGTATTCACCCATCATTGGTCATTCCTTTTTTGGTGCCAATCACTGCTGTTCACCTCACAGCACAGCACCTGGTGCTCTGATTCACCTTCTCCATGCCTAATAACATCAACAGTCATAGCTGCCATTTGCACATCCTGACATCAGTGAACTGCCATCTTCACTTCTTCGCTCTTTGCTGGCCTCCTGCCACTCCAGATTGACATTTGCACTTGGATAGGTAGATAAAAGTGGAAAGCTGATGGGTTTGACCTTGGTGTATTGAAACTCTGTGCCAAGTTAATCTGTGAAAGCACATTTTCAATCTGATATATTGCTTGGAAATGGTCTCATCATGTGTGGTCCCTAAAGACATCTTAAAAACCTTTTGAGTAGTGGCCCTAATATCACAGAAATAACTGATATTAGCTTACCTTTAACCACTGGTAATGATGTTGATGCCCCCATGCAGTTTTTGATTTCATTCGAGTAGATTAAGTACTAGTCTGACTGCTGAACATTTAGACAAAAGAGGTAGTTCTAGTACATCTTATGTTACTTGACTTGTCCAGTGTATTTAAAAAATATACAGTTTAAATAGTTGCAATGAATACCTGATCATGCAGGTGAATGCATTCACCATATAATGGGTAAAGAGCTATCTGATGGCAAAACATTGTTTGCATGGGAATATAAATGCCAGACATGGCCTTGAGCAGTCCCCTGACTTCCCAATGGGACTGGTTTGGCTCCTTTCCCGTCCAACTTGTTCAACTCCAATTTTGTGTAATGTCCTCTGCAGCAATCGTTCAATGACATAACTATAGTTGAGCGTACTAGTGACAGAATGGACCTTGAGCAGAGCAAAGTGAACCAGCTACAGCTTAGCATAAGCGGAACAAATGAGTTGGTTCACTTCAAGTGGTCACGGCCTCCTGTCACTGTAGATAGTGTGGAAGTTGAGGTGTCAAATCCAGACCAATGCCTGGCCATGAATTTGGTTTGATTTTCAAATGAGAATTAAAAAAAACAAATAGTATCCAGGCCTCTCCTGTGGACAATCGACCAGTCAGTTGTAGCCAGTGTAATATTTTACACTTGATTTTGGTTAAATCAAGAAGCACCTTCCATGTTACACCCATGCTGTGGGCTGTTATTTGTACTGTATGCGTTGTGTAACCGACCTGTACAGAAAAAAATGAGTAACAGAAAATGACTAAACGCCTAGCAGTCAGACACAGAGCACAAACATCTCAGAAACAGAGAAATACATCAGGCACAGACATTTACTGTGTATAATGTGCTGAAATGTATAGTCATATAAAAACTTGTTGTACAAAGAAATAGCTTTGTTCTAGTAACACCTAATGTATTACCAGTTGAAATTCCAAACTACCAACCATTCTGGGCAACAAAAAAAAAATTGCCTACATTTTCTTCCTAGCTAATCAGGTTAAATATACTTATTATACAATTAAGCTCATTTCTAGCTTTAACTAGTGTGGGACAATTTTCTTTATTAATCCAATTAATTCAAATTAGTTGAACAAGCTGCAGGTTGCTGGGAACTTCCAAAGACTCAAATATTGCTCCAGGTATTTGAAATTTATACAGGTTTTAAAAGTCAAATGAACAAGTTTGCTAAGCTTTAACTCACCAGACAGAATTACATCATTTCCAACTTGCTACTATACAGTAGGTAACTAACTCGAGTGAGTAATGTATATTACAGCAAACTGTTTAGTCAGTGTTTTAGAATGAATGTTTTTTTCATGTTAATGAATGTAAAGCTAATAGTTAGCATATGGTGTTGGGTACTTAAGTAACAATAATGATAGTCAGTTTTAGGACTTGAAGATCAGCTGTTCTGGAATAGTTTGTGTGATGATGTACATTATATTAGTATAATACTGTATCTGATATTAATATAAAATACATCATACAGTTTTTCTTTTCATGTATACAATCTTTTTGCCTGCCTCACTATGAAATTTCAACTCTACTTCATGAGTTAGGGGACCTGGCTTTCAATCATTAAAATACATTTCCAAAGTTTATCAAGTATATCACAGGCTCAATCATAACCTTGTGATTTTCATGAGCTGGGCCCAATGTACAAACTTAAAGCAGCTCTATCAGGCATATTGTTTGCATAACTCAAGAAAAAAAAAAAAAAAAAAAACAACTCTGCTTGCTGTGCTTAATTTATAATCAAATGAAGCAGCAATTGGTTTTTGTCTTGCAATCAGGGTAAATCTATAGTGCAACCAAGCAGACACAACAGACCTTCCACCTTGGATGCATAATAAATCATGTGCACTCCAAAACGCCACGTCCCGATTTATTTTCAACATTTTTTTCTCGTCTTACTTTAATTGCTTTCGGATAGACTTACCGTTTCCCATCATGTAAAGAAATGCTTGTGTCAAAGGGATGCGTAGGTTTTCATTTTGATGAGTTGAAGCTCATGCCAGGCAGGTATTTTTAGAAGCAGGGGCGTCTAATAAGATAAACAGTAACCCGAGGACAGGCGAGCTCTGTTTGAACAGATGGCGCACTCGTTCGAAAACTGATTAAGTTGCAGCAGCTAAACGCACCATCATTACACCAGACCAAATATGCAACGCCTCTGGGATGGAACCACCTGTAAAGGTTGTTTAGTTTATGCAAAAAACTAAAATCGTGACACAGCTAAAAGCTGTTTGTCTACAGGAGAATGCAACTTCCTCGATTTTTCTGGTAATTATTATCCAGGGGATATTCATTTTTCTTTTCTCTCACTCATTCTCTATACCGCTTATCCTGTACAGGGGTGCAGGAGACCGAGAGTCTCACCCAGGGGTGGCGCCAGTCTATCACAAGGCATACAAGCGCGCACACATTTTGCATAAATGATAATAAGCAACTTTTATGTATACAATGACTTTTATGTATACAATGTATACAATTTTATGATATATGATAATATTGCATAAAGCTTTGTATTATTTGCTTGTTATCTTTTTTTATTATTCTGTTAATGGAACTACTGATTATCCAGAACCTGTCAACTTTTTATGAAAACCTACTTAAAAACTGGAACTTAAAATATTTTTTGCACCACAATGTGTAAGAGGTTCTGTGGCCTCTGCGCCACAAATTTATGTTAATGTATTGGTAATAATAATAATAATAATAATAATTATTATTATTATTATTATTATTATTATTAACATCATCATCATCATTTCAAAGAATGTGAACTAAAATGTTACTAATTTCCATTCAGTTAATTTTTTCAGAATTACCATTTGACTTTTTTTTTTCAAAACCTGGTATGATGATACACTGACATGTCAGTTAAGGTAACTTTTAGAGTCAAGTAAGAGCACAGGAAGCATAATGACCATTTGTGTTATTTGTAAAATAATTATTTACGTAAATGGCAGAAAGCCAATTTAAGTGATGAGCAGCGGAAAAAAAGGGATGACTTCAGCGCAAATCAAGCTGTTTAATCATCTGAGACTGCACTCCTGTGACCTTGGATGTTTCATACAGCAGCTGTCTTTGTGCTGAAAGGGCTTTCAGAAGCGATGACTAAAGAGCTAAAAAGCAATGAAAAATACGTGGTAATAATTAGAAACCTGCAGTCTACTTTGTCCAGAACCCAGATGCTGTTCAGCTTGAAACCAAATAATTTGAAGCGGCTGCTGAACAAAAAGAGTTCAGAACAGAGAGAAGGCTAATGTGGGCAATCTGATCACAGCTTGATTAAATGCGATTGTATTGCTCTGCATCTCTACATAATAATTGAAGAATGCGGGACCTTTTCAGTGGATCAAAGGCATCTTGTGGTGCAAGTGAAAAACTCATTTTGACAGCAAAATTAGATAAATGCCATTATCAGGCTTTCGCTCATTTTGGGAAATTAGTGTCTAACACTATTATTGACACTAAATTGCATAGCTGCATGGCGACAAACAGAACTGCAGGCTGATTTATCAATTGAGACAAAACAGAGGAAGGTGGATTAATATGGACCTTTTGCTAAATTTTCCAAAAATTCACAATGGCATTTGGTTTTTGTGTTTTTAAACACCCTTGTGACACAAAGAAACCATGTGCAATACATTCTCTAACATTTCATAATGCATCTTTTGATAAAAAAATTTGTCCAAATATTTTGCAGTAAAACTGTTTACAGTTTCTCTAAACAAATTCTGTTCAAATGTGATTCATACTTTCTTATACATTTGTGCTCTAAATGACGTCATTGACGTCAATTGATTGACTTCGCATCTCTAAATATACAGTATACAGTGCTGTTCAGAAGTCTTAAACCCCAACATTTTTTTCGTACATTCCTTCGAATGAGCCAGACTTTCTTGTATTTTTTTTATTTAGTCTTGAGGAATCATTCCCAATGATATGGACTTTTTTTTGTGCAAGTTTTTGTTTCTCATTTTCAGTCCAGTCCTTGTTTTTGGTGCAGATGATGACAGATGATCAGGCCTGTGATTAATATACGGGTGATGCTGAATGCTGAGTGGTCGGAACAGAAATGAGAGGGGAAATGAGGTCGCTGCCGAGGTTGTTACATAAACAACCCATTGTTCAATTCTATCTTTAGACACTTTGCAGCTTGTCGCAGTAAAACATTTGTTCGCATTAAAAGAATTGAAACATCATTTTGCACAATACTGTAAATCATTCATCCTTTGTGGAAATATACACACGTGGATAAAATTGTTGGTACCCTTCGGTCAATGAAAGAAAAACTCACAATGGTCACAGAAATAACTTTAATCTGACAAAAGTAAGAATTTAAAAAAATTCTATGAATGTTAACCAATGAAAGTCAGACATTGCTTTTCAACCATGCTTCAACAGAATTATTTTAAAAAATAAACTCATGGAACAGGCCTGGACAAAAATGATGGTACCCCTAGAAAATACTGAAAATAATGTGACCAAAGGGACATGTTAATTCAAGGTGTGTCCACTAATTAGCATCACAGGTGTCTACAATCTTGTAATCAGTCAGTGGGTCTATATATAGGGCTCCAGGTAGTCACTGTGTTGTTTGGTGACATGGTATGTACCACACTCAACATGGACCAGAGGAAGCGAAGGAAAGAGTTGTCTCAGGAGATTCGAAAGAAAATTATAGACAAGCATGTTAAAGGTAAAGGCTATAAGACCATTTCCAAGCAGCTAGATGTTCCTGTGACTACAGTTGCACATATTATTCAGAAATTTAAGATCCATGGGACTGTAGCCAACCTCCCTGGACGTGGCCGCAGGAGGAAAATTGATGACAAATCAAAGAGACGGATAATCCGAATGGTAACAAAAGAGCCCAGAAAGACTTCTAAAGAGATCCAAGGTGAACTTCATGCTCAAGGAACATCAGTGTCAGATCGCACCATCCGTCGTTGTTTGAGCCAAAGTGGACTACATGGGAGACGACCAAGGAGGACACCATTGTTGAAAACAAATCATAAAAAAGCCAGACTGGAATATGCCAAACTACATGTTGACAAGCCATAAAGCTTCTGGGAGAATGTCCTATGGACAGATGAGACAGAAATGGAACTTTTTGCCAAGGCACATCAGCTCTATGTTCACAGACGGAAAATGAAGCATATCAAGAAAAGAACACTGTCCCTACTGTGAAACATGGAGGAGGCTCTGTTATGTTCTGGGGCTGCTTTGCTGCATCTGGCACAGGGTGTCTTGAATCTGTGCAGGGTACAATGAAATCTCAAGACTATCAAGGGATTCTAGAGAGAAATGTGCTGGCCAGTGTCAGAAAGCTGGGTCTCAGTCGCACGTCATGGGTCTTGCAACAGGACAATGACCCAAAACACACAGCTAAAAACACCCAAGAATGGCTAAGAGGAAAACATTGGACTATTCTAAAGTGGCCTTCTATGAGCCCTGACCTCAATCCTATTGAGCATCTTTGGAAGGAGCTGAAACATGCTGTCTGGAAAAGGCGCCCTTCAAACCGGAAACAACTGGAGCAGCTTGCTCATGAGGAGTGGGCCAAAATACCTGCAGAGAGGTGCAGAAGTCTCATTGACAGTTACAGGAATCGTTTGATTGCAGTGATTGCCCCAAAAGGTTGTGCAACAAACTATTAAGTTAGGGGTACCATCATTTTTGTCCAGGCCTGTTCCTTTCATTGGTTAACATTCATAGAATTCTTATTTATTATTACTTTTGTCAGATTAAAGTTATTTCTGTGACCATTGTGAGTTTTTCTTTCATTGACCGAAGGGTACCAACAATTTTGTCCACGTGTGTACATTAAATGTGTAACTGAACTGATGAGAATAATTCTGGAAAAATTAAGAAAATCAGTGCAAACACACACAAAAAGGTCTCCCTTTTTTCTGTGCTTACGTATATGCATTATTTTATCTAAAGCTAATTATCACAGAGAATCATTTGTAAATATTACTGTAAGCCAATCTTTCATTAACGTTTTAATGACAAAATACAGTTCATTCACATGCATAGGACATTTAAATGTAAGATAGAGATGATGCATACACTACTGTGTTGTAAAAGAAATGACATACATGAGGCATACATGGTCAAATCAAGAAGGACTAGATTTCTTCTGATTGTTCTTGAGCTCTTGTCTACTGTGTCTTGCTTTTATCCTACAGTGTGTTAAAGCATGGATTTGGGCTGGACATTGTTGGAAAAACCCCGTCTCTGACGTGTCAACTCAACAAAAACTGCAAGGCTTTGAGATTTAGTTGGTTGCTTCGCATAAGCTCAGGTGTGAACCTGGAAAATAAACTTAACTGACCATTTAGTCCTTCTGTGCATTCGAGGGCAAGAAATATGGAAGGAGATTTTGACCTGAAACTACTGAATATAACCAATCCACATATGCAGAATCATTTTTAATGTATGTTTAACAGAAAGGTTCAATGAGCCTCTTTCCTAACACGTTTATTACAATGGATTTGTTAGATTATGTGTCGTGATAGGCAATTAAAATAATGTCTGATGTCTTTAAAATGACTGATTTTTAATTAAAAAAAAGCACAGAAGGCGATTTGGAATGTTAATTTCCTGTGAATGATTTTCACTAAATGAGCGGTGATCAGTGGAACACAATCACAGAGGGATATTGAATTTTAAATTAACCGCGTTATCGTGACTAGCAGATACAGCAGTTGTTTAATATTGTGTGTGTGTGTGTGTGTGTGTGTGTGTGTGTGTGTGTGTGTGTGTGTGTGGGTTGGTAGGTGGGTGGGTTGGTATATGTGTGTGTGTGTGTGTGTGTGTGTGTGTGTGTGTGTGTGTGTGTGTGTGTGTGTGTGTGTGTGTGTGTATTCATGAGCTCTGATCTCTAATCAAACATCTGATTTCTCTGTAGAAGAGATTTCTGCTGATGCTGAACATCACTAGCAGTTAAGCCCTTTACCGTGTACACAACTTCAGGTTAATGAAACAATTACACTCTACAGATCAGAGTGTTCTCTCAACCTGTACACACACACACACACACACACAGAGTTTAATTCTTTCCACTTACATTGCTCACATGTATAAATAAACAATCTGGGGACAACTCCAGGAGTGACACATTGATTTGTTTCCTTATCTGTTCTTTTCATTAATTCCCTTTTAACTTTTACATTCAGGCACTGAAAACACAACAGCTATTATGGGTGATTTCAGGTTCTGTGAGAAAACAAATAACCCAGAATATGTACCAAAAGCAGAAGAAAAATGGCTATCGGACATGAATTGTTGTGGAGTGTAATATATTTATCCATATACAAGGCAATATTAATACTGTACACTGATCAGAAATAACATTAACAATGCTGACAAGCAAACTGATCTTCAGTCTGAAGCTTCAGTCAACTGGTCACAGGATAACGAGCACCCATGAGTGTGTGTGTGTGTGTGTGTCTGTGCCCTGCGATGGATTGGCACCCTGTCCAGGGTCTACCCTGCCGTGTGCCCTAAGTCTCCTGGGATAGGCTCCAGGCCCCCCGTGACCCTGAATACAGGATTAAGCGGTAATGATGATGAGTGAGTGAGTGAGTGAGAGTGAGTGAATTATACAAGGGTTAGCAATTCTGCATGACCTTAAGCTGGATTATGACATTAGTTACACTTCACAGTTAGCTTTAATGTAAAAACGAGAGGGTACAGTTATGTCCCGCAGCAGGGTGTTTGGCTTTCAGCTATGTTTCATGGTGTAGAATTACCAGCCTAGACTGATCATAATTTCTCTCAAAAATTGAGTGTCCTTGACACAATCAAAACCTAGGAAAATAAATAAGTCATTCCTAAACACCTTACGGTCCTTTCAAGCCTGCTGATATGACCTAGGAGAAAACTAATCGCCTTCAGATATCACATGCAGCACTGAGCAAAAGTCTTGAACCAGCCCGCGTTTATTCATTTATTTAGCTTCCTAAGAGTAAGACTTTCTTGCATTTTTTATGTCTCAAGCAATAGTTCGATTTTTGGCAAGTTTTTGTCTCTTGTTTTCAGTCCAGTCCCTGTAACTTAGCAGTTTCAGAGGAATATTTTTTTGTTTGTTAAGCTATGAATCGGTCACAGATTAAAACCATTTAACTTAACGCTACCAGAGTGAGAACCAGGTGCAGTTGATGACAAATTATCAGGCAAGTTATTAGTGTTCTGCTGATGCTGAGTGGTTGGAACAGACGAGAGGGGAAATGAGGCTGCTGTCGAGGTCGCTACCTAAACAAACAATTTTCAAACTGAATCTTTAGCCAGTTTGCAGCCTGTCACTGTACAACATTTGTTCCTATTTCATCCATTTAATTGACCTAATTTCTCTTCATTTTGGTCATTCTATAAAGATGGTGCAAAGTGCTGTTACTTAGTTTTTCTGGTGCCAAAATTATTTAATTAAAAATCAACACACACACACACACACACACACACACACACACACACACACACACACATTACTTGTATATGTTCATAAACGTTCAATAATGAAAAACATTTTCTTACTTTAATATTCAACATTTAATTGAAGCATTTTTTTAGGCCAAGTTCAAGGAAAAGTCATGTCACTATGTCCATACATGGAAGTAGGAGTGTATACTTTTCATTTAAAGATAGGAAATCTTTATGAAGTAAATCAGATTCACAATAACATCAATATCTTATAAAATAGGATCCCACTAAAATCATAAAATAATAACTGATTAGAATTAATCATATGAAATAAATAACAGTCACCCCAAGCTGTGCCATTGGCGTCACTGTTACACACACACACACAAAAAAAAGAGTTTTATCTTGAAATACGTTTGATAATTGAAAATTGTTCCTGCGTCAAGGGTGACTAGGTGAAGAGCACTGGACAAATGCAAAAGCTATGTCAGACATCTCTCTTCATTTGTTTTGCAATGTTAGAATTTATGATGCAATTTAAATAAATAGCTGAATATGGGTTAGTGTTAGATTATATAACGCATCCAGGGTGCATTTTATCCCGTAATTCCTCAGGAGGTAGGAGAAGATTTCAGTTCTTTTGGTCATTGAAAAGCATTTTGAATAGATGACATTATGTTACCTTGACGCGCACAGAAACAGCGTGACAATGTGCTTCCAAATTGAATGTTGCTGCAGATTACAGATTAAGTGGCACCTTGTGTTCATTCCTCATGTAGAGAAACTGTACAAAGGAGTCAGTTTTTATTGAATTATAAATGATCCATAAAAATATAATTGCACAACATCGTTTTTTTTTTTTCCTTCTTTTTTTTTCTTCTCTCATTTACTGACGCACAAGCGAAGGATCAATTTCAAGGCTTGTTCAGAGGAGACGAGGTTCAGCATGCTAAATTAAACACAATCAAACTCATTTGCTAATTGCTTATTGACCCATAGCACAGCAAATATGAACTGCTACTCAGACACTGTAATGATCAAATTATCTACGTCGGGAGCGGCTAATGGTTCTGGAGAGAATTTATGAAGAGGGCATATCTAACTCACTTTGTAGTTTCTGGAGCAGGAGATGGTTGACCCTGCCGATCTCTACGGCGCTGAAGAGAATTGTTAAGAAATTATCTCGGCAAGCAAAAAACGTAAAACAGAACTGAAACGATTACTTGTAACATTTCTAGTCTATATCGTGATTAAATCTGTCATATAGGGTTTCGCGTGTGCGGAGAATAATAGAACAAACAAGTTTGTAGGGAAAAAAGGTTTGTGGTAAAGTGTTCACAAGATGCATAAAGGAATGTATTTTTTCATCATATAGATAGATATTGATCAGAAATAACATTACAAAATTGCCATTAACGAGGCCCCGAGTGACGCAGTGGTGACGTGCTTGCCCCATCATCCGGGGACTGTGCTGCTACTCTAGTTCGATTCCCGGGTGATGCTGTAGCCTAGAAGAGAGCCGATTGGCTGAGCTTTCTAAGCAGGGTGAGATGGGAGCCACTTCAATCATGGCTCTCACACTCCCACATCAATCAGCCAATCGCGGATGTCTGTGACCTCATATACTGTAAGCTAAAGGAGCGGACACCGCTGTCCTCCGAGTGTGTTAAGACTTCTGATTGAATAAAACTCCCATTATTTCTCTATATATCCCCCTGCTACATTAATGCACTCATCCCAGTGTTTCACTACTGCTTGGATTGCATCAAGGTAGAATTTTTTTTTTTTTTTTTTTTTTTCCCCAGAGCAATGATGAGACTGCCTGCTTCATGTCTCAGGAACTCCTTTAAAGGCCCAAACATGTGAAAATGGCTTGGACCGAGGTCAGGACTGTATGGGGGATGTGGTGTTAACTTCCAGCTGAGTTCCTGTAATGTTCAATTCATCCATTGATTTTCAAGGATCAGGTGTTTCAATTCAATGAATGTTCACTGGAACGACTGCAGTGGGCTTTGAGCCACATCGGCCGGGATCATCATTAAGGATGTACCGCCGTCTGGAAATTGTTTGAGTCTCATCAACGTATTGTGTTTGAAGTCTTCTGTAAATGTCAATTAGTCTTAAACCTTCATTCATGATACATTTCAATGAAAGTACAATAAAGTAAGTAAGCAGATAACAGCAGGTTAAACAAGGGAAGCAGAGCCCCTGAGATAGAGCTCGTTTCCTTTCCAACAGGAAAACCCATTCGACGTCCAGTAGTCAGGGGACTAATTGAGTTTGAATAAACAGTCTCTTTAGAATTATGAGCAGCCTGAGCTTCCCAGAAAGTATTTATATTCATAAACAATGCATACACTGTGCTCTGCTAAACCATATTCAATTAATGTCTGTTTAGCAGGCAGAATCCACAGCCATCCTTTTGCCCAATTAGTGTTAATTGCACCGTTTATACCACGGAGACCTAGTGGATTCTATGAGGACGAGGATTATTTAATGAGATAACAAACATATTGAGCATCCAAGGCATCCTATGCTAAAGCATTTATTGTTTAACTGAGATAAAGCCTTTTTTATGACAATTTACGTCCAGTTTTATCAAAGCTAGCCTCAGTGGTAATGCAGATTAAGTGGCATTCTGTGCTAAAATAAAGTTCCAGACATCCATGTGTTTCAGTATGTTTCCGTAGTGCTTTTCCCATCCTCCTCTGATCCATCACTACTTTATTACTGGATTGCGTTCACCTCTTCTGTGTTAACACTTGAATTATTTGATTATCATGAAGTATGGTTTGTTAATGCCAAGCCCTGTCTTCAGTTTCTGCTCTGGACCCTTGCCTGTTTCATACTTTTTATTAGTATCTCTGTTTAAATTGCCTTATTTGTGGTTTTGCTCTAATTTACTGTAAATGTTTCCTCGTTTTTTTTTTTTTTCCAACAAAAAGCACACATTGTTTATGCACTAGTGTCCTGTTTCTGACCACTTGTAAAAGTAAAATGGACATGAGCAGCAAAATGATACAACAAGTAGCGTTCAATTTCCATAATTACATTCGCCATCTGCAGTGTAATTTACCATGGCCTAAAAGTAATTTCATCAGTAGTGGATTGAGCCACAGACAAGAAGAAAATTGTATTAAAATCAATAAAGTTATGGAATTATATTGCAGTCTCTCAGAAGGCCCCTAATCCTGTATGCAAAATTACACCTACTCTGATTTTTACATGTATCACATTAATTATACACACGTGGGCAAAATTGTTGGTACCCTTCGGTCAATGAAAGAAAAACTCACAATCATCACAGAAATAACTTTAATCTGACAAAAGTAATAATTTAAAAAAATTCTATGAATGTTAACCAATGAAAGTCAGACATTGCTTTTCAACCATGCTTCAACGGAATTATTTAAAAGAATAAACTCATGGAACAGGCTTGGACAAAAATGATGGTACCCCTAGAAAATACTGAAAATAATGTGACCAAAGGGACATGTTAATTCAAGGTGTGTCCACTAATTAGCATCACAGGTGTCTACAATCTTGTAATCAGTCAGTGGGCCTATATATAGGGCTCCAGGTAGTCACTGTGTTGTTTGGTGACATGGTATGTACCACACTCAACATGGACCAGAGGAAGTGAAGGAAAGAGTTGTCTCAGGAGATTCGAAAGAAAATTATAGACAAGCATGTTAAAGGTAAAGGCTATAAGACCATTTCCAAGCAGCTAAATGTTCCTGTGACTACAGTTGCACATATTATTCAGAAATTTAAGATCCATGGGACTGTAGCCAACCTCCCTGGACGTGGCCGCAGGAGGAAAATTGGTGACAAATCAAAGAGACGGATAATCCGAATGGTAACAAAAGAGCCCAGAAAGACTTCTAAAGAGATCCAAGGTGAACTTCATGCTCAAGGAACATCAGTGTCAGATCGCACCATCCGTCGTTGTTTGAGCCAAAGTGGACTACATGGGAGACGACCAAGGAGGACACCATTGTTGAAAACAAATCATAAAAAAGCCAGACTGGAATATGCCAAACTACATGTTGACAAGCCATAAAGCTTCTGGGAGAATGTCCTATGGACAGATGAGACAGAAATGGAACTTTTTGCCAAGGCACATCAGCTCTATGTTCACAGACGGAAAATGAAGCATATGAAGAAAAGAACACTGTCCCTACTGTGAAACATGGAGGAGGCTCTGTTATGTTCTGGGGATGCTTTGCTGCATCTGGCACAGGGTGTCTTGAATCTGTGCAGGGTACAATGGAATCTCAAGACTATCAAGGGATTCTAGAGAGAAATGTGCTGGCCAGTGTCAGAAAGCTGGGTCTCAGTCGCACGTCATGGGTCTTGCAACAGGACAATGACCCAAAACACAGCTAAAAACACCCAAGAATGGCTAAGAGGAAAACATTGGACTATTCTAAAGTGGCCTTCTATGAGCCCTGACCTCAATGCTATTGAGCATCTTTGGAAGGAGCTGAAACATGCCGTCTGGAAAAGGCGCCCTTCAAACCGGAAACAACTGGAGCAGCTTGCTCATGAGGAGTGGGCCAAAATACCTGCAGAGAGGTGCAGAAGTCTCATTGACAGTTACAGGAATCGTTTGATTGCAGTGATTGCCTCAAAAGGTTGTGCAACAAACTATTAAGTTAGGGGTACCATCATTTTTGTCCAGGCCTGTTCCATGAGTTCATTTTTTTAATATAATTCCGTTGAAGCATAGTTGAAAAGCAATGTCTGACTTTCATTGATTAACATTCATAGAATTCTTATTTATTATTACTTTTGTCAGATTAAAGTTATTTCTGTGACCATTGTGAGTTTTTCTTTCATTGACCGAAGGGTACCAACAATTTTGTCCATGTGTGTATATTCGTTAAATTGATTAAATCAATAGACCAGCTTACTAAAAATACCTGATCAGTTTTAATGTAATCAGTTATATTGTTATTATTATTATTTGAGGTTGAAGTCCACGTGCATGTCTGTGTATCTCTCTGTACAGCAGAACTCTCTGTCTAACTTATTAATGAAAAGAAATCACATTCTGTAAGGTTGAGTATCTGACGCCTTGTTTACACTAAGTTGTACTTCTTTCATCATCAGCCAAATACACTCCCTGTTTGATAATCGGAGAGAGAATCACAGATGAAACGTAGATCGGATAAAGATGAAGTTTTGTCTTAAAACGACTCCAGCACGTTAAAATTCACTTATACCACTTCAGCGCTGTCATTTCAGCCAAAGTGAAAATATGAACTAATCCCAGTAAAAATATTCAGTTTAGCTTTTCTAATTAATATCTATTGGTGCAGGTGTAAGTAGCGCATTAGTAGCTTATTTTAAAATAGATTATGGCGCAGGTTAAACTTCAGAAAAATACTTAAGGACTGGCAAAGTTTCATTAAATTCTGTTCAGACAGTTTTGCATGATGCTGTGACAAAATCTGGCTGGACAGACATACAGACATACATACCGACAGTTTTCTGAGGCTGGTTTCTGGTCCTCCAAAGTATGACCTACTGTATAAAGATGTTATTGAAAGAGCAAGTTCTTGTTCTGACAAATGTATAGACAAAACCTTTCTTATATATGCTGAGGCAACATACAGTATAGTATTGTGAAACACATTTTCCTATATATATATATATATATATATATATATATATAAAATCCATTCCATCACCCAAACATATTTCCAATATTACCAATTTCCAAAACTATAATCATATTTTTGCATATTAAAATCAATGAAATCTAAACATTTAGAAAATGCCAAGAAATATATAAATATTGAACCTCCCTTACTGTAACCTTTATTTGTAATGATTCCTCTTGGCACCAGCTGCTTAAAAAACGAAACTGAACGTGGTTCCCTTTTCTCCTTGCTACCGTTCTTGCTAACATTCATCTATCGTGCTGTTTTCACCAAATCTTGCACAAAATGCAACAAAATAAATGAACCACAAAAAATATATAAGCTTCGCTTGGCTTTCCACTGAGACAAACACGTTTTGATGAGCTACCAGATGTACGCGCGACTGAACGTATGTGCAACCGGCTCAGGTGCTCGTACGCCAAAACTGCTTCACATATGCTCAGGCAAATTTATTGCAAAATTTTAGTTCTTAAGGGGAAAATTTGCAATGCTGAGGTACCACTGTATGCTTCAACTTGATCTTGTCCTCAAACAGGAAGATAATACAACTAGTAATACCCAATGGTCATCTTGTGAGAATCTTAGAAAAGATATACAGGCAATGTATTTGGGAGAAAATGTGATGTCATCATATGAGGATAGTGGAGTCTCATGAGACTAATTAATTACACATGCAAATTGGTATTTGGGTTTCCTAGGAAATCAGGTGTGTCTATATGCATATAGCCAATTAGGTGCATATGCTATCATGCAGTTACAGTAGGAGCTGTTCAGAATGCACAAACAAGATACATAATAAATAGAAGATTTGTTCAAGAGACCAATAATACACAGTGCTTAATAATCCCATGGTCAGGAAGTTGTGTATTGCCTGAGACCCAAAGAAAGGATATAAAAATGTAGCAGGAGACATGGAAGTGCACGAAAAACGTGTTGGAATATGACAAATCACTCAGTGCTCAAAAGTGCATGAGCAAGAAGAGGGAGAAGCATAAATGAGCTAAACATCCATAAATTACACCAAATGGCATCTTCTTATTTTGCCCCCGAAGAGCAAGAGTGCCATCTGTCGTCGGAAATGAACCCAAACCCAACATCGGTAGACCAATACTGCCATCTGCTGTTCATTTCACAAAATAACCGACAATGAATCCAGCTTACTCCTCTACGTACAGTACATCCAATCACACCCAGAACGTAGAAATAGAAGGAACTAATCTTGTTGGTTTTGGACATACATCAGGTCTTCAAGAAGCCTATCGAAAGAGCAAAAATGCAAATATCAAAGTGGCCAAATCACATACTGATGTCCGTCATAGACAAGCTTAGAGATGGAATCTCCTACATGCATTGTCATATAGAACAATATAGAATACTGAGCAAAAGGACCTTTCAATCCAACCTGATTTCCTCCTAATGCCTGCTCACATTCTCCTTAACATGGTCGATGTTTCCTGTGCATGGTGACCCATTTGCTTTGGATGATTTTTTTACTTGCAGTCTTCAATTATTTAAAAAAAAAAAAAAAAAAAAAAAAGGTATTATTGAAATGCAATAATCATGCTTTAGTTATCTTCATGCTTATCCTGGAATTCACAGTCTGCTTATAGAGGATATGTTGTTAAAAACACAGTACCATTTCGATGAGATGTTTAAATCTGGATTTGTATAAGGTTGCATAGCGACAATGGAGGATTTGATGTAGTGGTAAGTCTCCCTGTAAGAATCCTCGTGGCAATAATATCTACAATAAAAAAAAGGCTTCTTCCAAACGGTTGAAATGTTGCTTCATGGTAAGAGTGCAAATATATTTACTACTACTATCAAAAAATAATAATAATAATAATAATAATAATAACAGAAAAAAAGCCTTTTCAAATGGTGGTGCAACAGCACAAATGTTTTGGGGTTTTAAATCAACTTTATTTAATTCTGTATACTTCGAAGTAATTTAAAAGCTATAACTAAAGGCAGAGCATCATTTTTTTTTTGCATGGAATACCTCAAATGAGGGGTGGAGGTGGCTCAATCAGGGTAGGATCAACAGAATATTCAATACAATAGCGACTCAAATAGTGCTCTACCAAAAAGTTATGCAAAAAATGTTAAAGGGTTAACTGACACAAAAAGGAGACCAAAAAAAGACGGGGCTGGCAAACAAAATCTGGATCGAATTCAAGGGGAATTCACTGCAGAAGATGAAAAAAAATACTGAACTATTAAAAGAAACCTATAGCAAATGAGTTAAAGCACAAAACCAAAAATAATCAATATGATTTGAAAGCGGGGGTTTGTGGAATTAGTTATTAACAAACACACTATGTCAAAACAAAATATGTTTAAAAAAAAAAAAACATTTAACAAATTTATTGGTGCTGTATTATAACATTATGAGTGTCAGAGTGTTTTGTCATTGAATGTTGTCATAGAATGCTCAAAACACAAAATCATCCATTTTACTAGACACTATTGGGTTATAATCGGTTTCCCTGCTGCAATGCATTTAAAACCCACACTTAATTTTTTGAATCCATATTAAAATGGAAAGAAAAACTACTGTCTTATACTGTCACTTTTAGACCAACTAAAATCTCAAATGTTTTAATCACACAATCAGAAATGGATATAAAAATGCATCCTTTTTCCAAGGATACAGACATTATGTAATAGGTCAGAGTTTGATCTTCTTAACTCTTTGCTTGCTCTCACGTTGAGTTTTCGTCCTCCTCTCCATCTTGTGGCAACAAGCATCATTTATTTAGCACAGCAGCTTGGAGTCCATGTCCTCTGTTGGCGTGGAGTCACGGAGAGAAATATCAAAATGAAGGGCAGATATTAACACAGGAAGTAGCTTTCCACATCAGCTTTTAACTAGTGTACTAAATGCTTTGCTAGTAAGATAGCCGTTGGTTACACCATACAGGCGCGCCAACCCCGAAGCTTTATTCCGATTAGCTCGGTCACAAACCGCTTGCCTAAAATATTCACAGGTGTATTGTGAAATGGTTCCACCTGGATGACATTTTAAATTCAAACACTCGGTGTTAACACACCTGCACTGTCCAAGCAAATCTTTATAAATAATTCACAAAGTGTTAGATTTGAAGTTTGTTTCTCGTCAAAATTTTGAAGTTTGTATCTCTTGTTTTCAGTCTGTTTTTCACTATAGTTGGATTTCAGCCAACGAAATTGTTGAGAAGAAAAAATGGCAACTTTCGTTTTTGCTGGCCTATTTTTTCACTGACAAAAAAAAAAAAAAAAAAAAAAACAACACCGCATTGAAGAGTTGCTTATTGCTTTGTAAAAGTTATGTAATCGTTAACAATACGAGCGGCGTTCAAGCTAAACCAGGACTTGTGATGAAAGGCATAAAACTGATTCATATTCACAGGAGACTTCAAGAACAGTACGGTTTTAACATCTTAAAGAAGGCTGTATGTCTATGAATGATGATCCCGGCTGAGGTGGCGTTTCAGACGTGAAGCAGGCAGTCCGATCATACTGTAGCTCTGATGTACTGAAAAAAAAAAACGTTCTACTTTGATGGTAATCAAGCACTAGTGAAACACTGGGATAAGTGCCTTCATATAGAATGGGAGAAAGAAAAGAAAAGGAGTTTTTACTTTCATAGCCGTGTTCTGTTATTCTGTTCTGCGTCCTCTTAGTTTTATTGGTTAAATTTGTCCATCTGCTGAGAGGAAATGAAGATGGACCTCCTACAGTATATTGCATTTGCATACAGGAACTGTAACCGAATGAACGGTGACGCAAAGCATTTCTCTTTTCACTTTGGCTCATCTTACCATCCTTGATGCCAAAACAGTGGCACCACTCCCTGAAAGAGAGCAGCTTGTCCTTGTCTGCATCACACTCGTGGAAAAATCCTGAAGTGCAGTGCTCCATTGGAACCAGAGGGACACGCAGAGGAGCAAGCTCTGAGTGAGACAGGAACCTGGACACATAAATATAGCATTAAACAGGTGCTGCCTGTAACAGAAGCTCTAAGGTAAAGACACCTAGACCAACAAGAACCGAATAAGACATTCGAAAAAGACATTGTTCAAGCTGTAAAAGCTCATTTGGCTCTACCTCGAAAACACACCTGTCTGATGGATGCCGGTCCAGTTGTGCAAACTGCCAATGCACTGGATATATGTACATGTTGTAGTTCTTCTCAAAGCCTCGAGCCAAGAGCTCGGTGGGGTGATCGCCAGCATGCAGACGCCGCTCATTCTCATAAATCTTCTGGACCTGCGGAGTTCAGAAGAATAAAACAGGTTGGAACATAGAAATGAAGTGTTTAAAAGATCAGCGTTCGGCCGAATCACAAAGCAGAACTTCTAATTTCAAATCTCTAATTGTTTATTCTTATTATACTTCAGTGATTATGAATTTTTTTTTTTTCATGTTTTATCCCTTTATAAATTACATTTACTGTGATTATAAACCTAGCTTAGTAAAATTTTCAACAGTGATGAGGTATCATTTATGTTATACAACAGTTCCTTCTGACTGAGTAATCTGATTGGACGAGAGGCATTCATTCCATGAATGGAGGTAATAGGCGGTAACAGGACTACAACGTTTAATTGTTCCTCATCATAGATGTTCTAACAATTGTTAATTACACTAACTGTCAGTCACAGAAAGGGTGAAGGTACAGTAGGTCTGAAAAGAAGAGAGCCTGCCAAATCTCACATTCAAAACCAGTCACAGATGCACTTCCAGCAAACACATCTGATAACGTTATGTCATCTTAAACAGTCCTTTCCATTCCATACTAATTACTTCTAAGTCATTCCAAATTGCCTCTGGAAAATCCATGTTATTTTGATCACGACTATGAGCTATAAATCTAACTAGCTCACCTGCACTACAGTAGCTTTCTAGTTAATGCTATTTGGAATTCAGTTCTGGAACCCATAAGTTAGCTGATATCTAAAAGTATTCTTCAATTTTCATTTTGATTCTGGAAAGGTTCTTTGTGACAATGACCATTGTTAGAAGAAGCATACAAATCAAATTTTATTTAGTGGAAGTATTAAGAAAATCACCCCTGCTAATTACCCAAACTTTAGGTCACAGTTAGTTAATTCCACCAGTGTGGAAGAATATGTGTTAGCAGACAAAATAAATGGTTGAATAAATAAACAAGCCATCATTTGTTGATAATAAATGGTGTTTGTTGAACTGTTGTATAAGCACAATGTCACATTTGAGGTCATGCTGTTGTACTGAATATGGTGCACTTCCACCTACAGTAAAACCACATCACAGCCATGCAGATATTCGGCACAACAGCACTCCCTCTCAGGATATTGCTTAGGTCATACACCCCAAACTGAAATAATTGTAACAAACCAACATAATTGTAACAAACCAACATTATATATATATAATGTTGGTTTGTTACAATTATTTCAGTTTGGGGTGTATGACCTAAGCAATATCCTGAGAGGGAGTGCTGTTGTGCCGAATATCTGCATGGCTGTGATGTGGTTTGTTTATCCTTTGTTATATATATATATATATATATATATAACAAAGGATTTTATCATTTCTTTTGCTAGAATTAAGTTGTTTTTTAAACAATTGGTCAGATTTTATACAGTTATAGTACTAGCATTGATTTCATTGTTTAATTAAATTGTTTGTGTTTGTGGATACACACTTTGGATCTCTGCTTGGCTGTAAGGATATTTTCTTCATAAAGCTGCAGCAGCACATTTTTCAGCCAGTCTCTCATGCGAAGTGGAAAATGTATTAGCTCGGTCTTCAGACACGGTGGAATAACTAAAACACACACACACACACACACAATCAAACAATAAAAACACTAATCATAGTGGTCTTCATTACATTCATATAAGTACAGGTTTATAAGAGTGTGTAACCTTTTCTGGACTCATTAGCTGTTAAATCCTATAGGCCTTCAATAATGTCTAGTTGAGCAATTAATTAATGTGTGCATTGAGTTTAACATCACTGCCTTGCGAGGCTCTCACAGGTTCACAGCAGGAACAGAGATGACCTACATTTGCAGGAGCCTGTGTAGTCCAGATGTAATCTGTGACCTTTTTTGCTCCCCTCAAGGCTGCACTTGATGGCAAAAAGCTGACAGGATGAGGCATAGGTCTGGTTATCTGTTCCACAAACCTACAATAAGAAAAAAGAAAAAAGAAAACATTTTTGGAGCCAAACTCAATAACAGCATGGGTCGGCATGAACTAGCGATGTTCAAATTTTTAGATAATAATATTGAAATCTCCTGGGTTTGTCTAAGAAAGAGCAGCTCAATCATGTCTTATAATTGATTAATATTGAGATCATTATTTCTTTTAAGACGATTAGTGACTTTTGAAGCATAATGCATTCAGTGAACTTGTGTCTTAAACAGTGAATTTAATGTAAAACACATCATCGTGGTTTGAGCCGTAGATCAGAATTATTTTATTTGTTCCTAAATTTGTGTTTCTCTTATGAAACTTATAGAAAACTTAAAGCATGGAGTCTATGCAATGAGGCTCATGCACAAGGCAAGATATACTCCCTGGATGGGTTGCCGGTCCATTGCAGGGCGCACACACATGTACATGAACAATTGGCAATTAGAAACACCAATTTGCCTAATCTGTGGGAGGAAACTCCGGGGAAACCCATCAAGCACAAGAAGAACACACAAACTCCATGCACATGAATCTGAGGCAGGACTCGAATCCTGTGTGAGGCCACAGTGCTGACCACTATGCCACTATTAACATTTAAATAAAATATTTTAACACACAATTGTTCAATTAAAGTGGCATAACAATGCACGATTTTTTTTTTTTTACTTCTCATGGGAATTTTAGTTGCTATTTTTTCATTAACTGTTGTTCAAAGAAAGAAGGTCTTTGATGTGAATAATACAAATTAGGCCAATTTTAGTTAAACAAAGTGTGTAAGATACGCGAGCTAAATTATGCTTCCTAATACTGATGTTATTAGGGTGTATTTTTATTGGAGTGGGCGGGGTTTCAGTGTGAAGTGAAAGGGGTTCATCAGAATGCTCCAACAGCCCAGGAGAGAGAGAGCGGTTTAGCAAGCAAAACTACATTTTGTATGCATTTTTGAAAACAGTTTTGCTCAGGACTGAGGTCTTTAAGGGTTAAACACCCCCGAGCTTTTAGTGAGGAGTGAATGTGCGTCATTGCAAAGCAACTGGATACCCTGAATGGTGTGCTATTTTTTTATATATCTCAATTATCTACGATAAACACTGTAATTGAAAATAAAATTTAATTTGCAGCACAGCACTAGTCTCAGGTCTATGGCCAGTTTCCAGTCTGAAGTCTAAAATGGAATAATTATCAACAGAAAATTCTCTTTTTTTTTTTCTTTTTTTTTGCTCCCACCAAATAACCTCAGGCCTTAAGAACACATTATTAACAATACCAGTATAATATATTGCTCTGAAGTACTCACATGTTCCAGCTCATTGAGACTTGGAGGACAGTCTGCGGGTTCCTGGCACACACAGCTGGGTTTCTTCTTATCGTTCAGCTTGCATGTCTTCCCTCGCTTACAGTGAAAGTTCTCGCACGAATCTACATATGACATGAATATTTTTATATTAAAATTTGCTAGAAGGCAAAGGTGATGATTATAATGATGAACATGACGATGGTGAAGTAACATATGTAGCACTCTTAATTTTACATTCAAAGCATTTATAATAAGACACTTTAACCAATCTATAATCTGTGTGTCATGGTCTAGCTGGTGGTTTGGCTAGACCGGCTGATGTACTTGCCGTGGGCATATATGGCAGGGACGCACGCAGAGGGGTTTTAAAACAGAAAGAGACTTTATTTATAATACAAACTCAAACAGACGCAAACAAACAAAGGAACCACAACAAACAACAAACTCAAACTAAAACTAGGGCTCTTTAAACAGACATGGGGACTACGGACTGACACAGGGAACCAGGAGCTGAACACAGGGAACTGGATTAGGAAACATGGAGCTGGAACTAGCTAAAGACACATAGGGCAACTAGAGACAAGACAGGACCGGAGACGGGACAGGACCGGAGACGCAGAGACTAGAGACAGGGCTGGTTAGTTGGGTCAGTAGCTACACAGAATATGGAGACGCTGGATGCTGACCTAACCGGGTTGGTATCTAATGGAGTTAGTACTGACCTAAAAAGGAAACAGAACACAAGAAGTAAAGCACACATGAGGCTATTACAAACTAGCGGCTAACCTACTAGCGACCAGAACCACTAGCAGTCAATCCCACTAGAGGCTAGCCTACTGGAGGCTAGCCCTACTAGCGGCTAACCATACTAGCAGCCAAGGCCTACTAGCAGCTAACCCTGCTAGCAGCTAGGGCCTCATGTGGCTACACAAAACTAAACAGACAAAGAACTACACAAGAAGGCTGACACTGGGGAGACACAGAACAGTACTTACACAGGAGGAGACACAGCCTAACTAAACACTGAACAAGGCAGCTCCATGAATCCACTAACACAAGGAACATCAAGAAAACAAACAATAGATCCCTCTAGAAAAACAAAGGTAAAACAATATAACTAAAATATAAACTCAAAGAAACAAACAAAAAGGAATGCCCACATGACGGTAATACAAAACATATACACAAACAATGCTCGACCCAGTTTCCCAGAACAAACTGCTATTTATAGAAACTTTAATGAGCCACCTCGGTTCAGGTGAGCACTCATCACCTGACCGAGGTGCCTTCTGGGAAACTGAGTCGACCAAAAGAAACTATAAAAAACAGACAAGACAACAGTGTCCTGTGGAGGTCCCTAACACTATGAGAATCATAAACCTAATTAATAAACATCTCTGATCCCAGACTGCCACCAACACTTTGTGAAATCTCTCTCAAGTAATCTTTCCAGTTTGTTTCCATGCATGTGATCTCTGCTATAGTCTGTTTACGGTGATTGAGTATTGCTCTCCTCTCCTCTGGCCTGACCCTGTGTGGTTTTGGATACAATTTTAGATTTGCCCTTGTCTGCTTCATGTTTTTCTGTTTCATAATTTTCAATAAACATCCTGCTCTGTCTCATACTTGACACTCAAAATCTGCAAATACACAGTTAACCATGCATGCTTTTAATCTGCATTACACCTCTATATAGTTAGTATTCATGTATTCCAAGAGTATTCACAGAGTGCATTGCCCATAGTGCTCCCTGGATAAGCTCCACACACAACAAAACCTTGACTAAGATGAAGAAGTAAATGAGGATGAATGAATGAATGAATGATTGTCCAAAGGGTTGGACAAAAAGGGGAAATTACAGAGGTCTAAATCAGAACCTTGTGAAACACCAAAATTCAGTTTGAGGCACTTCGGATGAGACATTTTCATTTACACTTAAAAACTAAACCATTTTTAAACCTTACATTCTTTGTTTAAGCCTGCCCAATAAAATAGTGTGGTCACTCTCTGACGTCTTTAGCCACTCATTCTGCTCAGGCTTGTGGAAACTAGATTTATGAGGGGCATTCAAGTCAAACTAGAACTTTGAAAAAACTTTGAAAAAACTGACATTTACATTTACAGAAGACTTCGAGCACAGTACGATGATGAGACTATTAGGCGCAGTAAAACATTTGAACAGTGCAAACGTTTTTAAGGAGGCCGTACAACCGTGAATGATGATCCCGGCAGTGGTGGCTTGGAGCCCACTGCAGTCGTTTCTATGAACATTCAGCAAGTGGAACACCTGAGCCTTAAAAATTGATGGATAACTTGTTGCCAACTTGCAGAAGAGATGCATCTGCCCTTGGAAAATGTACACACAATTATTCAGCAACACCACTTGCACATTACAGGAGCTCAGATGGGAGTTTTTGCCATATCCCTCGTACAGTCCCGACCTCACTCACTTCAAGTCATTCCCACGTGTCTGGGCCATTAATGGAGTTCCTCAAAGCAGGCAGTCCGATCTTGGCTCCGGCAAACTGAGAAAACCTTGTCCCTTGATGGTATCCAGGCACTAATGAAACGCTGGGATAAGTGCATTAGCGTAGCAGGGCATTATATAGAAAAATAAAGGGAGTTTTTACTCTAAAAACTTTGTTTTGTTATTCTGCAGAATCAAGCCTCAGTTTGACTTGAACACTCCTTGTACATTTTTATATTGATGTAATTCCAGGCTTAAAACACTTAATGTTGCTCTAAATAAAGTCTCTTGCCATCTCCAATATGCTATATTATTATGGGATGCCTTTTATAAAATACATAATTTTGGTTCTGTAGTTTGTTCGGAGCACAAAACCAAACTTCACCCTCTCTGATTCCTTAACCCTGCTGCCTGAGGTGGCCCACAGTTTGTTTAGGTAGCCATTAGCTGTGGGCTGGCATTGGTGGTATTAATGGAATCCCAGCTCAGTGCATTCTTGATCAGAGTCTGTCACTGTGCATTGTAGAGATAAGAGTCTGAAACACCCACCAACTGAAGCTTCCTGTTCTGGATCTGTTCCAGTTCTGGATTTGGACAGGGCTGTGGGTGTGATTCTGGGGAAAAGATCCACAGTAGCCTTGATCTGCACAGGGTTCATTCCCAATATGGATGCCTGGGGAGATCAGGATGGAATTGCATGAAGAAAATTACAGATAATTCAAAAGAAATGTGAATACCTCAAGAAAGCTAACTTTCAAGAAGTTATGAAAGAACAGATGACCATCCCTTTAACCCCATCTCCTCGAACCCCATTTCCATCATAACTTCTCGTACTTTCCTACTTTTTCACAAAATTCCTTTGAGAAGGAACTATAAGGAACTCAGGCCTGGTCCTCACACACTCCTACTCCTGTGGCTACTCCTACTCTCTGGATCTGCCTGATTCATCCTGGTCCTCTACCTTTTCTTTAGATCCTGTACTTGGGATTCAATTTCTCCTCCAATAGATGGTTCCACGTGATTGTTGTTAAAACTACTCACTCAAAAACATAATTTCAGTAATCACTTTATGGTCAGGTCCGTATGGAGCTGGGGTTTATTCCAAGAACACTGAGCATAAGGCAGCAATACATGTTCATACCTAGGGGCAATTTATTTAAAAGTCCTGGTTTGAATAAAATAAGATGTAATTAAACTGAATATATTTATTTTTTAAGGATACTATTCAAATACAAATAAGTTTTTTTATTTCACAGTGTTTGGTGATCTCCAGTCTTACCAATTTCCCATTCTTTCTTTGCGCCATGTTGAGTGTGCGTTCTGCCCTTTTCTCCGGCTCTTGAATTTGAGAATCATCTGGGGTCACCTCAGCACTCAAAGCCTGGTCACTCTGTGCTTGTCTCAGTCTCTCGCTCTTCATCTGTTCCTTCTGTTTTCCATTAAACTGGCTGACATTTTCATTAGTGTCCCTACCTCGCTCCTTTTCTTCAGAGAGGTTCTTTTCCCCCAGGTCCATTCTGACCTTGTCTGCATCTGTGATCATTCTGTCAATGTCAGGATTTGGAAGTTTCTGCTCATGTTGGGGACCTTTAATAGGCCTAACTTGGTCAAATGCTTTTTCTTGCCATACATCTTTGGGATCTTCATAATCTTGATTAGGCTGAGCATCATAGTATTCCATGACTGTGGGAAGTTCACTGTCAACCTTCTCTTCCGCTTTCAACCTACTGGTTAAGGGTTTGCTCTTGTCCTGCTCCGTGCTTTGCGTTTTCATAGATACGCCCTCAGAAACAAAGTCTAAATCTATTGGTATCTCAGCATCTGTGCTACTCCCCACCTCCTCTTCTTCCAAATCTTTCTCCTTTTGTTGCTTTTGCTGTTCGTCTCCATCATGTTTTGGTATCTCAACACTCCCCTCATCTATACCCTCATCTTCCTCACCCTCCACATCATGCTGCTCTTCCGCAGAAGCCTTTAAAAGTTGTGTGATCATCTCCTCACTCAGCAACACAGGAATGTTCTTCCCATCTTCATCAGACATATCCAAAACTATGGAATATGCTTCGTCTGTTCCATCGCCACGATTTGACATGTCTTTGCTTATGTCCCCATCTTCTGGTTCTGGACTACTAGCCTCGAAGGGGAAGAATGTTGGCAAAATGGAATCATGAACCTCTTCCAACATTGGGAGCTCATCATCCTGGGGGAAGAAGAATTATTTATCATAATAATAATAATAAGTGGCAGTGGTGACTCAATCGATTAAGGACCTGGATTACTGATCAGAACATTTCAGTTTCAAACCCCAGCACTGCCAAGCTACCATTGTTGGGACCTTGAGCAAAGCTCTGAACCCTATCTTGCTCCAGGGGTGCTGTATCACGACTGACCCTATTCTCTGACCCCAGCTTCCTAACTGGGATTTCCAAAAAAAAAAAAAAATTATAAATAAATAAAATAAATAAATAATTTAATTGTGCTGTTAGGTATGTGTAACAAATGATTGAATCTTAACCTTAAAAAAAATATGCACATATTCATAAGGCAAAAAGTAAGCTACAGGTATGGTGGGAAATTGTATTGTGGCTGAATTACCTTCTCCTCAGTATTCTGTGGCCATCTGTAGAGTGACTCATGCTTCTCATGTGTAGTGCTCTGCACCTAAAGAGCACACAAAGAAGAAAAAATAAGGGCTTACCACAATGATATTAAGGTCATGGGTTAATTAATGAACATGCTGAGAAATCTTACTTAATAATTTCAGACAATCTAGGGAAACATACAGTACATGTTACAACAGTCACTCCAGTATGTCTTAATTTATCATAGCAGGATTGAAGTAATTGTTTAAGTCAAATTGGGACTTATGATGAAATTTCTTGTGAAGGAAGAATAAACCTCGTCCTGACCTCACTCCAAGCCATTTCCACACGTCTGGGCCATTAAAGGAATTCCTGAGAGGCCAGTGTTTCAGACCCGAATCAGACAGCTCCGATCATGGCTCTGGTGTACTGAGAAAACTTTCTATCTTGATGGAATTCAAGCACTAGTGAAGCTCTGTGATTAGTGCATTAGTATAGCCGGGGATTATATGGAGAAAGACCGTTTCAATCTCATAACTGTGTTCAGTTATTCTGCACAATTAAACGTACCAGTGTGACTTGTAATTAGCATCAATTCATAGCCATGATTTAATTATCCTGTGATCACGAGTTGGGTTTCTTGAGATCTTTTGGGTTTTGTAGCAACTCACAGCCTGTAGCATGCAAGCGGTGTCCATGAATGATTGTGTGTACAGTTCCCACAGACATCAGCAAGCTGGTGTGTAAGACCACACACTGATTGTTCGTCATGGAAACGACAGCAGTGGGTTCCAAGCCACCTCGGCCGGGATCGTCACTCGTGAACGTCCAGACTTCTTTAAATAGTTTGCCCCGTTCAAATGTTTCACTTCTGCTAGGAGTCTCGTCTCCATGCTGTGCTTGAAGTCTTGTGTAAATGTCGGTTTTACTCCTTCATTCACAAGAAATGTCATCACAAGTTGTCATTATTAATGACCTCACCATCTCCGTACAAGAACAAGAAGTTCACAAAAGTCCAGTACATTCTTTAAATATAAAACTATACCGACAGTCCTTTGTTTTGGAAAATTAAGCTCCAAGGACAATGCAGAAATGCTGATTAGATTCCCCAAAAGGTTATGTGCAACAAGACTAACATCATTTGTTTCAGCATTAGTTACAATTACAAAAAATAATAATAACTTGTAGCAATGTGGTTCAATTAAATCTAATTTGTGGGTCTTATTTTATTGCTTTTTTTTTTTTTTTTTTTAGCATTATTAAAGATTTATTGATGCTATAATTGTAAGTGTTGTTTATGGAAACCCTGATCTAATGCACCAATGTATTTACTGTACTTACAGATTTGGTTAAAGCTGACGCCAACAGGAAGAGGCACAGGAGATCCATATCTGTAGGGATGGCAAACACCTAATTAAGGTTCCGCAGCCGAGTGAAACAGGTCAGGTTTTCTACCTCCTTGGTCAGTGAGTCCTAAACTTCCTCAGTAATTCAGTGTCAAATCAGGAAGTTGTGGCTCTGATAGCAGCTTGGTACAAATATTTGTAGTCATAGTGTGAACAGCTGGTAGCAATGATGGGGAAAACGTACGTAATAACAGGATGTAACCTGTTTCACAACAGTAAATGGAACTAGAAATCATTTTTAGTGTTTAATGTTGATTATTTTCCTGTTGATCAGTGGTTTGAATCATGTTAGTAAAAAAAAGAAGAAGAAGAAGAAGAAGAAGAAGAAAGAAAGAAAACACCATGAACCAAACCAGGATTTGATGGATCTCTCTAATGTTCTCACACTGAAATGTGTTCATCAGCATGCCATTCACCAGTCTGCCATCATAATCCCGTGCCTGGGTCACCATGGTGACAGGCTCAGGAGATCCATCCCAGTCAAAAGTCACATTCCGACTGAGAGGAGCAAAGCAAATATCAGAAGCTAGCAGCCTGGAAAAAGAGCCGACTATGTACACAACCTTCTTTTTTTTTTTTTTTTTTTTGGTCAAGAGACAAAGCAGCCCTTATTGGATCAGTTTTAGAGGACGATGTCTGTAAAGATGGGGGCCACAAGGGATGAAGAACACACTTGCACCAAATTCTCACTACATTTTTTAAGTTTTGATGTGTGAAAGAGAAGCTGTAAAGCAACTATGGCTTAAAAGTCTGAAATAAAATTTGTTCTAAAAATCTACAACATCATTTGAAACTCTGAAACTGCAAAAATTCTCCAAGGGAAAATGTTGTGCAACTTGAATAAGAAAGTCAGCTGCAAGTTACAAAAATGCCTTTGTAATATTTCCAAAGTAATGTTTTTATTTTTTCCCCACTGATGGCTGAATGCATTATGCATAAACTGTAAATAAGGATGCAAACAAATTAATTAAGGTGTTGTACATACAGTATAGTGTGATACAGACATCAATTGTTTGGTTCAGTAGCTTGAAAAATGAATTAATTCAAGCAGCCGTTTGCTAACATTACCTGTGGTGATATGGT
Source organism: Clarias fuscus (assembly GCA_030347435.1). Lineage (NCBI taxonomy): Eukaryota > Metazoa > Chordata > Actinopteri > Siluriformes > Clariidae > Clarias > Clarias fuscus. The sequence continues at coordinate 4,512,237 of CM059211.1, read as the reverse complement.
TATATATATTTTTATAATAATAATAATAATAATAATAATAATACATTTTGTCAGATATATATTACTCATTTTACCTGAAATTTACCATAATACATTACACAAAACAACAACTTTCATGGATACCAATGTATGGATACTGATGAAAAAGATAATACATAAATTCAAATTTTTTGTGTTTTGCATTCACCTTCATGAGGGCTGAAGAAAAGGTTTTAACAAACTAATAATTACTGATCCATAGGCTATAAAGAACTGTACCTGATATTGAAGGTTGCAGACAGATGAACAAATCACTGGATTAATGGGATGTTGTGCTCAGCAGGAAGTGAGTGTGAAGAATTGATTCTTGTACTAAACTCTGCCCATCTCTCACACTGCTGCAGCCAGCTAAAGAGAAGCATGTCCCTGGAGTGCAGGGGGGCGGGGGGGGGGGGTATGGGGGTATGGGATATTTGGGCATACAGAAACACGAGGTGACATTGAGTATTCCAAAGCATTTAACTGGTATATAACCATGATATCATGATATCTATTCTCATCTCATTCATTCTGTAGTATATTAACAATTCAATAATACATACTTATTTGAAGTAATATTCAACAAGTATAGATTTTCTTTGCATTCATTTTGGAGCAGAAATAACTGTTTAACTTTAGGTTGTGGTTCAGAAAGCAGAGAAAGATAGAGACTTTTTTTTCAAGCTTTAAGGCTACAGTGAGCTAATACAAGCTCAGTACTTCAATTTTTTTTTATTGGCGGTCTTTTGGCTGATCCCATCAAGGAGAAGTTTGGGAATTGGCTCGGAATCACACCTGGATGGAAGGCGGGAAACCTACCAGCAATGGCCAAGCTTGGTATGTTTATACATTATGTCAATTCAAAGGTAAGTACTTTCTATAACTTCTACTTTTACTTAAGTAATATTTTATCTAGGATAGCTCTACTTTTACTTGAGTAAAGGATTTGTGTACCTTGCTCATCTCTGCATCCCAGAGACCATACAAGTATGGTCTGCTCTCTAAACCCTATCACTATAAAAGGCCTCTGAGACAAGGTTCACAACCAATATAAAAATTATGTAAAAACTCATGACACAGCGTTTTGCATTTTGCACTGTAATCTGGTACAATGTATTTTATCAGATTAACCACATCAGCAAGATTCTGCAAATCTTCAGCGTTCCTGAAGAAAAGGGGGGTGGGGGGGCGGGCACAGTCGGGGCATATCTGGAACAATTCAGGAAAAGTGGACTTACTGTCACTCTAAATGATGCTGAAGAAATGGTAGACAATTTCCATAGGAAAAAAAAGTGGGAAACAACCTGGCAGGTCTTGTATGAGGGCAGAGAAGAAACTCAATCCTTTCCAGAAAAGCACTTTAAGAGAGTTTTTTCTCCCCCTAGTGGCCACCGTAGGACACAGACCATAGCACTTTAAATGACACACAATTTCTCTTCTCAAAAGAAGACATGTCTAACAATATTCAGAGTGGCACAATTGCAGACAAGTGTAAAAATTGGAGAAAACACTACATGACGTATATTCTGAGGATTAGGTCCTGGAGCTCAGGGATGCTTTATATACCTTTCCTGATCATGAATTTTCCTGCCTAAGAAAAATCCTTGATTACATGTACAGCTTCTGGATCTGTATGTAAACCTCAGCATTGCCCTTCAACGGCAATGAACTCTTCCAGTCACCGATGCCTCCGGAGAGACAAGCTTCTCAGCTTTAAATCACAGCGAAACCCTTTTCTCAGGCCACCATGTCCCAGGAGAAACTGGCTCTTATTTCAGTAGAGCACAATGTGCAAAGGTCTTTGGATCTGAAGGACATTATAAGAGCATTTGCACAAGCTAAGACCTGCAGATGGCATTTGTAGAAAAGTTATTGATTTGTTCACTTGAATTTATTAGATTTTTTTATGTTTTTATTGGTCTTGTATTGTTCTTTGTATGTATATTTTAAAATCACAATGTATCTTTCATGCTTAAGATTCATATTTTTTAAATGAAAAGTTTTTTTTATGTTTCTGATATTTCTATTTTTAAAATAATACTGCACATTTTGGAAACAAAAAATGTTTAACTTTTTTGTGTCAGATTATGTATAAGATGATGTTGATGGAGAGGCTGCTGGAATCACCCCTGGGTGTCAGAACACACAGTGAATCACAGCTTGCTGTATATAAGGCTGCATAGTGTCACCTAAGCGCCCACCCTGATCCCTTGCTACTGCCGAGAGTGCCTACGATTTGAATCCAAACTGGAATATGAAGCACAGAAAAAGGTGGCATGGCCTGGCGAATCATATGTTCTTTAACATTATAAGGTTGGTTAGATGTGGATGTGGGTGTGGGTGTGTGCGTCAATTACCTGGGGAAGAGATGACAACAGGATGTTACTTCGACACTTACCACCTATCTAAACACTGCTGCTGGCCAAGTACAGTTCACCCCAGTCTTCTCTGATGGCAGTAGGATGATGCACCCTGCAACACTATCGAGTATCTGTGGATGCGTTAAAAAAAAAAAAAAAACAAGTTCAATCCAAGGAGGCTCCACCTCACAACTTACACAACTTAAAGGAACTGATACTAACGTCCTGGTGCCAGACACCACAGCACACTTTCAAAGGCTCAGAGTTGTTTTGGTGGTGCAACCTGCACAATATTAGGCAAGAGGTTTTAATATTTCTGGGTTAAATGTTTAGATGTTTAATCTCACTAGACTGTACAAAGATTAAGACATTTGCACAGTGCTGTACTTAAGAGCCTTTAATTTGATAATTACTACTCCAGTAATTAATATGTTTAGGCTGGCAACAGTTCTTTTGCTGCTAACCGAAAAACTTCTCAACCATTTAAGAAGGCATATCCTGTGTTCACTGAATCATGTGTTTCAGAAGGATCCAATTATTGGTGTGCATCAAGCAAAGAAAACAACTAAGGAGATGGTTACTTCAACGTTACTGCAGTTGAATTAAGAAATGTCCAATGCATTATCAAAACATGGAACCATAGTGCTGAACCAAAATCAGATCTCTGCTTAACATTGAAAGAAACAACATTTTTATGTGGCCATAAAAAAAATAATAAATAAATAAATAAATTAATTAATTAATTAAAAACTTTAAGCATAAAGACATAAAGATTGGACTTTGGAGCAATGGAAAATGGTCATGCAGTCTGATGAGTCCAGACTGAGCCCATTCCAGAGCGATGGGCGCGTCAGGGTAAGAAAGGAAGCACATGAAGCGAGCCACCCATCATGCATAGCATCCATTGTACATGTCTCTGGAGGCAGTGCTATTCAAGAAATAAGGAATAATGTCTGATTCTTTACCATTTTATCTTGATGTTTTATTTGCCCTGTAATTTAACTCTTTTAATTATAATTTAAATAGATTTTTTTTTGTTTCCTGTCTAAAATCAGCACCATCACTCAGAGTTCAGAGGCTGGACATGTAATAAAGCTTGGAGAAACTCAAAAAGGCTCAGAGTCTGCCAAGCCCTAACCTCCAACATGCCACTGGGTACACTCCGTTTCTGCACTGAGTCACATTCGATTTCTTAATTATACTTTCCTTATTTAACTGTCTTTTTTCATTCTGACAATATTACACTTTTACTAAACATGCCAAAATGTGTTGACATTTCCTGGTCCCCCCCCCCGGTACCTAATGAAATAAATCTCCTCTACTCCTCTAGATGGTGCTGAATCCTGTTGGTGACTTCTGGCCAGCATACACATCTTTACATTCTTTTTTTATGTTCAGTGGGATTTAGCTGTTAGGTGTGTGCTATGTCTGTTGTTTTCGACCCTATGTTAATTTCAAGAAACTCAGAATGAATTACTTCGTTTGCAGCACATCCTGGGGGTGTCTTTATATGAAAGTTGTACGTCGTACACTCATCCGGCCCCAGAAACAAATCGGGTAAAACTTTCACTGCAAGCCCAATGAAACATTCATTTTCATTATGAGTGATGAAACCTCTGAATACAAAGGATGGGGTTTTGCTTTATAGGAAAACCAGTGACATGGTGGTATGATGAAGCACAGTTACTCTTCCACAGTTAATTATTTTCATATACTGTAGCACCATATCCTGAAATACTTAATACCTTTTACACCACGTTATTTTTCAACTGTTTGGCCTCCATTCTTGCCTCATATTCATTGTTCATTTGAATAGTTTTCATGGTTTTGGGACACTTTATCTGTTCCTGTATCCATTTCCACTGCCAGTTGCTCTGGACACTTTGTCACTCCTCCTCTGGCTGCACCCTTCAAACCCTTTGTGATGTCACCCATACAGTAGGTTTTCTAAAGAGAGGTTTTGAAGCTCAACTCTGGAAGAGCAGGTTGTTGGAAGAGCCACCTAAACCCTGGTTAATCCATAAATGCGCAAACAGGCTGAAAAACAGAGCCTGGCTGTTTCTACTTCCCCAAGTTTGTACAAGCTAACTAAAATGCTAAAGTGTCTATAATGTTACTTTGCATTTGATTGAACGCCATCATCCATACCCTAGACATTGTCATGCATAGCAGACAGCAAGTGGTTTGAGATCCTCATTGTAGCTGTCAATCAAAGAAGCCATGTCCCTAATTATGCATTATTTATGGCTTATTTCTGTTTTAACATGGGCATCTATGGGTATGGACTCACTTTTGGGGCAAAGCTAGTGTTCATTTGAGATACTGCATGTTTTGGCACTTCAGAACCAGTGATTGCCCCTTGGCTACACCTTAGGCTTCATCCTCCCCCCCTGGCTACACTACCCATCAGCCGAGGCACATTGCCACTCACACCATTGCTCACTTTGCACACCTATTTTCTGTTTTACCTAATTAGTTGTTATAATAGGCTATGATAGGCTGCTCCCATCAAAGAGGGCCTTCTGATCCGCATACATCGCCCTGACGCAACCCTCCCATTTTATCCGGGCTTGGGACCGGCACTGCATCCAGTGGCTGGGGTTTGGGCTTTGGTGGGAATTGAACCCTAACTTTCCACATGGCAGACAGGAAACCTACCACTGAGCCACCAATGCGTGTTTTACCTAAAGCTATCAAGCTTTAGGTGCTGTTGTTGCTCCTTGGTGTGTGTTCCCAGTTAACGCAAGTTGGTATGTGTGGTGTAAGTATCCCCACTTAATGGGAAATCATTCATTCATTCACAATTCATGTTATAATGTAAACACGCTCATGATATAAATCCATAAACCTTACTGCTTGCCAAGTTTAAACATCAAATCAGTTTTATCCACACGTCTTATGCGTGTACTATACGCTATAACATGACATGAAAACATGGGCGTAAATGGGTTAAGCAAATAGTTCTTTTATTTATGGGTTTCCATGCCTCCTTGTCAAACCCATAGCAAGGTTCAGAAAGAAGCAGACACAGTAAACACAGTGAAATCCACACCAAACCTAAATCCGTGGCAAGCAGACAGAAGCCAAAACCACAAAATAGCAGGAACGCCAGCAGACTGGGCTTGCAAGTGCTGCAGTACCATACACAAGACTTTTACAAACACACAAGTCCCCCATGTGTACTTATGGTTAGCTTCCTGTTTTTCCAATTTTTATAAAAAAAAAAAAAATTTTGTACATTCCCCTCATGCTCCTGATCATTATTTTCATCATGGTTTATCACAAGTATATTTTAGGATCCTATTTATTTGTAGTCTATGTCTGCGAAGTCTAAATATGTTTCCTACTACGCTAGAGTCTTATTTTTTCGGTTCATATTTTCCAGTCTTAAGGTGTAGATGTTGTCTGATCTTAAGTATTTTTAGTAGTCCTAATTAATGTAACACAACACTAACTTCGATCACTCGCTGGGTGATACTGTATATTGAGCTGGTGTTATACTACTTTGTGGCATAGCCAATAGTTGTCTTGTTAATTATTTCATTATTTGATTTTTCCACCCATGTGACATGAATTCTCCTGCATCGGTCCCAGTGTTACCAGGATTGACTCTACTGGACAAGAATGAATTGTATCCACCATTCTTCAGCCATCTCTTTCTTTTCTATTTTCCAGATACATTCCAGAACACAGCATTTAAAACACATTCAGGTCAACATGGGAAAAAAAAAACGAATACTGTATAGTTTGTAAGTAAGGCTCAGTGTATAAATAATCATAAATGTTATTAAAATCCAATTAAATCGATGTTATTCTAAATGTTTTTATGACGCATTTGCATAAATGATGCACACTCAGAAACAGGAAGAGAAATCTCAACCTGTTTTTTTTTCTCAAATGGAACTGATCAGCCAAGGCTCAGGCTCAAGGACGAAGACCTACAAAGTTCTTGCATGTGGGATTTGTGATTGTCTCATTCCTTTTTCCCAAGCTCTGCATTAAGATTACTCAATTTGTGATCCTGAATCTTCACGCCTTACTCTGACCTAACTTGCTGTCACAAGACCTCTTTCTCCATATAATGTATATACTGTAACAGATAGACTAATAGGCAACATGTCCATTAGTTTTGTTTGTTTGTTTTTTCCAGATCAGGAAAGAAAACAATTTCAGACACCTAAATAAGCTATTCTGCTCACAATCATAATACATACCATAAAATAGGGTGTGGAAACCATTCAAATCAGTTCATAAGGCAACAAGTTTGTTTCTTTGATGACACCATTAAATCTGCTATAATGCTATAATGCTGGAAAATGCATTGTTCTTCACCAAACTGTTGTTGGATTGTTGGAAGAAGTTGCTGTTGGAGGGTGTTTTGGTACCATTCTTTATTCATGGCTGTGAATAAATTTGGGCAAAATTGTGAGTGAGCCCACTCCCTTGGATGAGAAGCAACCCCACACATGAATGGTCTCAGGATGCTTTACTGTTGGCATGACACAGGACTGATGGTAGCGCTCACCCTTCTTCTCCAGACAAGCCTTTTTCCAGATGCCCCAAACAATCGGAAAGAGGCTTCATCCGAGAATATGACTTTGCCCCAGTCCTCAGCAGTCCATTCACCATACGTTTTGCAGAAGATCAATCTGTCCCTGATGTTTTTTTTTTTTGGAGAGAAGTGGCTTCTTTGCTGCCCTCCTTGACACCAGGCCATCTTCCAAAAGTCTTGGCCTCACTGTGCGTGCAGATGCGCTCACACCTGCCTGCTGCCATTCCTGAGCAGCTCTGCACTGGTGGCACGCCGATCCCGCAGCTGAATCCTCTTTAGGAGACGATCCTGGCGCTTGCTGGACTTTCTTGGACGCCCTGAAGCCTTCTTAACAAGAATTTAATTTCTTGAAGAATTCTTTTCTTGAAGTTCTTGATGATCCTATAAATTGTTGATTTAGGTGCAATCTTAGTAGCCACAATATCCTTGCCTGTGAAGCCATTTTTATGCAACGCAATGATGGCTGCACGCGTTTCTTTGCAGGTCACCATGGTTAACAATGAAAGAACAATGATTTCAAGCATCATCCTCCTTTTAACATGTCAAGTCTGCCATTATAACCCAATCAGCCTGACATAATGATCTCCAGCCTTGTGCTCGTCAACATTCTCACCTGAGTTAACAAGACGATTACTGAAATGATCTCAGCAGGTCCTTTAATGACAGCGATGAAATGCAGTGGAAAGTTTTTTTCGGGATTAAGTTCATTTTCATGGCAAAGAAGGACTATGCAATTCATCTGATCACTCTTCATAACACTCTGGAGTATATGCAAATTGCTATTATAAAAACTTAAGCAGCAACTTTTCCAATTTCCAATATTTATGTAATTCTCAAAACATTTGGCCACGACTGTACAGTTGGATTTCATAATCAGTGATTGATACAGTAAGTGACCAATTTTGTTCAAAATCTGCAATAGGTCTACTGTTACCTATGTGTGTTTGTGAATGATAATACATTTGCATTACAGCATTTTGCAGATACCCTTACATATTTATCTCATTATATATCTGAGCAGTTGAGAGTTAAGGGTCTTGCTCAAGGGCCCAACATGGGCAATTTGGTGATCATGGACCTGTGACCGACCCCCCCCCACCCCCCCTTGAAACCATAGTCCAATGCCGTAACCACTGAGCTACCTCTGAAATTTTTGAAAAATTATACAGTATACTGTATGAAATATACAACTAATCGGTACTATTAAATTCATCATTACCATCCGTTATCTATTAAAATAATTTTTATATCGATTCATTTGAATTGTTGCCGTCTTAGTTGATGTGTCAATCTAAGCTGGTTGTTTGTTACAGCTCTACCTTAAGCTCATAAATGTAAATAAAGTGTTAAATGAGTTACAATGATATCTGAAGCAGCTTGGATATACTAGTGTTGTTGCAGAGTTTAATCTTTTTACCATATGTAAAGGAATAGAGAATTGAAAGTAAGCCAGAGAAAATTATAAGCAGTTTCTGTGTGTTTGTTTGGTTTCATGCAGACGGTCTGCCAAACTGTTGAAAGAACTTACACACTGGTGTGGGTGGAATAATTACAGGTTACGTTTGGATATAAACCGCAGCATCGGCAGAGCGGTGAAACAACCGACATTGTTTAGAAAATAGAGAAAATATTTTGGTGCAGAGGTGTTTCATTTATTGAGATGAAAATCTACACTAAGAAGAACTAAGGAACGTTTCTCTTGAGAAAGTTTCTCACCGAGTTGAAGTACCGTCCATAACATCATAAATTAAGAGCAATATTTGAATAACTTATTTAACTTTTAACAAAATATTTGTGAAGACATATGAAAAATGCTGTTTTTCACCATTTGCAGTTTTTGGAAAATATGCACTTATTTCAAATCTGGTGGCTTCAACATCCTCTGAAAAGGATACCAATACATAACATCACCACTTCTGTTAATAACACTTTTTAAGCATTTGGGCACTGGAGACACCATTTGGTCAAGTTTAACCAGCGGGAGTTTCCCCCCAATCTTCTTTTCTGCTGGTCTTAAGCTGTACAATTGTACTGGGTCTTTATTGCCATATTTTGCACTTCATAATGTGCCAGACGTTCTCAGTTGGAGCAGGCAGAGCAGTCTAGCACCCGCACTCTGTGTTTAGAAGCCATGCACGTATTATCTGAGCAGAATGTGGTGTGGCATTATGGCTGGAAAATACAGGGATGTCTCTGAAAAAGATGGTGTTTGGATGACAGCATATGCTGCTCCAAAAAGAACAGATTTTTGCCGTATTTGCTTTATGGGGCCACAAAACACATTTCCAGTTTGCCACTGTACATCTCAAATGGGACAAATCCCAGAGCAGTCTTTGATGCCTCTAGAAATCATATCATTCATTTCAATTTTGTTTATATAGCACTTTTGATAATGAATCTAGAGTATATAAATTAGAATTATTAGTTCATGATGAGCAAGCCAAGGGCGACTGTGTCATGGAAAAACTCTTTCAGACAACAAGAGAAAGAAATCTTGAAAGGAACGAGATTCAACAGCCACCCATTTCTCAGCTCTAACCACACCCCGCCCCACATCACGTTCCCTCCAGTCCTCCAGTACTGCACGGCTGGTCCCACCATCTCCCAGGGGGTCGAGGAAGACATGCATGTTGACTGTTTTCTGGCACCTAGGTGGTGGAATGAACTTCCTCTAGATATCCATACTGCTGAGTCACTGGCAATCTTTAAACAATGACTTATACAAAGACCTATCTACTGTATTTCTTTAATATTTGGGTTAAAACCGCCTTTCTAAAAAAAATAAAAATAAATAAAAAATAACTTCCCAACAGCGTTTGACTGAAGGTACTTAGTTAGTAACTTAGTAACCCGTGTAAGGATCTATCCAATGGCAAAACTTCAAAGAACTCTGCACTTCAAAAGTGTCTGCAAATATGGATCTCACTTTCATTGTTGGAGGCTTTGGGAGAAAACTGTTTGTGGGAATTTAATCCCAAGCTTTTGAGCGACTGTAGTCTCAAGCCATCAGCCGAGTCCAAGACCATCTTCATGGTCAGCTGGAACTGTCCACAGTCACCACACGCATCCGTAGCAGATAAGAGTGGGGACGATAGCATCCAAACATACCAGTTCTCCTACAGTATGTCTGACTCCCAAGCAGTAACTGAAAACCTATTCCATAACATTAGGCTTTACAGGGCTTTGTAAGGAAAAACATCTCCCTGCTGTAGTTTTATAGTACGAAGTAGCGACAAGCAGCCTGCACCCCTTGATTGAAGTAGGTGTGGCAGATCTTAAAACACTAGCATTTCACTCCATTTAGTGCTTTATATGGTACAGTAATAGTAGTATTAGTATTAGTAGTATTAGTATTAGTAATAGTAGTATTTTTAAATCAATGCAAAATTTTACAGGGAGATAAATGATTGATTTACGGCTTCCTTAAGTCTTAAGTTGCATTTTTGCCATCAGTGGCAAATGGTATTAATGGGCAAAAGTTTAAAAGTGTCCCCAAGTGTTCGTGATACCTGCCATAGACGCATGACGGTTTTTAAAGCATTGATGTCCGAGGGATCGAAGATCACACACACCCTTTGCACTTTGAGAATTGATGGATTTTTCTTGAATTTCTTGTGTACTGACACTGAATGTTATCCTGAACACATGAAATAAATTGCTGGTGCAGCTGTTGGCAAATCAGCAAGCCTCGTCCATCCTTGCTCTAGACGGACTAGATCTTTCTTTGAAACTCCTTGTATACTATAATATAATTTTAAAAAATAGTTCTTACTGTGTTAACCCAGTTTAATTAAAGAGAGGCTGGTGAGGGAATCCCTGTTTGCAGCTGCCGTGACACAAGTGGTAGGAGGTTGTTTTGCAGATGCTCTACAATATTAAATTTAACTATACAGTATGTGTCACGGTTACTGCTTGCCGGACGAAAGAGAGACATGATAGCAGAGGTGAAAATGATCAAAAGGATTTATTGAAACACAAAAGAACCAAAAGAACAGACATGAACTGAAACCAGGATAAACTAAACATGGAGCTACACTGAACTAGACATTTCAAACAGACGGAGACAGACAAAGGCCAGGAGAACACGGAGTCAGGAGAACATGGAGCCAGGAAGAACATGGAGCCAGGAAGAACATGGAGCCAGGAAGAACACAGAGAACCAGAAAGGACACTGAGCTAGGAACAGAGAACAAGGAGAACACAGAACAAAGAGAACACAGGGCTAGGAAGAACACAGGGCTAGGAAGAACACAGGGCTGAACAACATACCATAACAAACAGTAACCTAGACGAACAGATGCAAGACAAGACTAAACTGAACTCAGGAACATTTATAACAAAACTAACGAGCACAGCTAATTAGCAACCTCAGCCCAGGTGAGCGCCACATCACCTGACCGAGGTGCATTCTGGGGATTAGAGTCCTTCACAGAAAATAACACAAAGAACACAGAAAAAACAAAAGGAAGTCTCTGGGCGCTTTGGCGCCCTCTAGGGGTAATCCCTGACATTACCCCCCCCCCAAAAGGCGCACCACCGGGGTGCCAAAGGAGGACCCGGACACCCTCCCCAAGGTCCCAGTACCGTCCTCCCCACAGCGAGGCTGCAAGGGATCTCCTCTTGGAGTGGAAAGGAGATTACTCCAAGGTTGTTGCCAAGGTCGGACGGCGGAGCGGGCACGGCGTCCTGGAGCCCGTGCGGAGGCAGGAGCACGGCGTCCTGAAGCCCGTGCGGAGGCAGGAGCACGGCGTCCTGGAGCCCGTGCGGAGGCAGGAGCACGGCGTCCTGGAGCCCGTGCGGAGGCAGGAGCACGGCGTCCTGGAGCCCGTGCGGAGGCAGGAGCACGGCGTCCTGGAGCACGGTGTCCTCGGCGGCGCATGGCGGCGGCGGCGGAGGAAGAGGCGGCTCGTCGTCCTCGGCGGCGCATGGCGGCGGCGGCGGAGGAAGAGGCGGCTCGTCGTCCTCGGCGGCGCATGGCGGCGGCGGAGGAAGAGGCGGCTCGTCGTCCTCGGCGGCGCATGGCGGCGGCGGCGGAGGAAGAGGCGGCTCGTCGTCCTCGGCGGCGCATGGCGGCGGCGGAGGAAGAGGCGGCTCGTCGTCCTCGGCGGCGCATGGCGGCGGCGGAGGAAGAGGCGGCTCGTCGTCCTCGGCGGCGCATGGCGGCGGCGGCGGAGGAAGAGGCGGCTCGTCGTCCTCGGCGGCGCATGGCGGCGGCGGCGGAGGAAGAGGCGGCTCGCTGTCCACCTCGAGGAACCCTGGAGGGTCTGGGCCTCCACTGAGGCTGGCTGGAGGGTCTGGGCCTCCACTGAGGCTGGCTGGAGGGTCTGGGCCTCCACTGAGGCTGGCTGGAGGGTCTGGGCCTCCACTGAGGCTGGCTGGAGGGTCTGGGCCTCCACTGAGGCTGGCTGGAGACTGGGTGCAGGCCTTGACGTCAGCTGCCTCTTTGTTGGCCTTGGCCAGCTGTTCCTGCACCACTGCCCCCAGCTCCAGCACGGTTTGCATTTGCCCCCGATCTCCCGTCGAGCGACAACTGTTTATCTGCTGGATAAGCACCCCGGCTAGTTGGTGGAGCCCCAGCCTCCGCTGTTGAAGCTCCACGTGATCCGCCCTCTGAACGCCAGCAGACACATGTTTGCCCTCTCCAGCTTCTTGCTGAGGCGCTCCACCGGCAGCCGCTCCGGCGCGCCCCAAGTTGTTCCGCCGGCTGGCAAGCCGACTCCCCAGGAAGGTCGCTTGCCCCGGCGTCACAGTCACAGCCCCCCCCAAAAAATTTCCCAGGGGAGATTCCTCTACTATCTTACTTTTTGGGTCTTGCATTCTGTCACGGTTACAGGACAAACAGTAACCTAGACGAACAGATGCAAGACAAGACTAAACTGAACTCAGGAACATTTATAACAAAACTAACGAGCACAGCTAATTAGCAACCTCAGCCCAGGTGAGCGCCACATCACCTGACCGAGGTGCATTCTGGGGATTAGAGTCCTTCACAGAAAATAACACAAAGAACACAGAAAAAACAAAAGGAAGTCTCTGGGCGCTTTGGCGCCCTCTAGGGGTAATCCCTGACAGTATGTGGATAAACGTGTCGCAAATACGTGGTGTGATGCAAAAGGTTGCATCACACCACCTCGTTATTGATTATTGTCCATGAACTGCAGACCCCAAGTATTCTTATGTAAAGTGTGGATTCCCTGCACACACACACACACAGTCATTTTAATGAATCCCTTTTTTTTTTTTTACACTTTTTTTACACAATCTGCTAAATAACCCAACTTTCTCAATACACACCACACACTTACACAGACTTCAAAAGAATCGTGCAGACAAACAGTAATCAGGAGCAAAACTCCATCCTGAATGAAAGGGCGCACAGTGTTCATTTGTAACCCAGAGTTTTCAGTCTGAAATTCAGAGGCAGCCTTTCAGACAGACGTCCTTATAGACAGACATGTAGGGTGTATGTGTGTGTGTGTCTGTGTGTGTGTGTCTGTGGGATTGTTTGGCAGCTGTCCTGACTTAATTATGTGCTGTTATTATGGGGAATGTTTGTACAATGAGACAACCTCTACTTCCTCTAGTTGAATGCAGAAGACCAAATAAGGAATTCCCCGGATATGAGGTTTGGTTCATGGAAGGGTTCAGTCAAAAAAATGTTTACTATTATGGCAGTGTTTACTAATATTTTACTTATATCAATGATTAGTGGGATTGCCTTTATGAGCTATTTATGTTACATTAATTTGGGATTAGTCTTAAGGATATAATTTCCACTCAGGGTAAATATATAAGTTGATCATAGAAAAAAAATGTATGTTTAGGTTAAACTCATTAAATAAAATGAAGTCTATTTACAAACATTAATTATTTTAGTAAAATAAACATCATATCAACATGTAAATGCTAAACATGACCACAATGTTATGCAATATACCCTGCTTTATGTTATTCTTGTTTTTTTGTGCACCGTATGTTTGTATAAAATATATGAGACCAATTTTGACAGGTTCTAGCGTAGAGCAAGAATTTTGAAGAGGCTTGCAAGCTGTGTCAGAACATACCCCACACAAGGGTATAAGTTTTACCCCTGGTGCAGAAGAGTTGCCCAAATTTGCCACATTGACATATAATGGGTATTTGGGCGCTTAACTAGTCCTGTATCCTTTGTTGTAGACCCACAACTCATAAAAGAGGTGTCAAATCATGCAGCTTATTTGGGAATGGGGTGCCCCACAGGGGGCAATTGACCTCCCCAAAAAATCCCATATACTTAACATTGATACCAACTTTGACGGATTCTAGTGAAGAGCGAGAATTTGCTAGAAATCTTACCACATTTGAAGGGGCATGCAGGCTGTGTCTAAACATAGACCGCAAGAGGGTTTAAGTTGTACAGTACCGCTTGGGGCACAAGAGGTGCCCAAATTTGCCCCATTGACATATAAAGGTAACTTCCATAGGAACTTTGAAACTGAACCTATTGATCCCATTGTCGAAGAAACACGGACGAGGGCTCATTTAACTCAGGCAACAAATCAATCTTTCATGTTTATCATGATGCTCATAAGCCACGCCCCTAGCAATATCATGATTGTAAGAATTACTGATATACTGTAAAAAGGAATTGTTTCTACTCTCTTGCTCTCTTCCTCATAGATCTGATATTAACGTTTTAAATCTCCCCTGGTGCTATCCTCCTGTCTCCTCTTGCATTTGTTCTTAGAAGCTTACCGAAGCACAGCGGACAGGCCAAGCAACTCGATTTTTCTACTATGCAACTTTAGAAACTGTACAATGATGCTAACATACTGTAATTAGCATGTTGCTAGCACGATGCTAACATGACTACCATGTTGCTAACGTCATGCTAACAATATTAGCATGTTGCTAGCATGATGTTAAGATGATTGGCATGTTGCTAGCATGATGCTAACATGATTAGCCTGTTGCTAGCATGACTCCAGTGTATTGCCATGGCTTGAAGTCTTCTGTAAATGTCAATCGCTCATCATAATACTCGCTGCTTTTTATTTTGACAGTTTTGATTTCATGGGCAGATGTGATGCCTGAAGCTTGAGTGTGTGTGTGTGTGTGTGTGTAAGACAATTTTCCATGTCCATATGCATGTGAGACTTTTGTGTGCGTGTGTGTGTAAATGAGGTGCTTTTTTTTTTTTTTTTTTTACTTGGATGTGTATGTGTGTACCACTTTTTCCATGTCCATGTGTGTGTGAATGAAAGTTTATAAATTTACATTATATATTCATATTGTCAGTGTGTGTATGTGAAAGACAGACAGACAGATAAACAGTGTTTACATGTCTGTGTTTACGTGTGTGTGTGTGTGTGTGTGTGTGTGTGTTTGAGATATTTTTTACACTTCTGTGTATGAGAATATTTCCCTCGTTCATGTGCGTGTTTTTACTTGTGCATATGTGTGTGTATGTGTGTTTGAGGTAGAGATTATTTTTTACTCGTGCATGTGTGTGCGTGTGAAACCTTTCACTTGTCTACGTGTGTGTCTATAACGGTTGCTATACGTGTAGAACACAGGAATGTCTCGCCAAGAGTCAACTGCTCTACTCCATTAAGTTGAAGTCACACACACACACACACACACACACACACACACCGCCTGTGTCTCTGCTGCTCCTGTATACAGTAATGTGTGTAAATTAGTATTCAGTGCTGAAAAAACCTGCCCGCAGAAACTTACCACACAGACTTATTATGGCTTCATAATCCACTTCCTGTGTGTGGGATGAGACTACGGGCCGGCTCAGTGCACGCTCACCACACACCCTATAGTTTACCTTCTTAAAATAGACAGACAGAAGCGGAAGCAGAGGGCCGGCATGGAGTATTCTGTGTCTGTGTTTGTGTGTCTGTGTTTCTGTGCATGTGTGTGTGTGTGTGTGAGTGTGTGTGAGTGCACATGCCCCCACAGCAGTCATAAATGGTAAAGCTGAGCTGGCAGGCAGGAAGTGATGCGCTCACCTTAAGGTAAGGCTGGGCAGATAAATAGCAGCTCTCTGCATCCCTGACTTCAGCACAAGTGTTGCATCTGCACTTTCCTCGCAACTCAGCAGCACGAGAACAATCATCTGATCACCTCACCGCTCGGATTTACACGGCACGAAAGAAAACAGGTACGAGGCTCACACCTGCATGTCCTTTATCTTTTATTCTTTGCTTTTAAACAACCCTAAACGGTTCCAATTCCCCGTTGCAGGATGAAGCTCGCTTTTCTGATTCTCTGCCTGCTCGCAGCTGCCAGGGCAAATCCCGTGAGTGCATGCGCAACGATAAATATTTACACTAATTAAGTAAGGGAAAAAAAAAAATAAACACACTTTCATCTTACAGATTTTGCCGCAAGTCTCTGTGGAGACGTTGGAGCCCGGATCGAACTCTGTGAGTATTCTCAATCGGCTTTCGCCGTTTATACTCGTCTCATTCGTCGCCCATGATAACACGCTCCCGTTTCTCATCACAGACCTCCTCGATGTCCGGATCTACGGAAGAAAGCAACACCGCAGATCAGGACGTAAGTTCAAGATCTCACTTTTAGAATTTTTTGGAATTTGGATTTCAGTCATGAGTTTTAAAAAATTAACATCGGCAACGTTTTGTACGTTTCATGCTCAGAGCTCGCAGGAAAACACTTCCGAGGACACTGTAAGTGTTACATTTTAATATGTGATATATATATATATATATATATATATATATATATATATATATATATATATATATATACTTCTTGCATTTTTTTGCCTGTAGTTAACACAATGTTTCCAAATTCCTTAACAGACTTCAGAATCCGTGGAGTCGAAATCATCTGAGGAGGTGCGTCAAGAAGTCTAAGATTTGTGTTTGCATTGTTATTGAATGATAACCTGACTTATTAGCTGATTGATTGGTCGATTTGTGCTTGAACAGAGCTCGGAAACAAGCCAAAGCCACTCACTGGAGGAACGGGTAATAATCTCTTTGAAACACTTTGGAGATCGTGATTTATGTTTCTGTGCCTGTATTACCGTAGCTAGTATCTATTTATTATAATATGCTCATTATCTTGGTATTTTGGTGCAGTTTGGCATCGGGGAAGCCGGAATGACGGTCGATGACAGCCAAGGAAGCATAGAGAACATGCGCAAGGTAGGACCGTTTCTTTCGCACTCCAGAGCTAGATACTTTTACGAAGCAGCTTCCTGGAACGTGGAGAGTACAGACGGTTTAGACCGTGATTGAGCAGGGTAGACATGGAAGGAACCTTGACAGGAGCCTTGACCTGCTCTTGATCCTGACACGTTTTAGGGGAATCAATTTTGATCAAATAGTTAATCCTCCAAATGAAAGCTCATACTGACTTCTCCTACAATCTCATTCTCTGCAGAACTTGATTCAAGTCTTCAGCCTGCAAGAGATGAGTTCTGAAGACAACAGCACGTCAGCCAGCCTGTCAAAAGCTATCAGCGCAGAGAGCCAGGAGACAAAATCCAAGAGCATCAGCAGCAGTAGTGAGAGCAGTGAGTCTGTTGAGGGTCAAGGCAGCAATTCAACCAGCAGCGAGAGCAGCGAAAGCAAGGAGAGCAGCGAAAGCAGCGAGAGCAGCGAGTCTGTTGAAAACTCGGAGCAGAACTCCAACAGCAGCAGCAGCAGCAGCAGCAGCAGCAGTGAGAGCAATGAGTCTGTTGAAAACTCGGAGCAGAACTCCAACAGCAGCAGCAGCAGCAGTGAGAGCAATGAGTCTAATGGAAATCAGCAGAAATCTTCGGAAAGCAGCAGCGAGAGCAACAGCGTCGAGAACAAGTCGACAGTCGAGAGCAATGAGAACGACTCCAGTCCCGAGTCCACCGAGTCCGCCAAGTCCACCGAAAGCAAGCAAAGTCAATCAAACGAGTGCCAGCCTGAAGCCGGCAACCAGGACTGCGACAGCGACGAGCACGTCTCCCAGAACGTTGGAGACGACGGAGCCAGCGACAACTTTAGCACCGAGCGCGAGGTCACGTTCAGGAGATGACCGAATACATGCTGATATTCTACTTATAAAGTAAAGTCAAGCAAAGCTAGTGGTAATGAGTCTGTGTGGAAATCCCTGGAGAGTAATATCGTCCCGATAATTAAAGGAATAAGACCTATTTATTAAAAGTAAAAAATATATCTAAAATATCCTCTGTATTCTAGACTAATACATTAGAGAAAACTTGCCGTGTGCATCGTACAGGAGAAATCTGGATGCTGGTTTATTACAACTCAGTGTTGTAGCATGTTTTCAATCGAAGTTTGGCTTTTGATTAAAACTACACTACACCTTTAGGTATCCAGTCTCATCGAGTTCATGTTTATCATTTTAATAATGTATTAAAACACACTACACTCAAGTAACATAAAGAAAGTTCTCACTGTATCACCAGCTGTTTTGTCTCTCTCTCTCTCTCTCTCTCATTGTAACATCTCTCCCTTTTTTTTTTGTTTTGCTTTAAAATGTTTGAATGTACAAGTAATTTCTTTATTTGCCAAAATGATCTTTTAATTTTATATATCTGTAATAGATTGAATTATTTATTATACTTGAATTTGATTTTACATGCAAAACTATGCTATTAAATAAAATAAAATATGGCATACTATTTATGTATTGCACCTGAATTTTATTTCACACACACACACACACACACACACACACACACACACACACACACACACACACACACACACTCTGTCAACTTAAAAGTATATTATAATAATAAATAGATAATTAAATAAGTTCACATAAACATACATAATAAATACTGATAATAACTCACAACCCAATAGGGCTGGGGGATAAAACGATCATGACTCAGCATCGTGATAAAATTCCGGGATAAAATGACATGCTTTAAAAATGTTTACCCTGTATGGATAGATCTTTGGGTTTACATATCAAAGTACAGGGCCATTTCCTACCCCAAAGCATTATTTGAGCTACAGCTGAAGAAAATTCTGGAAAGTCTGAAAAATGAAAAGAACCTGCGAGGGCCACAAAAGCAACGGTAAACACCAACTTGCATGGCTTTCTTTCATCTGCCGCCCATCAATGGGGTCACCACACGCACAGGTTTTAAGCCGGACGCCTTTCCTGACACAACCCTCACATTTTTTTATCCAGGATTGGGACTGGCACTCCACCAATGGCTGGGTAGTACGGGATGTGGCAACCCCCTGATAGCAGAGCTTGAACCCGGATCCTCAGACCCCCAAACCAAAGGACCCGCTCAAACCTGCCTGAGCCAGCACTCACTCTTTCCACCACTCCCTCTTAGTGAACATCAACTTGCATGATCGATCCAAAGTTCAGGACGTTGTCTTTGTCACAAAAAAAAAGGCAACACCGTCTCTGTTATAAGTAAGTGGTTTGGATGTCTTATAGCGGTGAAGCACAAATTAAGCCTGTCTGCACGCATGTGTACACACACCATCACCAACACACAGACAGTTTTGGTCCTGGACCTAGGGTGTAGGGAAAACAAGTTTTGCTGCCTTTTTATTTTTATTACAAGAGGTGTTCAAGTCAAACTGGGACTTTTGATTGCGCAAGATAACAGAGCACAGTTATGAGAGAAAAAGCTCCCTTTATTTCTCTATATAATCCCATGCTACACTAAATTTCCTTCAGGATCAATAAAGGATCTATCTATCTATCTATCTATCTATCTATCTACACACGTGGACAAAATTGTTGGTACCCTTCGGTCAATGAAAGAAAAACTCACAATGGTCACAGAAATAACTTTAATCTGACAAAAGTAATAATAAATAAGAATTCTATGAATGTTAACCAATGAAAGTCAGACATTGCTTTTCAACCATGCTTCAACGGAATTATAAAAAAAATTTAAACTCAAAAACTCATGGAACAGGCCTGGACAAAAATGATGGTACCCCTAACTTAATAGTTTGTTGCACAACCTTTTGAGGCAATCACTGCAATCACACGATTCCTGTAACTGTCAATGAGACTTCTGCACCTCTCTGCAGGTATTTTGGCCCACTCCTCATGAGCAAGCTGCTCCAGTTGTTTCCGGTTTGAAGGGCGCCTTTTTCAGACAGCATGTTTCAGCTCCTTCCAAAGATGCTCAATAGGATTGAGGTCAGGGCTCATAGAAGGCCACTTTAGAATAGTCCAATGTTTTCCTCTTAGCCATTCTTGGGTGTTTTTAGCTGTGTGTTTTGGGTCATTGTCCTGTTGCAAGACCCATGACCTGCGACTGAGACCCAGCTTTCTGACACTGGCCAGCACATTTCTCTCTAGAATCCCTTGATAGTCTTGAGATTCCATTGTACCCTGCACAGATTCAAGACACCCTGTGCCAGATGCAGCAAAGCAGCCCCAGAACATAACAGAGCCTCCTCCATGTTTCACAGTAGGGACAGTGTTCTTTTCTTCATATGCTTCATTTTTCCGTCTGTGAACATAGAGCTGATGTGCCTTGGCAAAAAGTTCCATTTTTATCTCATCTGTCCATAGGACATTCTCCCAGAAGCTTTGTGGCTTGTCAACATGTAGTTTGGCATATTCCAGTCTGGCTTTTTTATGATTTGTTTTCAACAATGGTGTCCTCCTTGGTCGTCTCCCATGTAGTCCACTTTGGCTCAAACAACGACGGATGGTGCGATCCGACACTGATGTTCCTTGAGCATGAAGTTCACCTTGGATCTCTTTAGAAGTCTTTCTGGGCTCTTTTGTTACCATTCGGATTATCCGTCTCTTTGATTTGTCATCAATTTTCCTCCTGTCGCCACGTCCCGGGAGGGTGGCTACAGTCCCATGGATCTTAAATTTCTGAATAATATGTGCAACTGTAGTCACAGGAACATCTAGCTGCTTGGAAATGGTCTTATAGCCTTTACCTTTAACATGCTTGTCTATAACTTTCTTTCGAATCTCCTGAGACAACTCTTTCCTTCGCTTCCTCTGGTCCATGTTGAGTGTGGTACATACCATGACACCAAACAACACAGTGACGACCTGGAGCCCTATATATAGGCCCACTGACTGATTACAAGATTGTAGACACCTGTGATGCTAATTAGTGGACACACCTTGAATTAACATGTCCCTTTGGTCACATTATTTTCAGTATTTTCTAGGGGTACCATCATTTTTGTCCAGGCCTGTTCCATGAGTTTATTTTTTTAAATAATTCTGTTGAAGCATGGTTGAAAAGCAATGTCTGACTTTCATTGGTTAACATTCATAGAATTTTTTTTTATTATTACTTTTGTCAGATTAAAGTTATTTATGTGACCATTGTGAGTTTTTCTTTCATTGACTGAACGGTACCAACAATTTTGTCCACGTGTGTATCTACCTACCTACCTACCTATCTAAAGCACTTATCCCAGTGTTTTTCTAGTGTTCAAATACCATCAAGGTAGGTCTTTAATGATTTACATGTTTTACTGTGGCTAAGAGTCTCATTACTGTACTGTGCTTCCTGTGTGTCTTGTAAACGTTCTAGCTAATGTGCTTACTGAGACTGAGACGCTCCTGGCAGCTTTTAAGGTAGACTGTTTGCTTGCGTGTTACTCAGTGTATGAGTTAATGCTGTGACTCAATCTACACCTTAAAATTTAAGTACAAGCACACAGATCATTTCATTCGTTCATGTTTCGTTCTCTTGCAGGACAAAGAAATTATGAACTTCTGCTGAATTATTGGGATATTCATTCTTCTCACTTGGAGTAAAAACTGATGAAGCAAGCTGTTCCCATTGCATTTTTAATACATATTTCTAAACTTTTAAAGTGTCTGTAAAGTTCACTGCCCTGACAGAAACTTATAATAGTTATCACAGCATTTGGTTTGATTTTGACTATTTTATTAAGCATGTTTGTTTACTTTGTTTTTGCTATTCCATATTTATTATTATACATTTTTCAAGCATTTAACTAATAATCCGCATTTCGTCAGGCTTTAGTCATTATCAGGAGACTCTTCAATCTGGCGACATTATCAAAATATACTGTAGACTGTGACAAATATTAATCACCCAGCGCTATCACCAGTTCTTTAATTTTAATATGGCAAAATCTGCCATTTAGTAATACATAATTTCCATGTGTGCTATAAATAAAAGGACTGTATGGTGTGTAATAAGCGCTTTAAACTTGACAGTATAATCTGCACATAAAAATCTAGTAACTCATCGATTTGAAGCCAATTAACCTTGCCAGGTCATCAAAAAAGAAAAAAAAATCTATGTTTATTGTGTAAATGTTTCCGTGAAGGAATAAATCATTGTCTTGGTGAAAAGATATATTTTTTTCTTTGCCTGTATCACTCCTGTCTATCTGTCTACCTTTCTGTACTTGTGACTCTGTCCGTGTGTATAATCATCCTTCATGTGGGTTAGGATGTGGTCAAATGCGCGCTTTCACTCTGTACCTCCACTCAGACCGCAAGAGCTGTGAGAGTAAGCATCATTATGATCCTAAAATAACAGGTTCCTTAATCGCAACCCTCTAGCACTTTAGACTCCTCCAACTCAAAATACGCCTTAAACCAATTTTCTCAAAGGAAAAAAAAAAACAGTTATTAACTCTAGAAATTCAGTTTACCTGTAAAATGCTGTGTTAAATAAATTACAGTGTTATGTTGCTCAGCACATGAAATGTATATGACAGTGATGAGCTCTTTTTGTAAAAAAAAAAAAAAAATATATATATATATATATATATATATATATATATATATATATATATATATATATATATAATAGTAATTGTATACCAGGAGGAGTTCATCATGGACTTAACATGGTCCAGCTGTAAATTTCACCACAGTCCTAGACCAGAAATGGTCCATTATTTATATGAGTTGGTTTCTTGGTATATTAGCTTCATTTTACCAGCTTATTCTGACCTCAGGCAGAACTCATTTATAAGTTTAGTTTTACCGATACGACACAGACTTTACTATTTGTTTTTAAAGCTGCAAACTCCTGAACATACCTTGAGGTCCTCTGAAAGTCAAACTAATGGAATATTTATTCAGAAAATATTCGATCGATTGATTGATTTTACTTCCTTAAAGTCCTGGATTATTACTTAGTTAATAAAATTTTTATGGCATTGGTGACTCAGTTGTAGGTTCCTCGTCTGCCATCTGGAAGTCCCAGGTCCAATGCCCAAACCCCAGCCAGTCTCAAGCCCAGATGAAAATGGGAGGGTTGCATCAGGAAGGGCATCCGGTGTAAAACCTGGGTGCAGATCGGACAGTCCTCTGTGGCGCCCCCTCGACGGGAGCAGCCCGAAAGGTGACAACTTGAAGTGTGTTATTCTTGAAGTGTGTTATTCGGTAACTATTTCTGATACGATGGATACAAATCAAAAGATGTCAATTTGAACATGCTGTGCGTTCAGAAACTGATTCAAGATGATTTGAGATAAAAGCTACAGTAACAGTTAGAAACAAAACTGAGCAAAAAAGCATCCCAAAATGAACTAACCCAACCTTGAAGCGAGCACAGAGGACCACACTGGTATCTAAATATACAAAGGCATAAAATATACACCGCATCTCTACATCCTGAGATTCCCAATTTTATTTCTTGTGCTTACAAGGCACATCTGATGCCATTTATAATGAAATGTAATCAACTGTTATTCTTTTCTTATGACAGATCAATTAAACAGGTGAGGGGTCAAACTGGGACTTTTGATTGTTATTCACAGATGTACAGTATGCCATTCTTTAAAATGTGCTTTTCAAGTATTCAAAAGTCTCATCACCGTACGTGCCCGACGTCTTCTGTAAATGTCAGGTTTTATGCCTTCATTCAAAGAAATTCAGAAATTTTATCCTAAGTCCTTGTTTGACTTGAACCTAACTTTTTCAATTCTAGTTGGTTCGTGTCCTCTTTGGACTGACCTGAAAACACATCATGTTTGGACCAGTGTTGCTCCAACTCGTCATCAAAGCTGCAACTGCACTGTTCATTATGAAGCTCTTCGTTAGCTTAATTAGCACATTGCCTTGCTTTGCCTCTCTGCCACAGAGATGATTGTTAGTAATTTTACTGTCTGGTTCGGCAGAACCACCACAAAAGAGAAGGTTAACTGGCAGGGCACTGTGCGGTCAGCGCAAAAGATCCCAGCCAACGTCTTTTACATCCGAATTTTACCATTTTATGTATAAGCTTCTGGAGACTCAAAAATTTGTAGACCATGCTTAAAATTCAGGTATATGCCAGGAAGGTTCAAGGTTCATGGTTTGTATTCGGCAATACCACTATATGTGCAGACATACCGAGGAACTGAAATCTCTTCTCTTTCTCAAGTGTTTACATTGACAATGCAATATAAAAAGTTTATATCGAAATATCAGCAGTCAGTGCAATATAGAAACAGGTGTAGTTTGCAAACAGTACAGCAGTGTACTTGTAATAAATAGATATAAATAAACCTCGTAAATATATCTCGTAAACATCTGAATGAATATGCATCTGAGTAAACATAAACAGTGAATTTTGTTCATATACAACTATACGTCCAAGGATCCGATATACTTCAGGTGCAAATACATACATCTAAATATACGGGAACATTCTGAGGTTCGAGGTATAAAGGCATTTGTAAGGCGCAAGACAGATAGCAACAGTATGACTGTAGCCACAAGAGCACTGTAGTGTAAGAGTGCAAACAGTGTCAGATTTAAAGATATGTACATGTGATCTTTTCTTTTTATTTTTTTTTTAATTTTAAACAGGTCCATGTGTGCAGTGTTCTGCAGAGCGTATAAAGTCTTATGTGCAATTAAACTCAAGGTCCTGGGTTCGATTGCCACATCGGTTCTGTGTGCATGGAGTTTGCATGTTTTCCCTGTGCTTGGCGAGTTTCCTCCAGGATCTCCGGTTTCCTCCCACCAGTCCAAAAACATGCAGATATATATATATATATATATATATATATATACACCCTATAGAGTGCTGCAACATGTTTGGAAACTTGATGAAATATCCTCTAAGGTGCCATTACATCCGAGGAAAAGTATGGAAAAGCCCTTTAGGTTGCAGCTGACACAGCGGTTAGTAATTTAACTGTCTGTTTCGGCTCAACCACCACAAAACATGGGTAATTGGCAGAACACCATGCGGTCAGCAGAGAACATCCCTTACTTCTAAATCATACTAAATTACTTCTGTCTACTTCCATGGTGACATATTGCAACATTTAAAAAAAAAAAACTACATACAGGCACAACAGGCATAAATGTTTGAAACAAGATTAGAAGGAAGAAAGGAAATGCATTTTAGGATGTTAAATAAAACGTGGGTGGAGCCTACTACAAGAAAACAAGTAAACTAAAACAATACCATGAAGCCAAAATTATTATTATTATTATTATTATTATTATTATTATTATATTAAAGGGTGTTGTAACAGAAATGTGATTCAATTCTTTCACTAACCACATATTGAAAAACATATGAACTTTTAACAAAATTCTAAATTATTCAAGCAATGTAGACAGAAATTAGGACATATTTCAGCACTGGTAGACTGGAGTGGTGGGGGAGGGGGGGGGGGGGGTGACAAGGGTTGAGTAGAACATGGCAAAGAAATGATTGTCCAAAAGCCGGGAAAAAAAAAAAGAACAGCGTGGAATCACAGAGGAAAAACTGCTGCCCTTGAAATGGAAAAAACACAATGAAATGCCCACAAGGGTGCGACTTTGTGTGAGGAAATGCAGTGAAATGCTCTCTAGGGATTTCATATAAATATATATATATAACATGTTTAATCACACATAGTTCCTAGAGGGAACTTTTCCATCTTATCCAATTTTCTTATACATACATTTTATATTCTATATTTTATTTTATTTTATTCTCTTAGTCAATTTTTACTTATATATATTTTTCTCAAATTTACTTTTTTGTTCAAATATTTATTTCCTTTATAGATATTCTTTCTTATTCCTTCTTAGATAAGTAACTTTTTTTCTTTTTTTTTTTTTTCTTTCTTGTTCTAAGGTCAGGGCAGTTGCCTAAGCATTTCACTGCATATCGTACTGTGTAGGATTGTGTATGTGACAAATAAAATTTGAATTTGAATTTGATTTGAATTTTCTTATACATGACTGCCTCCTGGAAGGCATTTAACCACATGTATTTACATGTGGCTGCAGCCTAGAGGGCATATCACCCTGCTTTCTCTCAAATATACAGTACAGACCAAAAGTTTGGACACACCTTCTCATTCAAAGAGGTTGAATTTGTATTATGGCAAGAAAGAAAGCAGCCAAGTAAAGAAAAACGAGCGGCCGTCATTAC
Source organism: Clarias fuscus (assembly GCA_030347435.1). Classification (NCBI taxonomy): domain Eukaryota; kingdom Metazoa; phylum Chordata; class Actinopteri; order Siluriformes; family Clariidae; genus Clarias; species Clarias fuscus. The sequence continues at coordinate 4,485,980 of CM059211.1, read as the reverse complement.
TTTAAGAAATGAAGGTCAGTCGGTCCGAAACATTGGGAAAACTTTGAAAGTGTCCCCAAGTGCAGTCACAAAAACCATCGAGCGCTACGAAGAAACTGGCTGACATGCGGACCGCCCCAGGAAAGGAAGACCGAGAGTCGCCTCTGCTGCGGAGGATAAGTTCATCCGAGTCACCAGCCTCAGAAATCGGCGGTTAACAGCAGCTCAGATCAGAGAGCAGGTCAATGCCACACAGAGTTCTAGCAGCAGACACATCTCTAGAACAACTGTTAAGAGGAGACTGTGTGAATCAGGCCTTCATGGTAGAAGATCTGCTAGGAAACCACTGCTAAGGACAGGCAACAAGCAGAAGAGACGTGTTTGGGCTAAAGAACACAAGAAAGAAAACTCGCTGAATGAGAAGAACTTTTGGTCTGTACTGTATATGCCATCAAGGAGGCAGCTATGTGTGAGGTAATGTCATGAAATGCCCTCTATTAAACAGTTATTTGAGAGGAAACATGATAAAATACCCACTAAGTTGAAGCTTCTTGACAGGAATGAAACATAGTGGATGCCAACTGCCGGTAAACACCAAGAAGACAAAACAAATGTGATGTAGTAGGGGGTATTTATGTATGAGTAAATGTGAAGAAATGCCCTTAGGGTGAATCAATGTGTAAGGAAATGTGACAACATGCCCTTTCGGAAGCAGCTACTGTATTTGTTTTTTGGGGGGGGGGGGGGGGGGGGGGGGGAATTATATATGATTAAATGCCTTCTGTGGGGCAGCTACTGTATTTAAGAGAAAACAGGATGAAATACCCTCTAGGTCAGCTACATGAAAAGAAATGTAATGAAATTCCCTCAAGGGGGCAGCTACTTGCTGATATGTGTGAAATGTGACATATGTGCTTTTTCAGTGGAGAATATGTATTTCAATACCGTATATGAAGAGAAAGAGAAAACGAGATAAAATACCCTTTAGGTGACCCAAACCAATAGGAAAAGCACGTAAATACCCAGCAGAAATATCTCATTATATGGATGATGGGTGAATGTCTCGTATGATTAATTAAGAAAATAAAAATATATAATAAGGGGGGAAAGTTTCAAGCATATATTTTAGGATCTAACTGAAGAGTTAGAAAATCTGAGGCCAAAATCTGTATTCCATTCCAGACATGGAATCTAGGGTTCATAATTACTGGTGCGCTTTCCTAGTACCTACCAGAAGGTGGCAGCAAAGCTACTAAACTTGTGCAGACATAATTCCCCTGACTACTGAGGGACTTTCTGAAATTGCATCACTGTGTGTTTTACAAATAAAGCATAAAAGGTTCTGTGTTGATATAAAAAGCTGTGATGCAGCCATTTTAAGATTGCTAATTACGCTAGATATAAAATGACTGTTTTACAGGACAATCTTCAGATAGTGGAGTAAGCCTGAGCGTCATTTACAGTCTAGACGCTGAGTGATTCAAGATAATGAAAGGCATTATGGGGCTATTATGCAAAGCCGTGGCTCTCAGCTGCGGCTCAGGGAGCTCCCCGCACCTCAAGTAGCTGTGTTTTTCCCACTGCTAACAACCCCAAGTCGCCTTGTTTGATCATTAACCGAGTGTTTTTTGATTTTCGTTTGGGAAATTTTAAAACGGCATGCCGGAGCCTGAGAAACTGAAAGTCCTATTAGCTCAAGACAAACGTGGCATGATACACGGTGTTTCAAAATACATTTGATTTTTAATTATATCAGCTCTACACTCTGATACAGTGTTTTATTAATATACTTCTGGCATGTTCTCATTTCTGAACAGTAACCGTTAATAGCTCATAGGGCCTAAAAAAGTTCAAAACATGTCCAAGTGCTAAAGTTTTTTGGAATAACTTCAAGTAAGAGAAAAAGAACATCTGGTGAGGAAATGGCTTTAAGGTGTAAGTGATACAACACTGAAATTAATTATAGATTGATTTTAATTTATTTAGGATTTTTATTTGATTTCATTCATTAAAAAAAAAAAAATCACGTGCTATAAAAGGGGAAAAACACCTCTGGATATGTTGTTATGGAAAAGTAATCTACGTCAGAATGGAAACAGAACTATGTTACTGGCTCACATCACACCACCCTATTGTTGACAACTTTGCTACAATAGCACACCCCTTTACACCAGGATATTAATCCTTGCGTAACTGCACAGATAACGAGGAGAAACAGAAAGCACAGCAGAATGGAACCTTAAATGAGAAAAGGAAACGTATAATCATAACGCTGAATAAGCAAGGCTAAAACAGGGAGGCATTATAAAGAGAAATATTCAACTATACTGTATAGGTATCCGAATACATAGGATTCGGCCTACGATATACCACATAGTACAGTGTGATAGCAGATAACCGTGTCATTTTTAAGCCAACATTATTTCCTCAATTTAAAGAACACTGACTTTGCTTGGTTTTGCTTCTCTCGTGCTTTCTGCAACTTGTGTTGAATGTGTCACCAAAACCCGAATCAGCTGATTCGTATCTGACTAATTTGACACTATGAACGTTAGAAGAAAGGGCCATTTTATCCTAAAATCAAAATGAATGAAAAAGGTAGCAAGAACGTACATGTGTGACTGAGTATTTCACACAACCCCTTATTAGCCTTTCATATTCCAAAGAGTTATGCAAGTGAAAGTATCAAGTGCTATGTCCAAATTTAGTTAAAAGTGGAAGTTGCAGGTTAAAATGATAGTTTCAGGTAAATGTAGTGAAGGATTTAAAACAGCTACTTTTTTTTATACAATTAAGGCAAGGGATCATATTTTCATTTATTTATTTATTTATTTATTTATTTACATCCAGACTATGGACTCAAACAATCTTTCATGGCTATAATAGTTTATGCATATAATTAAACTCGTGGCAGTACAAATCATTTTCCCGCACCTCGTCCCGGACAACCCCACAGCTTGCATATTTTCGTGTTTTCCTTGCACATTACACCACTTTGACTCAGGAAGGGCTCATAATTAGCAGATGAGTTTCAATATGATGTTGTAACATGGAAAGCACGGTTACAGGACAGAGGTCACCAGGACTAGGGTTGGGAAACTGCGTCCTGGTTTGTTTTTGTTGTCGCTGTGCTGTTCCTGTCAAGCTTAGCTGTGACTAGGTCTGTGACTTTTTAAAAAGTTGATATAACCCATGACTGTTGAATTTGAGTTAATAGAATTGTGTCAAAAATCCATTACTAGCTTGCAAATTACAGTTATAGATAGATAGACAGACAATGAACCTGAGCGGCCTGAACAGAGCCCCGAACTGAACTCCACAGACAGACAGACAGACAGACACACAGACAGACAGACACACAGACAGACTTTTACAGTTATAATTAAATTAGGTAGCAAAATAATGCTATAACTTCAAATAGCTCAGGGATCTTTGTGAAGAAAACATGCAGCCATTAGTGTTAGGTTTTTAAAGCAGGTGCGGGATGACTCACTTATTAAAGGTCTACATATCACATGATTTAAAAAGATTAGCTTGGCAGAGTAGAAAAATAATAGCATCGGGTTTTGAGGCAAGTGCACTTGTCTTTTTTTAGATGTCACACATTACACATACTATATATACCACCGTCACACACTAGTATGAGTCAACCGAAATGAGCAAAAACCTAAACAAGTACTAAACTAGACCATTCTTAAAAATAGATAGATGGAAAGATCAATTCGGTAGCACAGATGAAGAAATGAGCTACTGTATCTATCAAATTGCAGTTCAGATAGAAAACAAACAGACAAAATAATTTCTGATAATAATAATGTATAGCTAAACGATAGTGTTTAAGTAGCATTAAAAAAAAGCTAAACTAGCTGGAAAACTGGTTCAGACAGACAGATAGAAAGACAGACAGACAGACTGCTTGATTGATTGATTGATTGATTGATTGATTAAGAAACTGTTGGTACAATTAACTTTAAGAAAAATATAGCTGAACATATCACATGATTTAAAAAGATTAGGTTGGCAAGGTAAAAAATATAAGGCAAGTTATATTTTGAGGCAAGTTTATCTGCCTTTTATAGATGTCACACATTACACATACTATATATACCACTGTCACACTAATATGAGTCAACTGAAATTAACAAAACATAATCAAGTACTAGACTGAACCATTCTTAAAAATAGATAGATGGAAAGATCAATTCGGTAACACACATTAGGAGTCTATATTGAAAAAAAATAATACAGATGACGACTATGTAGCACGACTATGTAGCAAATTGTAGTTCAGATTGATAGTGTTTCCAGTGTTTAATGTTAATGTTTAATGTTAGTGTTTAGTGTGGTTAATGTTAATGTTTAGCATCAGTGCTCGATGTTGGTTTTTAGCGCCAGTGTTTAAGGTCAGTTTTAGTGCCAGTGTTTAATGTTAGTCTTTAATGTTAGTGTTTAGTGTGGTTGAAGTTAGTGGTCAACGTTAGTTTTTAGTGGCAGTGTTTAATGTTAGATTTAGTGCCAGTGTTTAATGTCAGTTTTAGTGGCAGTGTTTAATGTTAGTGTTTAATGTCAGTGTTTAATGTTAGTGTTTAGTGTGGTTAATGTTAATGTTTAGCATCAGTGCTCTATGTTGGTTTTTAGCGCCAGTGTTTAATGTCAGTTTTAGTGCCAGTGTTTAATGTTAGTATTTAATGTTAGTGTTTAGTGTGGTTAATGTTAATGTTTAGCATCAGTGCTCTATGTTGGTTTTTAGCGCCAGTGTTTAATGTCAGTTTTAGTGCCAGTGTTTAATGTTAGTGATTAATGTTAGTGTTTAGTGTGGTTAAAGTTAGTGTTTGACGTTAGTGGTCAACGTTAGTTTTTAGCGCCAGTGTTTAATGTCAGTTTTAGTGCCAGTGTTTAATGTTAGTGATTAATGTTAGTGTTTAGTGTGGTTAAAGTTAGTGTTTGACGTTAGTGGTCAACGTTAGTTTTTAGTGCCAGTGTTTAATGTTAGTATTTAATGTTAGTGTTTAGTGTGGTTAATGTTAGTGTTTAGTGTCAGTGCTCTATGTTGGTTTTTAGCGCCAGTGTTTAATGTCAGTTTTAGTGCCAGTGTTTAATGTTAGTGATTAATGTTAGTGTTTAGTGTGGTTAAAGTTAGTGTTTGACGTTAGTGGTCAACGTTAGTTTTTAGTGCCAGTGTTTAATGTTAGTATTTAATGTTAGTGTTTAGTGTGGTTAATGTTAGTGTTTAGTGTCAGTGCTCTATGTTGGTTTTTAGCGCCAGTGTTTAATGTCAGTTTTAGTGCCAGTGTTTAATGTTAGTGATTAATGTTAGTGTTTAGTGTGGTTAAAGTTAGTGTTTGACGTTAGTGGTCAACGTTAGTTTTTAGCGCCAGTGTTTAATGTCAGTTTTAGTGCCAGTGTTTAATGTTAGTGATTAATGTTAGTGTTTAGTGTGGTTAAAGTTAGTGTTTGACGTTAGTGGTCAACGTTAGTTTTTAGTGCCAGTGTTTAATGTTAGTATTTAATGTTAGTGTTTAGTGTGGTTAATGTTAGTGTTTAGTGTCAGTGCTCTATGTTGGTTGTGTCAGTGGGTTTTGAGGCGAGTGAATGGCGAGTGTTTTGAGATATCACCGACATTAAAGGGTTAAAACCTCGAGTAAACTTCAGGCTAGTTTAAGCAGAGCATTAAAATGACAATGTAAAGGTGAAAGTCGCAGCCATGCAGCCGAGCACGACAGGCTCGAACAGGGAAGAGGAAGCGCATCTGCGGACGTGTCAAGTAAAGTCCAGATATGTGGCTCGACAATTAGCGGAAGAAATATACATTCACCATCGTAGAAAAGAAGAAGAAAAAAAAACCGAGCTGTCATGTGTAAAATGTTCTCCGCTGTTCGAGTAAAGGAGCCGCGCGGAGTTGGTGTGCTGGCGGAGGGGGAAGTCCCTCAGGAAATCCCCGCAGCGCGAGCAGCATTTACAGCCTGAAAAACTCCTGCGCTTCTCTTTACAAAGCCATGAAGCCACCACACCGACCTGAGGAGAAATATCAGACATTTATGGAATAAGTAAAGGTAGACGGCAACAAAGTAGCTCTTGGTTGTGTTTGTGTGTGTGTGTGTGTGTGCGCGCGCATATATCAAAAGAAGAAGAAACAACAAAAGGAAAGAAAACATAAAAGGCGGATATCAAAAGATGGAGGACGACGTTACGAAATTGCGTAGCTGCGCCACTTTGAACACTTTTTATCATGAAACTCAACACGAGATTGCGAATTTAGGCAAACAGATTGTATCCCGAGACGGAATTATATCGGACCTGAAAGCCAGACTGACTAAGTACGAGAGGACGCGTGTGGCAGTTGAAGGAGAAGAACCTTGCTTGGTTGGACCATCCAAGTCTCTAGTGGAGAGCTTGTGTCGAGAAAACTTCATACTAACCCAGAAGCTGAAAGACACAGAAGTGGACTCGGCACAGAAACTGGAGGCAAGCAAAAGAGTGAGTAACCTTCATTTTATATATCGATTTAAACCCGACTTCATCATAAGGATGTATTATTAGTTCTCCTTTTTTCTTTCTTTCTTTTTTTTTTTTTTAAGTAACACACAGGATACCCTGCACCATTATCACACCAGGCTTCTGTATTCCAGATGTTCCTTATCTCTGGGTGGAATCATCAAGGGTGCCTTTACTTTAGAATTTTCACCAAGAAACCAGGGTATTAAAAAAGCGTCATAACGCCATTATAGGACCGTATTAACCACTCATGTCTCTTGAAAGCTTTAAAGGCTCACCACATGCACCTTCTTAGTTAGGAATAACACACATGAATGGTACTGTACCAGTCAGGATTTAGGCCTCATCACGGCGCAGGTACAGCGCTGGTTAAAGTGGTCAAACTGGCCTCTGATCAGGGTTGTGTCTGTTTGCTTGACCTGAGGTTCGGATGATCTGATCATTTTGATTTAGACATATTTAAATGCACATTACGTACTCCTTTCCCTTTGATTCTGTAAAGCTGCTTTGCGACAATGATGATTGTTAACCAAATAAAATTCAACTGAATTGAGTTAGAACGTCTCACGATACATCATTTATATTTACTCATTCAGCTGATGCTTCGATCCAGCAGATCAAGAGTTAAAGGTATTGCTCAAACATGTATAAGGAGGCAGCCTGGCAATGCGGGGGTTTGAACATGCGACCCTCTACTCAGTAACCAAATTCCGTCTAACCACTCAGCCATCACTTCTTGATTGCTTAACCATCATCAAGGTGACGAGGAGAATATGTAGATTTTTTTTTTTTTTACTCTTGTTGTTTAGAGTCCTGACCCACCAGCACTATGCATTTTATTTTGGGTAACGTAGACTAATTCTGTGACTTCCTACAGGAGATCCAAAGCCTGCAGCAGAAGCTGAGGGAGAAGGAGCAGATGCTGGAGTGGCCTGAGCACGAGAAGGAGCGCGAGATCCAGCGCCTGAGAGCCAGCCTGACAGCACGAGACCGGGAGCAGGCCACCAGGCATGTCCTGTGCAACTCCTTGGCTGATGAGGCAGAGCAGCTCAGGGGCCAGTTAGGAGCCACGGTACGAGTGTGTGAGGAGCTATTGGGGAGGCTGGAGAAGCAGAAGAACCTGTCAGGCATTGTGGAGCATAAGACCCAGGTCAATGAGATGTGTAGTTGAAAATATACATTTTTTTTTTTTTTAAACAGATCTCGCAACTGCATGTCTATAAATTACATAATTAATATAAAGATATTAAACTCTTATTTAAAACTTAATAAATTTAAATCCTTTTTCTCCCCCCTCATCAGGCGACCGAATCCTCCGAGGCCGTTCGACTGAAAGGCATTATCGATAAGTTACAGGAGGAGAACCAGCAGCTGAAAAACAGAGTGTCTTATGTAAGACACTTCACTCAACTTTACACTTTCGAAAGCGTCTTCCTGTCATTCCTCTAAAACATTGCAATGCTTCCTTTCCTGATACAGGTGGAAAATCTGAACTCAAAGTGGCAGAAGTACGACGTGAGCAGAGAGGAGTACGTCAGGGGCTTGTGTCAGAAACTGAAGGAGGCCAGTGGCGGGACATCAGCAGGAACCATGAGTCTGTACCAGCAGGAGATCAACCGTCTGAACGGACTGCTGGAGGAGAAGATGCGGGAATGTGACAGGCTCAGCCGGGATACGGACGATCGCACGCAGAGAAGCAAGGAGCGCATACAGATGCTGGAACAGCAGGTCATTAAGAAAACATGTGTTCCATACAAGCTCTGTTCATTTCACGTAATCCAAATCACAGGCTTTAAAGCAAAGTTCTTGTTGAGTGCCTAAACAGTAGCTCTGTGCTATATGACTGGGTGATATGATGATAAACAGTATGTTTTATATCTAAAATTTATTTGTATTTTTTTGGGGGGGGGGGATTGAAAAAATCAGTAGTTATATTTCTTTATTTAGTATTTATGTGCCATATCTTACTGCCCTTATTCAGGTGCTCGCTTACGTCGAAGACTTTAAGTCAGAGAGAGCGGACAGAGAACGGGCTCAGAGCAAAATTATGGACCTACAAGACGAAGTGGCGCGACTGCAGACACAAATCCGAGCGCAGGCAAGTGGGTTAGCATCGTCCCTACAAAAAGAAAAAAATTCTAATAAATAATCTTATACAATCCACATATACGCGGTCTTGTAATCATATCAAAGTTTACATAAAACTGTGTTTTCTGCATTTGCACTTACAGTCAATTTAATCTGGTCATTACGCAGAATTCCAGAGAAGCCACTCCATCACGGCGGATCCTCCACAGCTTAAAGAAAACAGGTCGCAAGCAGACTGAAGCAGTCGAGCCTCTATTACGGAACAGCCCCCCGGACTCGAGCGCCCGGCGGCCGAACACTCAGTTAGCAGCATCCGGGGTGTCTGATCTGCAGTGCCCGCTATGCTTCACAGTGTACGATGAAAATCACACGGACGAGTACATGAACCATTGGGAGGAGTGCGCCAAACTTTGAACTCTGCTCATTTCACACTCACACCTCAAGACAAGATGCACTACAGAAGTGTGTGGAAGGCAACGTGTAAAGGTACAACTATGGACAAGAACAAACATTGGGACAACTAACTTTCACATCAGGATGGGTATAAAAACTCAGACTGGACTTAAAAAAAAAAAAAAAAGACAAAAAAAAAAAACGTATCAGCCATTTTAGGGATTTATTACAACTCTCGAACAGGAATTGAAACAGGAACGCTCAGGTTCTCTGAGCGCTTCAAGCGCTGAGCTAAGATGGGTCATTCCTGATTCATCTGATTCATTCTGACGTCACTCATCGGGTCCACAGAGTTGCATGGCACAGATATATATTTGTATTCATACCACAGTCGTTCTGGTCCTGGTTGGTCGAAAGGTGCTGATTCATTTTCTGTAACAGCAGCTCTCACGGTAGTGCTGACAATCAGACAAATCACAGGTTTATATTAATGCTCTCATTCTAATATCATTCTTAACAAAGTTATTCTGCCAGGAAAACCTGCAGGAGGATCCAAACGTTTATGGAAGGAGTCTCCAGTGTCGGCTTTCCAGAGGAGCGTAAGCTTTATGGTTTCTCTTTAAGATGACAGACTGCATAATTGTAATTTTGTCTCATTTGCCGAGAAAGAGGAATAAGACAAGCTGGTATGGGAAAGACGAACATTTATAGCTGCTATAACATAAGTGATAATAAGTACTCGTTTCACGGACGTTCGACAATAAACGTAACTATAAACCGGAAATAAAAATAAATAAATAAAAAAAACGTGGAAAAACCGCTGTGGTATAAGAGGAATAAACCACTTTGTACTGTTATTGGAAAGTAAGCATGGTCAGAGTGATATCATGACTGTACTTCATTACGCCACCCTGGTATTGATTATTTTCCGATAACAGCACACCCCCAGGTGTTTTATTTCTAACACATGTGCTGTCATCATACTGCAAATGTATCAGCCTATCCCTAACTGATATATATATTCCATTTTTTTTTTGCTTCTTTTTTTTTTTTTTTATATAGGATGCTTAATTATATAATTAATATTTATGTTTTTTAAATGTATAATTAAAGTCATGGGTTTTTTATTTTCTTCTGGCTTGTTGGAACACAGTTGTAAACTGATTTCTGTACCAAGTGCAAAAAGCTCATTTTATTTGAGTTAATATTATTATTATTATTATTATTATTTCTAATTCGTAGTCAGATTTCTACAATCCACACTCAGTTGCTTGATATACCTCAGTGAGTGTCTTTTTGTGGACTTGTGAACTTACAGCACTTTCATTTGACTTTTTAAAAAAAAAATTTTTATGTATCTAATGTAAAATAATGACATATAGGCATTTTATTATACATGAGCTTTTCATAAAGGCAAAATCAATTTACTTCCCTTTCAAGGTGCTATTTCTTTTTAAATATTGTGAATTAATATAAATTTGTGTTATATTTCTTATACAATGATTATATATGTATATATATATATATAATCAATTAAGGCTTAACAACTTAATTTGTGTTAATTTGTGATTATTACACATAGCAAGAATGTACGTAGAGCACAGTAATGGATTTGAGTGCTTTATGTAATCCTGCACGCACACCTTCATAAATGTGTCTCGGTGAAGTAAGCGGTGGTGTAGCTGTGCGGCGCTGATCAGACTCGGAGGCGTCGTTTTGACTGTTAGGTACTTGCCATTTGATCGCCTCTACAGTCGAAAACATTTCTAGTTCTAAGTAAGAAAGGAAGTTCCCTACATCCTGGTAAGATGAGACATGAAAGCGGCGAGTCTCAGTCTGTGTAACACCATGGCCTACAATTTCAACACGTTTGAAGCTAAAATAATAACAGCCATGAAATAATATCTTTATGCGAAGGGGGGGGGGGGGGGAGAGGGAAGAGATCATGTGTCTAAAGGTTTATTTTTGTAATAAAAGGTGTGCATTTTTCAGAAAATTGACTCAAGATTATTTTGCCAGTAGTGTGTTTTGTATCAAATAAGGAACTGGGGGGGAAAGGGAAAAGAAAAAGTCCCATAAATACTGTAATGATGATGGTGAGGGTAAGATCATGTGACAGCAGGTACAGTCATAGAGAGAGCATTTGGACTTTGGTTGCCGTGGGGGTTAAGAATGTATGATAGGGTCTTTGGGAATGAGTCAAAATTGGTGAAGTCCCAACAAGAAAGGGAATATGTGACAGTTCCGGATTTACGGAGATATCCGGCCAGTTCCCATGAGGTTTATTAGTTTGTTTGTTTATTTATTTATTTTATAAAGGTAAATGTTTTTTTTTTTTTTTTTTTTTTTTTACAAACTAAGTTTTAATGTATGCAAAGCCTAATGAGTTAGAATGAGATTTATAACTATGTCTCTGGAAGGTCCTCACAAAGATAATAAGACGTGTGTGTGTGTGTGTGAGAAAGAGAGTGTGTATTGGAAAGCCCCTTCCTGACTAGCTGAAGTGGATTCCCAGCTGCTCCAATCAACAGTGTAAAAAAAGTGCCATCTATTTAAAGTTTGAGCAGGAGATTGTGGATTTAGAGGAATGTATATATATATATATATATATATATATATATATATATATATATATATAGAGAGAGAGAGAGAGAGAGAGAGAGAGAGAGAGAGAGAGAAGCAGACATATGAGTAAGTGTGTGCAAGAAACTGTGGTGTACGTGTTAGGACTGCTATAAAGACAATACAGTATCGAGAACCTGCTCATTTACACTGATGAACACAGTTATGACGTGAACACCAACCGTAAATGAACAGAATAACACTATCAATTATAAGCCAGTAAACTGGTGACAGGATCATGGGCACCCAAGGCTCACTAATGCCCACAGGGACCAAAGTCCCACCCATCCGGTCCAATCCCAGAGAAAAGCCAGAACAACACAAAACGGACAGCCAGTGCACCACAGCCCGAGGTCACCAATACGGCCTCGAACCTTTTCAAATTCAATCCAATCGTGCAAGCACCCATGGGATGTACCAGGCAAACCCACAGCACCCAAAGGATCCACTGCCAACGTCCTGGTGCCCGAGGGGACAGCGCTGATCCAGTGTCACATGGGGAACCCAAAATCTCAGCACAATCAAATGATTTTTTTTTTTTTTTTTTTTCACATATCCCACTTAGGAAGCTGGGGTCAGCCAGGATACAGCGCTCCGGAGCAGACAGGGTCAACAGTGGCAACTTGGCGGTGCTGGGGCTCGAACCCCCGACCTTCCGATCAGTAACCCAGTAACCCACAATGTCCCCAAGGCTCATAATACAGCCTGACTTTTGTGTATATTTATATTTCTTTTTGGTTTGTTTTGTTTTGCTTTTTATAACCAAATTGACTGTACTTTTCAAACCTCATCTGTGATTCATCAGAATTGTGGTCTAAGATGGGAAAAAGTTCAGAGATTTGTTTACGGGACGTTTGCTGATCTGTTAGAAAGAAGGAGAAAAGAAAAGAAAAAAAAGTCCGACAGTCACGTCATGACATGCATCGTATGTCGAGAAAGTTATAAAAAGAAGGTTGTAGATTATTATTCATGGACTCCCTTTGACTACTTACAAAAGTATGACAGATTTACACACGCGCACACACACACACACACACACACACACACACACACTCACACTCACACTCACACTCACTCACACTCTCACATACATTCAATTCAGGCCTGTTTTTACTGTGAGTTTCCATTTTAAAAGCATTTGAATTGTCATTTGAGGCTGGGAAACCCATCTGTAAAGTTCATCTGAGACCCCCAGACGGAGACAATATGTCATTGTCCTTTTGAGGACAGTTGGTCTTCATTTAAAGATGAAAACATGCCCACACACAAACACACACACAGCCTGCCCATGTTTACTTTCCATTAAAATGACTTACAGTATCACTTGCAGCCAAGAAACCCATCTTTAAAGTTCATCTAAGACCCCCAAAAGCAAGCTGTCTCACATATACACACACACACACACACACACACACACACACACACACACACACACATTCCCCTGCGTCACGGAGCCCGAACGACCCCTAGCTCAGACAGGAGGAGGGAAAACTCCAGCTGAAGTTTCACACACTGCTTTGCTAATGTCACTCTCTCGAAATGATGTCATCGCCTCTCACTCTTTCACCCGATCCGGTTCTCACTGCTCGAATGTGTGTGTATATACAGAGAATTGACCACATGGCTAGCTAATCAAGAATAGCTCCAGCGATGAGTGAGTGGGCTCGGCGATTGTTCTTCTAGAAGAGCTGCTGTTCAGAGAAGTGAATGGTGGGCTGAAGGGATTCTCCACCTCTTTTAAAAAAAAAAACACACCCCTACTGTAGGAGTGCGTGTGTGGGACCTGGGGAGAAACGCACGCATGCGCGCGCACACGCACGCGCGCACCACAAGCCTCCCTCTTGTGGAAATAATTAGGTCAGGAAGTGTCACATGATTCTGTCAAGACCTTTTAAGGGGAAAAATGTCCTTCATGCAAATGCAGATTTCTCTCAACATCTTTCTTTCGTTTTTTTTTATTATTTTTTTTAAGTAAAGTGATTAAAAATATTGAGATTTCACGCCACCGATCCTGACCACAATCGTGAGGGGAAAACCCCTTTTCTAAACTCCCTGATGAAGAGCGAGCGGTTACCGCCAACACGTCCGCACAAACACGCACTCCCCTACTCTTACCTGCCGCGCCGCTCCAAGCGGGAAAAACAGCATCGCTCCAGCCTTTAATTGGACGTGGAGCTGAAAAGAATGGGAATTCCCCATATCATGGGAATTCCCAAACCGTCGGTTCTGTCTATAGCGCGCGTTTAAGAGCGCTCGTGTTGCTGCAGATCAGAAGTTCTCAAACTGCAATAAATGACACGGGAAAAAAAATATATATATTATAAGATATATATACTTAACTAATTAATTAAATGATCACCTTACCAACTGTCGCTCAGGACAGTCCGGTTCCTCTCAAGGTTTCTCCCTATCGCCATCTCAGGGGGTTTATCCCTCAACTCGTTCATCAGGGATGATCTGATCATATGAATTGAATGGAATGTCATTAAGTAACATTAACTTGGATTAATGTAATTATCCGGTCAGCCAATCATGTGGTCAAAGCTTCGGTTTTTTCGTGTGCAACAAAATCAACAATATCTCAACGTCCAGGAATGTGTTGTTGGCGAGAGAGGGCGACGAGACCGAGATGCCCAGTCAGACTGGTTCAAGGTAACTTTAGGGACACTTCAACAACTCAAATAATGACTCTTTGCAAGTGTATTAAGCAGGAAAGCATCTCTCAGTGTCGTCCTTTAAGGCTTGAGGCTGTTGTGAAGCTACAACTACAGAAGGTCACACTCCTGTCAGTCAGGAACAGGAAGCTGACGCTACACTGTGCACAGACCCGCAGTTAAAAATAGAACAAACTGCCACCTGGTGTTTTTTCAATCTTCAAAAAGAAAAACAAGGTGGTGTTGGACACCCATCCATCCATCCATCCATCCATCCATCCATCCATCCATCCATCGTCTATGCTTCTTATCCTATACAGATCTTTTCAGATGCATGAATGCCATCATCATCATCAGACACAACAGCAGGTGCCAGAAGCACCGTTAATAGACATGAGGCTTGTTTTGCCCAGCATTTTTATTGATCATTATGTTCGATAAAAATATTACATAGAGATAACCCGATGATCACCCGATGAGCTACAGGATTACCTAATGCCTTGTCTCACCGATAAACGCACCGCTTCTGCTCTGCTGATTAATTTTATATGGAGTGTCACATTGGACGGCATAAAGTATTCATAAGAGAAACAAGAATGTGGAAATGGATGAAGAAGGTAATAATAAGGATATTCATGTACAGAACTTTTTCTATACCACTGGGGGCCTGGAGCGTGTCCCAGGAGACTTGGTGCACAAAGCGGGGTGCACCCTGGACGGGGTGTCAATCCAGTGCAGGACACACCCACACACAAAACGGGCAATTTAGGAATGCCAATTAGGCTAATCTGAATGTCTCCGGGCTGCGGGATGAAACCAGAGTACCTGGAGGAAACCAGCCAAGAACAGGGAGAAGATGCAAATGTCATGCACACAGACTCCGAGGCAGGAATCGAACACTACGCCACTTTACCAACTTTAATATTATTATTATTATTATTATTATTATTAATGTCACCACCACTCGTCCTGGATTTGGTGCCTTTTGCTAGCAATAGGGTTTTCTGCCAACTGTTCTGGAGTTGAATCCCAAAAGATTGACTTCACCCTCCGTCACCTTCTTTATCCTTTGCATATCCCACCTTCTTGTTTTTAGGGGTCACAGCGCGGGGTTAGCATTATCCAATGGCCTTAGTACAGGGCCCAACAGCGGCAACATGGCTCAAATCGCCGACCTTCCAACTAGGAAGTCACAGTCTTAACACACTGAGCCACCACCTCCCCCAGTGGAAAGCTAGTGCACTATGTAGGGTGTACAATCCCATGGTCCACACCCCAAGTACAGTATCGCCCCTGATCAGGGGTTAGAAAGGCATTTGGTATTTGAGCCATTCAGAATGACTTAGAAGCAATTATTAAGTCATTAGTTATTAAGCGTTGCTTAAGATGACATCATGTTATCGGATAGGTTTTTTCATTCGCTGAAAGTACTGTACTTCCCTAACTGGTTTGGTGTGTGGAATTTGGAACTGGCATCCAGTAAGTAACATCCCTTTTGTTGACCTGAAGTGGGCGGGACCTTGGAGGGCAGGTGCAAAGCGTCTGCAGGGAGCCGGAAGGCCTGGAGCCTATCACAGGCTGGGTTTAACTCGGGATGGAGTGCCAGCCTCTAATGCACAGCGTAAAGAGAGAAAACAGGCTTATGTCTAATAGCTGTCAGTCAGGTGTTTTTAAGACGGAAAATGCATCATCAAGCACGAAAGCTACGGATAGACGACAGATTTTGCCAAGATGATCTCAAGGACCTTTGCAGCCTAGAAGTTAGAGCCTAATCTTAGGATAATAATGGTGAAGATTACTACTGTTTTTTTTTTTTTTTTTAATGTCAGAAGTTTCCCCCCACCAGAACATGTGACCATGAAGAACATGCGTTTCGTTTCGGTAGGCCTACAGTATAAACACTATGAACTTGTTTTGGAGTTGATCAGCTAATACACACTTGGCTGCAAATGTAATACTGATGATGAAGATGGATCGCGAGCAAAACTTGAATTTCCTGAGCTCGTCTGCTGTTGGAGGATGTGGCTGATTTAGCGTTAGTTAGTGGTGCTGGTTTTGGACGCAGCAGGATGCCGTTACAGCTGTTCATCTCAGACAAACATCTATTCTGTGAGAGTGCAAGCAGCAGCGGGGCTTCCCCTGCACCTCCTCTAACGATTATAAAACTACAGATGAGATGCGCACGGGACTGGGTCGCAGTCCCACTCGTTCAATGCTCATTTTTTGCCGTGTTGTTTTTCTAACGCATAAACTTTCGGTTACTTTTTAAAAAGTCACATAAAAGCTCAGCAACACTGATCAGGTGACGAGATGAAAGAACAAACATCAGTCGACACAAAACTGCCAACAGTCCAGCGAGTGAGTAATGTGAGATCGAGTGCATTCCACTATCTTGTGCCTTGAAAGAAGTCGTGTTTTGCAAATGATTTGTCATGACCTGAAAAAAAAGAAAAAATAAAGTGAAAATAAATGAATCATGTCGAGGAAAAAAATAAAATAAAATCATGAGATCATGACAGCTCCACTGTTGTGAAAAGTCTATATTTAAAGAAAACAAAAATCTTAGTAAAACTCAATGTACTTTTATAAAGCACATGTGTAAATTTCAAACCTTGTGTGTGTTTATTCACATAAACTTTGTGTGACTTTTTTTTTTTTTTTTTTTAAAGAATGAAAATTAGTTATAGAGTTAACCTTTAATCTTGGTTTGTATGCACACACAATATTTACGAATTCGTTAAGCCGATTTGATTTCATTCATATTTAGTAAATATGTTACTGTACTCTGGGCGGGGGCGGGGTGAATCCTGGGACTATTTTGTGGGTAAGAAGGGAATACAGGATGCCAGTTCATCACAGGGCAAAACACACACACACACAGACACACACACACACACACACACACACAGAGATAAATCTGCATGCTTGCATGTTTTTGACTTGCAAGGAGGAAACTGGAGAACCCAGAGGAAACCCACACGAGCTCAGGATCGATGGACGAATGTTTTTCCCCCCAACCCTAAAAACAAATTCATCATTTAAACTCGTCAGCGAATGAACAAGTGTCCGGTCTTCATGAGCGTGACGTTTGAGCTAGTCAGTTATTTTCCAGCTTCCTTATCTCTCCATTAATAGGAACAATAATTAAGGACCATGGCTTATTTTCTTTAAAAATAAGAAATAAAATAGTGAAATGCGGCAATAAAATTAT